>JAJJWW010015261.1:0-742960 GCA_023531295.1 Papaver armeniacum
GAATCACACATGTTAACGGACAAAGACAAGGTAGAATCTTGGAAAAAACATTTTCTATCGGGGATAGCCTAGCAAGGGAACAACTCGCATCTAATACCCATGCAAGAGCTCCACCCTTGATAAATATTGAAGCTGAAATGAAGTTGGCTTTGCATTCAAAAGAGACATTCCAAGAAAATTTGAATTGGGTTTTGAAAGGTAATACAGGTTTTTTTTTTCTACTTCTCTGCTTACAACATTACTCTTAGAGGTTTTAACTTTGTTTAATAATGCTCATTCTTTGCCGGAAGTTGGTTTGTCATTTTAACAGGGCGAGGACCTACGGTTGGCAAGACACATATGTGCTCACTAAGGCCATGGGAGAAATGATGATCAGCGGTATGAGAAGGGATATACCTGTAGCCATAATACGTCCGAGTGTCATTGAAAGTACTTACATGGAACCTTTTCCGGGATGGATGGAAGGAAACAGGTGACCAGCTGCTTCTTCAATTATGCCTTACTAATTGCAGCTCATCATGTTATTTTGAGGATGTGTTCCATTTTTTTGGTCTCTAAATATAAGTGAATTTCAGGATGATGGATCCAATAGTTTTATACTATGGTAAAGGCTTTTAGTTGACCCAAAAGGAGTTCTTGATGTGGTATGTACTTTTACATCTCAAATTGTTGTCCTAAAATAGTTTTAATTTAATTCATTAAATATGATGCTCACAGATAAGATTTGTGATCTAGGTATAAGCCGACATGGTGGTTAATGCAGTAGACATCGAGTAGTTATCAGTCATAACAAATGTGTTCAAAACCGCACTTCGTTCTTGCTTTCTGGCCATGTCAAACTGAAAACATCATGGCTTTATAAAATGCTCCCAGATCACCTAATAAATTAATCGTCTATGTCAATTCGATCTCCTATCAAATGTAAACCAAGTACTTGCGCTTTTATTCTGCAGGTGCGTCGAAGAGGTATAGAAATAGCTGCTGGCGTCCATTTGCGGTGCAGATATTATTAAGGTGATTCTCGAGGTTGACAGGCCTACAAATTCTCCACAATTATCATTTTTGAATCATAAGAATTGGCACACATAGCACAAGTTATAAAAGTTCTCTTTTTATGTTTTTTGATTGAAGTTATACCTCTTTGTGGCAATGGCCGGTAAGGAGGTCTTCGTTCCCCTATTGTAGCCTTAGAATCATAGAGTAAGATAGAATTATGTTTGTTGTTTATATCATTGTTTTACTTGCTGTAGTATATGAACATTTTGCGTAAATGGGTATTGTAATTGGAAAATTATTGAATGAAAATTTTGATTTGTTTGGGAAGTGGAAACAGAATGGCAGGCGCATCGCGCGTGCGTGCTATAGTTGTGTGTATAGAGAAAACTATATCTTAACACGACTTATGTCTCAGTATAGGAGATAGTAGAAATGGACTTTCCAAGTGATAGATGAGTTCAAGTCTCCACATACCTTTTGTCTAAGAAGTTCCACAAGCTCCCCTTAGTAGTTCTTCGCCTTCAAATGATGAACTCTGTGAAATCTAAGCTCAACTACACTATCTATGTCCTAGTCCGAGACATCTATAAATAGACTAGAAATCAAGACTTATAGTTTTGATCACTAACATTGACAAACATGCTTAAGATAGCAACACATGCGAGTTTGACCGAGCAATGCTCTAACAATCTCCCCCTTTATCAATTGTAGTGACAAAACTATCAATACATATGGATTACAAAATAGATAAAAATTGTAGCTTCTCATCCACATGATTTATCTCCTTGGCATCTTCAACGCGACTCGAAATGTTCGTCACTCCCAAGTACTCCATGATCCTAAAGGTTGTAAGTTCAACATCACAGTTGTTGAAGATACGTAGCGATAACAATGAGAAAACAAAATGCTCTTAATCATTGTTATAGAAATGTCATAGTATTATTACACAACATCAAATTCCAATTGTATCACAACTTTGACAACAATACTATGGTGATATGTATCACTCCCCCTTAGTCAATACTTTATCTCAACATGAAAACGACTCCCCCTTACATAATGATCCGTAAACCATATGTATTTGTAGTATCACACTACACATTAAATCTCCCCCTTTTTGTCAATATAAATTGACAAAGGTACGAAAACTAGTGGGATCCTCATGAAATTTTCACGGAGATACTTCATGACTAAAAGAAATTACCATACCAATTTATTTAGATTCCATCATAAAGCCGAAGCTAAATTCATTCATCAAGGAGTTTATAAAGATACAAGATAACCCCTGATATTCCACAGCTGCACCCCCCACAAAGATTTGGAAATTAAGCACAAGTTCAAAATGAACTCTCCCCCATAAAATGTCATTTCCGAAAGAACAACAAAGACGACGTTGCTTTTACAAGAAAAAAGGATTCCTTTTGGATAACTCAAATCACATGAAAACATGAATTTGTATCCAAAATATTCAATTGAATTAAATACAAGAGAATCCGTGATTAATGCAATCGAAAAAGTACAACCAAATTAATCACAAGAAAACCTACGATTAATTTAATTGGAATACATAACCAAATTAACCACAACGTGATCAATTTAATTGGTCATGCTCGACATAAGAGAACTTACGGAGCGACAACTAAAATAACCAAAAGAGAATGATCAATTTAGTTGGTCATGCTCAAACATAAGGAACCTTACGGATCAACACTGTATATGCACAAAGATGTGGATCGGAGATCAACCAATACTGCGGAATAAACAAGGATTCATTCTATTTTCAATCACTATTTGCACAATGACATATAATTGACTTAATCCTTGTAAACAAAAGTTTTATCCTTTCTTCCATCAAAATAATGACATAAAAGGCTTTAACTTTTGTAATGTCAAAAGTTCATTCTATCTTCTATGAATACATTCATACCGACATAATAAAGATAACTTTTGAACAAGTATGGGACAGTCACATGTTCACGGACGTAAACAACATATCCCATAACAATTTGCAATATATAAAATCATAAAGATTAAAATTGCAAAAATCATCTTCCAAAAACCTTAGAATTTAAATAAATAAATTTAAAAACATTGAATATGAAAACGTTGAAAATAGCTATGTGTACTCACAATAATGGCTATTCCAAACCCTAGTAATCCTTCTAAAAACACAAGAAATAAATTCTCTAAACAAGATTTACTAGACAAATCAAAAACAACTCCTATGAAGCATTTCACTTACTTTGGATACTCTTCTCGTATTCCCTATAATCATCAAGCTCGTCTTCATTCAGATCAATCCTGGATTCAAGATTATCCATCTTTTCTTCTAGTCTTTTGGAAGAGGATTCAAGGTCATTTTTCAGAGCATGTATTTGTTCCAAGATGAGATTCATGGTTAAAGAGAGCTTGTCATAATGAGAGGCAGAGGGATTCCCATCAGAAGAATCAAAACGAACCTTCTTGGAAGGAAATAGAACAGTCCAAGCATCACTTTCTTTGCTTGAGAGACTTGATGAGGACATGATGGAAGAAGAGAAAATGAAATGCTCATATGAAGGAGGAGTCTTCATCTTAAAAAGAGTGAAGATAGGGGATAAAATTTCCAAAAGACCTTTGACCAAACCCTAATGAGAGTTAAACATCCCTAAGACAAAGTATTTACAAGAAAAACCATTTACGTACACAAATGGTTCTTGACTAAAAATTGAAGAACAACAAAAGAAACAGAGTCAAACTAGGTATTTAACAGAAATATCACAACCCTCTTGAAGTTTATGATTCTTGTGTAAGAGAGAAAGACAAGAAACATCTTAAAACAAAATTACAGATTGTAATCCTTCCAATCCCAAAAAGGACTGGGTAACTTCTTACGATGGGGCGACAATTTTTTTTTCCCTTGTTTCTGTTTTGCCTTCAGAAAAGAAGAGTTACTCACATCATTCTTTTCCCTTTTTAGCACAGTTTTGAATACCTTGTTTGTTGATTTTCGCAAACTATGAATAGCTTTGGAAATCCTTTTTGAAACGGATGAAGATTTCCTGGTCAATTCCCTTTTCATCTTCTGAAAACAGGTTTAACAGAGGAGAAATATTCTTGATCTTTAGTGCATACAATTTCTAGATGACCCTGATTTTTACACAAGGGGACCAAACTATTTGGTAAGTCCTTGTAGTTCTCCACATCATACTTTTCAGAGTGATTTGAGAAAGGTATAGAATCAGGAGAAATTTGCTGATAATGCTTAACAGAATTAATCGAAGAAGTTCGATATTTCTTATTAGTATCACAACTATGAGTGATAGCAACTTCCCGTCTTAAGATGAACAGTTGACATTCCAGATCTTCAATCTTTTTGATTAAAATTTTCTTTTCCAATTGAAACATTTCTGGAGAAGTAAGATTATGCATCATGGAATAATCAGGACTGTTAGGAGGACAAGTGTGATTATCAGCAAAGAGGTTAAGGGAACTATCATAGATATCGTCCTCATGATAGTAGTCGAGTAGCCATCCATGCTTTAGTTAACTCAATTAACTTCTCATCAGAACTTTTGGAAGTATCATGAATACTTCTACAGCACTTAGAACAAGTTTCATGATCATAGTTTTTCTGAACTTTTCTATCCCTTTTTCTGACTGGGCTTTCTTTTGAGACTTTCTTTAGTTCTGTCTAAGAGTTTTCTTAAGCTGTTGTATAAACAGTGACAGATTTGAATTAAAGCAATTCTCATCCCTTGTATCAATCAATTTAGGACGTCGAGACCTTTTGTCAGATGTAGCAACATGGTTGCTTAACAAGTGGCGTTTTTCTCTTGGACAGAGTTCAAGATCGAAAATCTTAAGTTTTCCAACAAGAGTATTTCTGGAAAGAGTATCAAGGTTATTTCCTTCAACGATGTCATGCTTCTTATAATCGTATCTAGATGGCAGCTATCTGAGAATTTTCATCACAATGTCCTTTTCAGGAGTCTTACCCACTGCAAAAGAAACATCAACAATTTCAGACACTTTGTGATTAAACTCATCAAATGAATCTTCATCTTCCATACGAAGGTTTTCTCAATCGGAATTAAGGTTTTGAAGCCTATCTTCCTTTTCACTGGTATTTCCTTCGAATAAGGTTTCTAAGATATCCCAAGCATCTTTAGACCTAGTGCACATAGTCACATGGTGCTGAAGATCTGGGGTAATGGCATGTATGATGGCATTCAAACCGTCAGAGTTTTGCTTTGCAGCAAGTATCTCGGCAGCATTGTATTCACCAATGTTCTTTGGAATGGTTGCATTCCCTACTACCACAACGGGAGTATCGTAGCCATTAACTACATAAACCCATGATTGAAAATCACGCGCTTGAAGAAAGGCACGCATAGCAATTTTCCACCACAAGTAATTTGAGCCATCGAAGACTGGTGGTACTTATTAGGTCCTTAGTGGGTTTGTCTGCTCTGATACCAATTTAAAATGCGGGGGTATAACAACCATACCCAACAATTCGTTTGGCAATCTGAGATGACTTACTTCAATATACTTTCTAGAGAATCAACTAGACAGTCAGACTCAATCTAGAATAAAGTATATCAAAGAGTTTAATATCTCTAACTCTTAATTCAATCCGCAATCAACAAATAGAAATATGCGAGCGTGATTGAATATAAGAGGAGTATCTTGAACGGTACCAAAGACCAATGTTCAAGTGCCAATCAATGTAAATCAACAACCCAAGGCTGGATATTCTAATTGATTGATCTTAACGCATAACCTATGGTATTTCAATTATATAACAAAATATAATGCGGAAAAGAACTAACACAGACACCAGAACCGGTTCGAGAACTTCCGCCAGTATGCGTCCTGTCTCCTTCACCAATTTCGTATACACACATATGCATACACTTGGCTCCCGGTTTATGGATTTATACACTAATGTGCGAACACACTATATATGCTTATATCCAAACATGGTTACATTCTCAACTCTTTATTTCAATCATTGAAACATTCTTCTAAAATGACAATAGCCGTTTTTACACACTATTAGCATCAAAGCAATTTTCAAGATATTGAAATAATCATTATCGAAACATTCCAAGCCTACATCAAATGATTGTATCACACAAACCAGGTAAGATGTTACTGGGTAATTTTCTCATGATATAAGATGAACTTGGTCGAAGCGAAAGCTTACTAACACATATTTCGAGAAATATGTAAGCGAGATATACTCATTTCGAAATCTCAAATGTGTATAGAGAAAACTATATCTTAACACGACTTATGTCTCAATATAGGAGATAGTAGAACTAGACTTTCCAAGTGATAGATGAGTTCAAGTCTCCACATAATTATTGTCGAAGAATTTCCACACGCTCCCCTTAGTAGTTCTTCGTCTTCAAATGATGAACTCATGTGAAATCTAAGCTCAACTACACTATCTATGTCCTAGTACGAGACATCTATAAATAGGCTAGAAATCAAGACTTATAGTTTTGATCACTAACATTGACAAACATGCTTGAGATAGCAACGCATGCGAGTTTGACCGAGCAATGCTCTAACACAAGTAATGTTAAATTAGGTTGGTATATCCTTTGTCAAGTATTGTTAAATTAGTCGGAGTACGTTATCAAAAAGTAAAGTTAAATTAGTTAGGTAATGTTGATCGGTGTACCAACATACACGATATACATTAATCAAGCCTAGGCTTGAATGGTTTCTGTACATAATGCTTCATCACAGTGACCATATTGCAAAACATGGACACAAAGAAGCCAAAGAGGGAACAAAGATAAGAGGATCCAAAATATTGAAAAAGGCAACGTAAAGGCGTACCCCATGCCAAGACAAGCGAAGCTAGAATAGATAAGCAACAGACTTGGAAGATATTCACCAAGGGAACAAAGATATTATGAGGATATTATTTCCATGACTACGGTTGTGGGATTTGAACTCGAAATGAATGTTAGCCACGAGAATGATATTTTCTAACTGTAGAAAATATCATTGGTCTAGTTATATGACATTTCATTGCATAAATCTCAACTCTCTTGTCCCTATGTAAGGTTGCATTGTTGGTGATGAACTAATCTTCACCTACCAAAGCTAATTCCGCTTCTTTTCCATCTAGATTCGATCTGATTTGGACACATTTGGACATATATATTGAGTTCTTCGAGTTCTTATTTGGACATACATCTTTTGGACTTGAAATCTTCACAGAAAATACGACCCAGAGCATATATACCTTTTGTCAGATGCTGGAATCATCTTAGATGTATGAGGGTCCTATTAGGACACAGTTTCTGATAGCTTCCGCATACACATCCAAGATCAAACATTCAAGATGCTTGAGCAAAGAAAACTGGTCTTCTGATTCATTTTAAATATAGTCATAATAAAAAAAAGGGAAAATTGGGAATACGTCCCAGTTTCACTAATTCATGACGGCAAATATTAAGAAATATGTCCCATCCGTTAAAATCAGCTGTTAAATAGTCAATCTCATGAGTTGACTGGTCAAAATATATCCTACTGAGATATCAAGGCATAATTAATTTACATATTCGCCCTTATCAATTCATCTCCATTTTGTTCGTCTTCAACCAGTAGCCATGGCAGCAACTTGAAAGCTCTGTATGCATCCTCAAGTAAAACATGATTCCATCTTCATGTCAGATATGATCAGACTTCGAACAGTTATTATCATTACCCTTACTGATGATTATCATTACCCTTACTGATGATGAACCTTAATTTAATCCTAAATCCCTAAAAATTCAAATTAATGAAATCAAACTCATAAAATTAAAATTCTACAGAATCAATGAGTACCCCTAAACTGATTTGATAAGTAATCATCATCAACTGCAAGTCACAAACATATACTGGAAATTACAAAAACATTAATTTCGTTATTTTGAATAATCCCCGAATTTTAGCTACTCAGTGACAAATTAAATGCCCTAGTTTCAACTTCCTGTACAAAATAACTGGGAAAATCCTAAATCCTGAATCCATAAAGAGTTGTTATGTCTTGCAAGTCGCAAACATGAATTAGTAGCATGATCCTACATCTTTTTTGTTTACTTATAAATCCACCAGCACTATCCACCATCACCCATATCTCGTGTAATCATAGACTGAATTAGTTTTAGAGAGATAAACACTTTCAGAAATTTTGGAGTGGAGAAATACAAAGGCGGTGATTGGGGAATCAGGAAGTCCTTATGAAGGAGAGGGCTTAATAGTATTTTGGTAACACGTGAAAACCACACGAGCTGTATCTTGACTATCTAACGTGAAATTCTAACGGGTGGGATATATTTCTTAATATTTGCCGTTATGAGATAGATTCCAAAACCAATTAGTGAAACTAGGACATATTCCCAATTTTCCCTAAAAAAAAAAAAGCAAAAGAAATAGAAGACAGAACTTGATTGACTAGTATCTTAAAATCATTGTACATAAAAATTGCATCAATCTCAGAAGTCCAGAGAAGGATAGAGCCTTGAGATAGGGTTACTGCAGCAATGATATGTCAGGATAATATATGTGTTGATTGCATAAGAGAGCGCAAAAAACTACACATTTTCAATATAAATGGCTATAACCCAAATTCAAGCTCAGCTCGCTTCAGCACAGCTGCCACCCTTTTAAAGTAGTCCGCTTCAGTTTCCATTATGCCATCAAGTGTTGTCTTCTCATATTCTTCTGCCTCTTTAAACCTTAAAAGTATCAAATTAGAGACAGATGCCGGCCTAGTTTTGTCCCACCTCACAAGCATCAACTCATGCACAACTCGCCACATTCCTCTTCCAACATCTCCTGGCTCTCGATCTCTTGTACTTCTTCCATGCCATTACTCTTTGACGATGTACACCACGTCTTCAACATCTACTTGAACTTCCATTGAACTGCCATCGACTATCTCCTCATCCTTCAATTTATTTCATGTTTCCAAAAGTAGACATGGCATGTTCCAAACAATTGTATTTACCGAACGTATCAATCATCAATCATAATATTGTAAAAATGCCTATCAGATGTAACCCCACTATTTTTCATCTCTTTAAGAACTGAAAAATGATTTCTGCCAATCCCCTTTATCCCGAAAACTCGCTAGAATCCTACTAAACACATATGAGTTGGGTTGAACATCATTAGCTTCCACTTCTTTCAGAACAATAACGGTAGTAGGTGATCACCGATTGGATTAAGTTAAAATAATCTCTCATCCATCAAAAATCAAAAATCGACCCAGAACTTTTCGAAGAGGGTTGAAGAATAATAGAAAGCTTGCACAAGTGAAGATGAAGGAGAAACTGAACCTAACTCGACTAGGGAGGGTAATTTGGTACGAAACAGAATTGGCAACTCGGTGGGTTTGACTGAGTCGCAAAGCGCACATAGTTGCTGTTTTGGACGAGTCCAACTGTACCTGCACCTTTCTCAAGAATAACTAATATCCCTGCCATTCGCTCCTTTTTTTTTTTAGGAAAGAAAGGATATATTAAAGAATAAACGTTAGTTATAGGGTATGTACAAGGGGAGTCCGGAGACTCCAAACCAAAAAAAAAAACTAAGAAGCTATCTCAAATCCATAATATCTTCCCATTGAAATAGAATCTAGTTCATAGAGAAACTGGAGAAGATGTCCGTATTCGATAGGGCTGTCAATGGGTACCCATTACCTGGAACCGGACCCGGACCCGGTAGATTTGGGTCCGGTTCCGGGTCCTAAAGTTGGACCCATTAGCAACTTAGGACCCGACGAGTAATTACCCGATTAGACCCGAATCTAAACGGGTCCAAACGGGTAATACCCGTTGGGTACCCCGCGGGTATCGGGTATCCGTTTATTCATACTTTTATTCATGTTTTTGCTAGTTTTGGCTTTGATATTTTACTCGTTTTAAATTTTTCTCTTACATTTAATCTTTATTTAGTACATTAATAAGAAATAATAATAAATGTTTATAAAAATTATTTAAATCCAAGCCAAAAAAAAAGAAAAATATTAAGTTTTTGAGGTTTTTAGTAGTTTTCTTAAGACCCAATGGGTACCGGGCAAGCGGGTACCGGGTATTTAAACGGGTCGGTTACAGGTCCACAAGTTTAGGAACCGGACCGGAACCCGTTAGGACCCCGGACCGACCTTTATAAGTAGGGTCCGGGTCCGGGTCTAGTGATACCCGGGAGGACCCCGGACCCGTTGACACCCCTAGTATTCGAGCTCCAAAGACAAATATCAAGTTTTATAGCACATATCAAATCATCCTTAGACTTTGGCCTTCCTCCATGGACTCTTATGTTCCTCTCTAACCACAATTCCCAGCAAACAACAAATGGAATGCCAAGCTGAACTCTCTCAGAAACCCTACTAATCCTCCATATTTGTAAACTTCTCTGCAAACTCGAGTTAGGCACCCACATATATATAACCTTCACATAGCGAAGAAAATAATTCCAACAGAAACTTGCCCAACTGCAGTGATATAAGAGATGGTATTGAGACTCAACATGACTGTTACACATCAGGCAAATATTATAGTTAATCTCCACTTTTCTGTTCTGCAACATAACTCTAGTGGGGATTGAGTCATGCATTGCATCCCACATGAGAAAAAGAACCTTCGGAGGAGCAGTCTTACTGGACACAATATTATTAAACTCCAAGTCAGCAGATGTCTCATTGATTTTGTTATAAATATTTTTTGCAGTGCAAACTCCTTCAATACAATCTTCTTCCCCTTGAACCAAAATAACGTTTCTCAAATCATATTTTATCTCAAGAAGGTCTATGTGCTCAGCTGGATCAAGCTCACTAGAAAACAAAAAGTTCCAAGAGCTACCTCTCATACTACAACCATTTCATTCTTTTGTTTGCTAATCTTGTGCAGTCTAGGATACTTATCCTTATAAGCTTTATTCTCATTCCACCAATCGTGCCAGAACCTCACACATTTACCATTCTTCACCTGGATCTTAACTGCAGCATAAAAATCCTTATTAGCTTTCAGAATGTCAAACCACATGCTTCTTCCCATAACTTCTTTAGCCTGCAAAGGAACTAGACAAGACTCATCGACCTAGTCTTTTCGCAAACAATTTTCTCCACAAAGCGAGTTTTCTCCTTACAATACCTTAGTGCCATTTTGCCAAGAAAGATCATTAATATGTCTTAAACATATGATACCTAGCCCTCTCTGTCTTCTTGATTTGCAAATCTTCTTCCAAGATACCCAACTCATTTTCTTCTTATCATCATCCTCCTCCCCCCCCCCCCCCACAAAGTAATTTTCTCATAATACTATTAAGTTTCTTCTCCACTGATACAAGAAGATAAAAAAACAGACATGAAGTATGTTGCAATGCTTTCTAATGAGCTTTTTATCAAAGTCACCCTTCCTGCTTTGTTAAGAAACTTTCGCTTCCAAGGTGCCAATTTTTTCTTCGTTCTATCAATGATCACATCCCAAATTGTCACATTTCTTTTAGTAGCACCAATGGGAATTCCCGGATAAGTAATAGGTAAGGATTCAATCTTACAACCCAACTCCATAGCTAGTTCTTGCACTATACTTATCATAGAACTTTTCTCAAGATTAAGCTTTAAGCCAGTCAACACTTCAAACAATAACAAAATTATTAACAACCTTCTTAGCTCCAATTTTGAAGCATTAAGCATAATGATTGTGTCATTAACAAACTGCAGGTGAGAAATCATTGTGCCTCCTTCCACCACCTGGAATCCACCAATTACGTTGTCAGCCACATCTTCATCAAGTAACATTGAAAGCACTTCCACCACCAGTAAAAACAAGAAAGGTGACAAAGGGTCACCTTGTCTTATTCCTTTTGAGGGTCTAATGATGTTTGTAGCCTCTCCATTCACCAAAATTGAGAATTGAGCTCCAGTTACACACTAATGTATCCACTTGATCCACTTCTCCCCAAATCCATTATTCCTCAAGATAGAAAATAAAGATGGCCAATTGACATTGTCAAAGGCTTTCTCCATATCAATCTTACATAAAATTCCTGGAACTTTCTGCCTTAGTCTACTATCAATACACTCATTAGAAATAAAAATTCCATCCATGATTTGTTTGTTCTTTATAAATGCACCTTGAGAATTTAAAACTAGGCAAGGCATAACCAACTTAATTCTCTCAGCTAGCAACTTAGAAACAATATTATAGAAGCTACTGATTAGGCTCAAAGGTATGAAAACTTTTAACTGTAGTTGAATCTTCATTCTTTGGGATTAGTTTCATGAAAGCCACATTCAATCTCCAGTCCAACTTCTCCTTAATGTGAAACTCCTTTATAGAAGCCATAACATCTTCCTTCAAAAAACTCCAACATGCCTTGTAAAACTCCAAGTTGTACCCATCTAGGCCAGGTGCATTGTTTTCACCACATTTTTTTGATTGCCTCCACCACCTCTTCCTCTTAAAAGGGTCTCTCCAGCCAGAATTGTTGAGTACTACTACTTCTCTTGAAATCCATATTATCAAAAGAAGGATTCCCTGATGAATTAGAAGTGAAAAGAGAAGTATAAAATTGCTGAATCTCTGTCTTAATCACATCTTGATTGAAAACATCCACACCTGCCACCTCCAACTTAGTAATACAGTTTCTTCTCCTTTTTGCATTTGCAATTCTGTGAAAGAATTTAGTGTTTTTATCTCCATCCTTTGATGAAAGGCTTGCAGATTCTTCAGCCAAATTTAAAGTTTTAATCTTCTCAGTTAACACCTCTTCTTCCCTTCTAACACTACCAAAGGTATCCCTGCTCCATTTCTTTATAAAAAAAATTTAATTTTGTAACTTTCTGAAAAGGATGTAGTCTGGAGAACCCACAAAATCCATAACTTTCCACCATGTCTCCACCAACTGAACAAAATCAGGATGTTTGAGCCAATGACTCTCAATTTAAAGCTTGAATTACTTTTAACACTTGTAAAGAGATCCAGCAGCACAAGATTATGGTCTGACAGAGTTCTGACTAATGCAGTTTGAGTTGCATTAGGAAATCTAGTACCAAATTCAGAACAAACCATAAATCTATCAAGTCTGCAGAGTAAAGGATCTTCATGCTTGTTACTCCAAGTATAAGCTCCAACATGCAAAGGAAGATCAATCAGTTCCTGCTCCATGATAAAATCATTAAGAAAATTCATGTTTCTTGTGTCCCCACCAACTCTACTTCTTTCAGCATCACTTCTTACTGCATTAAGATCCCACTGCTGCTTTTTGGCAGAGTGCAAATCTGTGTTGTTTGAAACAAATTTGGCCCTTTGCATTGTTATGCCATTGATTTGTTCTTCAGTGATTCATGGAATAGTTGAAATAGCTGAAAGTTTAGTCACGGAGTTTCTTTAGACTTGATGATTGTAATAGTTGGCCGACTTTAGGAGGCCTTCTATAGGGTGACTATATAGGATTTTGTCCGTCACACTTTCATGGTCCTTTTTTACATCAATTTCTTTTTTCTAATCTGATCAAAATTCAATCAATTTTGAAGTTTTTTTTCTTCAACTATCAATCTAATTCAAAAGATACTACTGCATTCGTTGACAATTTCAGTTCAATGATGCAAAACGATCTGTAACAACTTCGAATTCGACTGAATTAAAAAAAAAAATGAAGAATGATGATTTTCAATTTTGAAATAAATCCATCAAATTTAGCTAATTACAATGAATTTGTACCAAATTAATTAACAGAAACTAACTTAATTGGAGCCCAATTAACTAATTTTATCAGATATATAGTCTAATTATAAGTTAACCTAATTTAATTGCACTAGCAGAGAATAAATTTTCGTATTACAGAGACGGGCGGAGAAGATGAAGTTTCGGATATGGGCTTCACTAGTCCAACACTGACCCATATTCGACCTACATTGCACCTATATTTTTGAAAAAATTGAAAAAAAAAACTAAAGAACAGACCCAAATTCCAATTTCAGTTCATGTTACAATTTTATTTTATTTTATAAAACCTACAAAACCCATGCCCATAGCTTCAACACTTGGACACAACAATGCTCGAAAAAAAAAAAAAAACTTTATTGAACTCGACTGATTACCGTAAGAAATATACATACCGGCCCCTAATAATCGTTGTAATTTTGGCAAAGCCATTCAAAATATGCGGGATCTATATAATCACCTTTAGCTTTAGGACAAAACAATGGAGAGAAAAGCTGGAAAGGAAGAAGGGGTGGCGGATATGGGATAAGCTATAGCATTAGGTCTAAATTTATGTTTTTTTGTCTTTCACAGAAGCCAAAATTACCCTGCTTATTATTTTTATTTTTATTTTGTAAATTCTGCTTACATTTGTTGATCATGCAATGTGCACCAGAAACACGTGGAAGCCCCAAATAGGTATGTCATCTCATCTTTAATATTTGCAAACATTGACCATACTACACAAATTTACCCTACCTTTTTACTATTTAGAATATCAACAATAAAGTTAAAGAAGGGAGGTAGCTAGATATTTTGAGAGAAAACCCCGAGGAAAATTTTACCCACAAAAACAAGCAAGCTAAATAAATAATGAACAATAAAAAACATGATCGGCCCTACTGCTGTAACATTCATCCAGTTTATCTAGACTTGATGATTGTAATATGATCAATGATGTATCAATATTCGAGGCTTCCCTCTTTTATGAAAAAAAAAACTTGTCTTTGGTGGGGCAGACGATGAAATAAAACATTAAATTCACTTTGGAAAGATGCAAACTATCAGAAGCAAACTATCAGAAAAAAAGAAAAAAAAAAACGCTAAACAGTCGTGCATAAATTGTAGGGAAGTAATGGTACATTGAAAAATGCTTTGATTTTACATCCTTCCAGAAGCTAAACATTCATTCATAAGAGATGAAAAGTTCACAGGTGGAAAGTAAACGAATTAGAAGTTAATTGTTGTATAAACAGGGTTTCATTCAGACATTGTTGTATTATCTTGTTCTCAGAAATTATCTGGTTATTGTATTTGCCAGCTCAATTCCTTGTCTACACAGTAAGCTCGGAATTTCAGCTTACACAAAGTAAGCTCGGAATTTCAGCCTTCGGCGTCTTGAAATCTTTCGGTGTTCGTTAGCTTTGCGTGCTGTAATCAGCTCTAGTTCTTCACGTTTCCTCAACTTCTCCATTTGGTCTTCTCCAATCCAACTTGAGGTTTTCCTAAGTTGTTCAACAGAATCATACTTCCCTTGCAAAATGTCTTGACGCAAATTGAATAATCTATCAGCCGCCTGCTTGGAATTGCACAAAAAATATATCAGCATCCGAAAAAAGAGCTGAAGTTAAAATGATACATCTATAAAAGTAGTTTGAAGTATTAATGACGCACCTCCAGCATTGACGGATTTTTTCCAAGCATGTATTTAAAGGTGATTCTCATCAACTCATGCAGCAGAAATTGCAGATGCTCAACACTGCAGCGCTCTTTCATATTATTGTAGATGCAAAGATCGCAGCGCTCTAAGAAACCCAAAAACAGAAGATGAAATATGTAACTTAACATCAGAATTCGGAAAATAAAAATAAAAAATCAATGCATATAATGAAAAGAAGTTTACTGCAAAACCGAAACTACCTTCTGGTTGTAGGAAAAAAGCTAGTATATCTGCAGCCATTTTCTCGACTACTTCATGCTTAACTTTCCCACAGGTAAGTCTGAGATACTCTGCTATCCCGCTCCAACAGCTTATGGAGTTTGCGACTTCAACCTGAAGTTTTACCCATCGAGAGAGAATAAGAGAGATGCCTTCAGCAAGGAGGAATATAGACTCTGGCGCCAATACAACATGATCATCTCTCAAGTAAGCAGATTTCTTAAAAGCCACAGCAGCTTCCTGGTGGTCCAACTCCATATCTTCTTAACCAAAGTTTTGAGTTTGAAGAAGAAGAAGAATTAAATTGTTTTCTGAGAGTACTTGTTTGGGTTTATATAGGCCCTTGAGATTACTTGTTCTAGCTGGTTTCTTAAAAACAACAACTTCTATATATCTGCAATTTCTATAAACTGTACATGTATTTAAAGTAAAATTAAGGCAGACAGAAAGACCAAAACACCCCATAGGGCCCATACCTGTTGTTCAATATGCCTTGATAGAACCCCCTATACAGAAACTGACGAACCCTTAACAAAAAAAGTTCAAGATCCGATGGTATCCTATTGGACCCTATGAATTCGAGTCCACCAATAAATAGACCCTTCTTCGATGAATTGAAGAAGAACGCAAAAAGGAAAACAATCTAAAAGTCTTCATAAAAATAACTCATTGTCAATTTAAGTTACAGCCTGTAAACCCTAATTGAACACCTGATCAATTGAAACATTCATCTTCTTCCCTAATGAATTAACACAGAAGAAATTGATGTTTTGAGCACCCTAAATGAACAGCTCAACCGAAAGCTAAACCAAAGTCTAAGGGAAAACCTACTGAAATTGTTATTCTGCAACAAATCTAATCACGTCAGTTTCCAAATGAAAACCTAATTTCTGCCTAATTACCCGTCATCAAAATCCCCAAATCGTAATCCTAAGATTCAAACCTTCTTCAGATCATCTTAATCGAACCTATATTTACACCCTAAAACATCTAGTGACTGAAAATAACGAATAACTAACCTGAAGTTTTACCCAACGTTAGAGAGAGAGAGATGCCATCAGCAAAGAGCGATATACACTCCGGAGGCAATACGATACGATTGAGCAGCAGCTTCCATCTCCATATCAACTTAACCAAAAAAATTGAAACTGAAGAAGAAGAGCTCAAATCTATTCACAGGTACCCCTGCTTATGGATCACCTCTCTTTCCTCTATCTCCGACACAATCCTCCTAATCACATGTGAAAGCATTTGTGGTTTGGGTTTACCTGTTCTACTAGGTTTCAGATCTAGATCACACTTTTCCCAGTGTGATTCTGAAAAACAACTTCTATGCATATACATACACGTGTTTAGCAGACAACAACCGCCACCTGTCAACTGGTTCACAATCAAATCAGCGCATGCATTTAAAAATATCAGCGAAACAAGATCATCAGCTTAACTAATACAGTACTTTAATAATACTAATAATAATTAAATCCATGTAATTAAGTAAAATACTTAAATCTATGTCTCACTCTCTCCCAATTTGTCCATAACAAATCTTATTTAAAAAGTTTTCTGAAATATTAAGATATAAAATAGTGCATCGGTCCCTGGCTGGTTTCCTTTGACTGCTCCATAACGTTTCCCAGTTACCAGTATCACCTTCACTTTTGCACGGGCTTGGTGTTTTTAACTTTGTACTTAACAACTTTCTCTCTGCAGTAAAAGAGAAATTGTTTAATTTGTTTTGGATTACAAGTGGATGATATTTTCAAAAAAATAAATAATGAAACAGAGTTTCAGTAAAAAGTATTTCTTTCTTACGCTTCCAGCAGAATGTTCTCCTCTTTGACTCCATCGTCAAACCCTTTCTCTTGATTACTCTTAGTCTGAAAATGTATATTATAGACTAGATAAGCAATTAATGAATACAGTGATTCAACTTATAATTAAATAAATGAATCTAGTACTTACACATATCCATCCAACAGTTTCACTGCATTTGTCGCAGCTAAGTAATTTCCCATCATGGGTTGTAGTAACAAAATGAGTTTTCTCACGTCGCTTATGACCACTCAGCACTTCTACAGTCTTAACCGAACCAACAGTTGTGTTACACGATTCAGTGAACTGGTAATATTGTGTTCCATCAGTGGAATCAATATGCTGACAAGTAAACACCACAAAAACAAAAAGTTCAATAATATACTACTAATTACAACAAACTAAATCTTAACGTTTCACAAATTATTACCTGTTCAAAATCTTCCCCTTTTGCTAGAGGGTGCTTGTCTTGGTAGGGTTTGGATATTATGCAGTTACCACAAGCAAAATAATGAATGCTATCCCATTCCCCGGAAACTTCACTTTCAGTAGATTCGTCACTGCTAGAAGATGAGTGTCTATTAGGATAATCCTTGCTACTCTCGTCAGACGATGTATCCATGTAAGAATCGGTGGATGGTTTGGAGTAGTATGCCATAGTTATCTTCCTGAAAAACTAGCTATTCTCAATCCTAAAAGTACTTTAATCTCTCAATAATAGCAACCTATGCTCACCAACAGAATTACTTGAGAGTATATATATACTAGTACAATCATGCATAAGTGGTTTGAGATATAAAATGAGAAAGTTGTGCTACAATAGTTGCTTTTTCTAGAGCTTTTGAGTCTAAAGCTAATCTCTAGAGCCAGGGTTCAAAGTCATGTCCATTGCATGTTTGGACTACTGTCGGAGGAATCTGAGATGGGTCCTGAACTTGTCAGGAAACTGTTTGACCCCGTTAATGTCATGAATGGGACCCGTACTAGGTTATTACTAGTCTTTCCCAGGGTGAGCTCCCATGCCTCTTGGCTTGATCCTGTCTATGAGGCTATAGGGACCCAAACACAATGAGTCTGGAGAAGGCTGACTCTACTTCTGATGAAAATGTGTCCGCCTCCGCCAAGTTATTGCATCCCATATCTAGATTCATCTTTTCAGGACTACTAGTGGGGTACCCGTTTATTATGGGGTACCAAGACCCATATAAGACAAACAAGAAGGTCCTCTGGATTTGGGTACCCTCCCCAATAATCAGGTACCCCGTTAGCAATGTTGCATCTTTTGAGGAGAATATGGAAGCATTGAATACAAAGAGGTTGATGTTTTCCTTCATCTAACCAGATATACCGATCATCAGCTAAATCCCGTGTGCATCCAACTGCGCAATGTGATCGATATTTCCCTGGCAGGCAAGCTTCCACCTACAAATAAACTCTTCATTTTGGGGCTTTTCAAACACAGCAATATTACTAAATTTATTTAGCATGCATAGCACTTACCCTTGAGGCTTGTAGACGGTCTTTCAAGTATTGGGCATTATGGAGACACATTTGGCTTTGACGTGATCCAATCTTGTAATGTGAAGACCCGAAGGCATTGGACATCCAACAAGCTTGTCGCCACAAATTCAAGCACTCCCAATTGGCTTCTCCAACGAGATTTTTTGGCGCCTGCTCAATGTAGGAAACTAACATGGTTGAAGATAAAAGAAGAAAGTGAAAAGGGTGGGTCTACTTCACAAATAAACAATGTGACAGTTTTGGGATGAGTACTATGTACTAGCCTCGATACACAGAGAGAGCGAGAGAGATTACACATTTGACAAAAGGCATCACAAGACCAGATAGAGCCCCGTCGCAGTGAATGTAAAACCTCTCTTCGGCAAAACCAGTTGTTTTGAGGGCTTCAATAACACGGTCAGACCGCCAATACCCCCTTTAATAGTAGTCCCTGCAAAAAAAAATGTAGAACATTATATTAAGGCTTCTACGGATTCAAATGAATAGAAAATTTTAAGAACTATACTCATTGGGAGCTACAAAAAAAGGGAAGCGTACCTATATGGGCATTTACAATAATGGTTTGCTCAGTTTGGTTTTGAAATCTGCACAATCTATTTCCCCCGAGATCAAAGAATCAACTCTTACACAATTCATTCGGTACATCTATGCAGCTCTAAAGACATGATACTGTGAATCATCTGATGTGTATCAAATTCCATCTGGAAAAATCTCCCTCCTACACAGACATCAGAATAATGCAAGATTTATATAAAACGGCATTAAACACGCATCAACGACTCCCGACTCTCTAGGAAGTAAGGATCCCATGGAAATTGCCATCTCTACCAATTGTGATTTAACCCTTAACTCATCCTTTTCTATTCCCCATACACTCCCATTCTAACATAATAACAACATGTTACCAATTCTTTATTCGTTGTGAAATGAAGTACATTAAAAAGGAAATTTCATTGCCAAGTAGTTATTCAGTTATTATCATTCATTTTGGTCAGTAGGTGTTGGGAGATCATTCTTGTTCCAAAAAAAAAAAAACAGATAAAAAACATAAATGTTTCTAATATTTGCACCACTAAACCCAAAAAGTGTCTTAAACCTTGTCAAGATTATGAATGAGTCAGAAGTAACAAAACCAACGAATCGCATTACCTATCTCCCGTGGCACCAAATGTTATAGTTGAGTAGATTGGAAGCAAACCATCAGCAGGGAAGGTTTTCTGCAACTGCGCAATAACATTCTCCACCTAAAACAGAAATATTTCAAAGCATTAGAGCAAGACCAAGTAACAGAAGTTCTGAAACTTCCAAACATGTTTAGTTAGGTTTATTTTAGCACATATTATAGATTTCTCTTAAGCAAGCAAAAAAAATCAGCAATAATTGCTAATCTTCTGTTGTTTCATGAAGTTTACTTATTACTTGGCTACAGTATTCCCTAGTATCAGCAATATCAAATTTTATTTTTCGATTAACCTTCTTATTTGCTTTACACCCATTATTTATGCAGCTTAATGTCACTGGCATCTGATGGAAAAGGCTAGCTTGGCAATAGCTGATTGCACTTTAAGGAAATAGATATGCTTGCCAGTATGGCTTTCAGAGTTTGGATAAACTCATATAAAGGAGACATGACTTGCCAAGGCTTAGAAAGGGTAACCATGCAAATGATGTTTATCTGTTCTATACCATACCCACATATAAAAACATTCACCGCCAGATGGGGTCTATTGCTTCAATTCTTCTAATCTAATCAGCTGATAACTTGTAAGTTCCAATATAGCGTACTTCCTACAACATTAAACCTGCAGTGGAATAGATATTAATCTCAACAAAAAAAGTATCATTAGAAGTCTGAATTTTCGACGGTACCTTTTGCTTGTACTTGGGGTTTCCAGTCCTCTGAGATAAGCAATGAACTCCAGCTGCTTAGTGCCTGAATCCCCCAGAATATTCTCATCCTAGGGACAAGTTGTATCAGCTAAGAAATGTGTGTATGACAAATTTCAAAATACATTACGCAATAGATTAATTAATTTATAGTAGTTTTTCAGAGAGGGAAATTAGTTCCAGAGACAATGATCTGTATCTGGAAATCTGGAAGACCGTTCAAGGATCAATCAAAATATTAGACAGTACTACTTGTCACTGGAATCAACAACTGTATGAGGCAGTTGTCAATCTATCTCTAGCCATCCAAAGCATCTTTTTAAGACATTCTCAGGTCACAAAGCACTGAATATAAAGTCCATAAATATTCTTTTTATGAAAATCTAATGCTTAAATTGGAACAACTACAAACTAAATTGGATACAAAAACAAATACAACCAATGTGCACTTTGCCAGACTCAAGAAACAGACAATTAATCTCGAGGCACACATTGGGATTGAAATCTGAGACATCTAAATGCAGTTACGTATTATCTAATACAAACTACTAAGTAAAATGAAACCCCGTGCAAAGTAAACTTGCGTGTCACGATGAAAAAGAGTTAACAGATTGATGATATTACCCCTGTCCACCCAGGATTACGGGCATCCCCATGTTGCAAGTTAATTCTGTTATAGGGGATTCCTGAAGGTGAATCCCATGCAGGTAACAACCTATCAGTGATGTCTTTAGCCTTTTCTAGGAGAACCTTTGTACCCAGAGGGATCAAATGAACTAAGAAGTCCACCTACAACTCTGCAAAATCAAAATACAAGTGACATTAGGCAAGAATAACAAAACAATCTATCCCTTATTGACATTTCACAAGCCATCAGAGGGCTTCTTTCCAATAGGAGAAAGGACTACGCAGAAAATAAAGACAAAGGTTGTACCTTATAATGCAACCTTATGGTAGTCTCAAAAACATTAGCTTCTTAATCCTTGTCGAAGTCCAATGAAGTTGCGACGCACCTATAGAAGCACTTAAGGATGGTGCAAAGGATACATTTATAAGTAACCATAACTCTTAAGACATTAAGATCCACAAGTAAAGAAGAATGAGCTCAGAAAGAGATGATGAAGATAGAAATAAAGAATAATCAGCAACTTCGTACATAATAATACAGATAATCCTGGAAAAAAAATAATAGTTTTACTTGTCCTTGAGATGAGGTGATAAGAACTCTTTTCTTTACTTAACTACATTTCGTTTAGAACAGACGATGGTACCACCGTAACATTTTGGCCACACACCCATGCATCCTTCAAAAAATTAATCAATACACTTGATTGTTTTTTATTTCTATGATGTTTACATGACTAGTACAACCGTTGCCACGGTGGGAGGGCCGACCGGAGAACTTGACGAAACGACACCAATCCTAGTGCTCCTTACTACGTAAGTTACTGTCCTAGTATGTGCACAAAACTACGACATATGAAATATGCAACCACATATGCGAATGTTCTCAATCCTCGAGCATAAGTTTCACTTGCTTGCTCATTGGATAATAAGCCGCACTATCCTAAAATGAGATAAGAAAATTCTGTTGCAGTCGGACTTATCTAGTCAATGGATATTCATTAATATAACATGGCAAATGGCTCGGATGCGTCAGAGCAGATGAATCTAGCTTGAACAGAACAGTCGCAACAACAAATTTGGTAGGTTTTTTTTTATATTATTATTTCAATGAACAGAAGGAACATTATACAAAAGTGACCTATCTTTTTGTTTTTGTCATTCCATTGATTTTTCATGGAGAATGCAGGACAATCAGAACTGTAAAAGAACAAAATGCAAAAAGACTAGCCGTAACAATTGCAATCTCATTCACTTTTTGTGAAGATCAAGAGAAAAAAAAGAAAGTAACAAGGAATGCAATATACGTATCTGTTGAAGTTTGTATGCCGTTTTATTTTAGTTCTTCACTATTGGCTTCAACCACATTATTATCTCAAAGATTATTACTGGACGTTCGCCACTGTCTTCTTTCAATGCAAGTTCTGCAATGTCTACAAGTTTAACCAATGGTTCCACATTTCTTGGTAGAGCAGCAGTTCGGTCGATGATGGCCGCTGATTTACGCCCTTTCTGATTTCCCAATAGGGTTTAATTAACAGAGAAATCACCACCACATTTCTTCCCGTTGCTTTCACATTAGTCTCGAATTCATTCTTTGCTAATTAAACATGTGGTTTCTTGACCCTGCTCGAATTCCTCTTAGCTCCTTTCATCGTGGGAAGAATGGTGTCCTTGGTGATGATATTAGATTAAACAGATCTACTGGTTAAAGTGTTGGTTGTGAGCTGAAGGTCTGTCTTTGCCCTTAATCATTGGCCTGATGCGATGAGGATTTGTCTTAGCCCTGCTGGTGTAAACTTGACTCAATAGTAAATCTGATCTCAACGCTCTTAAGTTGCATACCGTGTGATCTTATATCTAGTGTAAGCTTCGCAGAACTTCCGGTTACTACCAGAATGCACATCTATAAGAGCTACTGTAGGAAGAAAATCCGTGGCTTATACTACGACAAAAATAACAGATGCACATCTAGTAATCCGTGAGTATAAGATTCCACTTTGTAGTCCCTAATGCTCTCAATCCTCGTATACGCTAAACGACCCCATGTCTCATCAGTCGCCCAGAACCACTTCAAAATCCCTGTGAATTTTAGTTTCAGTCAACTCCTTCCAAAACTCACGAACCACTGGCGCTCAATGTAAACACCATCAAATCAGCACCAGCGCTCATGGTTGCTGCCAATTCATTCTCCAACACTGAGGTCTCAAGAAAGACGACCATAGCAGCGACATCTCTTCATAATCCAAACTGTCAATTACTGTCAATTTTAGTTTGCACATGAACCCCCAAATCTGTATCAGTCCCCTGCAGAGACGCCCATCTAGCAATCACAACCAACACCAACTGCCTTCTCTCACCAGCAAACCAGTTATCACCCATTATACTTTTGCCTTCCAAGAACCGTGTTCATCTAACCACCGACTGCAACTAATTTTAGGCATCACCATCACTGACTGCAGCCATCTTACACACATTCAAGAGCCTGACTCTGCAACTGCACACTACCTCTTGCTCCATACAGATGTTCTACTTGATCTCAACGCGACAATTAAACATCAGACTCCCATTGAATCATCACCAGCAACACCAATCCCATTCGAGTGACATAAAGCACAGTTACTACAATCACCCAATTCTCGACAGAGCTCCATCGCCGGAAACATTCTACTATTAACCATTTCCCCCTTTGATAGTGCATTCTTGATGGTGTCACCAAAAACTTTGCTGACAAGGCTGAGGGGATAGTAATGTTTTGAAGATAATCAACATTAGCATTTTCTTCCGCAGGGGTGTCCATTGTGATCAGAGGCTCATCCCTGTCATCTGCTACAAGAATTGCTGTTGGACCTCCATTCTGTGCATTCCTTCAATGTAAAGAAACAATCTGCAAGAATTAATAAGCAAAATCAGAGCAAAAACTTTATCAACTGGTCCAATAGCCACTAGAAATAACATTCACAAACTGTTTGTTAATTCCCCACGCCATCCATAATGAGAACTGTATGTTAACGTGAGCTTATCACTGCATTAAAGTAATGTAGAGAATAGATAACAAAACACAATATTTAGTTCTCATATGCACACAGTGAACATTAACAAACAGTGACAACCTAATGTATATATTCATAGGCCAAACAGTGATAAGCTCTTAAACACCAATTTGCAGGAATGAAAAGCTCAGAATTGATTAGACACTCAAAATAAACACTTAGCAAAACCAACACTCCAATATTGAAAAACACCAGTGACTAAAGGCTCTCAACAAAATATAGGATGCGGTATCAGTATGGCAGACAAATTGCATAATGGAACGTAGATTCTTACTTGGGTGCTAAGAAGAATGAATCAAAGATATCATCTTCTCTGCCCCCACTCATTCAAACTTCTCAAGAACAAACCCTAACTCACTAAGACGTAAAATAATCACCTGAAACTTGATACGATCTGTAATTTTGAACCTAATCCGTCAATTAATTCAATACCCAACTCAAATCTCGATCGGAATCTTAGATTCAATAATAGCAGACACCCTATTTCCTAAACTTCACTATAATTGTGCAATTCAACTATCAATTCATCTACATAGTTCTCACGTCTGAAAACCCCAGTACTTATTCTACAAAATAATCACTAATTTCACATACATTCAAGATACAATAAGAAACCCTAATTTCAATTACCTGATTTATCCTTTCCCGTAGATTGAATCGATTCCTTCAATCAATACCACTACCAACAATCATTACATGATCCTTTTCTCTTAATTTTCATCATCTCCTCTCTAGATCGAACCACGAAGGAGAAGAAACAACGAAGTTTCTCTGTTGGAGTTGGGGGGATTACGAAGAAAAAACAATGAAGGAGAAGGAAGAAGAAGGAAGAAGAAAAAGAAAAAAGAAAAAAAGAGGTGGCCGGGATTCGAACCCGCAACCTTTGGGTCATTTTACCTCTGGTTTTACTAAACTGCCCCTAAACAATTAAACTATTTCCAATCTCCGTGTCTTTTTTCCTGTAGGCTAAATTACGCGATTAGCCTTCATTTTGTGTTGTATTTACGGTAGTTTTTGTGAGAAATTGAAACATGGAGGGGCTCTTTAGTCATTTCATTGTCGATTGAAATCAATTTGGGACACCAAAATCCAATCTTTTTATGTCAATTGATCACTTACTATTGACAAAAAAGTGACCATATAAAGGTCCTCCCTCGCTTCGCTCGGCCGGCCCAATTAGTATGTACAACTCTGATAACAACAAATGTTTCTCTATCCTATACATGATGACTATATGTTTCAGTTAAAGGTTATACATTGTATAACATTATGAAATTGTATGAACACGCCAATCTATGTTTTATGAGGAAAATCTAATTAGAACTTCATACTGATTACACTCACGGGTTTCTTCCATTTTGCACAAGTATTTAAATGAGGCTCTTAATGTAAGAAATGCTGAAAAACTCACTTTCCCTTTGAAATCGTTCATCTAGCACATAAATAACGTGCCAAGAGAATCCAGTATAGTAGCTTCAAGACCACCAATGCTATTGACACCATTCTTTGTCTGTGGCTGATAACAGAAAGATCATTGGGTTAGTGGAGAAGACTTGAATTTATTTGCATTTTTATTACTAGAGAAAACTCGGAAAAAAAATTCAAGCATTGCCGATATGTAGTCCCTAAGTAGGTTTTGACCTAAAAAGCGTGTATCTAATACACACAATAAGAAATCTGTCGGCTTTTATTGTCAACAATACTATTTCCCGAGTTAAGATACTCACCGAGTATAACATGACAAGTTAGATCTCAGGGAGTGATCTTTACGCACTTTGTTTACAGGACTGCCAGGACAGGTAAAGTAGCCTATTCTAGGCCAAAAACCCCATCAAAAACCCAAAGGTTTAACAATATCTCCAGTCAATCATTCTGTTGCAAAGTCAATCATTCTGTTGCAAACATTCTCCATCTACCACTCACATTCTGCGGAACCCTGGCTTTGCTTCAACAACTACTGCTTCTGATTCAAGTTGAATGAGCAGGGAAGAAAAGAACTTAAAATTGATCCTAAACAGACAGCCTATGTGTTACTTGCTGATTGAGTGAAGACATATGGAAAGCAGGACTGATGTAGTTATGTTCTGTATGGTGGTAGTAGACTATTCAGATAATTAACATTTGATTAGCAAGGCACCCATGGATTCAACATAACTTGCTGCACATTCTACAGTCTGGATTTATACCTTTTATTTATCTGATTGCTTCCACGTACAGAGAGGACTTAGAAACTTATCATGGGATAAGACGTAGATTTCTCTGAAATAGAGGAACGTGAACAAAATACTTCCATATCTTCTTTGCCACATCAAGCTCCTGATACATATCCCTTATATGAAGGATTTTGAAACTAAAAGCCCTGTGTAAGGGTACATAACTTGGTTTTCCTATTTTTCAACTTGAATTCAAGTGCAATCTAAGCTGAGCTGAATGTCTGAGTGTCATGGAGGATGATAAACATCTATGACCAGATTTTTGCAGTGCCTAAACGTTATTACAACTCCCAAAAAAGCTATATGTATCACTATTTGTTTAATCTCTTCTAACAGAACCAACATGACACCTAAATCACTACAACATTGAGATATAACCACATGAGGACCATAACAAATGCAAACCTATCATGAGTACCCACAAATACAGATTGCAAAGTAGTAGTCTGAAATGATACTGAATCAAATGATATTGTGTTTATGTACTACATTATTTAGTTTTTGAATAACTGATTCAGCACCTGACTAAAAATCAAAGGCAACAAGAAAAAATAACAACGAAACATAAATGTGAAATTGAAACAACTAGTTCAAAACTGAAATTCTGATTTTTAATTTCAAAAAGCAAATGGTTATAATTATGAAACCAAAGAAGACACAAGTTTAAAAAACTAAACGCTTGCTGCAATCCCAAAAACTAAACACAAGTTTATAATTATGATCCATGTAATAGTCACCTCGAAATAGAAGCAAAACCATCCCACTCCTTATCACTTAGCTGTTGCGATTCACATCCATTTTGCCGTCCCCACAAAGGAGATTCATATTCATTTCCCCACTTTTTAGCTGGGTTCCTTCTGCTTGTAATCCCCTTCGATTTAGAAACAATGCATTAATTGAGGTCTCCAAAACCTATCCTTGTTCTCTTTCCTAACCCTAAAAGGCTGTTGCGCTGGTGAAACAACAATCTTCATCTTCTTTACATCAATACTTCCAATGATAAACGATTACTATTACGTCTATGCGGCATAAACAAACCCACAATCCCAACACGAAACCCACCTCAATAATAAAACCTTTCACTTTATCCAACACATATTCAATTCACTCGCTATGTTTCTCCTCTCTTGTAGTTGTAGATCCAACTAATGAGGTGAATTTTGATGATGCACGATCTTGTGATAATCGGTCACCGTCGACTAAATCTGTGAAGAAACGTTCCAGGATTTTCATTCTGGGTGGATTAGGTTGGCCTGGGACTGGTGGAACCATAAAAATTGGTTTAGTTTTATGGAGATCGATAATTTGGATTTTGGATGGTTTTTCACGGCATAAGAGGAAACTTGCGTTTCATCGGAGGAGACATTTTTCATTTTTTGTATTTTCTTTTTTGGTGTTCTTCAGATCAAGGACCATACTGTATTGCCCTGTTTTCATAAGTTAGAAGGAAAAACATCAATTCTACTAGCCGTTGATTTGATGCGTAAAAGATGTCTCGGACCATCCACCTGTAAGATGTAATAGAAAGCTAAGTTTGTTGTTTATTTTGTGTTTCGTCCCCTCCCAAGATTGCTAATTAGTGTTTCCCGTCTCAAATACATTAAAATTAGTGCTTCCTCTTATCGTTACATTTTCCATCCAACTTCCAGTTAGCTGAGTCAGCAAAGATATACGCGTGGCAAAAATATATACGTGTCAAACAAAAATTCCAAAATACCCTCGTTTGTTTCGGTAAATTACATCAAAGTTGCATTGTGAATTGATTTACAGTCTTCTTCTTAATTGAGAATCGGATCACTGGTCTGCATCTTCGATGGCAACACAACATCACCAGCAACTTCTTTTAATTCAGAACATCCATTTATAATTGACCACCAACACCAGATCCATCTTCTACCAACTCTACATCGTCATTTCGTTGATTCACCAAAATCAATTTCTCCATCTCCAATTCGAATCAAACCCTAGACAAAACCATCAAACCCGGATACCAAAATCAATCTCAGCACCAAACCCTAATTCTTCATCTGCAACTTCATGTAACAATCCAATCAAAGAAAATAATGGTTAATTTTAATTCCACTATATGCAAAGCGATCGAACTGGGATTTTAATTAATTAAGTTCATCTCAATCTTGTTCATCTTCACAAATTGAACCATGGGTACTCAACTGCATCTTCATCTCTCAATTTTATAGCCGTCAGTTTCCGTTGAAACGGCAGTAAACCCTTTATTCTTCACTGAGTTGTCCAATTTGGTATTAACCCAAATCTCCCCTTTAATATAGCATCCACTCACTGCAATCTCAAATCCATTTCAAATTCAACCTTAGTCTTCAATTCCTGCATCAATTGCTAATAGAAATTCAACCCATTCATTCTACTAGACCCATCTTCAAATCATCCACCATCTCTTAATCCACAAGAGCATGGCAGCAACAGCACCGAGCATCAGAAAGCATCCATGAATACCTCAACCCATACTCTCAACTCACCTGAAAATACTCATCCTTACTGTTCTTTTTGATTTCTCCTCCAAACCCTTCCCTCGATTTGATTTTGTAGCTAACTGCTACTTCTTCTCTTTTCTTTCTTCAAAATCCTTGTAATTTCAGTTTAAGCCATTCAGTAACCCTTGTAGTTTCAATCTAAGTTGAACAAGGGTTCGCTATCAATCTTGTCTTTGGAGAAATTCTGATAGAAACTAGGTCAAGAATGAGGAGACTCTGAAGTGGTGATATGAATGGTGATAGATGGAGGAATTGGTGATGCACTCCAGGTTAGGGTTTTGAGCTGTGAAGCATTAACAGAGAAGGTGGTGGTTGCAGCTACGGATTAGTATGTGAACTGGTTCTTAAAGCAAGGGTTGTGGGTAGTTTCCAAATGGAGACTCACTCTTTGATATGAAGGACTGCTCGCTCAAATGAACGAGTGAACCCACTATTGGCAAAACAAAAATGAGAACTACACGGGAGACGATATTCCGTGAGAAAAACATTTTGAAATCAGCCGGGGGACATTCCCCCGTCCAGGAGAACCGGTGTTTTCCTTTCTTCCAAATTTCATCTTCTATTTCTCTCTATCACTCTTCTACTCTTCTCTATCACTCTCTTCAATCTTCATCAATCATCCTCATATCATCAAATTAAATGAAACCCACTCTATAAGTATTGCAGGTAAATCTTTTAAGTATTCAAAAATCGCCATTCCATATGATTTGTTTATTTAATTTCGTTTTTGTTTAAGGTTTTCCCTAATATTTTTTTCTTCAATAATTTTGAAGGTGAAGTGAATTCAATTGGATTTAAGGTATGATTACGATTAATTTCGTTCTTGTTTAAGTTTATTATGATTGTTACTTGTGTTTGATTCATAATTCATTACATTTGTTTTAGGGTTTATATATAAAACAATGGATCACACTAGGTTGTCTTCTAAAGATGCTACAATTCATGTATGCAAAAATCTTAACATGGAAAGTGACAACCCCTGGATTAGATTTAGGGGTGGATGGAGCAATATGCCTAAATTGTATAAAATTGTATGTCAACATCTAAAGTGGGCAAAGTTTATGAATAATTGTGGATTGGGTATGTTACTTGAGATAGATGTTCCGAAAGATGATCAACAACTCACAGACACAATTATTGAGCGATTTTGGATATCTACAAATATTTTTCATTTTCCTTTATTTGAAATAGGGCTCATGCCCAATGACTTCTCTTGGTTGACGGGAATAGAAGTAGGAAAATGAGTAAAGCTAAACTATATAGATTGGAATGCTAATGAAAATAAGGAAGATTGTATGGAGTATGAAAATAAGGAAGATTGTTCATGAAAACCTTTTGCCCAATTTAGTTCAAATTGTTTATAATAAATCCCAAGAAAAGGAAGCCAAGGAAAAGAAGAAAGCACTAGGAACCGAGAAAGGGAAAGCCAAAGTAACCGAGAAAGGAAGTGGTAGTGAAGAAGAAGATATTGATGAGATTTTGGAACCGAGTGATTGTGAAAAAGAAATTGGTGAAAACGGGGAAAAGATAACTTATGGTCTTGATGTAGAGTCTGTTAGAGCACTGCTCGGTCAAACTCGCAAGCGTTGTTATCTCAAGCTTGTTTTTCAAGTTTAGTTTCCAAAAATATAAGTCTTGATTTCTAGTCTACTTATAGCTAAGTCTCGGATTATGATAGAAAGTGTAGTTGAGCATTAGATTTCATGGCGTTAATTGATTGAAGACGAATAACTACTAAGGGGATCTTGTGGAACTTCATCAACAAAAGGTATGTGGAGACAAAAACTCATCTATCACTGAAAAGTCTACATACTCTATCTCATATTTCAGACAAAATTCTTATAGCTATATAGACTTCATTTTTATACACATGTGATATTTCGAGCTGAGTTTAACTCGCTTACATACTTCTCGAAATATGTGTTGCTAAGCTTTCGCTTTAACCAAGTTCATCTTATATTCTTGACGAGAGTCAAAAGATGATCATGTGAAAATCTCTTGGTAACATCTTACATGATTTGTGGGAGACAATCATTTGATGTAGACTCGGAATATTTCGTATTGATCATTCGATCACTTGAAAATTGCTTTGAAGTTAATAGTCTGTGTGAGACAGCTATTGTCGTCTTCCAAGAATGTTTCAATGATTGAAATGGGAGTTTAGAACACTTAACCATGATTTGATGATAAGCATGTACATTATGCTTACTTTCATATGTGTTGATCCAAGACCGGAACTTAGTATGCATACACGTATGCGGTACTGGTTGGTCAGCTAAAGTCCGGTAGCTATAGTATGCATACTCGTACGCATACTGGCGAAGTCAGTTGAAGTCCGGGTACTAGAGTATGCATACTTGTACGCGGGGGTACAAGTTTCAATTGAAGTTTGGAAGTGTAAGAAAGTATGCGTACTCGTTTGCATACTGGCGAACATAGTCCAAGTCCGACTACTTAGGTATGCGTACTGTTTGCATACTTGAGTGGGTTATGTTCTAGAATCGGTTGTGGCATGAACTAATACATTTATATAATAAGTAATGCAATCTTTTGCAAACTGTGGCTATAATGTTCATGAATTGATTCGAGTGAATCAAACCGATTTTTCTTCAATTGTGTCTTGTATACTTCTATGAGAATATAAACAATTGAAAAACTCTATAACTAGTTTCATTTGAGTCATTTGAACTATAGTTGTGGTTAAGATGAATAAGGTTGATATGAAAGTGTTCATATGACTAACTTCGGTTAACTATTGTTTAGACAACTTGGTGTACACGTTTATGTACGGTTACTCATATCTAAATGAAGGTACATTTCATTTGTGTGTAACAAGCTAAGTTCGATCTAACGGTTGAAAGATCTTAGCTTGAATCTAATCAGGTATTCATCTAACAGGGAATATTGATTGCTTTGTTCCAAAGCTATCAAACCCTGATTCGAAGACTATATAAGGGAGAACTTTAGCAACTGGGAAACCTAATACCCACACCTTCTGTGTGATACTAGTTGCGGCTAGATTCGATTCTCCTTTAACATAGGTTTTCCCTAAAACCCTCATAGGCTAACGACTTGAAGACTTCATCGGGATTGTGAAGCCAGACCCAACTATTTTCTCTGTAGTTGCGTGTTCTGATCTTACTTTATACTATCGTGATTGAGTACTATCTTCTCTAAGATTTGCTCGAGATTTATCTTCGATAGGTAAGATAAAAAGAAGTCACAAACATCTTCGACTCATCGTTTGTGATTCCACATTATCTTGTTTCGCTTCCATATGATTAAGATTATTATGAGGTGATTGATATTACTAGGATGTTCTTTGAGAATATAAGTCTGATATATCAATTGGTTCCTGTGCACCTTGATTTATCAAAAGACAGAACAAAACTCGTAGGTATTTCTGTGGGAGACAGATCTATCTATTTCAATAGACTTTTTTGTGTGAGACATATTTGTTTATCAAGTCTTTGACTTTGGGTCGTAGCAACTCTTAGTTATGGGTGAGATCAGCTAAGGTAATCAAGTGTGTAGAGTCCTGCTGGGATTCAGGGACGTAAGGAGCGCTACTGTACCTTGATCAGTATGAGATTGGTTAGGGCTCAACTACATTCCAGTCCGAAATTAACTTGTAGTAGGCTAGTGTCTGTAGCGGCTTAATACAATGTGCTGTTAAAAGATGGACTAGGTCCCGTGGTTTTTCTGCATTTACGGTTTCCTCATTAACAAAATTCTGGTGTCTGTGTTATTTATTTTCCGCATTATATTTTCTATATAATTGAAATATCACAGGTTATGCGTAAATGATATAATTATAATTGAAATATTACTTTTTGTGATATTTTAATTATAAAGATAAATGATATAATACGAAAAAGAAATAACACAAGCTATAAGAAATTTTGTTAACGAGGAAATCTGTCAAACAGAAAAACCCCGGACCTAGTCCAGAACTTGAGCACCACACTATATTAAGCCATTAAAAACTATCTAGCTAGGTTATTCATAGTTGTAATTTATTAACTTTGTAGACGATTATAGACACCTTGGGAAATAAATTGGGCTTCAATGTCTCTCAAGTATGGTATATCCAGTGAGATTTCCATAAAGATAATGTTTGAGTAACTTGGACCGATATTTTGTAAGATAATCACTAGTTTCATAACTTCCATAAAATTTGGAAAACTGAAACTTCGTCGTGTGTGAATGTCTTGAGGATATAATTTAGAAAGAAAACAACAATATTTTGGACTTATAGAAGATGTGGTAGCACCTAGTCAAGTAGACTAATTTCTAGTGCAAACAGGATAGTGAGGATTAAGGCAATTGTCATGCACAAGGTAGTCAAAACATGTGTTTAAGTAGTTTAATTTCCTGGAACGAGAGCTCAACGCATGTAATTAACCTTTAGTTATCGTCTTTTATATAGAGAGTATTGATAATTGGATTCCATACAACAATTAGAGAATGACATGACTTGAGCAACCTTGAAATCAGAAAGCATAGTTTTCATGATGTAATTTTGTACAAACCCTCATACGTCAAGTTAACATATTAAGGTTGCAAACATTGCTACATTCAAGTAGTTATGGGGTGAGTATTTATTCATTCTTGGCAAATAACACAGTCTTTAATCTTATAATAATGTATTTTGGAAATAAATAATAAAATGTGAGATAACAACAACCCACTGATCCTTAGTTTTCTATTCAGGAGGATAAATAATAGGGATATTTAACGTTTGGTACCCCGTAAATATCCAATACCTAGCTTAGGTACCCAACATTTAAAATATTAAGAGTTAGTACCCGGACCAACTGTTGACCGTCAAAGTCTCCATTTGATTAGGTATTAAATTAAATTAAATAATTATTAGAGCACTGCTCGGTCGAACTCGCATGTGTTGCTATCTCAAGCATGTTTGTCAATGTTAGTGATCAAAACTATATGTCTTAATTTCTAGTCTACTTATAGCTAAGTCTCGGACTAGGATAGAAAGTGTAGTTGAGCTCTAGACTCCATGGCGATCATCATACAAAGACGAAGAACTACTCAAGGAACTGGTGGAACTTCATCGACTAAAAGGTATGTGGAGACTTGAACTTATATATCGCTCAAAAGTCTATCTACTCTATCTCCTATCTTGAGACAAAAGTCGTATTGCTATATAGACTATGATTATACACATTTGCTATTTGAGCCGAGTTTATCTCGCTTATCTATTTCTCGAAATATGTGTTGGTAAGCTTTCGCTTTGGCCAAGTTCATCTTTACTAGTGACGAAAGTCCTATTAAGTTTCAATTACTTAAAAATTGCTTTGACGAAAAATGGTTTGTGAATAACAACTATATAACTTCCTCTAAGAATGTTTCAATAATTTAAATGAGAGTTTAGAATATATAACCATTGTTGGATATAAACATTGTGTGATAACTCATACGTGTGTAAGTCCTTATTCCTTGAACCAAAGTATGCGTACTTTGCTTTGATCAGAAAACCAGATTAAAGTCCGCGTACCATCGATACGCGCACCATTGGAAGTTCACATCCCGTGAAAATCTGCTGGAGTTTGTGAAGCGAAAACAAACTTATTAGGGTACTTAAGTCAGCGTACTTAGGTTGGTTATTTTCTAAAAACGATTATTCGTGAACTTAAACTTATATAAACTAAGGAATGCATATTTCCAAACCGTGGCTATAAAGTTAATGAATCGATTTGAGTGAATCAAATCGTTTTTGCTTCGATTGTGTCTTGTATACTTCTACAAGATCTAAGCAATTGAACAACTCTCTAAATAGTTCATTTGAGTCATTTGAACTAGTTATGGTGAAGAAGAATATGGTTAATATGAAAGTGCTGATATGGCTAACCATTAGGTTAACTATTATTGAACCAACTAGATGTACATGTTTGGGTACGGTTACACAAACCTAAAACGTACATTTCATTTGTGTGTAACAAGCTAAGTTTCAATCTAACGGTTGAAAGATATTAGCTTGAATCTAATCAGGTTTTCATCTAACGGTGAATATCGAATGCTTTGTTACCAAGGTAACTTAGATTTCAAAATCTGATTTGAAAGGCTATATAAAGGAGAAGTCTAGCAACTAGGAAACCTAATCCCCACACCTCCTGTGTGATACTAGTTGTATAAGATAGAGTCGATTCTCCTTTAACCATAGGTTTCTATCGAGACCCTGTAGGTTAACGACTTGAAGACTTCATTGGGATTGTGAAGCCAGACCCAACTATTTTCTTTTTAGTTGCGTGATCTGATCTTGCTGTTTCTATCGTACTAAGTACAATCGTAAGATTGACTTGAGATTGATTTCTCCGATAGGCAAGATTAAAATAAGTCACAAACATCTTCGTCTCATCGTTTGTGATTCCGCAATATCTTGTTTCGCTAGTCGATTAAGATTATTGTGAGGTGATTTATAATTCTAGGATGTTCTTCGGGAATATAAGTCCGGGTTATCAATTGGTTCCTGTTCACCTTGATTTATCAAAAGACAGAACAAAAACTCATAGGTATTTATGTGGGAGACAGATTTATCTATTACCGTAGACTTTTATGTGTGATACAGATTTTTTTATTAAAGTCTTTGACTTTGGGTCGTAGCAACACTTAGTTGTGGGTGAGATCAGCTAAGGGAATCAAGTGTGTAGTATCCTGCTGGGATCAAAGATGTAAGGAGCGCAACTTTACCTTGGATCAGTGTGAGATTGATTGGGGTTCAACTACAGTCCAGACCGAAGTTAGTTTGTAGTAGGCTAGTGTATGTAGCGGCTTAATACAGTGTGTGTTTAATCTGGACTAGGTCCGGGGTTTTTTTGCATTTGCGGTTTCCTCGTTAACAAAACTTTTGTTGTCTGTGTTATCTGTTTTCCGCATTATATTTTGTTATATAATTGAAATATCACAGGTTGTGCGTTTGAATCGATCAATTGGGAAATCCAACAATTTCGATCACAGGTTGATTGAAATTGATTTATCCTTGAACAATGGTCTTTGGTACCGTTCAAGTGTTTTCTCTTGTATTCAATTAGACTCCCAGATTTCTATTTGCTTGAGTAAGTATTGAATCGACAAAGTGAGATATAACTCTTTGATATACTTTTATTAAGATTGAGTACTGTCTAGTTGATTCTCTTAAAAGTATATTGGTCCATACAGATTTCTAAGCGAAATATTTGGTGTGGTTGTTGTACCCCCTCTTTTTTAATAATAAATTATAGGATTTTATTACACCCTTAAATTTATCATTATTTACACACTTACCCAACAAACACTTCTGATCCCTAATTTCTAAATCCAAATTTCATAGGAAGCGCAGGAATTGATGTGAATTCATCCAAAGAAAATTTAAACCAATCACACATAAATAAGTTGGTAAAATAAAATGATCATACTTATGGAAACAATGACCAAAGACCCACTCAATTGAATAGCGAGAGCAATCAACATTGTCTCAGTTGATTTCATGTTTTTAAAATTCAATTTCTGTCACAACCCACGCCTTCTAACTGCTTTAATAACCCATTGAACAATTCGAATTCGAGAGTTCTATATTCATCGTATCGACCATGTTCAACCACATCCCTGATGGTAATAGAAGCCACCATCTTTCATCTCCTTTATTTTCACTTATCTTAAATTGAGTACAACCACATTCCATGGATAATTCGTTATACTCCTTCATTTTCTCTGCTCATGTTGTTCAATAACAAGAAGAACACTCCTCTGTTGGTCGCCTGAAGAATTGGATTGAATAGCCGGAGAAGTTAACATACCAAGATGAAACATAAAGTTTTGTTATTAATCAACACTTTACATCAATTGTAGCCTTGTTTTTGTCTTTTTACCCTCTATTCTTGATACTGTAAGCACCGAAATTTCGGGATTTATTGAAGTTCAAAAATATCATTAATTAGGGTTTCAGAAAAAACACTAAAAGGAGAATGAAAAGAGAAGAATAAAGAAGGAGATTTTTAGGAATTAGAGCAGTCTGATGGTGAGATTTGGGATTGTTGATGGTGGTTTTTTGACAAGGGCAAAACTTGTAAACATCGCCTCTGAACCTACATCAGAGACATATCTATAATTATATATGTACTAGGGCTTCACCAAGCTGAACTATCGGTATTCTATATATGTTTATAAATATGTATAAATTCCTGACCCGCCATCAGAATTATGGATTCATACTTCTACATTAATTATATTCCGCAAGATAATTGAGAATGCGTAACCATCTAATGGCTATACTGGCCTTGAATATGCCTTCAAGATTTTAGAGCTTCAATCAGCTAAACTCTCATTATTTTATGCATGGTCATACAAATTTTCGTGCATTGATCAGTCTACACTGATGGTGCAAATTATAAATATTCAGAATAAGCTACTATGCTATTTTGAATAAAAGTACTAACAAAAGTACACTATTTGGAATACTACCTTGAGTCGCAGAAGTTCCACGGCTGAATTCCTCGAATATGTTCCGTATGCTACAAAAGAAGTGCTAGCGCCAACATGGCCGCGCTCCATAATCAGGTCGTGGACACTAACTCCCTATCTACCCAATTAGCTAACCAGGACACGACTTCCTTATATCTTAGCATGGCCATGTGTATAGCCACGGTATCCTTGTCTTCCTAGCTATCCAACTAGCTAATCAGGCCACGTCCTCCTTGTCTTCCTAGCTAGCCAACTAGCTAATCAGGCCACGACATCCTTGTCTTCCTAGCTAGCCAAATAGATAATCAGGCCACGACCTCCTTGTCTTCCTATCTATCCAACTAGCTAATCAGGACACGACCTCCTCGTCTTCCTAGATAGCCAAATATCTAATCAGGCCACGGCCTCCTTATCTTCCTAGATAGCCAACTAGCTAATCAGGCCACGACCTCCTTGTCTTCCTAGCTAGCCAGCTAGATAATCAGGCCACAGCCTCCTTGTCTTCATATCTAGCCAACTCTCTAATCAGGATACGACCACCTGCCTCTCAGTCACGGCCTTCCTGTCTACCGGTCTGGCTAACCATGGCCACGTCCTCTATGTCCCCTGTCCTAGCCATATGGCCATGGCCATCTTGTCATTGGCCTAGCCTGGCCTAATCACGATAACGACATCTCTATCTCCTAGCATGGCGCAACCATGCATTGGCCTCCCTCTCTCTTGGCCTAGCCTAGACATGGCCTCCTTGCTAGCCGGCCTAGCCTAGCATCTAAATAGCCACGACCTCCTTATCTTTCGGCCCTAACCGATCTCTCGGCTTATTATGCCTGTGGCCACAACCACGAACCAACGTTGGCAAAACTTCATAAAGCGCCAATTTACATGCCGACTCGGCTAGCTATCAATTAGGTCGCGCCCGAGCCATGAGTTAGCTAGATATTGGCTTGGCACCCCTATCTTGGTGGATAATTATGGTTAGTTATTTACGATGCCATCTTATGGCAAGCTCCTTAGTCACACATACTCTTGGATCGAGTTGTCTCTTCAAGCTACACCGACAATGTCTGGCTAGCTTAGGCTATTATTTAGTCAAGTATCGTGACAATCTAGACAAGACTAGAAATAAGTCCATGATTCTACTAATTCCTACATGAAAGAAAAACACGTTACATGGGGGAATTATTCATGGGTATTGGTCTGGTGGTTTACAGCAACGTGCGGCATGGCAACATCTCATGATAAGGAAGTTACAAGTAGTGGCAACGGTTGAAAGCAGTTAAAAGAAGTGGCTAAGTAATGGAATGATGGTTTATGGGTTTCCAGAAACTTCCCTAACATCATGGGCATAACCACACCATTATCCCACTGTCTCCATTTGTCCACAACCTCCACTACTTACGAGGAAACAATGAGTGTTCCCTACAACTATAAATAGACTACCTTGTCTATTCAGAAGACAAAACAAGCTTATCATTCTTAAGCCATTCTTCTTCCATAGTTAACAACCTCACACCCAAATTCAATCACCACTGATTTCCTCAAACTTTCTTTGCTTTCCCTCACCTAAGATCGACCCATTCTCTCTCTTTGTAACCGAAGCAAAATGTGAACGACCAATTTCTTGGTTTAGGCTCGTTTTGCATGATTTCGATTTTCGAACCTAAAAAAAGTACTTCAACAGTACATTGTTTTTCCTAGGAGCGATTTTTGGGTATTAATAATTGGCGACCACAGCCGGAGATCAACCTCTCGGTCACAAAATAAGTTCTTCGACCATTTGAAAAATAAGGGTGGATCTTATATCTAATTTAGTCATTAACCTCAATTCAGAAGCACAAGCAGGCACGGCTACCACCAAGAAGGAGAACCTCGCATATCGGAAGGCACTCAAGGAGCATGTTACCAGAACAACACCAACTCTAGAAGGAGCCATCCAAGAACACCTCCAAGTCTACTACTGGTGCTAACATGTAAAAAGATACCTCACAAGGAGAGAAACCTCATCATCAATGTCCCCCACGGTAATCTCCAACACTCCTTCATGTCTTTCTCCATTTGGGTCGTACCCCCGCTGAAAAATCGTAAAAGCATCATAATTATCAAAAACTGGTTCAAGCATGAATATTCAAGTACACACCATAAAATTCATAAGAAATGTCCATTATAAATCTAAACATGCATTAAAAAGAGTTTTAGGACATGTCATTTAGTTTAGAACGGTTACGGGTCGTTTTGTAAGAACTCCGTCAGAAACGTTTTTACACTGCCCTCTGAAAGAACTGAAACTGGCGCTAATTTGTGAAGAATCTGGGAGTAATCCATATACCAAACGATTCTGATGGAAGTCTTCTACAACATGCTAAAAGGGCACATCAATCCGATGAATGAGCTATAAATTGCAGCCAAAACTCTCGACTACGTGACAGCTGAAAACCTACAAAATTCTTCCTAGAAAGTTTTGAATACTCGGTGTCAGGTAGTTTTCACCCACCAAACGGATTCCGAATCAAGAGATTCTTTTTAAAGAGGTTAGATCTTCCTCTTAGCTAAATAATGAGAGGTCAACCACTTCATTCCGATATTTGATGAAGATTTTGCAGCCATTTTGGAAATAATACACAAATCTGAAATTTTCATCAAGTTAATACACCAAGGTCGCGCTTACGATCAGGCAAGCAACAGTAGGCGAGCTTCCGCACGCAGGAAATTATGGAGGAGCTACTTCACTGAAAATAAAATAGGGGAAAGAAGAGAAGGAGAAATAGACTCACATATGTGAGTTATATGAAAGGAAGAAACTCATCCTTTGGGCCATAACGGCCGATCAATGCCCTTTAATGTTCATGGTCGTGGATAACATCACCACCTATGCTCGCCCAAAGCTCGTGGACGTGGCTACCACCACTTATGCCTTTTCCTCTCATCCAAGATTCATAGTGGTTACTTATGCTCACCCAAGGTTCGAGCCCATGGTCACCATCGCCACTTATGATCATTCAAGGTTCGTGCCTGTAGATGCCATGCCTCTTCCTTCCAAGGTTCGTGTTCATATCTGCCACCTCTCCCGGCCAAGGTTCATGCCCGTGGCCACCACTCCTCCTTGTCAAGGATCGTGACCGTAGCCAGCTAAGGTTCGTAGTTGTGGCCACTTCTTGTCCCATCCCGCCAAAGCTCGTGGTCGTGGACAGTTTTACTCGCTTATAAGTCCAGCCAACCTGTTTTGTTCCTACAACAATGTAGTCTCTTCTGATCACACCTTATGCCAAGAATTGTTGTTGTTTGTTAATACCCGCTAGAGCTTCACCATAGCAACAACCACTATAGACAAAGGTAATCCATACTTCTCCATATTTTAGTTTCTCATGGAAGAAGTAATAGAGTTACTAGTACGGATGCAAGATGGTCATATCTTTATCATGGTCGTCAACATACCGACCATACAAGATAGAACCACGTAAAACACACTTGGGGACTGAGGCTCTACACGGAATCCCTTTACTTTCAAGAACCTCTTCAACTCATAAGAGACGGTCAATCAAGAAATGATAATCGTGACGAGGTCATCCACTCTTCAATGTAACATAAGGATGTCATCACCTCTCTGTATGGAAAGCGCCTGACCAACAAGCAGTATTTTGTTCAGCCATCCATAAGTGTTGTTTCCAATGATGAATCAAATAGAAAAGCCACATCTCCATGCAAGCCTGTCTTTGAGACCGAAATCAACAATAATGATATGAAGTCCAACTGGGTCTCCTTACAACCGCCCGTATCGGGCAAGTTTAATTTGAAAAGACGTTTATTGATACTAGATTAGATATCAACGTCATCACTGTCAAAGCTTTATGAGCCGCATGAATTTTCTCGACATGCAGCCATGCCTGTTATGATCAAAGATCCCGAAGGAAGATCCAGAGATACTTATGGCTGTATCATCCTTGAGCAATGCAAAATCCGACGCACCTCAGCCACAGAAGTTACTATCAAGGGACCCGCCTGATGATCAACAGTGAAACAGAACTACCGTTCCGATGAACGTTAGAGACTCTTCAAAAAACAAGAAAGCTCACATTAAATGAAGTATAACCACATACAAATAATCTCCCGAATCATACTTGGGGGATTGAATGTTTGCATAAGATCCCCCAACTGTCGAAAATCTCTCCAGCTCATAGAAGATATCTTCTAAAAGGGAAACAAGAGAGCTACAAATTTGATGAGGATTCCTTGCTGATGTGACTCAATAATGTTGTAGAAAGTGGTAGTAAGGTTGTCGTTCACTCGGACTTGATGAAATCGATCTTAGGATTTAATAAAGAAAAATAATAAAAATACAGAATATATACAATTTATGTCACAAGACGGAGAGAGTTACTGGGATTCAGGATTCCGCCAAACTCATAACAAAAGGTTCAAATATTAATTCTTTTAACAATTATAGCTCAACAAATAAAAACATGGACTCTTATTTTTGCCAAAGTTGATTCTCAAAATATTAGTTATAAATCGTAAGCATGGGACATCAAACATTTAAGCAAGCATGACCCATCTAATAAAATAATAACTAATTTAATCAAATCATAATTCAATTTTTAATCAGTGCAAAAGTCATGAAAAGAATTAATTAAAATTACCCATGTATGAAGTTCGTCTTCCTCCGTCGTCCCAGTGATGGGTTCTAGCTCATCATATTGGAAACGCGCTCAAAATTCATTATTATTGCTCAAAAATGGTTTACAAATGATGCACAAAAAGAGAAATGATGAAAATCGGTTTTGCAACAGATTATAGATGTTGCAAACATCATTACAACTACGATAGAGAATAAGTGCTTCTGTCTTGTAAGTCTCCGCCCCACTCCGTATTACGACCCACGTCTATGTGTCATGCACCTTCGTAGAAACGAACGCTTATCTTTGGTTCGTTCTTCGTGTTCTTCAGAGAAGCAGCAGCAGAAAATGGCAGTCTGCAACTTCGATTTTTTTGCTTTTCTCGCGTTCCAAAACCTCCCAAACTCTCCGTACCCTTTGCCTTCGACCCCAGCAACCTATTTATACCTTTTTGGACCAAGAATCACTCCTCATTAATCCAAGATATCCTCCCATCACTCGGCAGAAAAGATATTATACTCGGGCTATATTCTTTCCATTTTTTTGAAGCAGCATGCGTCTGTTGCAATCCAACTCACTCCAAACTATCCCCTGTTTAACTCAATCACGCTCCACAAGTCTTTCAAACACGAGCAAAGCACACGCCAAAGCACTGTAATCCCGCGAAAGACTCTTCTCGTGCACAACTCTATGTCTTCTCCTCGCGAGTTATCTAGCCAAATTTAGGACGACTAATCGACCCATACTAACCACTGTTAGGCTTTAACAAGTCATCCCATGAAATTTCAGCCATTGAATCTCCTTCTAACACGTCAAAATCAAACCAAAATTACGCGGTGAAGAACAATAATTTCCGCCAAAACCAAAATTTGAAATGGAGAGGATGAAGTGCCTGATCCAAAACATGGGAGCCTTTATCATTTGGGGTGCCTGGGGTGCCCTTATCCAAAATGAGGGTGCCTTTATCACTTTTCTCCCGGGGTCCAAATAACACTTTTTGAGCAACTTTTTCCACACAAGTGTATTTCTCCAAAAACACCTACACACACATAAAAACACCAAAATTAGTACAAAAATCGAGACTAACAATACGAAACATCGAGGACAAATTAGACACATAAATGCGTCTATCACTTGCCCTCTAAAAGTACACCTTAGAGTTATCTTCACGTATCCGACCACGCCATCGGATCTAGTACACATCTACAACTCCTTAAAAGATCGCATTGTATTCCAAAGTCGACTCAGAAATACAACTCTAGTAACCAAACAAAAGTGTAATTGGGGACTGCTTATCGCATCTCATTCCATACAACAATCCAATATTCAGAAGATAGTTCAAAGGATGTCGTTGGGAACGAAGTCCTTGAATACATGATAGCAGCACATCGGAAACGTAACTCCTCTTAGCTCGTCTACTTCTCCCAACGAATCTGTAAGTTTTTACCCATACAAGCATTCCAAACATATCATCATCGCAATCAGAAGGGAAAAAATAAACCTATGAGCTAAAGAGTCAAAATATTTCATTCCAGTCAATGCTCAGGAGTTTAAAGAATATTTTAATTGCGACTCAGCAGTCGAGACACCAACAAGGTCTTCTACTTCAATTCCATCTCTTACTCAAGCCCGGCGCAAGGGAAACGACATCAACCGTCCTGTTTTTCTGGTCACACCCATGACATGGGGACTCCTCCTCTGTCACCGATAATTTCGATCACACTGGTCAATTATGGAAAAGATGTTGCATCAATAATTCTCAAGGTGGCACCATCAATCTATAATCAAGCCTAACACAAACAAGTATTTGCAGTCACAATACTAGTTTCTACTGCACAACTTACAAGATGCTCTCGGAAGTTCAAAAATCGACAATCATAAATGAGGAAAGGGACGATATCCTTCATAAGAAATTTTTATCTATGTCTCTGCTACGTCATACTAAAAGGGCATATCAAACAGATATACGGTTAAGAGATATGGGTCTTTTACTGAAGTTCATGGAGTTTCAAGAACTGCACGGGATTACAAACTGCAAATGTCCATGTATGGAAGACCGGCCATACAAACTCCAAATCAGGTGAAACTTTGCATATTATAGCCTTATCCGTTAGCTTCGAAGGTTGGGGTCAAGCGTCGAAAACCGACATTGTATGAAGAGACTTGAAGCCTCCTGGAGCGAATGATGTGAAAATAAGGGTTTCTATACTGGATTTGATAAGCTCGGCAACAGGTAGACCTCATCCACCTACAGGGTTCTCACCTACGTAAAGGGGACATCATCAAAGTACTCATGGTTGATAGGAAACAAAGTCGATGAATCTTTTATACTTCAAGAGGAGTTGACGTAATCAAATCTACCTCAAAAAAAAATGTTAGGATTCCACTGCCAGCCCCATACAGATCTCTAGTCTATCATCAAATTCTCATGAAGGCTCACGTTATTTCCAGTCTTGCTACAACGGGCTATGACTTCAAGATTCATCTATAAAATTTCATCACAGGTCTATTGATGCCTCGCCGATGTTATCACTAATGCTTGCCACTATATAGTCAAATCCGGAGCACCGGAGTCTATTACTTTCTCATAAAAGAGTTCAATCATAAACCCCAAGTCTACGCCAAGGAAATTACCTTGAGGAGATAAAGATAAGTAACTACTCTTCAACTGAGTCTTAAATTTTTTTAGTGTCATTGTCACCATCTAGTGCTTACCACGAAACATTACCGTTCTGTGCTAAGCAGCGGACTTAATGTTGATGGTGGTTTTTTTGACAAGGGCAAAACTTGTAAAACTCGCCTCTGAAATTACATCAAAGACATATCTATATATAATTATATATGTACTAGGGCTTCACCCAACTGAACTCTCGGTATTCTATATATGTTTATAAATATGTATAAATTCCTGACCCGACATCAGGATTATAGATTCGTACTTCTACATTATATTCCCCAAGAGAATTGAGAATACGTATCCATCTAATGGCTATACCGGCCTTGAATATGCCTAAAATATTTTAGAGCTTCACTCGGCTGAACTCTCATTATTTTATGCACGGTCATACAAATTGTCATGCATTGATCAGTCTACACTGATAGTGCAAATTATAAGTATTCAGAATAAGCTACTACACTATTTTGAATAAAAGTACTAACAAAAGTACACTATTTGGAGTACTACCTCGAGTCGCAGAAGTTCCACGACTGAATTCCTCGAATATGTTTAGTATGCTACAAACAAAGTGCTAGCGCCAACATGGCCGCGCTCCATAATCAGGTCGTGTCCATTAACTCCCTAGCTAGCCAATTAGCTATCCAGGCCACTACTTCCTTATCTCTTAGCATGGCCATGTCTTTGGCCATGGCCTCCTTGTCTTCCTAGCTAGCCAAATAGCCAATCAGGCCAAGACCTCCTTGTCTTCCTAGCTAGCCAACTAGATAATCAGGCCACGACTTCCTTGTGTTCCTATCTAGCCAACTAGCTAATCAGGCCACGACCTCCTTGTATTCCTAGCTAGAAAACTAGCTAATCAGGCCACGGCTTCCTTGTCTTCCTAGCTAGCAAACTAGCTAATCGGCCACAACCTCCTTGTCTTCCTAGCTAGCCAACTAGCTAATCAGGCCGCGGCCTCCTTGTCTTCCTAGCTAGCCAACTACATAATCAGGAATCAGTATAACCAACTTGCCTCTCAATCACGACCTCCCTATCTACCAAGCATGGCTAACCATGGCCACGACCTCCCTGTCCCCCGGCCTAGCCATATGTCCACGACCATATTGTCTTTGGACTAGCATGGCCTAATCACAACAATGGCCTCTCTATCTCCTAGCATGGCGTAACCATGCATTGGTCTCCATGTCTCTCGGCCTAGCCTAGACATGGTTTCCTTGTTAGCTGGCCTAGCCTAGCATCTAACTATCCACGACCTCCTTATATTTTGGCCTAGCTTATCTCTCGGCCTACTATGTCCGTGGACACAACCATGAACCAGCGTAGGCAAAACTTTATAAAGCGCCAATATACATGCCGACTCGGATAGCTATCAATTAGGTTGCGCCCGCGCCACGACGGTGCTAGCTATTGGATTGGCACCCGTATCTTGGTGAATTATTATGGTTAGTTATTTACGATGCCATCTTCTGGCAAGTTCATTAGTCACACATATTCTTAGATAGAGTTGTCTCTTCAAGCTACGCCGACAAAGTCTAGCTAGCTTAGGCTATTATTTAGTCAAGTATCGTGACAATCTAGACAAGACTAGAAATAAGTCCATGATTGTACTAATTCCTACAAGAAATCAAAACACGTTACATGGGGGAATTATTCATGGGTATTGGTCTGGTGGTTTACAGCAATGTGTGGCATGGCAACATCCCATGATAAGGAAGTTACAATTAGTGGTAACGGTTGAGAGCAGTTAAAAGAAGTGGCTAAGTAATGTAATGATGGTTTACGGGTTTCCAGAAACTTCCCTAACATCATGGGCGTAACCACACCATTATCCCACTATCTCCATCTCTCCAAAACCTCCACTACTTACGAGGAAATAGTGAGTGTTCCCTACAACTATAAATAGACTACCTTGTCTATTCAAAATACAAAACAATCTTATCATTCTTAAGCCCTCCTTCTTCCATAGTTAACAACCTCACACCCAAATTCCATCACCACTGACTTCCTCAAACTTTCTTTGCTTTCCCTCCCCTAAGATCAACCCATTTTCTCTCTTTGTAACCGAAGCAAAACGTGAACGGTCAATTTCTTGGTTTATGCTCGTTTTGCATGATTTCGATATTCGAACCTAAATAAAGTACTTCAACAGTACATTGTTTCGCCTATAAGCGATTTTTGGGTATTAACATGGAATTTTTTACAACTAAACTAATCAATGTTAGTCACAGAAGATGAATTTACATGTTAGAGAGATGAGGAAGAGGGAGAGACGACGAGGAAGAAAGAGGGCGTAGATAGAGTTAATAACGAATCGGGTACACCAGTTAGGGGAAAATATGGAAAATCTGTGTTGGTGCTCAGATTGTGGCCTGACCCCCTCTTATTTCTGTGTAATTAATACTTTTTGGTTTTCCAATAAAAGCCCCTTGTGGCATATTTTTTAAAACAAAAATAGAAATTAAAAAAATAAAAATTAGAAAAGTGCTAAGCCTGGTCTTCGACGATCAATGATGGGTCCAGGTACCAACCCTTAATATTTCAAATGCTAGGTACCAAAACTAAGTGTAGGACATTTGCTGGGTACCAAACATTAAATAACCCTAAATAAGCTTGATATATTATTCAGCTTATTATTCACTTCAATTCAAGCGGTTTAATCAGATTGTACGCCGAATCAAAGAACAACAAAAAAACACTCTTAATCTATATCAAATCATGAGTTAACAACTCTTTAATCTTATAATAATGTGTTTCGAGGATAAATAATAAAGTGTGAGATAACAAGAACCAGGAATGAATACGTTCGCAATAAGTTGAAGGTAGCACCAATCAAGGAGATGCTCACCCAGCATCGCTTGCGTTGGCTAGGGCACTTACGCCGAAGATCTCCTGATGCGCCGGTTCGCGTAGGACGCATCGGGTAGGATGAAATGTATAGGCCGGCTGAAACTTACGTGGGATGAGTCGGTGAAGCATGACTTGGAGAAGCGAAATTTAGCCGAGGAAGATACATTGGATAGACAGAAGTGGAGAGCAGCGATTCACGTGAAATAGGTAGGATTTCAGTTCCCGGATTGAGTTAGACCGTGTAATATGTTCGCGCACAGCGTGTCCATTGGGAATGATTTGTCTCGGGAGCTCGTTTTTCTCTCGTCACCACTGACTTGAGTTGCTAGTTCTTCCTGAGACGGTTGTTGCTCGATGAACAATACGTGTTAGCGTATGAGTGGTGTTTGGATCTCGAGTGCTTGTTGGCTCCCCGCCCCGAGTGGTGAATGACAAGCCCGATTACCACTTCATGCACGTTTCGTGCCCAAATTTGGTTCATATGTTGCCTATTTATCTAGAAGATATCGATGATGCCTCCATTTGTTGCTTTATCTTACCTATCGTTGGTAAGATAGATCTTTCGCGCACAGCGTGCTCGCTTGAAACAACTTGTTCCTGGTGCTCGTGCTCGCTTGGTCTTAAAAGCTTGGCTGACTTGTTCTACTGGAAACGGTCGTTCCTTGATTGACAATACGTGTTGGCGTATGAGTGGTGTTTGGTCCTCGGTGCTGGTTGGCTCCCCGTTCCACGCGGCGACAACAAGCCCTACTACCTCTTCAGCTTCTTCCCTAAGTCGTCTTAGGGAAAGACTCGTTTGGTCCCTGTACCTATCTGTCGAAAAGGTATCGATTATTGTCCCTTGAAACGGTGAACATGTGAAATAATCCTAGTAGCATATTGTGAAGGGAGGGACTCCCTCCTGTAACTATGCAGGCAAGAGGATCGTGAAAGGGAGGACTCCTCCCTGTAGCCCTGCAAGCCCTGGGCAGCGATATAGTGGGTATGCTATCTTAACGGTCGCGAATGCATAAACCCTACTAAAATAGTGTGTCCACTCCCTATTCCACTCGCGGCACGGAATGTGCCAAGGATTTACTACTGTCTCTGTACAGGCTGCTCAGGTTGGCGAGCCGACGTAGAAACTCAGCCATATTTTGGAGATAAAATCTTTACGAGATATTATCTCTGCCCTATCTGGTACTTGCTACTGTAAAAATGGCTTCGGATATCGGAAAACAACAACCCACTGATCCTTAGCTTCTACTTAAAATTATGGTACGTCGCTGTCCTATTCTTATCTGAAAACAAAATTTATCCTTATCAATTACAGTCCATGAATGGGTTCATGAATGAGCGGCAGCCTTAGATCTGTGAAAAGGGGTTAAGGATTATAAAAAAAAAAAAAAAAAAAAAAAAAAAAAAAAATTGTCACTTTGTATAACATCCTTATCAATCACCAAATCATTTTAGATCGCTTTGTTATCATCGTATTTTGTCGAGAAGAACCGTAAGGAAATGGTACTGCAAGGAACACAAAGTCAAATCTTTCGCGGTGTACAAACATGCTCCAACACATAAGATTTAGTTGCCGGGTTAATATTAATATCCTGTTTCCCTCTAAAGTCCAAACCCAAAAGAAAAATCACTGCATCTTAAATCAATAATGAAGTCTTATTGTCGAAAAAAAAAAAAAAAAAAAAAAAAATATGATGTCTTACATTTATACCAAGTTTATGGTATGTTGTATAACCCATAATACCCTGGCCGGATGATTATTGTTTACCTCCGTTTGGGCAAGAAAAGTCGAAGTACATCTGCAAAACAAATCTTCCTATGCTCGAATTAATCGTACAATAGAAACCCTATATAAAATTATAAATTACTCCCTCCGTCCTAAATTAAGAGTCCGCTTTGACTAAGTCAAGATATTAAGGAAATCCTATAAATTGTCAGTGACTAGCCCTTGACTAGCCTATTTAATATTATATTATTACCAAATCTAAATTATTAGTATTAAAATAAGTAGAAGTTTATTAAGAATTTTATAACTATTCATAAATGTTTATATTTAAAAAAAGAAATGACAATTAATACAGGGTATATTTTATAGTTTAAGGGAAAAGTATGTCTATAAACAGTTTAATTAATACAAAGATATTGAGTAAGTTTTTTTCCTTAAATATGATGATATTATTTAAGATTTGGATATTAAAAATGATGTTATTATTATAAAAATAAAGGGTATATTTTATAGTTTAAGGGAAAAGTATGTCTATAAACAGAGCAGACAGATAAAAATGGACAGACCAAAGTAGAAATTAGGACATATAAAAACGGATAGAAGGAGTAATATTTTTGGGACCACCAAAATTTATTAACTAAACGATAAATTTATAAATTATATTAACTAATAATTAACTTCTAGATAAATTTATTATTAATTAACTATTTTCTAAAAACGGAAGAATATTAAATTCTTCACAAACGCTCTTCAATCTCCCACTTTTTTTTTATTAACGAAAAACACAAGTTTAAATAATTTGGATGAACAGTTAGACCGTAAAATTACTCAAGACTTGCAAAATTTGATCAAAAAGTTGAGTTACCGCAATTCAATATGAATGTATCCTAAATATCCGGAAGAAAATGACGAAGTTACATAATTGTTTACCGACGAAGAAATAATTGAGAGCGTTATGTGAACGAATATGATAAAAGTTCTACAATAGACCTCCCTTCATGAAATGAGGTTGTTAAAACGGCAATCACATTAAATAATTTCTTGCCGAGCTATGAGAAAACAACAATGATAAGAAAGAAAAAAAAACAACTAAAATTCAACGTGATATATTTAAAAAGAAAACATAAGACAATGGAATCACTTTTCAAAAAATCCTAATAAATCATTAATTTATTGATAATATATATAATGAATTATTAATTTATATTTTATATGGAGTCTACAATAGTAATAACAAATATATCATTTTATAAAATTAAGAATTATTAATTTGGCACGTTATGCCCAACTAGGGACCGGCTAAAAATATTATTTAAGAAAAGTTATTAAATAATCGAGTATTAATAAATAAAATTTCTACTTTAGGTCTAGACTCTAGTTACCCTAATTCAGATTTTGTTCTTAAATAGCTTTTGGATATATGCTATTCGCCTCAAGAGTCTTTTTTTCTACAGTGGTTCTATATGTACCGCGGCTATAAACAAGATTAAAACCGCATAAACACATAATTGAATGGGCCCCGCCCTTGGGGAGAAATGTAGGTCCCTTTAGAGTTTGGATGTGAGTCGGCAGTATTTTCATTGTTCAAAACAAACGGTACAAACAGAATTTGCATTTCTTTTATGTATACGTTGAGTCATAGAATCAATATCCGTCTGGACTATGGAGAGATGCTTTAGCATCTTGGGTTCGGGAAACAAAGGTCGCCGTCTTGGTTACGTTGCCTACAATTAATTTTAGCAATTTATGTTTGGGTACAAGCGTATTTTAATTTTTTTCGCAAAATTATTTCCAAGGAATGTAAAAGCAAATACTCTCACGTACTTGTGGGATTCGTCATCAAAAAAAAACAACCTTGGTAAAGGGGCGGCATGAATTGGTAGAGGGGCGGCAAGTGTGATAGCAATGTCCCTCTTATTGGTTAGGGGGTGTCCTATAGGGGTGTAGATTGACTAGATTACCCATTCACCTTAAATTAACCAAAATTAAATCAATTTTTTTTAATTAACCAAAATCAAATCAGTTTTTTTTTCATCTTTTTCTTCATCTTCTCTTCTCCTCCATCAACCCTAACCTCCATTAAAACCGAAAATGTCATCGTCTTCGATTAATCGGGGATTTGAAAAATGTTTGGAAAAACCAGTTAGGGTTTAGTTTATCGTGTTGGATTTAAGTTAATTTTGTATTAAAAATTAGGGTTTTGAATGAAAATTGAAATTGAAATTTCTGGGTTTATGCTAGTTACGGTTGGTAATAACTCAAATACCAACCGTAAGTTCTTAGTTTTGAGAATATGTTGATTACGGTTTTTATTTGCATCATATTTATCAACCGTAATTGAGTTACGGTTTGAAACTCAATTAAACTAACCAACCGTAAATCATCCTGAATGTTAACAACTTATCAAATAGTTATGTACGGTTCAAAAGTTAAGATGACTTACCAACCGTAGGTTAGTTACGGTTGGTTTAGATTCATTAGTTACCAACCGTAAGTTAGTTAAGTTGGTTTATAATCATTAGTTACCAACCGTAGTGAACTTAGCTCCATACACGAGACTCATTTGAAAATGGTATTCCTAGTCTCATGACACGATATCAAGATACTGCAACGGTGTCAAGAAGAGAAATGGTATGCCTAAAGTTTGGTTGAAACTAAATGTCCACCTACTTGTTAGTTTGAAGGGCCACTTTTTGATTCTTCTACGGTTGGTATTGTTTACCCAAATTACGAACCGTAAGTTCCCTACGGTTCGTAAGGGAACAAATTATACCAACCGTGAATCGGTTTTTTTTAAGGTTTTCCCAACATGTAGTTACGGTTGGTAACGAGCTCCATTCCAACCGTATGTTCTTCTGAAATTTTGGGTTTTCCCAAAATTGAACCAAGTCTGATTAGTAATTGATACATTACTTAACCGTAATATATAGTTACGGTTGGTAACGAGCTCAATTCCAATAGTATGTTCTTGAAATTTTAAAAAAATTTGATTTGTTACGTACTTTAGAAGTATACCTAGTCATTTTCAATCTTTGGGTTCTTCACTTTGTTAGTTAATTTTTTCAATTGGTTGAGATTGACCTTCACAAATATCACAAAAGTTTCTTTTTTCTTCTCTAATTTTTTTTAATAACCTATTTTAGAGTTATGAATCATATGATAAGTGAAAATTAATTATCAACATTAATCTTGATTATCAACACTAATCTTGATTGTCATTACTAATCTTGATTATCAACAATAAGGGCTAATTAGTCATTTCCAGATTCTATTTGATAAGGGACACTTGAAAATTACTTGTAATGACCTTTTTGTCTTATTAGGGTGCCGCCCCTCTACCATTTCATGCCGCCCCTTTACCAAGCTTGAAAAAAAAAGTGGGCTCCTGTTAATCTCAGAAGGTGATGGGGCCTGAAATTTGTGAGAGTCGGTGGAATTTACATGATTTCCCTTCTACGCCTACCACTACTCTTATGTTTTTGATTGACGAGCAACATTTGATTAGTATTTATTTGAAGTCTGAAAAAGTTTATCCAACCTACACTTTGAATTGAATTAATTTTAAACTTCAATAACGCTCTTTATGGATATATGTTTAGCAATTTCGAAAATACTCTAGAAAATATTTTCTTAATTTCGTCGGCTATTATTGACCTCTTATACTATCAGTATCAATTTCTTTTTATTTTCGAGAAAAAGAGTTGACAACAAAAAAAAATAAAGATAATTACATCCACCAATTGATTACAACAACTTATCAAACTACAACGTTTCATTAGATAGGGCGTTAAATACAAGAATTAAATGGAAACGATCCTCGGTCGAGGATCACAATGTAATATAAGCTTTTACATCGGCTTGAGTTTGCCTCCGAATGATACAACATCATTTGTTAGTTAATTGAAGCCTAATTAATTATTTCCTAAAGTTAGCCGTGATATTTTTAGGAAAGGGGTTTCCTAAACCGGTTATAATTCTTGGTGGACAAGTTTGTAACCTATATAAATAGGTAGTTGAGCCTTGTAGAATGGTGCACATTGTGTAGAAAACGATTAAGAGATCGGTTAGACATTTCATGTATAGTTGTTAGGGATAAGGCTAGGGTTTCGTTGTGAGAGCATATTGGTGAGGAACAAGAGACAAGGTTATTGTTTCGGGTAATTGTTGCGGTGTAACCAAGGGTTTGCTGGGATTCACACGACGTTGTAATCGTTTTTCTTCATAGTGGATTTGAGTTGGTGCGGCTCAAGTGGACGTAGACAATATATACACATTGTATGTATTGGTCGAACCACTATAAATCTTGTGTCTTGTGAGTTGATTTATCTTTCTCGTATTATTATAGTTGCTTGTGCTTGGTTTACTTATTATTCATCATAATATCTCAAGATCCGCTATTCCGCGGTTTTCAGTGATTCCATAAGAAAATCCCGACAACTGGTATCAGAGCTTTAGGTTAAGCTCCAGGTTGCTCTTAGCATAGGTTTATCGTATTACGATTGGAGTGGGAGTTATGGGTGATAATAACGAAAGTACGGTAGCTAGGGTTAAAGTTTTTAATAGGAAGAACTTTGCATTTTGGAAATCTCAGATGGAAGACTACCTATATGAGAAAGACATTGCTGATCCATTGGGTGGAGTTGCGAAAAAGGGAGCACGCAAAGACGATGAATGGAAAACTCTTGATCGCAAGTGTGTAGCCGTGATCCGTAAATGTCTAACGGAGGAAGTCTACAATAATGTACAAGAGGAAACTAGTACGAATGATCTTATGGATAAACTTGAAAAGTTGTATCAAAAGTCATCAGCCTCGGGGAAGATTATGTTGTGTGAACAATTATTTAATCTGAAGATGCAAGAAGACGAAGCGATTTCAGCACATCTTGGTGTTGATGGTGGATTTTAGTTCAGGGCTAAAATTGTAAAACCAGTATTTTTATGCGCTGACATCCTGCAAAGGATAAAGCCATTCGATAAGTGATGAGTACCTCTTCACTTTATTTATTTGAAGCAATTCAATAAATACACAAAATTCACCCGAATGGTGCGCTAAATAAACAATCCCAAATATTCGTGAATTTTATTAGCATTAACAATTAATGCATGATTTGCCCAGTATATTACATGATGTGTTCTCAGCCGAACTCTCATCATTGACATGACATGACGACTGAGTGCTCACTCTCAGCAGAGTAGCATGAATCTCCGTGCCAATATTGAGACAGGCATGAAATACCCACACAGGCTACATCACTCTCTGACAGAGAGTCTCGCATCGACGCGCTTTGGTTAGCCGATCGAGCATGCTTAATTTCCTTAAGGAAAATCTAGACTGTCCATGTCAGTCTCAGAAATGATCACGGCCACACGAGTTGGCCGCACAATTTAACAAGCCTAGTCGGACCCTGGCAAAAATAGGCGATTGTCATGATGACCACCGGCGGGTCCACTTGTGCTCTAGTCGTTCGGCCATCACACGAACACCTCCTAGCATCATCAAACGCCAACCCTAAGTAGGGTGGTCGTGCTGCTTTGTGAAGGTTCGATCGAACATAGACTGTTCAGGGCAATCTTAAAACAATCACGACCGTCCAACTTCACCAGCCTGGTTGGACGGATTAGATTATTCCACGAAAGATTAGGGAAGCGCTAACACACACGTTAGCGGGCCCACTCTCCCCATACCCAATCGGTTTCTCACGGTGAAGCCATGGAGCAGTAAAAACGTTTGCTCAAACCATGGCAGACGTGATGCTTCTAAGGGTTGTGGAATTCTAAAAGCGTCTTAAATTGATCACAACCATCCAACTTAGCCATTCTATTTGGATGGCTTAGATCGAACTTAGGACCATCAAGAAGGTGCACATATGTTCGCCGTTATCCCAACGTGGGCCCCATACGGCCGGTGCTCCCAAAGGGGAAGCGTGATTGATCCAAAACCCTAATTAGGGTTTGCGGCATTACATATATGTCACAATTTGATCATGACCATCCATCTTCGCCAGCTCGGATGGAGGGTATGGATATAAACTAAGGAGTTCCAGAGAGCATCAACATGATCACCGTGGGCCCACCTGCGCATGTAACCGGCCGGCCAAGGAGGACCATGGCCTGGCGCCTCAAAACGCGCGCCCAAAGATGGCATGCCGTGGTCCCCTAAAATCCTTTGCGGCAATGGATTCCTGTTGCAAATCGATCACGACCACTCATCTTTGCCAGACAAATTGAGTGGCCTAGATTGCACCTCCACGAGACAGAGTGGCATGAACTTGTACACCGGCAAGCCATCTACACGCGTGCTCGATCGGTCCCACCAAAAACTTTGTCCATGCTTGATTTCAGTCAAGCTAAAGAGTGATGCTTGCGCACCTCTTTAAAACCCTAAAATCCATCAACGGTCGCAAACATGTGCCGCAGATCATCTCGTCCGTCCGACTTTGCCAGCTTGGTCGGATAGCCTAGGCTAAGAGTTAAACGACCAATGAGGCACCTTGGTGATCACCGTCCGTCACTCTTCCACATGGAGTAATCGGCCAGGATGGCCCACCAATACGACCTTCAAACGATCACTCGAAGATGGTTGGACGTGCAACTATTTTAAGACGCTTAATCCGCGACTTACTTCGTTAAGCTTTAAAACAGCGATGCTTTATACATATTAATTGTATTCGATGCATTACACGCATAAAGTATACACGATATTTCATGAATATCGAATTCCTAAATAACTTAGTTATTTAACCTAATAGCATCACGTGCTATTTCCTGCGGGTCCCACGACTCAACCCACTCACTTGAGACATCAAACATGTCACAAACTGGGGGATACTCACTGGGGTATTGGTCTGGCGGTTTACAGCGTGCAGCGTGCAACGCGCCATTACAAGAATGTGTCAGGAGGCATGGACGGTTAACGATGTTGAGGGAAGTGGGCAAAGGCATGATCGTGTGATAATCACTCACACACGACCCCACTACTCCATCACTCCACTTCCTCCACTTCCTACGAGATGAAGGGTTTCACTCAATGACTTGTATAAATAGGTCTTTCACCTATTTCCAAACAAGACAGACAAACACAGAAAAAACCAAGTATTTTCATCAGTATCCAGAAATGACCATTCTGATACAAGTCATAAAATGACCAACACCTTCACAATCTCAACACCTTCTTCGCTTCCCTCCCTAAGATCAACCCCATCTCCTTCACTTTGTGACCGAAGCAAGTCTGGAACGACCATTTATTGGTTTAGGCCAGAATTGTACAGATTGATCTCTCGAATCAAAAGCACTCACGTGCAATGCATTTGTTTAGGGTTTAGATTCATTTCTCATCCACACGCCCAAAATTACCGAAACCAGCAGAAATAGTTTTCACCCATAAACAATTGGCGACCATAGTGGGAGATTAATCTCTCGGTTACAATATCAATCTTCAAATTTCCAATTTTATTTTTCTATCCAGATTTCAAGATGGTGGAACTTAGGTCAGGATCAACAATTAGTTCTGATGGAACTAACGCTGACAACACTCTCGGTGTGGATGTCTCTGTCAGTGGAGTTACCGTGCAGAATGTGACCAATACATCTCGTGTAACCGTCTCCTCTACCACCAACACCAGTGGAGCAGGAGATATTCCAGTATGCATGACACCTCCCATCACCAGAGCCAGAGCAGCCGCAAATCCCGGTATTTCTTCAAGTGTAACGCCTCCAATCGTCACTAGGGCAACTGCTACTCCTCCGTCAGGACGAGGAGCCGGAGGAACAAGAGGAGGACAACCCCCTATTACCATTTTGGATTTGATGGAAAGGCAGGAAGTTCTTTCTAGAGCCCAAACGGATATGGCTGCAACCCAGAAGGAGGTACTTACTTTTCTCAAAACTTTAAATGAACGATTGTCGCAAGCGTCACGACAGACCCTGGAGCCAACAAGGAACGTGTTCAATACCCCCGGAGCAGGCGCTTAAACGGCGCGGGCCCACATGGATGAAGAAGCTCGTGACACTCCTGAACGTCCAAGAGAAAGGGACCAGCCATCCAACTTCATTACGCGTAAGGACCTGGAGCGACTCCTACAAAATCGGGGCAAAGGAAATCCAGCGGACATGCACCAGCATCAACCACCATACCCTCAGGATGTACAATGGATTCTCCTGCCAAGAGGATATACCTATCCTCAGTTTCCCCTTTATGATGGTCTTGTAACGCTCGTGAACACATCTCCCGATTTTGGAATCTTTTATGGGAACACGAATATAATCATGTTCTCCGCCTGAAAGAGTTCTCAAAGTTACTTACTGGAAGAGCGTACACCTGGTACAACAACATCGCACATAAAAACATATCCAATTGGAGCGAGATGGTCAGTGCTTTCTACAGAAAGTATTTCTTCGTGTCTGAGCAGATCACCTTTTCCAACTTAGGAAGAATGTTTCAACGAAACAACGAACATCGAAACGACTTCGTTAAGAGGTTCAGGTTTCAAGCGTTGGATTGTCATGATCTGAATGTCACCGAGTGCCAATTGGTGGAGTCATGCATCAACGGAATGGTGCCCATATATCGTGTTTTGTTGGAGAATCTGGGCTTTCAAACATTTCCCGAGCTCCATGAAGCCGCTAAACGTTCAGCTATAACGGCCCCAGCATTGTTGGAAAGAACCAGAATTGTTTGAAACGAAGATGCATGTGAGAGTCGAGGAAGCAGACATCTCATTAACAATCAATATAACATCGGTCCTTCTGTGAGTGTGGTGGGCGAAGGAGGAAAAAGGAAAGCTCCGACAGCACAGCAGCAAGCTAAATGTGCAGCACCGACGCAGACAATTCCATCCCGAAAGAACATGGACAAAACTCCTGTACAAAAAGCTGGAGATGCGGTCCCGGACTTCCCCTTTCCCATGAATGAAGTCATAGAGCTCTTGGAAGCGTAGATTCAAGACAACGCGATCAAGATACCACCTCTCAAACGTCCACCGACTGAGGAAGAAATGGCAAATCCCAGGTACTGCCGCTACCATAGGTTCGTCCATCACCCAACCAGTGATTGCAACAGATTGATGCGTATGTTCAGAGAAAAGGTATAAGTAGGGGAACTTCAATTATGAAACGAAGGTGTTCATAGAGATCCTCTTCCTATTAGGAGCTGCATGAACTCCGAAGATTCTGTTCACAAAACTGTACAGCGTATGATGGAGCATTTATGTGAAATCTTATATTTCTCCAAGGAACAACGTCAAGACATATTTGCAACCCTCAATCGCATTGTGTCAGGTAGGTGTTTGTATTCGGAAAAGGAAACACCTTCGGAGCCTCGATCTTTCCTGAAAGATGCAACCGGCCAGGGAAACTGGGGACTCTTGACCATCACTTGTTTAAAGGATGTCAAGTTCGATAGCACACTGATTGATGCAGCATCTGAATTCAACATCATCACTATCAAGACTTTGAAAACTGCAAAGATTTCAAAACAGGAAGCTATTCGCAACCCAGTCGTTATCAAGAATTCAGAAGGGGAGTTCATGGACGCCTATGGGTACATTGATATCGAAGTTAAGTTGGGTGATGCTCTGAAACGTGCTAAATTTTACATAACCAAGGAGTATCCGAATTACGATATGATCCTGGTGTTTATGGGTGAAAATTATTTCTGCCGGTTTTGGTAATTTGGGGTGTGTGGATGAGAAATGAGTCTAAACCTTAAACAAATGCACTTTGCACGGGAGTGCTGTGAGATTCGAGAAATCAATCTGTGCAAATCCGGCCTAAACCAAGAAATGGGCGTTCCAGACTTGTTTCGGTCACAAAGTGAAGGAGATGGGGTTGATCATAGGGAGGGAAGCGAAGAAGGTGTTGAGATTGTGAAGGTGTTGGCTATGTATGACTTGTATCGTAAAGCTGAGGCGGCTTGCAGGATGTAAGCTATCAGCTCCGGTGTTTGAATACGATTTTATCAACACTTGCCTCTGTTGTCTGGACTTGTTCTGTTTTTTGGAAATAAGGAGGAGAACCTATTTATACAAGTCATTTGAGTCTTATTCACGTCTCTCGTGGGAAGTGGAGGAAGTGGAGTGATGGAGTAGTGGAGTTGTGTTAGTGTTACACGACCAGTCTTGCCCACTTCTCTGGTCATCTCTAACCGTCCATGACTTCGACACGTTCTTGTGATAGCAGCGTTGCCTGACGCACTTATTTGTAAACCGCCGGGACCAATAACCGGTATGTATCCCCAGTTTGTGACATGATTGATGTCTCGAGTGTGTGGATCGTGGGACCCACATAAAGTATCATGTAATGCTCGATTAAATAACCAAAGTTATTTAGGAAGTCGATACCTGTGAAGTACCGTGCGTACTCTATGCAGGTACTGCATCATGGTGTGGTAAAGTGACGGGTGGTGATCACCATGACGCCTCATTTGACCAATTAACTCGACCAGGGGTTGTATAACCAAGCCGGTGAAGTTGGATGGACGAGATGATCTTTGAGACACTCATCTGCGACCGTTGATGGAATTAGGGTTTTTTGAAGAGGCACGCAAGCATCACTCTTGACTTGGTGAATCCAAGCTTGGGATACAATTTTGTGGGGCCGATCGTGCATGTGTGTAGGCGACATGACGGTGTAGGCGCCCATATCTCATTGTCTCGTGAAAGTGTGATCTGGGCCACTCAATTTTTCCGGCGAAGTTGAGTGGTCGAGATCAATTTGCAACAGAAATTTGGTGCCTCAAAAGCCGCGCATCATGTCAATTTTGGCGCGCGTTCCAAGATGACTAAGCTTGGTCGGTCTTCGCCGATCAGCGGCGTGCATATGGTGGGATGGTGTATATACCATGCTTCATCGTCCATAGAAACGTGATCTAAGCCACTCAATTTGTCCCAGTAAACTTGAGCGGGTCGAGATCGGTTGTGGTTGGGAAGTGTGACCACGCCTAGATTGGGGGCGCGCGAATCAAGGTGTACAGCCAAGTTTGGTCTTGGACGATCGGGTGTGGAGATAGGTGGCCCCGGTGATCGTGTTGATACTTAGGACTGCTTAGTCTATTCTGGACCCTTCATCCGAAGCGGAGAAAAGGGACGCTCGTGATCGTGACATAAACCCTACTTAGGTTTTGCGGCCGTGCATCATACCCAGTTTGGGGCGCTCGAATCAAGACGACCAACCATAGTTGGTCGACCAATCGATCGAGTATGTGGCGAGCCCACGGAGTTTGTGTTGACATGCTTTGGGCCCTTTGAATCTACATCTACACCCTCCATCTATGCCTGCAAAGATGGATGGTTGAGACTGTTTTGCGATACATGTAATGTGTCGCAAACCCTAATTTAGGGTTTTCTCCCATACTGCTCTGGTTTGGACGGTTTGGCAAGCTATGCCACCTTTTTGGGGAGGCCGACCATGCGGGGCCCGCGTTGGGTCGGTAGTGAATATTCCAATACCCGCTTGGGGTCATGGATTCAATCTAAGCCATCCAATCATCTTTGGTGAAGTTGGATGGTCATGATCGTTTCTGAGACTGATATGGTCAGTTCAGGTTCAAATATGCTCAATCGGGCTAGTATAACACACCGAGAGTTGTAGCATGTATGGGTATTTCGTACATTCTTCGTTATTAATGCTTGGAGATTCGTGTTGCTCTGCTGAGAACAACACTCAGTCGTTATGCCGCATCGGTAATGAGTACGGGAAATACAAGCTGGTCATGCATTAATTAATAATGTTTGTAAATTCACTGTGGTATATGGGACTGTTGCTACATGCTCCAACCTGGATGAATTTCGTGTATTTAATTCAGAATCTTTGGGATTGTTGCCACATGCTCCATTCTAGGTGAATTAGTAAAGTGAAGAAGTATTCATCACTTATCAGCGGCTTTATTCTTTTCAGGATGTCAACACATAAATTTGGTTTTACAATTTTATCCCTAAACTAAAATCCACCATCAACATTAAGTCCCATGCCTAGCACATAATGGTTACAGTATTGTGGGGTAGGCATTAGATGGTGACATATACAGATAAAACTTATGAGACAAAGTTAGATGTTACCGGGAGAGACGAGTCGTCATGTCCTTGGAGCATGTCACGTTCAAGAGGCGTTGAGGCGAGCGTTCCCCCAGCATGATGTCGGTCTTGCCTTCTTGATCGACCTTGCTATGCCTGCTTTGGCCGAGAGCCTTCTTCGTGATTGTTCCGTTTGAGCGCAAATCGATGTGCCTGCTCAGCCCGGATTTATTCGCTTCGCTCGCTCGATCGTGGGACTCATCATGCATCCGCTTGATCGAACATGGGCTTGTTATGCCTGCCTTGCTCAAACGTGGACCCACCACGTGCCGTTTTGCTTGGGGCCGGTGTGTACTGCCCGACCAATTTGAAATTTGGATGTGCACGATCAAGTGGGAGCTGCCGCGTGCTTTCTGCTTTTCTTGGGGCCGGCTGTATGCTTCGACCAACTGGGATGGGATCAAGTGGGACCCGCCGCGTGCCTCGTTGAACGTCGACCATGTGTTTCACCAAAACCGTACTGTTGCGTGCGCTGTTTTATTCGAATACTAGCCTTGTGACTTTGATCAATACCGGACTTGAAACTTGAGCAATGTTAGGACTTGTGACTTGATTAACACCGGACTTGACTTGATCAACATAGGACTTGAAACTTGATCAATACCGAACTTGTGACTTGATCAATATCGGACTTGAAGCTTGAGCAATACCGGACTTGTGACTTGATCAATACCGGACTTGAAACTTGAGCAATACGGACTTGTGACTTGATCAATACCGGACTTGTGACTTAATCAACACCGGTCTTGAAACTTGAGCAATACTGGACTTGTGACTTGATTAATACCGGAATTATGACTTGATCAATACCGGACTTGTGACTTGAGCAATACCGGATTTGTGACTTGATCAACACCGGACTTGATACTTGATCAACACCGGACTTGAAACTTTAGCAATAGGACTTGTGACTTGATCAATCTAGGACTTAAAGCTTGAGCAATACCGGACTTCTCACTTGATCAATACCAGACTTAAACTTAAGCAATACCGTACTTGTGACCTGAGCAGTATCGGCCTTGTGACTTGATCAACATCGGCCTTGTGACTTGAGCAATACCGGACTTGTGACTTGATCAATACCGGACTTGAAACTTGAGCAATACCCGACTTGTGACTTGATCAACACCGGACTTGAGACTTGAGCAATACCAGACTTGTGACTTGATCAACACCGGACTTGAGACTTGAGCAACACTGGGACTTGTGACTTGATCAATACGGTGTTTGGACCCAATACTGACCTTGTGTACTCCAACGTGAATGTGTGTTCTGCGTGTGTGACTACACATCTCACGCGTTTTTATACAAGTACCGACTCATGTCTTTTATTGTAGAATGAAGAAAAGAACTCTGTTGAGATGTCTTCGGGGGATAATCTTTGGTGCCAAGTCAGGAGGTGTTGACAGCTTCAAAGATATGCCGAACATTGATGATGAGTTGTTCACCGCGCCCTTTCAACTATATGAAAATATCTGTTCCACAAGATAAACCTTCTCCTATCGACTTCAAGGTTTTTCATGCTCCGCTGGCCCCCATGAAGGATGGATGAGACGTATGTTGAGCAATGAGTACATCAAAGATAACTTGACCAGAGCGCAGATTATTGATGCAGCTTGAGTGTTGAAACGGCTCGAGAGGATGTTAAAGTGGTTTCTGGTGCGAACGTTGAGGTGGATCCTGGAAAGAGTGTTGAAGAAGGATTCTGAAGCGAACATGGGTCCCGGAGAGAGCGTTGAGGCGGCTCTTGAATAGACCATTGAAGCAGCTTCTGCTAGAGGGAGCGTTGAAGTGTTTCTCTCTTCAGTTCGATTTACTCTTGCGAATTCCATGCTTCTTGACTGACCATCTCTCTCATGTTGAAGAATTCCTTGACTGACGGTGAAGGAACTTCATGCTGAGCCTCAGTCCCCAAGCGTGGTTTACATGGTTTGTTCGTAGTGGTTGTTGTCGAGCCAGATATGGAATATCTTGGACATTGTTTCATCATTGTGGGAGTCGTGCATGTGGTACCTGGAGTTGGAGTTGTGGACGCGCAAGATGTTGTATCTCGGTGGTTTTCTCTTGCCGGCTTGAGGAACCGCTGCATGTAAGGCGGAGGTTGTATCGCCTGTTGGTGAGATATATGACCCTACAAACATTATGAGGCTCTTCATTCTTCGGCAGGCCTGGTTCTTTCTATCGGGGCATATTTTGTTGTAGATGAGCGTTCACACTCCAGAGGATGACCAAAAGCGGATTCTCCAACATAGCATGATAGACATGTACCACCTGTCGATAAAGTGACTCTTTGGATCTTGTTCGACCACGTTCGATAGAGTGACTCTTAGAATCTTGCTCGATATGACGCGTGGACATCGTTATATTCTTGAGGTCGCTCCCTTGAGGTATCGGATCCAGTGGAAGATTGCCGTCATAGAGCGTTGATACATTGCACCGCATTCTTTAAACCAAATGGCAAAGTATGGTATAATAAAAATTTCCGAGAGGAGTTCGAAAAGCTATCTTACTTGCATCATGCTCGTACATCCTTATCCGGTTGTAGCCGCTACATCCATCCATGGAGGAGAATATGCCGTGGTCTGGTTGCATCTACTAATATGTCGATGTTAGGTAGAGGAGGATCGTTTTGGAGCAAAGACTGCTCAAGTCTCTCGAAGTCTATGCAGCACCCGATCTATCTATTTTCCTCGTGTTTGAACTACAACCGTTTAACCGACTTGCATCCGGGTATGACATGTAGATGATGGGTGACCAATTTTCATCTAAATCGCATTTCTTCATATCTCCAAGCGAATATATCCTGGTACTCTTTGAGAAGTTCCACGAGCTTTGTGCGTTTATCCGTACATAAGGTTGAGCTGATGGAGATAGGCCTAGGAGATTCCTCAACGATTTCAATCTCATTAGTTGTGGAGTTGGTGCCATCTTGACTGTTGTGGAGCATCTAACACTTGTTCTTGTGGTTCGTTGTTGTTGTAGCATTCCATTGGGTGGAGAGACCGGTAACAGTCTCCCCGCTAATTGATAATGGCAAAGTGTCGGTATACCGTTTTCCCTTTCTCGGTCACGACTCGCCACAAAAGTTCGTTCCATCTTCGTGTGAACGTGGGTCGTGGCTTCACGGGATGGAGAAGAATGCTTCGTCGGCAAAGATGCATCGTGGGTTTTATCCCTCAATGATGCAAGCCGGTCTTCTTCCCGAATTGACGCCCATGTGGGGAGTGGGGACGCAATGAACTTGTCTCGATTCTTTCGCGGAGCTTCTCCGTATGTCTTGGTTTGGTTTCCCTCGAAGTCCTTCATTGTGGTAGGCTTCCGTACGACCTTGCCTCGGGGAGAACCTTGGATGTCCCGAGAGTCTTGAGAGTAATCACATTCGAAGACGCTCTGTGTAGATAAGGGCCGTCTTGAACTCGAATCCTTGATGCGTGTGGTGACATGTAGGGCACGGTCGTGACCTTCTTCTGGTTGATTGCAGAAAAACGTCTCCGCGCGCTGATTCTTCGAGAGGTGTTAAAGTTCGCATAAACTTTCCACTAGAGAAACCGCTTCTTGATCCACCAGGCCTCGGTTCATAGTGAAACTATTGACTTGAGGAGGATCGTTGTGAGGATCGGTCCCAGTGTAGGAGAGTCTCCATGACAGACCGCTCATCTCGATGTCGCTTCTTTGATCAGGTCCATGGAGGTCCGCGCCGCCGAAGTACCTTCCACGGTGCGTTGAATGCGTTCCTTTTTGCTCCGGGGAATGTCGCGGCTCTTGTGGCAATCGATCAGTTAATGTCTTAAGAAAAGTGAGTACTTCTTTCTGAGTTGCGGCCATATCCGTTTGAGTCTTAGCAAGAACTTCCTGCTTCTCCATCAAGTCTGCAATGGTAATGGGGATGGTCCTCCTCTCGTCCCTCCGGCTCCTCGTCCTGATGAAGGAGTGGAAGTTATTGCTCTGGTGACTACCAGAGGTGTTACACTTGATGAGATGCCGGGATTTGCGGATGCCGTGGCTCTGGTGATGGGAGGTGTTACACTTACTGGAACATCTCCTGCTACGCTGGCACTGGTGGTAGAAGTGACGTCTCCATAAGATGTATTGACCACGGTAGCTCCACCGACAGGTACATCGACACCGGAGTGTTATCCACACTAGCTCCATCGGAATTGATTCTTTGATCGGACCGAGTTCTACCATCTTGAAATGGATTGATGATTGAATTGGTCCTAAGATCTACTCTTTTTGAAATTGGTAAAATTGAGAGATTAACCTCTCATTGTGGTCGCCAATTGTTTATGGGTGAAAACTATTTCTACCGATTTTGGTAATTTGGGGTGTGTGGATGAGAAATGAGTCTAAACCTTAAAAAAATGCACTGCACGGTGCTTGTAGATTCGAGAAATCAATCTGTGCAAATCCGGCCTAAACCAAGAAATGGGCGTTCCAGACTTGTTTCGGTCACAAAGTGAAGGAGATGGGGTTGATCTTAGGGAGGGAAGCGAAGAAGGTGTTGAGATTGTGAAGGTGTTGGCTATGTATGACTTGTATCAGAAAGTTGAACTGGCTTGCAGGATGTAAGCTATCGATTCGGTGTTTGAATACGATTATATCAACACTTGCCTCTCGTTGTCCTGGACTTGTTCTCGGTTTTGGAAATAGGGAGGAGAACCTATTTATACAAGTCATTTGAGCCTTATTCACGTCTCTCGTGGGAAGTGGAGGAAGTGGAGTGATGGAGTAGTGGAGTTGTGTTAGTGTTACACGACCGGTCTTGCCCACTTCTCTCGGGGTCATCTCTAACCGTCCATGACTTCGACACGTTCTTGTGATGGCGCGTTGCACGCCGCACGCCGTCAACCGCCGGACCAATACCCCAAATATGTATCTCCCGGTTTGTGACATGATCGATGTCTCGAGTGTGTGGATCGTGGGACCCAGAAAGTAGCATGTAATGCTCGATTAAATAACTAAGTTATTTAGGAAGTCGATTGTGAAGTCTTGTGCGTATTCTATGCAGTGCATCGCATCATGGTGTGGTAAAGTGACGGGTGGTGATCACCATGACGCCTCACCGACCAATTAACTCCCGACGAGGTTGTATAACCAAGCCGGTGAAGTTGGACGGACGAGATGATCTTTGAGACACTCATCTGCGACCGATTGATGGAATTAGGGTTTTGAAGAGGTGCGCAAGCATCACTCTTGACTTGGTCGAATCCAAGCTTGGGATACAATTTTGACAGGGCCGATCGTGCATGTGTGTAGACGACATGACGGTGTAGGCGCCCATATCTCATTGTCTCGTGAAAGTGTGATCTGGGCCACTTAATTTTTCCGGCGAAGTTGAGTGGTCGAGATCAATTTGCAACAGAAATTTGGTGCCGCAAAAGCCGCGCATCATGTCAATTTTGGGCGCGCGTTCCAAGACGACTAAGCTTGGTCGGTCTTCGCCGATCAGCCCGGCGTGCATATGGTGGGATGGTGTATATACCTGTACTTCATCGTCCATAGAAACGTGATCTAAGCCACTCAATTTGTCCCAGAAACTTGAGCGGTCGAGATCGATTTGTGGTTGGGAAGTGTGACCACGCCTAGATTGGGGCGCGCGAATCAAGGTGTACAGCCAAGTTTGGTCTTGGCCGATCGGGTGTGGAGATAGGTGGCCCCGCAGTGATCGTGTTGATACTTACCGGACCTGCTTAGTCTATTCCTGGACCCTTCATCCGAGCAGGAGAAAAGGGACGCTCGTGATCGTGACATAAACCCTACTTAGGTTTTGCCGGCCGTGCATCATACCCAGTTTGGGGCGCTCGAATCAAGACGACCAACCATAGTTGGTCCTGACCAATCAGTCAGGTATGTAGGCAGGCCCAAGGAGTTTGTGTTGACATGCTTTGGGCCCTTTGAATCTACATCTACACCCTCCATTTATGCCTGCGAAGATGGATGGTTGAGACTGTTTTGCGATACATGTAATGTGTCGCAAACCCTAATTTAGGGTTTTTCGCTCATATCTTGCCGGGTTTGGACGGTTTGGCAAGCTATGCCACCCTTTTGGGGAGGCCGACCATGCGGGGCCCGCGTTGGGCCTGTGTAGTGAATATTCCAATACCCGCTTGGGGTCATGGATTCAATCTAAGCCATCCAATCATGCTTTGGTGAAGTTGGATGGTCGTGATCGCTTCCCAGACCGATATGGTCGGCTCAGGTTCAAATATGCTTAATCGGGCTAGTATAACACACCGAGAGTTGCTTTGTATGGGTATTTCGTACATGCTTCGTTATTAATGCTTGGAGATTCGTGTTGCTCTGCACGAGAACAACACTCGGTCGTCATGCCGCACCGCAGCAATGAGTACAGGAAATACAAGGCTGGTCATGCATTAATTAATAATGTCAGTAAATTCATTGTGGTATATGGGATTGTTGTTACATGCTCCAACCTAGATGAATTTCGTATATTTAATTCACTGAGAATCACGGGATTGTTGCCACATGCTCCATTCTAGGTGAATTAGTAAAGTGAAGAAGTATTCATCACTTATCAACGGCTTTATTGTTTGCAGGATGTCATAAATTTGGTTTTACAATTTTAGCCCTAAACTAAAATCCATCATCAACACCTGGGACGCTCATGGATACACGACAACAAGACGAAGCTAGGAGTATTCCCTTTGCCGATTTCAATGCCTGAAAGAATTTCCAACAAGCCGTCCAATCCCGAAGATTACCTATTGCCGTATCAACAGATTGCAAATATGACACAACTTCCTAGAGAACGCCCGTCAGCATACCTTAAAAGGTTCCGAGCCCAAGTAAGTCTCATTGAACAACCCTTTTTGCAAACAATCACTCCTCTTCTAGGTCGGGGACTCGTTTTAATCAATAACCTGACCGCCACTAAGAGGTGTGAGTGGGATGCCAGTCCTTTCAAGCGCTTTGCCAAAAACTTAGAGGCGGTTTCAATCAAAGGAAACACGTCACAGAATCAAGGAGTTGTACCAAGTCCGAACCCGTTTCGAATTGGAGATATGGTAGTGAAGGTGACCACATTTCAAGTTGGGAACTTAGCAGTGAAGATGACCGCTCAACCTGATTTGCCAACAACAAAGGAGGATGAATCGTACCTAGTGGCTGATATCATCCTAGGAGGCTATTGCAAGATCATTAACGCTGACAAGCTTGAGGGCGTGACGATCCACTCACGATGGCTTAAACCCTACAATACCTAAAAACGCATTTTGTGCTACCCTTTTCTCCAAATAAGTTCTCCGTGATGATTCCTCCAACAATTTCCTTTTCCATGCAATGTTTGTAATTCCTCCAAAATGATTGCACTACTTGCATTCATAATTATTAGGGTTCCAATTTCTCAATTAATCAAAGTATTATTTCCTTTTAGAAATTTCCTCACCCCCTGGGCGTGACACAAAATTCCGACTCAAGCCTGAGTCATCATCATTACCCACCAGATTAAACCATAGAACCCTAAAAAGGAAACATTTCACACCTTTGTTGGAGGAATAGAATATGTGCAGAGAAAAAGGGGAAAGCGTGAGAAGTCTACTCAAACAAGAAGGAATCACGCTGGCTTCATATCGGGAGGACAGGCAGGTTTGTGGAGTCTCATTATAACATTAATTTTTCATCACAAGAATAACGTGCAATCACATGAAGACGCATCACTTCCTATACAACATAAAAGATTCTAATGTAGTCTTGCCTCGAAGCTATGTAAATAAAATCCTTATTTAAATGAGCAAACGAAAACGAAGAAAACCTTAAACTTAGCCGCCACTGAGTATAAGGAGAAAGTGCTCACAAACTACGGGAAAATACTCGTCCAAGAAAAGAAAAGAAAAGGAAACAGGGAGATCTAGTCATCAAGGGGATCAACCGCGCCTTCACCACCGTCAGAGCTTACTTCAACATCGTCGTGATAGGCTACTACTGCTTTCTCCTTTGGGTCCACCTCAACTTCTTTTTCGGATATTTCTGCATCAGCAACGTTCTCCGCTTCAGCATCCTCCGTAGGAACGGCTTCCATATCTTCCTCAAGGGCCACTGCAACATTTGAGATTGTACTGACAACCTTCGGATGCTCAGGTTCGTCCGTATCAGAATCGAGTATTATCACACCATCGTGGATCGAATGGAATAATCACACTTATCTCCATTCGGAGGCCGTTTATGTTCGACCCTTCGCCTTTTCAGTCGTGCTGCGAATATCTCAGCACTTGCGCTTACTGATGGTTGTGATGCTTCATTATGCCTCAATCTCTCATCCATGTCGATTGAAGCCAGAAGAGCATGAATACGTTCTCGAGCAATGCGCAGATGCAGAATGGACATGCCCTGTATAGCACGACCGGTCTCGCGAAATGGAAGATCGATTTTAGCCATCACCTCCTCGAACGCATCATCCTCGGGCTTGTTGACTTCAAAACTTCTTTCCGGAGAGGTTACAGAGTAGTCATCACCAGCAGCTTCCATGATGTACTGCAAGAAGGAGTTACGATTGCATCAAAAAAAAAAATTCATCATCAAGCAGTCAAAAGATTAATAAACATGGAGCAAAACCTGGAATAGAGAAGAAAACAATTCTACGACGGGAGAAAAAGTCTCAGCGTCTTCTTTATAGATAGCAGATCCCAAGAAGAAAATGAGTTTTCACTTGACGTTTATGAAGGCTACGGATGAGGGATAGCAATCAGCTGATGCTTATCAATCCGAATATTTGAGGACATCTATGTAATGACAGGAAACGCATCTCGCCCAAAGAGACGAGCCGGATTCTATCCTGGTAACATGCACTGAAACCTTTCCCGTGAATTTATTTTTTAACTCTCACCATCTAATGCCTACCCCGCAATAGTGCAACCATTACGTGCTAGGCAGGGGACTTAATGTTGATGGCGGATTTTAGTTCAGGGCTAAATTTGTAAAACCAGTATATTTTTAAGCGCTGACATCCTGCAAAGGATAAATCCATTCGATAAGTGATGAGTACCTATTCACTTTATTTATTTGAAGCAATTCAATAAATACACAAAATTCACCCAGAATGGTGCGCGCAACAACAATCCCAAATATTCTGTGAATTTTATTAGCATTAACAATTAATGCATGATTTGCCTAGTATTTTCCATGCTGTGTTCTCAGCCGAACTCTCATCATTGACATGACATGACGACTGAGTGCTCACTCTCAGAGAGTAGCATGAATCTCCGTGCCAATATTGAGACATGCATGAAATACCCACACATGCTACATCACTCTCTGACAGAGAGTCTCGCATCGACGCGCTTTGGTTAGCCGATCGAGCATGCTTAATTTCCTTAAGAAAAATCTAGAATGTCCATGTCAGTCTCAGAAACGATCACGGCCACATGACTTGGCCGCACAATTTAACAAGCCTAGCTGGACCCTAGCAAAAATAGGCGATTGTCATGATGACCACCGGCGGGTCTACTTATGCCCTAGCCGGTCGGCCATCACACGAACACCTCCTAGCATCATCAAACGCCAACCCTAAGTAGGGTGGTCGTGCTGCTTTGTGAAGGTTCGATCGAACATAGATTATTCAGGGCAGTCTTAAAACAATCACGACCATCTAACTTCACCAGCCTGGTTGGACGGATTAGGTCATTCCATGAATGATTAGGGAAGCGCTAACACACACGTTGGCAGGCCCACTCTCCCCATACCCGATCAATTTCTCACGGTGAAGCCGTGGAGCAGTAAAAACGTTTGCTCAAACCATGGCAGACGTGATGCTTCTAAGGGTCGCGGAATTTTAAAAGCGTCTTAAATTGATCACAACCATCCAACTTAGCCAGTCAATTTGGATGGCTTAGATCGAACTTAGGACCATCAGGAAGGTGCACATATGTTCACCGTTAGCCCAACGTGGCCCCACATGATCGTTCCTCCCAAAGGGGAAGCGTGTCTTGCTAAACCGTTTGGCCAAAGTTACGCACGCGTGACTGATCCAAAACCCTAATTAGGGTTTGAGGCATTACATATATGTCGCAGTTTGATAATGACCATCCACCTTCGCCAGCTCGGATAGAGGGTATGTATATAAACTAAGGAGTTCCAGAGAGCATCAACATGATCACCGTGGGCCTACCTGCGCATGTAACCGGTCGGCCAAGGTGGACCATGGCCAGGCGCCTCAAAACGCGCGCCCAAAGATGGCATGCCGTAGCCCCCTAAAATACATCGCGGCAATGGATTCCTGTCGCAAATCGATCACGACCACTCACCTTTGCCAGACAAATTGAGTGTCCTAGATTGCACCTCCGCGAGACAGAGTGGCATGGACATGTACACCGGCAAGATGTCTACACGTGTGCTCGGTCGATCCCACCAAAAACTTTGTCCATGCTTGATTTCGGTCAAGCTAAAGAGTGATGCTTGCGCACCTCTTTAAAACCCTAAAATCCATCAACGGTCGCAAACATGTTCCGCGGATCATCTCGTCCGTCCAACTTTTCCAGCTTGGTCGGACAACCTAGGCTAAGAGTTAAACGGCCAATGAGGCACCTTGGTGATCATCATCCGTCACTCTTCCACATGGAGTGATCGGCCAAGGGATGGCCCGCCCATACGGCCTTTAAGCGATCACTCGAAGATGGTTGGACATGCAGCTACTTTAAGACGCTTAATCCTCGACTTACTCCGTTAAGCTTTAAAACAGCGATGCTTCATACATATTAATTGTATTCGATGCATTAAATGAATAAAGTATACACGATATTTCATGAATATCGATTTCCTAAATAACTTAGTTATTTAACCTAATAGCATCACGTGCTATTTCATGCGGGTCCCAGGACTCGACCCACTCACTCGAGACATCAAACATGTCACAAACTGGGGGATACTTACTGGGGTATTGGTATGGCTGTTTACAACGTGCAACGCGCCATTACAAGAACTTGTCGGGGAGGCATGAACGGTTAACGATGATGAGAGAAGTGGGCAAAGGCGTGATCGTGTGACAATCACCCACACACGACCCCACTACTCCATCACTCCACTTCCTCCACTTCCTACGAGATGAAGGGTTGCGCTCAATGACTTGTATAAATAGGTCTTTCACATATTTCCAAACAAGACAGACAAACACAGAAAAAACCAAGTGTTGTCATCAGTATGCAGAAATCACCATTCTGATACAAGTCATAAACATCCAACACCTTCACAATCTCAACACCTTCTTCGCTTCCCTCCCTAAGATCAACCCCACCTCCTTCACTTTGTGACCGAAGTAAGTCTAGAACGGCTATTTCTTGGTTTACGCCAGAATTGTACAGATTGATCTCTCGAATCAAAAGCACTCACGTGCAGTGCATTTGTTTAGGGTTTTGATTCATTTCTCATCCACACACCCAAAATTACCGAAACCAGCAGAAATAGGTTTCACCCATAAACACTTGGGATGTTTAAATCGATTATTTCTCAGCTTTCAAAAGTTAGTATTACTTTTGATGATGAAGTTCAAGCTTTACGGTTGTTGTCGTCATTACCAAAGAGTTGGGAGACTGCAAGGACAACCATTAGCAGTTTCGCAGGGAGCGAGAAGTTGAAGCTTGATGATGTGCAACAAAGGTTAATTGCTGAAGAGGAGAGAAGAATAGAACAAGGTTATGTTTCTAGTTCTTCAAGCTCGGCCTTAAGTATGCATGAAGAAGATAGAGGCAGGATTTCAAATACGAACAACAACAAGACTAGATGGAAGTCTATAGGAAAGTCTAGGGGGATATCTCAATCCCGGCCTAGAGGTGTTGTTGAGTGTTGAACGTGTAATAAAGTAGGACACTTCAAGCGCGATTGTTCGGAAAACAAAGGTGCTAATAATGGTGGAAACAAAGGTAATCAAGAAGAGGTCAACGTAGTTGCAGCTGCAGAACCAGTGAAGGTCCTTGTGGATAAAAAGAAGGTGATTACGGAAGGTTTTCTACTACTCTCTGAGGACAAGCAAGATGAGTCTTGGATTATAGACTCGGGAGCTTCTTTCCATGCAACGGGTGATAAGAGTATTATGATCCCTTATAAGGAAGGATACTATAGCAAAGTATTCTTAGGTGACGGTGAAGCATGTGACATCATTGGTTTGGGTGATGTGATCTTGAAAGTCAACGGTTCGACATGAAAATTGAAGGATGTACGACACGTTCCAAATTTGAAGAAGAACTTGGTGTCTGTGGGCCAAGTTTGTGATGATGATTTGTGAAGTTGTGTTAACGAAACACAATTGTAAAGTAAAGAAATGGGCTATGGTGTTAGCTCGAGGAGTTAGAGTAAATACTCTATAACGGACTTCAGATGGAACTAGTTTAGCAGTGGCTAGTAGTGGTGGAGACACTAACTTATGGCATAGAAGATTAGGGCATATGAGAAGAACATGAAGATTCTTTGTTCAGGAGGATATCTACCAAACGTGAAGTTTGTTGATATGAGTTTTTGTGAAGACTGTGTTCTTGGAAAGCAAAAACGGGTTAGCTTCAGCAGAGGAGGATGAGACTTGAGAAGCGCGAAACTTGATTTGGTTCACACGGATGTATGGGGACCAATTGATATTGCATATCACAGTGGATTCCATTATTATGTCACCTTTATTGATGATCACTCAAGGAGGGTGTGGCTTTACTTCATGAAGAATAAGTTCGAGGTGTATAAAGTGTTTAAGAAGTGGAAAGCTTTGGTTGAAACAGAAACTGGTCTGAAGTTGAAGTGTCTAAGGTCAGAAAACGGTGGTGAGTATGACAAAACAGAATTCTTACAGTTATGTGCTACGAATGGAATTCGTTTGGAGAGGATAGTTCCAAGGACGCCACAGGAGAATGGAGTAGCAGAACGTATGAATTGGACGTTGAATGCACGTGCTAGGTGCATGAGGTTGTAGTCTGGTTTGCCTGAGACCTTCTGGGCACATGCAACAGAGACGGTTGCTTATCTAATTGACATGACACCTAGTAGTCCATTAGATATGAAGATACCAGATGAGGTTTGGACTGCCAAAAAGGTAAATCTTTCACATTTGAAAGTTTTTGGTTGTGTTGGTTATGTTCATCTTAGTCCCGGTGAGAGGTCTAAGATAGGTGCTCAGGCAAAGAAGTGTATATTACTTGGTTATGGAATTGACGCTTTTGGGTATAAACTTTGGGACTATGAGGGTCACAAAGTTATTAGAAGTAGAGATGTCACTTTTAATGAGAATGAGTTGTACAAGGACAGGAATACAACACAAGTTGAAGATGTCAGGTCAAGCAACGTCGATAAGGAGTTGTATATCGATATTGATGATGTTTCTAGAAGAAGTGTGGTACAAGAAGAGCACGATGTTGCTGATGGCGGAGAAGTACAGGTTGAAGATACTTCTACTGCAGTGGGAGTTACTCCTACAGTTCCACAATAAGTACGAAGATCGTCAAGAACTCTGAAACCAAACCAAAGGTATGCTTTGAATTACCTATTACTTACGGATGGAGGTGAACCTGAAGATATTAAATAAGCACTAGCGGTTGATGATTCAGGCAAGTGGCAACTTGCTATGTAAGATGAGATGAATTCACTTGAGGAGAATGACACTTGGGTGTTAGTGATGTGAATCAATAATGTTGTAGTAAAAAGATTCGTTGAGACTTGTGAAAGCAAAAGATTTTGGACTTATAAAACTTAAAAACAAACAAAACTTAGCTCAAAATTGATTCAAGATATGAGAAAATAACCAAGACACTGATTCCACTATTACACATGAATGAATAACGGTAAATAACCCAAAACTCTAATTATCTTTTAAATCCCTTGTTTCTTAATTCACAGATAATCGGCAAATTCTCAAAAATTAATTGTATCCCTAAGCATAGATTATCTTAATACAAGCATAACCTATCTAATTGAATCACAACTAATGAAAAGAATTTTGCAAACAATTAAGACTCTGCAAAAGCAGTGATTGGGTGAATTATAAATTATAAATTAGAGCAAATAAAATAGTTACCAATTATTCATGCGTAAATAGCTTCCTCACTGCCTTGGTTGTGGGAGAATTAGCCTCTCATCATGTTGGAAACAAGCTCAAAACTCATTTTTATTGCTCAAAGGAGGTGTACAAATGATGAAATGGAGAAAATGATAAAATCGGGTGTTTGCAACGATTATAAGTGTTACAAACACTGTTACAAAGAACTATTCTATCGTTGCTTTTAAGTTTGCCTTAAAGTATTACGACCCTCGGTCGTGAGTCGTAAGCACCGTAGCATAAACGATTGTCACCCGTGCGTTGAATGTTCTTCGTGTTCTTCAATGGCAGAAGCAGCAGCAGAAGCAGAATTCTCCAACTCGATTTTTATTGCTCTGTGGTTGCTCCAAACTCTCCCAAACTCTCCGTGCTCCACAACACACTATTTATACTCAACAGGTCGACAAAATCCTTGTAATAACTCCAAAAAAATCTTCATTAACTCCGTTTATTTTCTTTTTTTCTTTCATGGGAATAATTTCCTTTTGCATCTCTTACACGCTTCTTCACGTACTATGTACACTCCCAAAAGAATCATACACACTCCATAAGAGTTTTAGCATACTGAAAACACTCACAGACCTTCTCAAAATATCTCAGAAGTTTCCCGAGAATGTGCTTGCCCTGTTCAGTCGAGATTACATGAAATCTTCCCTTATTCTCGTGCATGAATCAATTACCTCCCCTGTTTTAGCGTAACAGGATAATTACAAACCAAATCAACGAGAATATCACAGAAAATCTCGTCCAAATCATTCCCAAAAATCATGTCAGAAAGCCAGAGTTCTTTAAATGAAACTGTCCCGCCAAAATGAAATTCAAATGATGAAGAAGGTTGGCCCCCTAACCAGACCAGGGGTGCGAATAGCAATGGGTTGCCCCTTAGCAATTGGGTTACCCCTTAGCAATTGTGGGAGTCCGAATAGCAAATGTCCTCCGGGGGTGTTCCGAGCAACTTTTCGAGCCGAATTTTCCAACAATCTTTTTTCCAAAAAATACCTACAAACACACAAAACACCATAATAAAGACAAAAATGAGTACTAACAATACGAAACATTGAGGACAAAATAGACACATAAATGCGTCTATCAAATACCCCCAAACTTATTATTTGCTAGTCCCGAGCAAATCTAATAAAATGACTACACTTAGCACGTGCAGCAAGCCGTTAAACCGCTAGGTGGCCCTAGTGGCGGAGTGTTGTCTCCGGAGGGTTTACCAGAGGTGTACCCACAAAACCTTTACTCCTGACCCTAGCTATCTACGCAGAACCTTGAAAGGCACTAAAGAATCTCCTTGGTTGGCATACTTATTGACTCACGGGGGAGGAAGTACCCACGATGCGAAATTCCAATTGTTGTACACGAGTTTGCACTCAAGCATACTAAAATTCATATAAAGTGACAGAGCTCTACTCGAGATAGTTTTCGGACATCATAAACCGGAGTCAACCAATCACATGGATAGATTAATAAGATGGATGTAGAGAAAAACGTGGATGATGTTGACTAAGGTGAACCTATCCTAATGGACTGAGATCTTGAGTCGGACTAATATCAACACACCGACATATACAAGGGAACCAGTGGTCGGTAATCCTAACTCTAGGTCAACTCATTTGGCATATACAAGGGTACCAGTGGTCGACTTTATTGTATTTATTCCGGTTGGTCTGGTGGTATGGTCTCAATTTTTTTTTTTTGTTGTTGTCTCAGTCACTCTATTTCACCCTAGCAATGGTAAAAAGAAAAAGAAAAAGAAGTGATCAGGATTATTTCGATGTTTCCATCACGAGGATATGGCGAAACTATCATGTTTTCTTTTCTAACACATGAGCTCTGTGCTTTTATGAATAAACTCTTCTAGACGTTTCCATCTAATCAGATTGGTTCCTCAACTCCTACAATCAACATGTTTCCATCCACTTAGATTGGTTAGTGCCGACCTTAATAAACTTAAATTTCTAGGCTCTGGAGTTTATTTATTGCAACTAAAAACTAACAAGAAGTTTCTTCCCCACCCCCAAACTTAAATCTAACATTGTCCTCAATGTTTCTAATGAAAGAGCAATACCAAAAAGTAAAGTAACATGAGGAATCAGTAAAGAGAGAAGTCGGAAAGATAGTACTGGGTGAAGAGAGAAATCAAAAACTAATATACAACATACAATCGCCTCGATGGTCAATCAAGGGTAAACAGGGTCCTCCAGAGGGACCTCCTCAACATCACATGTAGGGAAGGGCTCTAAAAAGGGTTTCAATCTCTGACCGTTAACCTTTGAAGAACTACTACCGTCTGGTGTTTCGATCTCAACAGCTCCATGAGGAAAGACAGTGCGAATAATAAAAGGACCCGTCCACCGAGAACGTAATTTCCCAGGGAAAAGATGCAAGCGGGTATTATACGAGAAGAACTTTTTGACTGGAGAAAATGACTTAGTAAAATATTTCTATCATGCACAAGTTTCATTTTGTTCTTATACTCCTTCGCACTATCGTAAGCATCTATACGAATCTCTTCCAACTCATTGAGCTGGAGTTTCCTATGGGCTCCTGCCTTGTCAAGTGAAAAATTTAGCTGCTTAACAGCCCAATAAGCTATATGTTCTAACTCAACAGGTAAATGACATGCCTTGCCATAAACAAGCCGATAAGGCGACATTCCAATAGGGGTTTTAAACGCAGTACGGTAAGCCCATAAGGCATCAGTAAGCCTAGACGACCGGTCTTTCCGATTAGGATTAACTGTTTTTCTCTAATATACGTTTTATCTCCCTATTAGAAACCTCCACCTGACCACTAGTCTACGGATGATACGAGGTAGCTACCTTATGTGTAATACCATATTTCTTCATCAAAAGCTTAAAAGGTCCATTACAAAAGTGCGACCCTCCATCACTAATTATAGCTCGCGGTGTACCAAAACGTGTAAGTATATTATTTTTCAAGAACTCAATCACAACCCTATGGTCATTGGTTTTACACGCAACCACCTCAATCCACTTAGAGACATAGTCTACGACGACAAGGATGTATAATTTACCAAAAGAATTAGGAAACGGACCCATGAAGTCAATACCCCACACATCAAAGACCTCAACGATTAAAATAGGGTTCAAGGGCATCATGTTCCTATGGGAAATGGTTCCTAATTTCTGGCAACGTTCACAAGTAACACAGTAACTGTGGGAGTCTTTAAACAACGAAGGCCAGTAGAATCCACACTGCAATATCTTAGCGGAAGTCTTCTTAGCACTAAAGTGACCCCCACAAGCATGATCATGACAAAAGGAAATAATCTGGATTTGGTCACTCTCGGGTATACATCTCCTAATAACAGTCTGGACAATACTTAAATAAATAAGGATCATCCCAAAAGAAGTGCTTAACCTCGGCTAAAAGCCTAGAACGATCTTGTTTACCCCAATGTTGGGGCATTCGACCGATAACAAGATAATTCACTATATTTGCATACCAAGGTGATTGGGAAACAGAGAACGGTTGTTCATCGGGAAAGTTATCCCTTATATGAAGGGAATCATTAGGGAACTAACAACCAATCTAGACAAGTGGTCCGCTACCACATTTTCTCGCACCCTTTTTGTCTCTAATGTCTGGACAAAATTCTTGTAATAAAAGGATCCATCTAATTAATCTAGGTTTGGTATCCTTCTTAGACAAGAGGTATTTCAAAGCAGCATGATCAGTATAGATTACGATCTTAGAACCTAAGAGATAGGGTCTAAACTTGTCTAAGGCAAACACAATGGCCAACATTCCTTCTCTCGTAGTGGTATAGTTCAACTGGGCATCATTCGAGTTTTGCTAGCATAGTAAATCACATGAAGTAATTTGTTTTCTCGCTGACCTAGCACAACACCAATAGCATAATCTGAAGCATCGCACATGATCTCAAAGGGTAGGTTCCAGTTAGGTGCTTGGACTACGGGGGCGGTAGTGAGTAAAGTCTTAAGCTTCTCAAAAGCCTTTAAACAGGCATCATCAAAGACAAACTTAACATCTTTTGCAAGCAAATTGCAAAGAGGTCTGAAAATCAAGCTAAAATCCTTAATAAATCGACGGTAAAAACCTGCATGCCCTAAGAATGACCTAATATCTTTTACGGTTTTGGGACTGTAAAGTCTTAATAAGGTCAACTTTGGCTTTATCTACCTCTATACCCTTAGAAGATACGATATGCCCTAAAACAATTCGATTGAACCATGAAATGACATTTCTCCCAATTAAGCACTAGATTCTTTTCCTTACATCTAGTCAACACTAATGACAAATGATGCAAGCACTCATCGAAAGACGAACCAAACATTGAAAAATCATCCATAAAGACCTCCAAGAACCGTTCTACCATATCTCGAAAATATGCTCATCATGCAACGCCGAAAAGTCGCGAGGGCGTTACATAGCCCGAAAGGCATGCGTCTATACGCAAAGGTACCAAAGGGACAGGTAAAAGTGGTTTTCTCCTGGTCTTACGGGGCAATAACGATCCGATTATAGCCGAGTAGCCATCTAAAAGCAAAGTAATGACTATGTCCAGCTAATCTCCCAAGCATCTGGTCGATGAAGGGAAGGGTAAAGTGGTCCTTCTAGTGACCTTGTTCAATTTCCTATAGTCAATACAAACACGCCAACCCGTGGTCACTCGGGTAGGGATTAACTCATTGTTATCATTACGGACTACGGTAATACCAGATTTCTTGGGAACAACCCGAACGGGCTGACCCACTTACATGTCCGAAATGGGGTAGATAATGCCTGCATCTAACAGTTTAAGAACCTCGGTTCGAACAACTTATTTCATATTAGGGTTTAGTCTTCGTTGCATCTCCCTAGAAGGTTTGGTATCTTCCTCTAAATAGATCTGATGCATACAAACAGTAGGACTTATACCCTTAATGTCTGCTATGGTCCACCTTAAAGCTTCCTTGTTATTTTGAAGGATGGTTACTAGCCTACTTTCCTGATCACTATCCAAGTCGGAAGCAACAATCACAGGTAAAGTCTCAGAAGGGCCTAAAAACACATACTTTAGGGTATCTGGTAATGGTTTTAGGTCCAACTTAGGAGGCTCTTCTAACGAAGGAACTAGGGTATACTTAGAAACGGGTAGAGGTTCGAACTTAGGTTTCCAGCCATTACTAGTGTCTATCAAAGGGGTTGAATCTAACAAGGCATTCACCTCATTAATCACATCATCATCAAAATCAATCCCAAAGTGAGCTAGGCATTTCTCTAAAGGATCTTCTAAAAAAGTGTTTGGTAATGACTCCTCGACTAATGTTCCTATCATGTTCACCTCTTCTATGATCGAGTCATCTAGTTCAGAGGGTAGCTTACTAATATGAAAGACGTTCAGCTCAATAGTCATATTACCAAAAGACAAATTCATAATACCAGTTCGGCAGTTAATGATCGCATTGGATGTAGCTAAAAACGGGCGACCTAAAATTACCGGTATCTAGTTCTCTGGGTCAGGGACAGGTTGGGTATCTAGGATAACAAAATCCACCGAATAAATAAACTTGTCGACCTCTATGAGAACATCCTCGATCACACCCCGAGGAATTTTAACGGACCTATCGACTAATGAAGAGTCATCTGGGTAGGTTTCATCTCACCAAGTCCTAGCTTAAGGTACACATGGTATGGGAGTAAGTTCACACTGGCGCCTAAGTCAAGCAAAGATTTCTCAACACGGTATTTACCTATTGTGCAAGAAATAGTAGGGGACCCTGGGTCTTTATACTTAGAAGTAGTGGTATTCTGAATAATAGAACTCACGTGACTAGCTAGGAAGGCTTTCTTTTGAACACTAAGCTTACGCTTTCGTGTACACAAGTACTTAAGAAACTTGGCATAAGCGGGAATCTGCTTAATCGCATCCAACAATGGGAGGTTGATGGTAACCTGCTTAAAAACCTCCAATATATCATTAAAGTTGGACTCCCTCTTAGTTGGAACTAGCAGCTATGGGAATGGGGATCTAGGGACAAAGCCTGGTTCAATATGACCCTCATTGGTCTCATTAGAGACTCTATCAGTCTCCTCATCATTTTTCGGCTCAGCAGGGTGAACTACAGCATGTTCACTATCAGGCATGGTTACCTTGTTGTCTACCACTCTACCACTCCTAAGGGTTTTAATAGCATTCACATGATGAGATGGTCCTTCACCTACTTGATGAACTCCTCTAGGATTAATTTGAGTTTGACTAGGAAACTTACCTTTTTCCCTCAAAGACTCATTTATCTGACTAACCTGGGTTTTCAACTCGGAAATAGCCTGAGAGTTAGCATAACCTATACTCTTACTTTCATCTATCCCTTGCGCAACCATTTGGTTGATCTTTTTAGAGCTTTTAATAAATAAGGCGAGAGTATCCTCTAAAATTGTGATCTTTTTATCCGAAGGGTTCTGAAACTGGGGTTGACCTGAAGAGTTCTTAGCATGACCAAAACCTGGGGGAGGCTGAGAATTACTAGACCGACCTTGATTCTGGCCCTTAGACCAAGAAAAGTTAGGATGGTTTCTCCAACCAGGGTTGTAGGTCTCTGAGTATGGGTCATACTTCTGACGATTATTAAACCTAGCATTGTTATAGACAGCATGAGCTTGCCTTCACTAACCTGACCTTCCCAAAATGAGTTATCGGGCTCTATTCCACAACTAGATACTTGAGAGGTTCTATTAGGTTCACCAAGGGACCTATTTTTAGACTGACCCATTTCCAAAGCTTCTAACCTTCTGGACAAAGCAGCAAACTTAGCATCTGACCCGAAGCTTGTATCTACCACATTGGTGCTACTTCTATTAACCAAGAGTCTTTTAGGGGGTTCAACACAAGACTCCCACTGTTGGGATTTCTCAGCAACAACTCCTAAGAAGGTAAAGGCATCCTCAGGACTTTTAATAGTAAATTCACCAGCACACATAGACTCGACCATGGCTTTGGTCGAATAGTCTAAACCATCATAAATAATCCCTACAAGTTTCATCTTATCAAATCCATGGTGAGGACACTGAGATAGGAGATCACTGAATCTCTCTAAAAACCTATAAAGTGACTCTCCCTCTTGTTGCACACTAGCACTAATTTTCTGCCTAACAACTGCAGTTTTATGCTTAGGGTAGAATTTCATATAGAAAGCAGCAATAAGTTCCTACCATGTTTCAATGGATCCAGATGGTAGGTTGTTTAGCCAGGTCTTGTATTTATCTTTTAAGGAAAATGGGAACATCTTAAGTTTCAAAACTTCATCAGTAAGTGATGCGTGTCGTAGGTGCTCAAATTAAATTACTTATTTCCACACAATTAACTGGTAATATAATGGAAGTAAGGATCGTTCCCACGAAGAGCAGGGAGATTTAGTTGTCAAAAGTGTCACAATGGGGGTTTGTTTTTGATTTAAAGTAAATAACAAAGCAATTGAAAATAATTAAGTTGCAAGCAATGGAGAGAAATATGATCAGGGAATCCTTCTTCGTTACTAAACCGTCATCAAGTTATTATATTCATCCATTAATACTATTAATCACAAATTATTACCAACCGTGGAATAACAAAGCTCGGTGCTATCCCCTAAATTCCTTAAATCACCGAGTACGGAAGCTCTCCAATACCTGATTCTATTCTTCAAAACCACCTAGTAGTAGCTCACTCAAGGTGTAATTTGTCCGAATGCTTTATCTTTTGTGAATTATAGATTGATCCTAGTAGTTAGACTCTTAGCTCAAGGTCCACTTTCTAGTGTTGTTTATACACACAATCACTACGCAGAATCCCTCTGCAAGGTCTTGTGTTCTCTACTTTTGTATGAATCATTCGACTATTACTTATCTCCTAACTCAATACTAGCATTTGATTGAATCAACAAATTAATTCAGTTGGCCACCTAAACAATCTATCAATTAATCATAAATATTTTAATTAGTAAAAACAATCAATAATCATGTGAAGAACTTCAAAATAGATTTATATAATAACTCAAATCATGTCTAGAACTTAGAATTCATCCCCAATCACTAAGAAGTTTAGCTACTCATGGTACTAATAAAACCCATGAGTTTCATATAATAAAATAGAAAAGAAATAGTTACGGTGGTAGAAATAGCTCCAAACCCTAGCTTTTCTTCTCTTGAGTTCTCCTCCCCAAAACTTGATAAAAAGAATATATGATATATCCCAAAAATATTAAGAAGTTCTCTTATATAGGTGTCCCAAATTGTAGTTGCGCCCGTGCTTCAAATCCCGGTCGAAAGTGGTCGGCAAGTTGCCAAAAACTAGCCAAATATCCCACGCCCCAAAGTCTTGGTCGTGCATGGAGTGGCTACAGCCCATTGGGTTTGCGCTAAAGTGCAACAGATCCGGCCCAACTTCCTTTATTTCAATTGTCATTGGCCTGCCAGTTTCTCCATCGTAGCTTCGAGTTCCTTTTTCAATTCCAAGCTTGATCAACTACAGCAACAACCTCAAGCTCCAACTCCGATCACAGAGTCACACCACCAGGCTAACCACCACAGTTCAACTGATCATGGCAGCAAAGACGTTGTTCCCAACTCCTCCATCGAACTCGTCTCAACCAAAGCATCACCGCCGAGCTCCATCCCGTAGAAACTCCACCAAACTCGTGCATGATCAACGTCATTCACGCAAGCTACGTCTATGACATTCATTCTTTAATCGAGCTCGAGAATGGGTCACCATCGATGCCTCATCGCTGATGATGATCACCAGCAGTTATCGTCTACTGCCATGAATGGCTCGAACAGCAGCCAACAACTTCATTCTTTCCCTTGTTTCCTCGAGCTCTGACACTGCCCATCATACACGCTGCCAAACTTTGCTCATCGTCCTCTAGAGTTCAACTTCATCAGCGTCCAACAAACATTGTGTCCCTGATTCTGTTTAGTCTCGATTTCTCCCTTGATCATCAACACAGCCTTTTCAACTCCCATACTCGAACACAATAACTACAACAACCCATTCCATCAGTCAACAACAGAGCTCCATCTTTACTTCCCTGAACTGCTATGAAACGTGTTGAAGAAGAAGGTGGTGTGCCCTGAATAATTCTTCATCTTGCCTTTATAAAACAGTGCCATTGTCAGTCTTGGAGAACTGACAGTTTAACTTTGATATTGGCTGCCCCGAGTAAAAACAAGGGTGCCTTTATAAATTCTGTACTTCAACACTTTTCGACAACTTTGGCTCGCTTCAATCGCCCATGAAATCTTCATACGATGTCGGAATGACTCCTTTCTTTCGCCATTGACTTCGTCTTTTCGTCCTCTTCAAGATGATAGCACGCACTCTTAGATTCGAACACGTTAGCTTTGGTCTTTGGCCCTTCTCAGCTTGCGGCTAACTTCTTTTATTACACAAATATGTGCCAATTTGCTTCTTTTGGATGATTCACCTAGCAAAACACAAATAAGAGAAAACAAACGTAATATACAATAATTTGCAAGAAAATATAGCAAATACTAGCATGGATTCGACACAAAATATATGCAAAATATGCACTTAACAGTAAGGTCTTTTATTCTAACTGTCCCACAAATTTCCTCAAAGTCCCTAATATGAAAATAAGGGTTCTCATCATCTTTTCCTAATAATATACGGATCATCTGAAGAATACTAGCTTTTATCTCGAAGTTAGCCGTATTGGCTGGCAATTTAATGCATGAAGCTTGGTTGGTCCCTGTTGGGAACATGTAATCTTTCAAAGTTGCCATCGTTGGCACAACTGAAGTACTAGGGGTACTTTCCTCACTAAGAGACAGATTCTCAAAACTGAAGTTTCCAAAAACAGGGCTCTCAAAAGAAGAGTCTTTGAGTTCCCCGCCTTCACAAGAAGAACTACTAGGTTTGTCACTAATCAAACGACCTAGAGTGTTTCTTTTCCAAGCCCGTTCTTTAATGACCTCGGGCATACACTAGAAAAACAAAAGAAAAAGAAAAATCCTAAAAGGAAGGGAAGTTCTATGCAAACACAAACAAGGCTGACTCCACCACAGCAAACCTAATGATATCTAGCAAACAAAAAGCATGATGGCTCCACTTAGATTGTTTTCTAGACCAGCTTCTAATCCTTCGAAAGGGAATTCGTTACAATTTAAGCAAACCCCTCTGGATCAATCCGAGTCAAAGTAAGTTGAATCAAGGCGAGGGAAGCTCAGTGGAGCTTTGATACCCAAGGCCTCACCGCTATTACAAGGCGGCGTGATCACGCATTCAACTTCACGTAAAACCATCATGAACTTCGAAGTATGCTAAAAGAGTAACCAATATTTTTCGAGCGACTTTCCTACTAAGCTCGTTACCCTATCGGTCTCGTTCTATTCCAAATTTTAAAGCTTAGGTTCGCGTTAAGTATTGTTTTCCTAAGGCGGGCAAGAAGAGAACGGTGATGAAATCCGAACCCTTATCTTATATGGCCAGTCCTTGCCCTTTACTAGGAAATTAAAACAACCGTTTTCAAGTCCTCAGCATATATTCACACGAAGGAAGACTGTAACTCGCTGACAGGGGATTCGCGAGTGTTTCGACAAACTTACCTCCCGTACCAGACGGGGGATGAACTGTTGTAGTCGACTCGGGCCACGACTCCTATGTCATGTACGAACCCGAGGGGCCGAGGTGATATCGTAATCACCGTCCTTCTCTGCAAACCGTTTAATATTTAATACTACCCTTCCGTAGGGTTTTAAAAAAATAAATTAATGTCCAAATGTCCAAGTCCAAAGTCCAAAGATAAAGTACAAAAGAAAAGGAAAGTCTTAAAAAAAAAAAAAAAAAAAATCTTTTTTTTTTTTTTTTTTTTCTCTTTTTATAAAATATAAAAAAATCTTCTTCTTTCGCTCCTTTCGCTTTGTCTTTAACTCCAAATCTTTAAGTATCCACCAAAAGCTTTGGCAGATTTTTCTTTCGCTCCAAATCCCAAAATCGAAAGGAAAAGACAAAAACCCAAAACGTAAAGAAGAACAAATAAATAAAAACCTAAAAGAAAATCTAAAAACTCTAGCCTAAAGACAAGTCCGCGTCGGCGGCGCCAAAAATTGATGTGAATCAATAATATTGTAGTAAAAAGGTTCGTTGAGACTTGTGAAAGCAAAAGATTTTAGACTTATAAAACTTAAAAACAAACAAAACTTAGCTCAAAATTGATTCAAGATATGAGAAAATAACCAAGACACCGATTCCACTATTACACATGAATGAATAATGGTAAATAACCCAAAACTCTAATTATCTTTTAAATCCCTTGTTTCTTAATTCACAGAGATAATCAGCAAATTCTCAAAAATTAATTGTATCCCTAAGCATAGATTATCTTAATACAAGCATAACCTATCTAATTGAATCACAACTAATGAAAAGAATTTTGCAAACAATTAAAACTCTGCAAAAGCAGTGATTGAGTGAATTATAAATTATAAATTAGAGCAAATAAAATAGTTACCAATTATTCATGCGTAAATAGCTTCCTCATTGCCTTGGTTGTGGGAGAATTAGCCTCTCATCATGTTGGAAACAAGCTCAAAACTCATTTTTATTGCTCAAAGGAGGTGTACAAATGATGAAATGGAGAAAATGATAAAATCGGGTGTTTGCAACGATTATAAGTGTTGCAAACACTGTTACAAAGAACTGTTACTGTTGCTTTTAAGTTTGCCTTCCGTATTACGACCCTCGGCTGTGAATCGTAAGCATTGTAGCATAAACGACTGTCACCTATGCGTTGAATGTTCTTCGTGTTCTTCAATGGCAGCAGCAGCAGCAGAATTCTCCAACTCGATTTTTATTGCTCTGTGGTTGCTCCAAACTCTCCCAAACTCTCCGTGCTCCACATCACACTATTTATACTCAACAGGTCGACAAAATCCTTGTAATAACTCCAAAAAAATCTTCATTAACTCCGTTTATTTTCTTTTTTTCTTTCACGGGAATAATTTCCTTTTGCAGCTCTTACACGCTTCTTCACATACTCTGTACACTCCCAAAAGAATTATACACACTTCATAAGAGTTTTAGCATGCTGAAAACACTCACATACCTTCTCAAAATATCTCAGAAGTTTCCCGAGAATGTGCTTGCCCTGTTTAGTCGAGATTACATGAAATCTTCCCTTATTCTCGTGCATGAATCAATTACCTCCCCTGTTTTAGCGTAACCGGATAATTACAAACCAAATCAACAAGAATATCACAGAAAATCTCGTCCAAATCATTCCCAAAAAATCATGTTGTAGCCGAGTTCTTTAAATGAAACTTTCCCGCCAAAATGGAATTCAAGTGATGAAGAAGGGTAGCCCCCTAACCAGACCAGGGGTGCGAATTGCACTGGGTTGACCCTTAGCAATTGGGTTACCCCTTAGCAATTATGGGAGTCCGAATAGCAAATGTCCTCCGAGGGTGTTCCGAGCAACTTTTCGAGCCGAATTTTCCAACAATCTTTATTTCCAAAAAATACCTACAAACACACAAAACACCATAATAAAGACAAAAACGAGTACTAACAATACGAAACATTGAGGACAAATTAGACACATAAATGCGTCCATCAGTTAGTAAAATTACCAAGAGGTAAAAAGGCATTGCATAACAAGTGGGTTTATCAAATGAAGTCTGAAGCAAATGGAGAAATTCGCTACAAGGCGAGGTTGGTTGTGAAAGGTTTCCAGCAAAAACCTGGTGTTGATTACAACGAGATATTTTTTCCGATTGTGAAGATGACTACTATCAGAGTAGTGTTAAGTCTAGTGGCTTTTGAAAATCTCTACCTTGAACAGTTGGATGTAAAGACAGCTTTTCTTCATGGTGATCTAGATGAAAAAATTTACATGAAGCAGCCATAAGGATTCATAGTAAAAGGCAAGGAAGAGATGGTGTGCAAGCTAAAGAAGAGTTTGTACGGTTTAAAACAAGCCCCAAGACAGTGGTATAAGAAGTTTGATAACTTCATGCATAGAAGTGGTTACTCACGGTGTAATGCAGATCATTGTTGTTACTTCAAAAGGAATGGTTACGACTACATCATATTACTACCGTATGTGGATGATATGTTGGTTCTAGGAACATCTCTACAAGAAGTTGAGAATTTGAAGAAACAATTAGCAAGTGAGTTTGCTATGAAAGATCTTGGTGAAGCAAAGCAGATTCTTGGTATGAGTATCATAAGAGACAGAGCTAAGGGTGTACTTATGATTAGTCAGGCTGAATATATTGAACGAGTGTTGAAAAGGTTTAATATGGAGAATGCTAAACCAGTTAGTTCTCCGCTTGGAATTCAGATTCGTCTTTCAAGTATGCAATGTGCGAAGACAGATGAAGAAAAGGAGTACATGACTAACGTACCATATTCTTCATCTATTGGAAGTCTAATGTATAATATGGTGTGCACGAGACCGGATATTGCACATGCAGTGGGAGTAGTGAGTAGATATGCAAGCAACCCGGAAAACAACATTGGGAAGTCATGTGAAGTGGATTCTCGGGCATTTGAGAGGTAACACAAACGTACCATTGTGTTATGGAAGAGGTGGTTCTATCTTGAGTGGTTATGTGGATGCAGACTTCGCAGGTGATGTAGATAAAAGGCGAAGTACGACCGGTTATGTTTATACTATGGGGTCAGCTGCAGTGAGTTGGAACTCACAGTTACAGAAGTTGGTGACATTGTCTACTATGGAAGAGGAGTACGTAGCAGTGACGGAAGCAAGCAAGGAGATGATTTGGTTACAAGGATTATTAGCTGAGTTGGGAAAGGAACAAGGAGATAGTATTCTATTTAGCGACAGTCAAAGTGCTATACATTTAGCCAAGAACTCAGCCTATCATGTTAGGATGAAGCATATAGATATCCGTTATCATTTCATTCGGGATCTCTTAGAAGAAGGAGAGTTGAAGCTCGAGAAGATTCTTGGTTCGAAGAATCCGGCGGATATGTTTACCAAGGGAGTTACATCAGACAAGCTAAAGCTCTGCAAGGCTTTAGTTGGTCTCTCGTAACGAGGATCCGGGAAGGGAGCCGCACTAACAAGGAAGATGTTTTAGCACTGTCAATCCAAAGTTGAAGAATGGAAGACAATCAATAAGTCTTCAAAGTGTGAGATTGTTAGTTAATTGAAGACTAATTAATTATTTCCTAAAGTTAGCCGTGATATTTTTAGGAAAAGGGTTTCCTAAACCGGTTATAATTCTTGGTGGCCAAGTTTGTAACCTATATAAATAGGTAGTTAGGCCTTGTAGAATGATGTACATTGTGTAGAAAACGATTAAGAGATCGGTTAGAGATTTCTTGTATAGCTTTTAGGGCTAAGGCTAGGGTTTCGTTGTGAGAGCATATTGGTGAGGAACAAGAGACAAGGTTATCATCTCGGGTAATTGTTGCGGTGTAACCAAGGGTTTCTTTGGGATTTACACGACGTTGTAATCGTTTTTCTTCATAGTGTATTTGAGTTGGTGTGACTCAAGTGGACGTAGACAATATATACACATTGTATGTATTGGTCGAACCACTATAAATCTTGTGTCTTGTGAGTTGATTTATCTTTCTCGTATTATTATAGTTGCTTGTGCTTGGTTTACTTATTATTCATCATAATATCTCAAGATCCGTTATTAAAGCGGTTGTCAGTGATTCCATAAGAAAACCCTGACATCATTCTCCTTCCATATTTGCCAAACTACCGCAAAAGGGATCAACCTCCAAATCTTCTTTTTCATTCCTTGCATCAGGCAATTTTCAAAGCCTCCACATTATCTAATATGTTATTTTGAAAGAACCATGAAATTTTGAAGGATTCTATAAAACAAAACCACATCTTCTTAACATACTCACAGTGGAATGTCGACCTTCCTACATAAATGGTTTGAAATGATAGTGTTGAATTTGGTCCCTGACTAGTGTTTTTATAGGCTTCATAGGATTGGTCCCTGACTAGTGTTTTTATAGGCTTCATAGCAAGTCTTATTTGGAAATTTTAACTCAGTGCTTCCAAACCAAGAAACTGAGTCTTCCCCATTTCCCAGTTTAGGTGGAGTCCATAAGCGAAGTACCTATGCACCTCATTATCTGTATATAACTACCTTTGACTGTCTAGTGGTACGGATAATTCTCATATCCCTTAACCATCAATACAATCTGCGATTGACTTCCATTTAGAGTTGACTTTTCTGTATATCGTAGGATGCAGATATTTTAGTATGCCATTAGATAACCATTTTTATTGATATCTAAATTATCTAATATGTATGAACTTCTTCGTATTGTGTAAAGACCCCAAACTTGATCTATGTTCAAAGCTATGGGGATAATGTTTTATCATTGCAGCATGTTCTATTTGCACTATCTTCCTCCAGATGATCTTCTTTTCATGTGTATATCTTCATACCCATTTAGAGTGAAGAACCTTGTTCGTACATCTGAGGTTTCTAATACCTAGGCCTCCTGCCTTCTTTGACTTTCAAATCTTTATCCAAGATCCCAATACATTTTCAACTTATTATCTATTGTACCATAAAGAAACCTTCTCATCGTACTGGTCATCTTCTTCCCAGCCTGAGCTTGAAATGTTAATAAAAACAAGCGGTAGATAGGCGAGCTAGAGAGTGTACTTTTTGTAAGTGATATTCTGTCGGCTTAGTTGTTGGATAAGTATCAATCGATATCAATATATGTGATATCAATTGGCATCGATATTTGATAAGGAAATCAAATAGTGTGGAAACAGATTAACATTACATTTTGAGTATGAATTCCTTTTTATATCTCAATTTTTAAAGCTAGAAACATGATACCTCATCATTATTAAATGCTTCAACTATGAGAAAATGTTAAAAAATAATTAGTTTTTTTTCGATCTATTCAGTTGTTATCTTTTCTCCAAAAATAATTAGTTTTTTCGATCCATTCAGTTGTGATCAATCACTTGACTTATCAATAGGGAAATTACAAATGCGGAAATAAACATCATATTTCCCATTCTGGATCCCCTTTAATACAACAAACACCTTGAGACCTCATTATTGTAAACAATAATTATGTACGTCCCGATTGAAATTCCGAGTTTTATAGAGCTCAACCTAGATGGTGCGTACGTTGACAAGAATTTCTATGCCTTTTTCCCTTGGGATAACATCATGCAAATCCAAAGGATTCGGTCAAGCTTCACAGAAGGACAAAATTTCAGTCAACCTTTGTTGACGGACTAAATCGGTTGTTCTTCTGTGTTTCCTAAGTTTCACTTTTTCTTCCCTATTTTACCCTTAACCATAGTTAACAAACCAACCATTGTTAACCCTTAATTCAATTTAGAATTAATATGGATAATTTTGATGATTCGAATCATATACATGTACTATATATGCGAGTAATGGATACGTGAAAGCTCCAACGTAGTACTATGTTTTTGTTATATATGTGATTTCCCTCTAATAGAATCATGTTTAGAGAAAATCACTGATCTCCATAGAACTCCAAAGTTGAGTATTCTTAGCAACTGATGGAAAACCCTAATTAAATTCTTTAACACTGTAATCTTGTATAAACGAAAACAACAACAACAAAAAAAGATTATGTGCAACATAGTTTCCGGTTAGAAAATCCATTGGAAGTCGGAACAAAAAAGCCTCTAACAAAAACCCACATAAAAAAATTCATCAGAAATCAGAACAAAAAAGTAGAACGTCATTGAACAAGACATTATATTTAAGAGATATCACATTCCCGTGTTGAGGTTACACATCCTCTCTTATCACCTTCTCATACGTGACAACCTTGATAAATAACCAAAAAAACTCAAATCTTATTCTGCATAGCCTTAGATCCTGAATTGTTTTTAGTTCTTTAGTTATAATTCTAGAATGTGTCCAACCCTGTAACCTAATGATCAAATGTCTTTATTCTGTAAATACAAGAAGAGAATAAAATCTATAAGCATATATAAAAAATAAAAATAACAGCTCCAATGGTGATAATTAGACTATAACTTGATTATAAGAGAACATATAATCGCTTTACCAGAATCAATACAACCAAACCAACTGCAAGGCTTAATCTTTATGGTGGAACAGTCGACAACAGAAGTAACCACACAAAACCTATAAATCTCACACATTGATTTTCCAAGTGCAAGGAGTCGACAACAAAAGTAACCACATAAAACCTGCAAATTTCACACATTGATTTTCCAAGTGCAAAGAAATATAGTTGTACTCAAGTTTATCATCCCAACACGACCCTATAAAATAAACTAGGTATAAAATGAAAATTCATAATCCGTCATCTCCTTCTTCAGATGGTGGACAATATATAACAGAAATGCCACGCCTCTGTCTATATAAGGATTTTTTCATACTATATTATTGATCCAGGATGTATCCATTCTGAAACATAAGGAAATCCTAATATTTCAATAACCGCTTCATAAATAACATAGTTGTACTCATCTAACCAAATGCAAAGGAATATATAAAATCCTCAAATAAATCCTCAAGTTTATCATCCAAACACGACCCTACAAAATAAAATGGGTAGTGCACCAGATGGCTGTTTAAAATAAGTTGGGTTTTCTAATCCGTGGTTGTAAAACTTAAAATAGGGTAAGTTATTGGACGGTCATATATATTTAAACGGGTACCTAGTCGGGTATTATATCTAATTGTTCTGAATTTCAGTTACAACATACACCAAACTTCGGTATCCGAAAAACATTTTGTCTAGAAATCCCTAGAGTTAATCTAAATTGCTTAATCTAGATTAACATTCACGTTTAAAGTATTATCTATTCACATGGAGCACCACTTGCATCATTGTACCAAAACCATTCATGCATTTCATAAATATAAAGCAGCAGAACCATTCATCCATTTCAGAGATAAACCAACGATATTATCCAAGACCAACAACAAGGTAAATATAATTGATGAAATTTATTTGTCATAATTCCCACATAGTCTAAGAAAATCCCAGACATGTAGTTACTAATACTAGACACCACATAAATACATTCATATACGCACAAAAATATGTAAAGGATATCAAAATGATATCCGACTCTCATGAACCGTCACCCATATGGATAAGATACTTTAACATCATACTAGTAATTTTGAAAGAATTCCATATATAAATACAATCTTAATACACTGTCAGCATAACAATTATGCATTTTGCATGCATACAACAGTATAATACATGTGTAACATTTGATTAGTCGGGGTCTTCAAGAATGACACAACTTAGTATAACAGAAACATCAATCCAAACGAGATGGTACTGCACACAACACATTCAAACCATCAAATTGTTATTCCACTTTCCAAACACTTTAAAACTTAGCTACAGGGGCGGAATCACAGGTTGACTAAACCTGGCTGTAGCACCCCACCCCACCCCCGTTTTCCCTATAAATCTCATCTTGTTAGTAATTTTAACCGTAACCGAGTGAAATTTGTCAGTTTAGTCCACCGAGTCCATCAATTTTAGTCCACTAAACTTAGAAATGTCCAACATAAAAACAAAAAGCAAACACGTAACTGTATATGCATGTACACAGTCTAAAGTCTAAATTAGTTCATTTTGACACACCAAATGTTTCATTTTTTTCACAAAAACTGATGTATGGAAACGTTAGATTCTTGCATACAATAATTGACCGCAAATTGTTTCCAATATAATTATCATCATGCATAACTTTTAGCAGGGAAACTCACTTTGTGGCGCTCTCAACCAGTCAGTTAATAAATATCTTTCACTTCATATGCATTCATAATCCAACCAACCATGCAAATATATGCAATTTCCTCTTTATATTTATATGAACTCACACTTGAATTCAAGTGGCTTTAGAAAAAGTAGCTTCATTCTAGTTTTGACAAAAAAAATCTAGCTATCTAATTTTTAATGGACAATTCTAGGCATAAGTATATCAAGTGACTATCTTGCGGTAATACACATTTGCATTTCTTTTGTGCAACTGCTGTTTTGTCAGGATGGCCCTTATGTACGAGGAAAAACAAAGCCGCCTCGTGTTTTTTGTTGTTTTTGTTAGCCATACGTAGGCATCATCTGAGATGCGATAAAGAAAATAAATTTAGCCCCCTATTTTGGAATCCTAGTTCCGCCACTGCTTAGTTATCATAAATTAACTTGTAAGCCATCTTCATTTGTAGAACTAAATCCATTCATTATTCAATGGAGAAAAAGTTCAACACAAAAGCCATGATAAGAGAATATACCATTACCATCGTACCTTTTTACTTTCCACTAAACAATATATAAAAATTTGTGAAATTCAAATGGAATAAGGTTATGACTAAGCAAATAATTTTCACTTGAACCGATATGTTCATTTCTCAACTGGACCTGTCCTTCCAAAATTCCTAAGTACCAAACTTGAATTTCACATACGTATAGAGAAAAAATTTTGTATGAAGTGATTACTATGTTAAATAAAAGATAACGAGCAAGGGAGTTCCATAAATAAAAGATAACGAGCAAGGGCGTTCCATAAGCTATAGAAGTTCAAGTGGTGGAATTCTATAATTTCTTCCCAACAGTCTGAACTAACTTCTTGTGTCATTTCCATGACCCCTCAAAGAAAACTAGTCCACTAACTACGTTACTCTAAAATCCATTTTTGGGATACATCTAAGAGTTACTTTTCAACTACAATATATCCTCTAATCCAGTAAAACCATCATTTCAAATGCTTGGTGTACACATGTTAACAAAAGAAACATACTTGCGATAAGCATTGCACATTTAGCATTTGAGGTGTTTCAATGATCAAAGTAAGTCTATTCCGGAGCACATACAGACTAAATGTAGGATTCTTTCCCAAACCAGTCCAGATTTAGCATTGCAGATGCAACTATTATCAGACACATTAGAACGACCACCATCCAAAATTGAAGTCTACATGAATTACACCCATCAGTGACAATAACATTGATATCAACCAAACTAAAGTATTAAGTATAAACCCTATGGTTCCACAAGTTCATGGTCAAGGAAAACACCCTTTTGCTATCCTAATACAGAAATAAACATTGAGAAGGAGTAGTATTATGCTCTGCAAAAACCCTAGAAAGAGAAAATTAAAAAGAGAGAAACAGTAGACGAATAGAAAGAAAAATCTACAAAATACCTTGCTTTATCTTGGATCCATGATTTTTCAAACTCTATATTAGTTCATCCTCAACCCTGTGCTTGTGATCTTCAAAAATTTCTCTCATGTATGGAGACTTCGCGATGTGAAGTATCAGACTTAAAATCTGCAATTTATTTTGAAATTATTGAATCTCTACTCATGGAAAACAGTTCCATTTCATAGAGGCAATCAGACGTTCATTTTGATTCCAGGATCATTAACAACAGGTTTGGTTTAGGAATATGGATTATTAACTTCACCCACAACAGGTTTGATTAAGTTAACATCTTAAGGGACTGTAACGTAACTTTCTATCGATTCTGTTCCGACCAGCTCCATCGAGTTGACTCTGTCCGTCTAGTTAGGAAAAAGCAAACCTTATCCCTCTGCTAGCCAAAGTACATACCTTTGGATTTCTACGATGTTAGCCCTTTTCCCATCAAAATTTGTTTTTTTTTTGTCCACTTTCAGCCCTAGAGATTAAAATTACTTCTAATATACTAATTAGTTAAGTTTTTTTTTTTTTCTCGCAAAGATTTTTCACTTTTCCAAAGTATAAACTTTTTAATTATTTAAGACGTCTATTTTCATTCTTTCCTTTTCCAAATTTCTTTTGGTAAATAAAACAATATGTATTAAATTTGGTTTCACATTTAGAACTACCACATAAACCGCGAAACATTATACTTTGTAGTCTGTACTGTAAAGCCATGCCAACTGCTTCACTAAAATATTCCCAATTTGTGGGTTCTTAATTTTTTTAAAAATTTTTGGGTAAATATTCAAAACACTATGTGTAATACTCCATCCGTCCTAAATTAACAGTCCTAATTGACTTTGTCAAGATATTAAAGAAATCCTATAAAATGTCATGACTAGTCCTTGACTAGACTATTTAATGTTATGTTATTACCAAAACTAAAATTATTAGTGTTAAAAATTATAAATTGGATAGTATTATTATTTTAGGAAATAGTTTAAGAAAATTAAACCAGTTACTTATCTTGCGTTTATTATGGAATCCACAATTTAAAAAAAAAAAATTCCTCCATTTGATTTTAGGAAATAAATGTTTTTATTTAAAAAAGGAATGACAATTAATACAAAAATATTGAGTAAGTTTTTTTCCTTATAAATGATGATAATATTTAAGATTTTGATTTAAGTATATATTAAAAATGATTTTATGATTATTGAAAATAAAGGATATATTTGATAGTTTAAGGGAAAAGTATGTCTATAAACAGAGCGGACAGATAAAAAAAGGAACGCGTAATTGGGGGATATGGAAACTAATTGGGGGATATGAATTACTTCCCCCAACCAAAGGTGGCTGTTAAGGGGTGTTTTTTGAGTGCGAAAATACCAAAACACCCTTTCCTTAATTAAAAATTATTATGAAAAGACTGTAATGCCCTTTCATTAAAACATAAAAATCAAATAACCAAAATCATATATCCCCCAATTCCAATTTGTACCGGCATAGGGTTAGGTTTTGAAAATTTTATTTTTTCTTCATCTTCTTCCTCATCGTTCATTCTTCATCGACGATTAATCGTTGAATCAAAAATTTCTTTGTCGATTAACCTAACATAACCATGCCTCAAGAACCAAATCGAAAGCAAAACCGAGAACCAAATCGACTGCTCAACAAACACATGAACAAAGAATCGAGAACATTGCTCAACAACTAGAAGAGGACGCAGCAGCGAACTCAGATGATCAAACACTCATGGCTTCTCTGAGAAGGTAAGTGATTTTTGAACTCATTTATGATTGTTTTAATCGATTTGTAGCCATGAGTTTAGGTTAGAATCGCCAACAATAGCTGAAACTGTCGAGTTACAGAGAGTACCGGCATTGGATCTTGGTTTGAATACCAAGCCGGTTTAGGTACCCCAGCATAGAATTTGGGTCGAATACCATACCGGTTGCATTCTGAAACTGAATTTTTAATACCAGGCATACAATTAGGGTTGAATACCATACCGGTAGTCAACTAAAAACACACGGGGAACTTAATTGTTTGTCTTAGGCATTCTATCTAGGTTTCGTGAATGCAGGGTATCTAAAACCTAAGCATCTGTTAGTTCAATTCGGAAATGCCGGTAGTACACTTAAAACATACAGAACATCATCGAAATGGTGCTCAATACCGGCACATAATTTAGTTTCTAAAAATGCCGGTACAACGATACCGGCATGCTCGATATTTAAGGTCTTATCCGGTCCATGTTACTGGCATTGGTTTGTTTAGGAATTGGTATGCGGTTCCTAAACTGCCATGACTTTTCTAATGTTTGTTTTGTTTGCTATGTTATAGGTCAAAAGCCAAAGAAGCGAAGAAAAATAAAGGTCATATTCTCACTAAGAGAATGAGGAAGGACGGTCTTGATACTCCTCAGTCCCTGCCTCCACGGGGGAAAGACGCGGGTCGCAAGAAACGTTTGGGGTTTCAAACAAGAGGGTCAATTTGGGAGAGTGGTGGTGAACGTAGTGCACTTGCAATCCGTGAAGGTACTGGAACACTTGAGGACGATGAGCATAATTAAGTGGAGAGTGAGGAGGAAGACGATGAGGTTCCCCCAAGTCAATTAGCAAGCCAAAGCGAAGTTGGTGGGACTAGTCAACAACCAACACAAGGCAAGGACAAGGGCAAGGGCAAACACAAAGTTAAAGGTTGTCACCTTCCTCACCTTGATGACATGATACCCGACCGCGATGATGGTAAAATTTGGGGTCAAGCTCCGGAACCGAAAGTACTCTTTGGAAAAACCACTCTTGGGCTCGTACTATCTTTCAAATTTATGTAAGCATTTTTTTTTATGCATGTGCATTGTTTTATCTTTTACATCATCTCTTAATCGTATTATCTCATATTTGTAGGATCATACTAAGGCTGTGCGTGTTTGCCGAAACCAAGCCGCGGCTGAGTGGAAATTGTCGTTGGAGCATGAAGATGTCCAAACATTAGTAAAGAACTCTGGTCTGTATTCTTTGGTTGAAAATTACGTGAATCCAGATCATCGTGGACCGTCAATTGCTTCGTGAGTAAGCTTCATAAAATTCTAGAGCCTCCTTTGTATCCCATGGTGATTGTCCTGGAGCCTCGGTAGGGGGAAGGTCGAAAGATAATTGCTTCCAAAAAGCATCGATAACATCAATAGGTATCACTTCTTCATACTTCACAAGCATATGACGACACAGAAACCCCAATGAAGACGTGTCGGGACAAATACACACATCACCCGGATTTCCGTAAATTTTCTCATATTGCATTTGTCTCATCATATGTTTTATTTCCCAACGGGAGACGTTAAACTCTATTCCTTGGAGCAACTTAGTATGTTGAAGAAATTGAGTCATCCTTTCCATTGAGCTTTTCTCAAAAGCCTTCTTGATCCTATCGATATCGGCCTTAAAGTGTTGCTCCATTGCCTCGGTGACCGTAACCACGTTTCCCTGGCCGGACTGGATGAGATCTTTAAATCTACCATGAGAGGACTCCGCTATACTAGTTGCTTCATTCCCGTAATGTCTATAACAATTTGTCCACGCATGCACAAATTTTTCCTTGAACTTATCCAACAAATTATCCCGACAATATGAGACGGCACTTGGATACACTTCGTTATATTTGGCAATAAACTTGTTCAATCTATTTTCATACATGTCCTCGGTAAGAGATCAACAAACTTTCTCCCAATCCTTTAGAAATTCCAACCACCTTTTATGATTTTCATCGTGTTCTTTGTCGACTCGCTCTTTAATCTTTCCTCTTTCATTTTCTTCTTCTTCGGGTGATAGTTTCTCTTTGCGAACATCTTCCTCTAGGTGAGCAACCATTCTCTTCTTAATATCAGCCTTAGAGGGTTCAAACAAAGCATGACAATGTTTTTTCACATTTTCACCTATATGATATGTACATAGGAAATTTTGTGCATCCGGATATACGTCGGATATGACATTCATTAGTGCGTCAAATTGATCGGTTATGATGACCTTCGGAAAACGATTTTCCGGGAACAATAATTTCAATTGCCGTAATGCCCAATGATAATTGTAATCCCTCTCGTTTTCCATTAAACACCAAGCCAATGTGAATGTTACCTTGTCCGATGTTTGCCCCACGATGTTGAACAACGGCATGTTGTATTTGTTTGTCTTGTAGGTGCAGTCCATCATAAGAACATCACAACACGTATGAGCCAATTGTGAAAGCAAAGGATGCGAAATGAATATTTGAAGCGGCTTGTTGTCCGAACCTCTTTTAATGATACGCGTGTAATTGTGATCCCAAACTATCTTCTCAAATTCTTGCATAACACTCCTCCCTTCCCATTCCAACCTTTTAATGGTTGCTTGTGCGCTATAAATTGTAGTGAGTGAAGAAACGTTGGTCTTATCCTTTTCCTTGAAGGTTTTGAGAATCACTCTTGGTTTGATACATGCTTTGGTCATCATCTTTACATCCTCGAATTGATCGGGTTTTAGCTTCGCAACTAGGAGTGACCTTCAAAATCTTTCGGATCGGGGTGGTTGTGACGGCCAAACCACACCTTACATTCCCATTCTTTTTCTTCTTCTTTTGAACCTCTTAGATAGAATACAAGCTTAAAGGGGCAGTCATCCTTCCTCGTAACTGTCTTGTATACCCTCTTAGTCTTCTTTTCATATACATAACCCTTTATCTTATGGCTATTTTTCTCATTGTATTTTCCACTCCTCTCGCAAACCATCTCAAAACGAACATCTGAACGTTGGGTATCCTCACTAAGACACACATGTTATTAAGAGCCGTCGCTTTTGCCCAAGCAATTGCTTCCTTTTCATATTTTATTCCCTACATAAGGACAACAATGGGAGATTATAAGCAAATCCCAACATAAAATTGTAAAAACTAGGTGAAAGTATTGTTTGGTAACATACCCGAGGCATTTTATAGTACTCCGACGTATCCCGATGGAGCGGTTTGGAGTTTGGTTGATCGTTGTATGTCACAATCTAAGGAATGAATGAAAAGAAAATTGGATTAGTTCAAAATAGGCATTGTCGATAAGTAAAGTAAACTCTCGGGATTAAGAACCGGCATAAATGGTAATCGACTCTCCATGCCGGTATTAAAACCTGAATTCAAGGAATTTGAGTTTTCATACCGGTATTAGGTTCCGGCATACGAAGTTAAAATAAACAAATGTCGGTATTTAAGTTCAAAATATCATTAGCTTCTGTATGTTTTTCATGTAAAACCGACATCCTCGACATTTAAGTTGCTATGCCCGTAAACCGGCATTCTATGTCATGTACTCACACTGCCGGTTTGAATATTCCATAGAATATTCGCTGGTAGGTAAAAAGTATGTCTTAGGCATACAATCTTGGTTTGAATACCACTTAGGGTATGTTCTTGAACAGTGGGGGATATTTTGTCCCTGCATACAAATATCTATGAATACAATGTAGGTTAAATGATACTGGCGTAGAATTCATACAACGAGCATGCCGGTACTAAGCTTTTTTCGACGTAAATGGCGGTTTCAAAAAAAAATAATCAAATTTTCGACCTCTTTGAAGCATTACTGTGTGTTGGGGTTGCTTGTATGCTATGAACATGTTTACTTTCTTGAGTTGGTTCTTCACAAAACATTTCATGGTCACGAAAATAATGATTCAAAGGTGTTGGTTCATCATACAACAATTGTGAGTTGTTATCATTAATCGAAGATTGAAGATATGATTGTTGTTGTAATTGAGCTAAAGATTCAGCAGCTGCAAGTCTCTCATCACAATCATCTTCCATTTTAAAAAAAAAAAAAAATTCTACTCAATTTTTTTTCCCTCATTCTACTCTCAACTAACCCACACAAATTCAAATAAACATAAATACACAAATTATATCCCCCAAATCATTAATATTTTACTAATCAGGATTAATAACTAATTATGATTAGGGAGGGTTAGATTAGGAATTAATAATTTAATTATATAAGGGGTAACCCAGCTAGGATATTTGGATCCCTATTTTGTCATTTAGCTATATCCCCCAATTAGTTTCCATATCCCCCAATTACGCGTTCAAAAAAAGACAGGCCAAAATAGGTAGAAACTAGGACAGATAAAAAAAGACAGAGGGAGTAAGTTTTTGGTAAATATAGATTTGCGCATGGGCGGGTATTAGCTAAAACCAACCTCGCACCCACAGACTATGGGTTTTTATTTTCATAATCTACCCCGCACCCACAAACAGCGGGCGGGTTTGGGTTTGAACCCGCTTAAACCCGCTTTATATTCAATAATCATTCACACACATGTTTTAAAGTTTAAATAAACTACTTACTTAAGTTCTTGATAACTTAAAAAAACAAACCATAAACATAACTACATAAGTCTTCATTGTTAAACTTAAACAAGTACTAGGGTACTACTTCCAATAAAACAAGTTTAAAGTTTAAACAGTACGACTACTTTAAAGTTCATATTAAAACTTAAACAATAAAAATTTCCAGACCAACACTAAGCGACTCATGTCTCTTCTATCATCTTCAAGTCACTCCTCCTAGCATCCTCAAGGATCAAGGACTTCCGATTAGTTTTATCAATGTTGTATATTTAGCGGGTTTTTCGGGCGGATTTGGGCGGGTTTTAGCTAAAACCAACCTCGCACCCACTGACAGCGGGTTTTTATTTTCATAACTAACCCTGCACCCACAACGGGCAGGTTCGGATTAAAATCCCACGGACTTAGCGGGTACGGGCGGGTTTGGGTATGATGGGCGGGTCTTGTGCAGCCCTTAAAAGATTAGTGATTTAGTGTATAAACTTAAGGGAGAAATCCTCAATTAGTGGGAAACCGCCGCTTTAAATAGCTGCCCTAAAAACATCACTCAATAGAAATCGTTTACTTTTACCAGGAAAAATAGGAAAAGAACAAAAACACTAACGAAACGTGGCTTAACAAGCTCTACAGTGTACGGTGTTCGTACCATATACGTCATTCAGGTTCATGCATACGTGTCACACTCCGTACGATCCCCTATTCTCCTCCTCTCCTTCCAGTATAATAGACTCTTCATATCTCTTCCTCGTTCACGAATCACTCACAATTTCTCTCTGAAACTCTCTGTCTCTGTTATCTTGTTCGATTGGAGCGAGCGCATCTGATATATCTTGATCAGGAAAAATGATGTATGAACAACAACAACCATCAGAACAAATGATGAAGATGAGGATGGATGTGAATACTAATAACATGATTAAGAAGAAAGAAAAAATAAAAGTATCCTCATCATCCTCAAAACCAAATAATATTGAAGGAGATGGTGGTGGTGTTGCAGAAGTGGTAGAAGAGAGGCTGGAAGATGTTAATTTAAGTGGGATGAATTTGGATTCTCTTCCTAGTCCATCTCTTAATTTGGCCATGATTTTTAAGTTAGATCTATCCAACAATAACATTGAGGTATATTGCTTAATTGTCTCTAAGATTTTTATTTTCTTTTGTTTGAAATGAATTATTTCATGTTTTTACAACACATATATTCACTTTATGTTGTTTGTTTGATACATGCATGCCCTTATAGTGTAAAATAAAAATTATCTAAATTTTTATGCGCAATTCATGATTTTGATCAAAAAATTTGAATATCTAGTTTTTTCAAAATGATCATTAATATGGGGTTATCTATTATAATATGAGAAAATTTTCAACAATCAACTTGATCAAAAGTTGTGAAGAGAATGGCCTTGTTTTCTTTTTCATTGAAATATATTTCTGTATGCATGAGTATGACTCTTAATATCCATGCTTTATGCATCTCCTTAATCTTTGGAGAATTTTGAATGTTTTCAGGTTATTCCAGAATCTCTAACAGCAAGATTGCTAAACTTGGTAATACTAGATATCCACTCAAATCAGCTCAAATCTCTACCAAATTCTATGGGATGCCTATCAAAACTCAAGACCTTGAACATCTCCGGAAACATGATTGAATCCCTTCCTAAATCTATCGAAAATTGCAGGTAATTAATCTTTCTTTTTTAGAAAACAGAATTACCATTTGTTATCTGTTTTAAAATGAGATTCCAACTCATATGGAATCATTCTAAGCACGTGGAATCATTTTAACTCATATGGAATATGCTCTTGTACCATTTTCATGCAGATCTTTAGAGGATATCAATGCGAACTTCAACAAGTTAACAAAGTTACCGGACACCATCGGATTTGAACTGGCGAACTTGAAGAAACTCTCGGTTAACTCGAACAAAATAGCTCTGCTGCCGTACTCCTTGTCCAGCATGACCACCCTACGCATTTTAGATGCGCGCCTTAATTGTCTACGATCACTTCCCGAAGGTCTCGAGAATCTTATCAGCCTGGAGATTCTCAACGTGAGCCAAAATTTTCAGTACCTCCAAACACTCCCATACTCAATTGGCTTACTCATTTCTCTTACGGAATTAGACGTAAGTTATAACAAGATTACGACTTTGCCTGATTCAATTGGATGTTTGAAAAGGCTACAAAAACTAAGTGTTGAAGGAAATCCATTGGTGTACCCTAGGATTGAAATCATGGAACAGAATTTGGACACCATCAAGGAATACTTGTCTGAGAGAATGAATAGAAGTCCAAAGACGCCAACAAAAAACAGACTATGGCTGAGTAAATTTGCTAAATGGGCTTCGTTTAATGGACGAGGTTCTAATAATGTGTCTAGAGATGAGATGAGAGAAAGTTTCATAATGCCGGAATACCGATCAGTCGATGGTTTTTCTACTCCGAAGAACACGAGTACTGGAGTGTTTTCTCCTCGCCGTATATTTTCACCCCGTCACTACTTTTCAAAGTGATTTTTGCGCATTATGGGCTTCAGTATGAGTTATGGGCTTGAGTGTGAGTTACTTATAAGAAATGCTAGAGTAGGAAGTTTGTTTGCAATGTCTCTATGTAGAGAACAGTGGAAGTGTAGTTTTATGACAGTTCCGTTACCATGATGGATTTCTGCGATGGTATATGAGGTATCTATGGTCGTTTGCTCTTCGTGTTCAGCCTGTTGTTATTCTTTGGTCAATAGTGAAACTCTTGGATGGTTTTGGTTTGGCATTTGTGTGATTGTGTTGTCGGATCATCTGATAGTCATTGAAGTTTATTGTTTTTGCTGTTTTATGCATGTAAAGTTTTTGTATCTTTGTCCGGTTGGCAAGAGATATCTTTTTGTACTTTGAGTATATTTGTTGTAAAATGCTTGGATACATGCACCTAAAACCAACCACATTAAACACCTCCAGACTACATGCGTACCTTGAGCAGCCACCGTTTCCACGAAGCATCATGGATCACAATTCACGTGACATCGGGCCGCCCAGATCATTATTGAAAGAAACGAAATTTGTGGTTTGAAACACATTGCACAATCTTTATGAAATTTACCGATACAAAATTCGCTTTACACACAAGAAGTTTGAGAAAATTTGATATGTACATCAACCGTGCAAACATCACTTTTGCATAACATCTTACAAACTAACTTGAAAACATAAATCTATACATTCCGGCGGACTCAACAGATGACAACACTTTTTTTTTTTTTTTTGCTTTTTTCTTTTCACATAGAACAATGTATCGCCTGTGGAAAAATAATTCTTGATCAAGATGTAGACTTGGGGGAATCTTTCCGTGTTGTAAATATCCTACGAGGCGAAAGCATGGAAAGGTAACTAGATGAATCGTGACCATTAGTGCCCGAAGGTGAGAAAAGGCGACGAGGCGAAAGCATCGAAAGATAACTCGGGGAATCGAGACTTCTGCGATATTCAGGCATGGTATACGAATCATCATCAGGATCATTCATTGAAATAGTATGACCATTGAATGTACCACATTTGACAACTTTCCCTAGCCATGAATTCTTCTTTGATTGATTCTTGAAAGACCCAGTCATTCTCTCGCTTAAATATACCTTAACACTGGTCAATCCTTTCTCTACAACATCCCTGGGAGGACAAACGAGAGGATTTCCTTCAACACTTAGTTTTTTCAGGTGTTTTAAGCATCCAAGGGAGTTGGGCAACTTGGTGATTCTGTTATAACTTACATCCAACTCTTTTAGTGAAAGCAGAAGGCCAACTGAATATGGTATGACTTCAAGGTACTGGAAGTTCTGACTGACATTGAGTATCTCAAGGTTGATTAAGTTTTCTAAATCTTCTGGAAGTGCGACTAGACAGTTCAGACGTGCGTCCAGAACTTTCAGATTTGTCAGATGAGAAGTTGAATATGGGAGATAACGAAGTTTGTTTGAGTTGACTGAGAGTTTTTTAAGGTTGACTAATTCGAATCCAATGGTGTCCGGCAACTTGGCCAATCTGTTGAAGTTGGCATTTAGTTCTTCAAGTGATCTGCATTAACACAAAATTTCAAACGTTATTAATTACGGGTCTCAATCTGTAAGCACTACATTGAAAGCCATTTATCCGAGAGGATAAGAATTAAGAAAGCATATTCTTTGATGGCTTTTGAAACAATCTCTTAGAATGTATAATAAGAGTCAAACTCCTGGCCAGCTAGAGAGCCCTGCCGGGAGAAATCTATATTTTTCGTATAGCTCCACTAAGATAGGCATCCAAACAGGCTATAGATGGTATTCAGGGGTAACATGTGAGAAAGGTAGGTGCACAAGGGAGGTTAAGTAAACATAAATAATGGCTTAGTTGTAACGTACTTCAGCAAATAAATAATCGGTCAATTAATTAAATGAAAATTGAATAATCAAGAATTACAACTGACCTGCAATTTTCAATAGTTCCGGGGAGGTATTCGATGGAGTTACCGGAGATGTTCAGAACTTTGAGTTTTGATAAACATCCAATGGAGTTTGGTAGTGTTTTTAGCTGATTTGAATGAACATCCAAATTCACCAAGTTTAGCAGTCTAGCCGTTAGAGACTCTGGAATTATCTGTTCAAAGATTCACAACAATCAGTTAAATTCAGTATTCCAACATTTAGATAAAATTAGAAGAATGGTTTCATGATTATTGTACAGTATTCATATCGCGATAGATACATTTTAAATGGTGTGCTTGGGTGAATATACATTAAACAAGATTATCTGGAGATACACATGAACCTTGTTCACATGGTGGAGGCATGGCTACTAAATTTGATATTCTGTTACTTGCGTGTTTAAGATCTGATCACATGGTGGAGGCATGGCTACTAAATTATCTCACAAATGTTTTCTGATCATAAATACTAATAACTCTAGGTGTCTAGTCCAAGCATCACATCTTGATAGATTTTCTTTTATAAACAGATGTAGAAATGAGTCTGAACAAAAACAGAGGGATGTAAGAATAAAAACATACCTGAATGTTGTTATTGGATAGATCTAGTGTACAAATCAAAGCTAGATTGAGTCCATGATTTGCTGGGAAACTCTCCAAACACAACCCGCTAAGATTAACCTCCTCCAACTTATTATTCTGATCTTGATCTTGATTCTCCACCATCGATTTAAACGTCGACGACGGTCTCTTCCTTCGTTCCTTTTTCTTGTTTAACATTTGGTTCTTGTTCAACATTTGGTTGTTTCCTTGATCATACTTCATACTTTGTTTTCGACAAAATAATTTCAAGAACAGACAAAATGAAAGTTATAACTAAAAATCTATGGAGGAGGTGCTGAAATAGTAGTGTATCCAGGAACAGCTATATATCGAGAATGAGATGGGGAACACAAAGGAAAACTGTACGAAGGTACCTTGGTCAGACACACAAGTAATAAACTATGTAGGACAGTGAAAACGATAGAAGACTTTGTAATAGAAATCGTACAGACCGTAACCAAGATTTGGATGGGCACGTCTACCTATGTGTAATGTGTATATATCTCTAGTAAACCCGAATCATGTTCATTGATATGAATCTGCAAATTGTCTCTTTTGTGTCTAATATAGAAAACTAAAAGTAAACGCTTAGTGTCGGGCAGCTAATCAAACGTTCTAGGTGCTCCCGTGATTTACGGGTAAGTTTTTGTTAATTTTAATTAACAATGGGGTTACACGGTTGTACTGTACCGACTAAAATCCAGGGAATAATTAGCTAAGAAGTGTTTAGTGGTTTTGTATTTGAATCAAGGGTGTAAGTTGTTGTATTTATTGTCGGCTAATTTTTTTATACACAAAGGCAGTGTATCTCTTTCGTCAACGGCGTTGGGATTTTGCTGTTCTTTGCGGCACATGCGTTCTCTAGCTGGTAGAATGCTGCTGCTAACGTTGTATGTCAACATTTACCGACATGAATTCACAACTTATTGTCTTAGTTGTAATTATCATATCTTATAACATGCAAATACTACTATACTAGTTAGGTTTTGTTTTCGTACCATCCAAACCGTAGAATCACTCTGAATTGGCAACTTTCTTGACCAAACAAGCCATGCTTTTGGCAGTTAAATCATATTCTCTCTTTCGAAAAGATAGGCTTATACAATTTTGCACAAAAATAAAAATCCAATGATTCGAACTATATTTTCATGTTTCGTCCTAATTTAACCTTAAGGCTAACCCCTATGGGCTAGATTAGAGTGCTAGATTGGCCAAAAAGTGTTGGAAAAAAATTAACAGTGATAGTTCTCTCACCTAGCAAGTGTTCGCAGTCCAACTATCAGCGAGATTGAAACGCTGAACCGTTCGGCGCTCAAAAAGTGACATAAACGCCGAACCATTCGGCGCTCTATAATTTTTACTAATTTTTGTGAGAGAATATGATGGAGAGAGAAGAAAAAGAGGGAGAGACAGGGGGAAAAAAGAGGGAGAACGTGATGGAGGGAGGAAAAAAAGGGAGAGAGAAATGAAAAAGTTGGAGAGAGAGAGAGGAAAAAGGTGGAGAGAGAGATAATGATTAGTTTTTTAAAAAATAAAATTATATAACGCCGAACCATTCGGCGTTTAGCGATGTTCTATTCAGCGTTTCGCTGCTAGATTAGCAACACCATAGGACTTAGGAGGTTGCCCAGGCTGACGTGGATGGCCAATCTAGCAGCTAGATATCTAGCCCATAGGACTAAGCCTTAGAAGAGAAATAGTCTCCACATTTGCAAAAGAGAGAGATGTGGTCCATATTTATGGGAAAAGTAGTAGTAATCTTAGAATATTTAATCGATTTGTCTTTTGCTTATCTTTTTGAAATACCCATATTTGAAAACCTTACGTATCTTTTGGAAACTGAAGGAGTACTGATCTAACCCTAATCCAAAAATTTAAAGAGCCTGAAAATTGCTTTGACTTGTCTTGCAGTGATGGAAACGATATAAATCTTTATGAAACTGAGCAGTTACCTGCGATGTAACACACCAGTTTCAATATTTATTCTTCAGATAGTCGTTTGAAAGGAAGAGTAATAATGATTAATTTCATCTTTCTGAATGCTTTACCCTAGGTTCAAATATTCTTAAAAGTCGTGATTTGGGGTTTAGTATTAATTAGGTTTCTTTAGATCTTGGTTGGTTTCTTTAGTTCAAATCATACCCGGGCTAAATAGTTTTTGTAGCTAAAGTAAACTTATACAATGAATGGTTTTTTTTTTTATAGTTTTTTGTTGCCGAAATTGACTACCGAGATATTACAGCGCCTCGAAACTACAGAAAGCGTTTTAGCAAGCAAAAAGGTTTAGGGTTTATCTTGAAATTTAATTCATTACTGAAAATTCAGGGATTTTATCATAATTATTCATTTTGTTAATCATTATTCATTTTGTTAATCCATGAGACGGGTTTCTCTAATTTATCATATGTCAAGGCAAATATGCTTCCCGGCACTCCTCGAGATTGGTGCATTTGGTGGGCTTGATCTGAATGGGGAAGCTGCAAGTAAAAAAGAGATACTTGCAAAATAAAAAAAAAAAGGCTCTCACGCCCAAGTCTGAGTATTATGCAGATGAAAAAGAGTTGGAATTGATAATATGTACCTCTTTGGTTGAATTTAACCTCTATATATAGCCAAAAAGAATCATGCTAGATCAGATTTGTAGGCATCCTAATAATCACCAGGATTTGGCGTCATCTTACCTAGTTTTGGTTAAGATTTATAGTTAACCCAATAACCACAAAGATTTGATCTTATCTTGATCCATCATTGTTGAGATTTTTATTTATCCACGAAAACTAACTAGATTTTATAAGATGTGTAACCTTACTGATTGCTTTAACTTTATCCAAACCCGATACCTTTCTTGGAGATGAATTTAGTTGAATCCATGCGATGAGTATCTGTTATGACAATTGTAAATATTATCTCGTCCTTGTCTAACGAATTTTGAAGGTACAAAAATCGCCCCTTCTTAATCCTTAACTTGTTGAAGGGTTACAAAAACATAAGAGTAACGTTGCTAGATATTTATAACGATGCCCCAACTATATTTTTACTTAGAGAATGTTGAATTTATGGCGTGCTAGGTGAGATTTTGTGCCAAGTGTTAGATTTGATGCAAGTGATCTAGTCGAGACGTAAGTTATATGTAGTGGGCGTGTGGTTGTGGCAACGCTTTTTTCTCGTAACATAAGCTTATATTATCATCTCTAGGGTAGGATGGCATGTTGCTTGTGTTTAGTACGAAATTTTGGACTACCAATGGGTATTGAGACCGTGATTAAGACGAAACTTTGTGCTATCATTGTTTCAAGTCTTGATATTGGTATGCATGGCGAGATTTTTTGTTTGCGAAGAACAAATGCTTAAACGCTGACGTGCAAGGTGAGGATTTAGGTGCTTGCATGATGCACAACTAATTCGTTAGAGATATGAGCAATCTTTATCCGCAACATATATGTATGTGAATTTTAATACAATGATTAAGGGTTTGGTCCTCTTAATTAGTCCGCGTCTAAATATGTCGGTGCAAACATATTACCCAGATATTCCTCGATATTGGTAACTTGATGGACTTGATTAGAACGTGAACAACTGTAAGGAAGAAAAGGAGATATGCAAAAAAAAAAAAAAAAAAAACTAGGGGTAATTTGCGTAACCTTCCCTGGCGAAGATTATAATATGAGTTACCTCCCCTATAGAGATTAAATTAGCAAAACCTCCTTTCGTTAAATATTCCATCCAAAGATCAGTCTAACTGAGTCACCAATTGTTTACAGGTGGCAGAAATAAACATTTTTGAGTGAACTACCCAAATTATCCTCGTTTTTTCCGAATCTCCAAACCCAAACAGAAAATACCCGATCCCATTTCTTATATTATTACCTTTTCCTTCTGCTTGTCTTCAAGATCCAAACTCAGACATAATCAAATTAAGCTAATGTTCTTCAATTAATTATCATTGCTCGAGATTTTTCTTTGATAGAGAAGCTATTCGGATCGGAAAATCAAAAGATAGGGTTTCATTTTTTGATGAAATCATAAGATAGGTTTTCGTTTTTTGATGAAAATCATAAATGATTTGCTGTATGATTTCGATTATGGCGAAGAATCAAGCACGAATCACCAATAGATCATAATCTTATCTTCTAAAAGTGGGCATAAAGTCGGCTCAATGTATCAATTAAAGTAGTGAATTGGCTAGGAAGAATTCTCAAAGTCGAGTAGATTAGGATCTGCAATTTCACTACTAGTAAACAGATTTCAGTTACCGTCCGACAAGGTTGCACTCCTGATTTTGATCGTCATAAAATAGAAACTTAGGGGGTATTTTTGGTACTTCGAATGACACATGTTTATTTTCGCCACGTTTACATGACTGCTGACTCAACTAACTGGGATATGGACGTAACAGTTAACGAAATGAGTTTTTGCTAATTTAATCCTTGTAGGGAAGGTAACTCAAATTACAATCTTCGCCAGGGGAGGTAACGCAAATTACCCCAAAAAACTATAAGTAAAAATAGTTCTGACTTTCAATTGAAGAAAATGGTTTGAGATAGAAAATAATGATACAACTAGATCCAACGAGGTGAAGAAGATGATGGTTTTGCACGGTAGTGATGTGTCTTGTTTCTTGAAAATATGTTGGTTTTGTAAGATAACAAACAAATCTGGGCCAAACATCACCAGCAAAGGAAAGGAATCATCACCAGCAAAATATGTTGGTTTTGTAAAATATGTTGGTTTTGCGAGAAGAGCAAAGGAATCATCACCAACAAAATTACGGAAATTTTTGCTCCTTCTCAAATTGTATGAGCCAAACATCGAACCTTCCTTGGTTGATCTGTCCTATGAAGCATGGTGGGTCTGCATTCTCAACCTTCCTCCGGACAAATGGTACGACAAAATTTTATACTTGATAGCTGAGAGGTTGAAAGGTGCAGTCATTGACATTCAGTATCCAAAAGATACAAACTTTACTCAAAAAACTCCAAGAGTTAAAATAGTGCTCAGTGTAAACCAACCTTTTATTTCAGAGCTACCACTAGACCTCCAAGAAGATGGCAAGATCACTGTAAAGTTTTTCTATGTTGGGTTACTACATATTTGTGAAGTTTGCAGGGTTATCAATCACCCTGCCATACCCTGCTACTTAGACGAAACTGAAAGTGTCTCTACTACATCCATCGACTCTTCCTCAGCCTCAGAATCAAGCATGTGCACTATCTCCTTCACCCCTATCGTCTCCCCTATCGGATCTCCTGAAAATAACTGCACCCCAAGGAACAACATAGACCAAGAGCCAATATTCACCAACATGGCTCCAATAATGTTTCAAGGATCGTCATCAAATCCAGCTGAAAGTAGAGAAGTGGAAACAGAAATTGTTGTTCACAACAAACAAAAATCGCTCAAGAGATCGGTTAGCCCATCAAGCTCATACGACCCTTACCCTAAGCACAACAAAAACTCTGGTGAGATATGGCCTCAACCACCCATCAACAGACACCCCTCATTCTCCTTCTCATCCCAACCCCCAGGTCTCAAGCAATCTTTCCCTACTTATGGCTTCAACTTCTCTAAAAAATTTGTTATAGAAGATTTCCCTCTACCCACCACCTTCTCGCGTAATGGCCCCTCAAACCCACAAACCTTCACTTTCATTCCAACGCCTCCTCTAAAAAAGTTTTTCGACAATTGGTAGGCCTCTAAAGGTGTTTATATTTATGACCTACGTGTAATACCGCAAGTGCACGGCGTCTATTGGAGACGCGGCAAGTATGGGTCGATCCCACAAGGACTTGTGGTGCTCTTATAATGATCAAAGGCTTCCTAAATTGAGTTTCCTAGCAAGTAACAAGTGATAATGTCTAACAAAGATGTTTTGGTTGCCGAAACGGCTAAGTTATGAACTGAAGTGACTCTAACTGAGGTAACAGATAGTGTAAGGGATTGCTAGGTCTTCAAATTCACCTCTAACTCCTATTGTGAGTTCAACTGAGTTGAATTTCTTGTTCCTATAGTAGCTAATGGCAGTGTGTCAATTCCGCCGCTTGTCTACGGAGTTTCACCTAATGATATTTCAAATATCAGCTAATGTACTAATCCTAAGTACTAGTTGTCTAATTAAGCACAACTAGTCAGGGGTATTAGTATTATGTCTAATGTTTGAGCTGAGGTATCAACAACACAAATGTTTGCCTAACTACAATGGATACAGGGCATCCACTGTGAGAGAAGAGTATTGCAATACTGGAATTGAAATTATCTGATAATTAAAGCACTCAAGAACATTCAATGTAATTGAACTCAAAACAGAGAATTAGGGTTTCAATGAAACCCTAACAAACTAAATTAAAACATGATAGAATAACAGAATACAAAATTAAAGCTACAATGAAGCACTGGCTAGCCCAGGCGTGTCTTCTATCAACCCCATTCGGTTCTATTTATACATGCATCAGCCCCAAAATTCCCAAACCCTAGTTCAATTAAAAATAGAAATTAAATGAAAACTGAATCGAACCCATACTCTGAATCTCGGTTGTTGGCTCTACTCATGCTTTTCTGACCTCTGAATCGAACATGCAACGGAGTTGGTGAAAACCCTAAACTCTATTTATCTTTAACCTAGCTTCTAGGTTTGTAAAGAAGTCTGTGAAAGAGATAAACGAGAGAGAGAGTGATGGCGGTAATGAGGGAGTGGTTGAGTGATGTTGTCTCCGGTGGAGGTATGGGTGAAGAAGGAGGTGGAGTTGGTGTTGTTGCGAGAGGCAGAGCAGAGCTCTGTCGGGTGAGGGAGACGGGAGAGAGGAAGAAGAAAGAGAAAAGAAGAGAAGAATGGGTCTGTCGATGGGGAGTATAGGTATAGGGTGCTGTGGTGTGAGGCAGGGACAGAAATGTTTGATGAGACAGGCCCAGCGACCGTTGGATGAGGCGGCTACAATCTGAACGGCTGAGAGAGGTAGCCGGTTTTGATGTGATCTGGTGTAGCACGGGAGCAGCGATCTTCGATGCACGTGGAAGCAGCGACCGTTGGATGAGGGAGAAAGAAATCTCAACGTCTCAGAAGAGACGGGCTCGGATCCGGATCGCGGGTTGGGTCTAGCTCAAGCCCATGTCTTGTATATGAGTTGCTACTTGTTGGGTTGCAACTGTTGCGCGCGCGGGCTTTGGCTCTCTGCTCCATAGATGCTCGACTCCAATTCTTTGCTCTTTGGGCTCCGCACTTTCTCCGGACTTTATTTAGTACCTAAAAATACAAAATTAATTAATACAAATATTTATTCTTGAAAACAAGGAAAACACAGAATCTGGGATAATATCTATTTTCTAAGCGCAAAAGATGAGTAAAATGCCAATAAAAAGGTGTATAAATATGCACTATTTGGCACTCATCAACAATCCCATAAAAACCTACAAACCAAAAAAGACTTCATCCCTCCTTCTAAAGCCATGGGTACAGGACTCAACACCCAAAAACCCATTTTTCTGACTGGAAAAGCGTTAGAAACTCTGAATAATCTCATTGCGGTACCTCAACAGATTCTCGAAACTATCCAAAACTTCAATCCCGCATCCCCATCTTCCCTACTGCCGGAAATCTGAAACAAAGTTCTAACAGTAGCAATCCCAAAAACTCCCATGGCAAAGTTGTTCTATCTGTTCCCAACATGCCTCTCAGTGACCTGATAACTGAAACTGAAATCAACATGAAAAGATATGCAGAAGGGCTCAAGATGAAGATAGGGTCAGCCAACTTGGAAGACCTAAATCAAGTGGAATAAGAGGAGGCCTAGACTTTTAGTAATGAAGAAACAGATGAAGAGTGAACAGAACTTGAGCCTAACACTAGCAAAGAAGAAGCAGAAATTTTAGTTACACAAAGAGCAAGATATGTTGTTGTCAAGAACTCCATAATAGACAAAGGAAAATAGCAGATGAAAGAAGTGATGAAAAACTGCATTGTTCGAAAGACTGAATGAAGTACAACTATAAGGATTGATGATTCAAATCAAATGCTGAGAAGAACAACCACTGAACAAAACACCACAAACCCATCCCCATACCGTCTGCCTCACCAACTAATGATATCACCTGCCATCCCACAGAAAACCCACCCACCTCCAGCCCGTGAGTTCCATAGAGTCACTGAAGAAGGTGTACACTTGCGGAGAAAGAGCTTGGATATTGCAAACAAGACATATAAGCTTCAACAAGAAGCCAAAGATCGTGCAAGGACTGAGCAAAGGGAGGCACAAACCGAGACCAGCCAGGTAATATCTCAAAACAAAGTTTGGTCGTGTTTTTCTTTGCATACAGTATTACATAAATTTTTTGCTACTGTTTTCAAGACTACTTTTATTTATGCTCAGCATCTTAGGAAATCATTACATAATTTGGACTACAATACTTCAAAGTATCTGCTAGATGTTATAAATTTTGAGTACTACTCGTCTGTGAGGCTGATAATTCCATCTCTGGAAGAAACTCCAATACAACCACTTTATCTCCCCACCACCCCTCTGATCCTCCACAAGTATCAAAATTGTCCCGCACACTTGCTAAAAACCATCCCATACCCCCACAAATACACAAATAATTTCACCTGGATTTCAAGCCTCTTCATATCCTACACAACAACATCACCATGTCTCTATCCAGGGAATCGGAAAGCCATCCACTCAAAACCACCTGAAACAACTCATCCAAGATCATGCTCCAGATATTCTCTTCCTTCAAGAAACCAAAAATAAACAGCCCTTCATAAATCCTTACTCCTCAAACTCAAATATCAAAACATGGAAATAGTGGAACCCACAAGTGTAATAGGAACTACAGGAGTTTTGGCTTTATCTTGGTCTGACAACGTGTCAATAACAGTAGTGAATACTACTGATAGTCAAATAGACGCGTTAGTTACTTGTAAGATGAGTGGAAATTTCTGGATGATCTCTGGAACTTATGGTTGTCCATATAGATTGAGAAAACATACTATCTGGGAGTACTTCAAAAAGTTAGCTGGTAATATTGAGGTCCCATGGTTAGTTCTAGGTGACCTAAATTTTACTCTAAACGAGGAGGAAAAGAAAGGAGGAAATGAGGTGGACCAAACAGAAAGTCTATTTTTCAACAACTTAATAAATAATGCTGACCTTCTGGACCTAGGTTTTGTGGGCTACAAATTCACTTGGTCCAATAAGAGAGAAAACAGGAATTTATAGAAGCAAGATTGTATAGAGCCCTGGCCAACCCGAGATGGTTAAATATATTCCCAAGAGCTCTAGTGTATCATTTGACCCCGCTAGGATCTGATCGTAGCCCGATTCTGTTAAGAACCTCCCCCTGCTGGAAAGATGGAGCAAAACCTTTCAAATTTTTTGGAATTTATCTAGAAGAACCTTCATGCTTCCAAGTCATTGAAGAAGCATGGGATCTCAAACCTGGAGGCTCCACAGCCTTTCAGGTAATGTCAAAACTCAAAAATATGAAGGCTAACATCAAAATATGGAATAGAGAATTCTTTGGAAACATCCAACAAAACATCAAAAAACTCAACCAAAATCTCAATCATGCCAAAAACAACCTCCATCTACAAGACAACAATCCTAGAGTGGTGAACATACAAAAAGGGCTGGAGAAGTGGTACAATTATGAAGAAGGATTCCGGAAAACCAAAGCTACAGAAAATAATTTGCAACTAGGAGACAAAAATACAGGGTATTTTCACTCAACCACCACTTATAGGGCAAGAAAGCTTAGAATAGAAACTATCCAAAAGAATGATGGATCTTGGAGCACTGATAGACAGGAATTAAAACATACTTTCCAACACCATTTCGCCTCTATGGCGTCTTCTTCTAAACCCAATATAAGTGACCAAATCCTCCACCTCATTCCTAAATTCTTGAATGATTTAGATAATGAAAAATTGATGGCCATCCCCTCTGAATTAGAAATCAAACTCATTGTGTTTGACATGCACCCTAATAAATCTCCGGGCCCTGATGGCTTCCCAGATGTTTTCTTCCAGAAAAATTGGATTCTCCTGAAAGACAAAATCATAAAAATGGTGCAAGATTTCTTCTCCACAAAATTCATCTTAAAAGAATTCAACTCCACTTTCATCACTCTAATTCCCAAAATTGAATCCCCCACATCCCTAAAGGACTTTAGACCCATATCTCAATGCAACACCATCTACAAAATTATCTCTAAACTTCTAGCGGGACGGATGAAACCCTTCTTCGACAAGCTAATCTCCCCATATCAATCCGTTTTTGTTCCTGGTAAACAAATTGCAGATAATATAATCATAGACCATGAGATCATCCATACTATGAGATCAGAGAGAAAGAAACAAAAAAAAAGGGTATATGGGACTAAAAATTGATATGTCTAAAGCTTTTGATAGAGTGGAATGAGCTTTTCTTACCAAAATAATGGAACAAATGGGTTTATGTAAAGATTGGATCGACCTCACTTATCAGTGTATAGGAACTACCACTAGTGTTGTCCTAATTAATGGGTCCCCGAAAGGGTTTTTAAACCATCTAGGGGACTCAGACAAGGAGACCCGCTATCTCCATATCTTTTCATTATTTGTATGGAAGCCCTCTCAAGAGTTTTGCAAGAAGCGGAAAAACAAAAACTCATTAATGGAGTAACTTTTGGTAAATCCTCCCCCTCTATCTCTCATCTTCTTTTGCTGATGATGATTGTCTTCTCTTTGCAAAAGTTGGAACGAAAGAGTTCAAAAACCTTGTCCATATTCTATAACTTTTCAGTACTGGCTCTGGGCAACTGATAAACTATGACAAATCTGGAGCTTTTTTAGTAACTCTGTTTCCAATGGGGAAATAAGAGAAGTCTTAGCAATCCTAAAAGTGAGAAGAATCAAGTTGGATGATAAATATCTTGGGGTCCCACTCTTCACACATCAATCAAATATTAAATGCTTCATCTTTATCCTGGAAAAACTTAAGGCTCGTCTCAAAGGCTGGAGTAGCAAACTTCTCTCTCCAGCTGGCAGAAGAATTTGCATAAAACATGTGGCAGATACTATGGCCACCTATCAAATGACAAGCTTTGTCATACCCAAAGAGATAACCAAGAAAATGGACACAGTTAATAGAACCTTCTGGTGGGGACATTCTTCAGAAAGTAATAGAGGTTGGTGCCCAAAAGCTTGGAATTCAATGTGTGTTCCCCTAGAGAATGGTGGATTAGGTTTCAAACAATCCGGACAATTCAACATATCAATGATTACTAAGAAGGCGTGGAGAATGTTACAAAACCCAGATTCCCTCACCTCTAAGGTCTTAAAAGCTAAATATTACCCAAATTTCCCTCCTTTCACTCTAAAAAAGACCTAACAAAACTGCTCCTGGTTTTGGAGAGGTCTATGGAAAGGAATTGAAATTCTTCAAAAAGAAGCGGTCTGGAAAATAGGAGATGGCAAAGATATCCACCTCTGGAGATGGCAAAGATATCCACCTCTGGTTTTGGAAAGGTCTATGGAAAGGAATTGAAATTCTCCCTGGATACTCGCATTTAATTGCGAGGACTTTGCACTTTTGACTTGGGGAGACACAAAATGAAACTTACCATATATTTTTTTACTCGAAAAATGGCAATATATTAAGAGAAAAACAGAATTACCACAAAAAGTGGTAAGATTGCAGAATAAATAATTCTACAATGTAGCCCAAGCTCAGAAGAGAATCTGACTCATGAAACCAAAAGAGAAAAAACCAAAAAAGCCAATGAGCTCCTAACACACCCTCCCAATTGTGCAAAACCATATTGAGAGTGATATTCTCAAAAGTATGTATACCCATAGACCATAAGTCATAACTCTTATAAACTCCTTGAAGTGTTCTTCTGTTGTGCTCATTCCATATCGTCCCATCATATAACAAAAGAAATTATGTCCAAACCCTTATTTTTAAAGAATTCCCCTTTTTGTTGCCTCATTCCCAAAATGTATACCAAGTATCCTCATTGAACATGAATCTTACCATTTTAATTACGGGAACATTATCTATATACCCCTAGTATTAGACCCCTTGAAAAATACCCTTTCCAACTTAAATTATACCCCTAAGCTTAATACATTACTAAAATACCCTCTTTTGCCCACCACCAACAACCACCACCACCAACCAACACCACCAACCACCACCACCGCCAACCACCACCACTTTCCACCACCACCACTGTCCACCACCCGCCAACCACCACCACTGTGCACCAACACCACCGCTGTCCACCACCACCGCCACCAATCACACCGCCGCCGCCAATAACCTCCACCCACCGCCGCCAACCACTGCCACCAACGACCACCACTACCATGTGGAGTCAACTTGTTGAAGTTGTGTCCATATCGTAGGCAACTAGCTCAAGTTGTCTCCAAAAGTGGAGGCAACTAGCTCAAGTTGTCTCCAATAAATAATGTCCATATGGGAGGCAACTAGTTCAAGTTGTCTCCAAAAGTGAAGGCAACTAGCTTAAGTTGTCTCCAATAAATAGTGTACAGGAATAAGTTGCAAAACAAAATGGAGCCAACTAACTCAAGTTGTCTCCGAATCTGAGGCAACTAGTTCAAGTTGTCTTCAAAAGTAAAGGCAACTAGCACAAAGTTGTCTTCAAAAATTGAAAGCAACTAGCCCAAGTTGTCTCCAAATATGGAGGCAACTAGCACAAGTCGTCTCCGAAAAGAAATATTATACACAAATGAGTGAACCTATTGTGATTCGAACACACATCTTCTGACATATAGTCAGTTGTGCTACCATTGCACCACAGATTCGTCAACACTTCCTAAATAACATATCAAAATCACATACCAGCATCTCCCGCTTCACATCTCTTTACCAACAATTCAAACCACCATCAGACAGTACCACATCCTCCATCTCTGCCATCACATTACTCTACACCGCAATGACTTCATGACCACAACCATCTATGCACACTTGTAACATGATCCGAACAGCTGCAGTCACTTCCATGCCCTTACTCAAACACCATCAGAACACACAAGCAAAGAACAACTCCTTGTTATGCTTTTCGCTTCTCGGATACATATTCCAGGTTCTCGCTCAAATTCCTAAGCATTCATCAATTCTCTTGACTTAAAAGAATAAGCATCAGTAGCACAACCATCTTCTTCACTGTCTTCTTACATTATTCCTTCTAATCTCCATGTCATCATCATTCCAGTCAACATTAACACAGCACAAACAACTCTATCCATCAGCTCATTTGTAACTGTACTAGCCAACACTCTTAGCTCCATAGTTATCTCCGTATATGGAGGTAACTGGCCAAAGTTGTCTCTGTATATGGAGGCAACTGGTTCAAGTTGTCTCGGTATATGGAGGCAACTAGCACAAGTTGTCTCAAATTTGGAGGCAACTAGCAGAAGTTGTGTCCAATGATATGAAGTTATGTTCGAGCAATACATTCCTTGAACTAGGGCTGTCAATGGGTACCCATTACCCGGAACCGGACCCGGTAGATTTGGGTCCGGTTCCGGGTCCTAAAGTTGGACCCATTAACAACTTAGGACCCGGCGGGTGTCCAATCGGGTAATACCCGTTGGGTACCCGCAGGTATCGGGTACCCGGTTATTTATTCTTTAATTCATGTTTTTAGAAAAATTACAAGTATTTCGTTAGTTTTCGCTTTGATTTTTTTTCATTTTTCATTTTTTTCTTATACTTAATCTTTATTTAGTACATTAATAAAGAAACAATAATAAATTTTTATAAAAATAATTTACATCCAAGCCAAAAAGAGAAAGATATTAAGTTTTTGAGACTTTTTTTATAGTTTTCTTAATACCAATGGGTACCCGGGTTTTTAAACGGGTCCGGTTCTGGGTCCACAAATTTGGGAACCGGACCCGGAACCGTTAGGAACCGGACCCGACCTTTATAAGTAGGGTCCGGGTCCGGGCCAAGTAATACCCGGGAGGACCCGGACCCATTGACACCCCTACCTTGAACGACTATTAGCCAACTACACATTTTCTTCAAGCACACAACTGCAAAACATACACAGTGCAACACAATCCTTGGCTACAACACAATTAAGCCTCCACTCCACCATCACTATAACCCTGAAATCTCCAGCTCTGCAACAACATCATCCTTGACAATTCTATCTTCTGCATCTCATTGTAACCATAAGACTACAACAATTCCTTGCGACACAACCTCAGTTATAGCAGCAACCATCTCTTCTCATTCAACAAACACAACTCCTTATAAGCAACATCAGGCACAACTTGTTTACATGCATATCATTTTAACCACATCACTCTCAACTCCTTGTAGGTATATTGTGCAGAAGCAAGATGGTAAATGTGAGAACAAATGAAGGGAAGTAAATTGAAGTATGTCCAGGCAAGCAAGATAATAAGTGTATGCCCATTTTATGCAGAGAAGTAACAGATGTTGCGCCTATTACATAAATTTAATCCTATTCATGTTTGAATCTACCACTGACAAAGAAAACTACCACATTGACAAGGACTTAAATCCTTAAACATAAAAGAAAACTTCCACATTGCAAAGTTTCATGATGATATAATTCATTATGAGATGGCTTGACAAGGTCATGAAAGAACTTACTTGTCAATGGAAGGTCTGAACATTTTCATTTAGCGTCAACCGATGCATCATGGTGAATTCGACACTCTTCCTTGGAAGTTAAATGGAACCCATGTCAGTACCTCAATCAATAGCAGCAGCATTAGCTCTCCCCGCTTAGCACTCAACCAATGTAACTGCAACACCAACATAGCCTTAAGCCATTGTCACTGCACTTCGTACAACCCATTGCAGCTCCAACAATCTACAACCATATTTTGTTCCTGCAACACCCATTCTCCTCTGTGACACAGCCACCAGATTCCAATTACGGCACCACCAACAACCACCTGCAATCTCACATACAACCACTGCATAAACCATTTCAATTTCATTAGTACCACCAGATCCTCCGTTGTTGCATTCTTGACCTAGCCATCTATAACAGCAAACACCAATTCCCCCTTCAATCAATCAACAACCTGCAGATTCCCAGTTTCACCAACACTGAATGTCAAAATCCACTGTCATCTGCTCCGAGCGGTCAACTTCACCTTTACATCCACTAAACAGAACCTCAATTCCAATTTCCACTGTTCAATTCAATTCAATTCTCGATATCAGAATTCAACCCTAGATATTCATATATTCGAATTTCATTTCTAAGAAGAATCGCAGCCATCTCTTCCATGATCTCAAACAACAACTCAAACCCTAGTTTCCATTTCAATCACAAATTCGTTATTTCTTCTCTTCATCAATTCACGGCCAAAATCTCAAATCCCCTTAATCAACATCGAGACTCAATCAGATCCATCTCCTAAATCTTCATCTAATATTGAAAAACTCAGTGATAAACAAGTTTAAATTAAGAAGAAGAACATTCAATTTCTGCATTTGATGAAGATTCGACGAAGATGTCTCTGCTGTCGTTCTCTGAGATGAGAGAGATTTGATGAGATTGCCATGGTAGTGAGATTTGAGAATTTGCAGCGAATAAATCTCTCTCTCACACGATTGGCTCCTCTCTCGGTTTAAAGTTGCGACGGCGGTGGTGGATGTGGAGGGATGGCGGTAGTGGCAGAGGTGGTGGTGATTTTGAAGGAGGAGGAAAGAGAATCGAAAGATTATTAAGATTATTTTCTTCGGATCTGAAAAGAGAATGTTGATAAGTCTAATACATAAAGGGCATATATGGGAATACTAATAAAATTGGTTTCCTTAAAAAATATGAGGGGTATATACATAATGGATAAGGGTATTTGTGCATGACCCATGGATAGTAGGGGCATAAATAACATTCCCACTTTAATTACCACAAGTGATGTATCCGTATCCGTATCTGTATCCGTATCCGTGACCCCAACTAAGGTGTTAAATCTGTACGAAACTTTCTTAGTTGTCATGTTCTTTAAGACATGCAGATAATGTTGTAACCCATGCCAAAGTCAAACCCGAAAATCTACTTAATGAAAGAAGGAAAACTAAACAGCCAAAAGAGTAGTGACAAGAGGAAACAAACAGCACCTAAGTCTATTAACTTCTAAGACAGATATGTCTTATTAGCCATTTTAGTGTTGTTAATACTACCAGTATCAAATATGATTAATCTATATTGACAAGTGATAAGCGCTCTATTGTCCTATAATGTACCATCCACATGAAAAGCTGTTGAGCTTTCAAATCAAACATTTGGAAATGAAGTCACCGGCAATATTAGATTACTTATCAATTAATAATAATTTATTGATATGAGATTGTAGTTATTGGGTGCCCATTAGAGTTAAAATCAACGTCTGGATCAAGTCACAACTAGAACTAACAAAAAGAACTAAATTGGATTACCAAACAGAATCTTTAAAGCTTGCTTTCTCAACACATTAACAATCCCTTGTGGTCCTAACATATTCACGAAATCTGGTTACAAAATATTGCCAACTTGCCCGTGAGGACAGTAGGACTAGGAACGACAAGTAATAATAATAATAGATTATATACAAATCTAGTTGATAAAAACTAGACAAGTTACGCTTGTTTGTATACATAATAGTACACTGGACAAGTTAACCGGTAGCTTACAAGAAGTAGAAACCGTCGTATATGACCAGGAAAATAGACTCGCCTTCGCTGCCCATACAACCTAGCTGATTCATATAAGGATATTCAATGGGGTGTCAGTTTACTGTGGAGAATACCAAATATCAAATAACAGATTTTTTATATTTTTTATTTGATATTCGGTACCTTCCGTAAAAATATGATACCTTTATTACTACTAGTAAGGACACATGTGTGATGCGCATACTTGAATTTTACTCATCCAACAATACTAAATTTGAAAGTCATGAGATATTTTTCTAAAACAAAAATTTACTATTTTTATTTGTACTCGTTTCGTAGATAATTGAAAGAGCTTTTCAAATATATAAATTTAACAAAAGTCCGGTATATATTTTGAAAGATATTAAGTTTTTAAATATTTTGATCTATTTTTAAAATAATGGTATTTATGTAAGTATGTAAAAAATGGGGACACTAAGTAATTTAGGGGGTCTCCTACCAAAAAGAGCTCTTTTCTTTATATTAGTACTAGTAAGGATACATGTGCGATGCACATGCTTGAATTTTACTCATCTAACAATGCTAAATTTGAAAGTCATGAATTTTTTTTCCTAAAACAAAAATTTACTATTCTTATTTGTACACGTTATGTAAATAATTGAAAGAGCTTTTCAAATATATAAATTTTACAAAAATCTAGTGTATATTTTGAAAGAAAGTTTTTAAAATTTTTGATCTATCTTTAAAAACAATGGTATTTATGTAAATATGTAAAAGATATGGACAACTAAGTAATTTAGGGGTCTCCTACCAAAAACCTCTTTTCTTTATATTAGTGTTAGTACTAGTAAGGACACATGTGCGATGCACATGCTCGAATTTTACTCATCCAACAATACTAAATTTGAAAGTCATGAAATTTTTTTCCTAAAACAAAAATTTATTATTCTTATTTGTACTCATTACGTAGATAATTAAAAGAGCTTTTCAGATATATAAATTTTACAAAAATCTCGATGTATATTTTGAAAAAATATTAAGTTTTTAAAATTTTTGATCTATTTTTAAACCAATGGTATTTATGTAAATATGTAAAAAATGGGGACAATTGAGTAATTTAGGGGATCTCCTACCAAAAAGAGCTATTTTTTTTATATTAGTAACATAAGATCTATCTTTAAAAACAATGGTATTTATGTAAATATGTAAAAGATAGGGACAACTAAGTAATTTAGGGATTTCCTACCAAAAATACCTCTCTTTATATGAGCACAAGATAACATAAGATAAGATAGCAGTGTTGGATTCTCCAACATACTAACGGGTATTTGGTAAAGTTGTTTGTGGGATGATGCTGATAACAACCTGAAATAATATTAATTTGCGGATCAAATTTTTCTTATTCGGCTGATTTCTATTTGTATTTGAATAGATATGGTTAAAGGGAGTACATCCCAAACGAGTCACGTCAAGAAGAATAATCAAGCAGCACGCTACCTAAACATATTCTCTATCGTTTCAAAAAATAAAATGATAGACAGATTCTCTATAATTTTCGTAAAATTTTATTAACCACAGACGAATTAGTTTACGAAAATTATAGAGAATCTTTCTATCATTTTATTTTTTGATACGACGATAGAGAATATGATAAAATGATAGACATATTCTCTATAATTTTCGTAAACTAATTTTTGTGGGGATTAATTTGATTACCTATAAATGCATGATTCCAAAACCTAAATTCGTTTTTGGGGATTAATTTGATTATTTGTGGTGAAAAATACTAATAATAAAATTTTGTTTATTTTTGATGAAGATTAATGATAATTTGTATGATTCGTTTGTAGGTAAATTTGTATGAAATTTATATGATTATGATGAAATGATTTATTTTTATTTTTTTTTTGTTATTGATTGTAGTATGAGTATGGAAGAACATATAGATGCTTTGGATATAATATCAACAAAGGGTACATATAGGCATGTACGTAATAATTTGACCGATGCTCGGACTATAAACTTTAGAGGTAGTTTTAATGAGGTTGAAACGTTATACCAAATTGTAGCGAAAGATAATCCGGTAGCACGACGATACTGTGATAATTGTGGGTTTTCTTCTGTCTTTGAGTTTAATTTTGGCAATGCGGATAGAGGTTTAATTGAAGCCATATCTGAGAGATGGTGGAAAAAAACCAAGATCTTTCATTTTAGAGAGTTTGAGCTTGGCATCCTTCCTGTAGATTGGTATATATTAACGGGAATTCCCATTGGTGACCCTACAAAACGTCAAGTAGTTATGCCTCCATTGGGTGAGCTAACATATACTTGTTTGGATGATTTGTATTTTCAAGATTTCAAAGGATTTGATAAATGGAACAGTAAGAAAAATACAATATCCCTGTCTATCTTGAGTAGCTACATTAAAAGTAGAGAAAATACCAACAATGTTGAATGTGCAGAGGTATTGACAAGAGCATTCTTTCTTTGGTGTTTTGGTCATTTTCTTCTTGCGGGTTCTAGTGGAAGAGTAGATAAACGTTGGGTTCTATTGTTGGATAATTTGGATAGAGTTGGGTATGATTGGGTATAGCTTCCTTAGGTAATACCTATAAATTTCTTGATGAATGGTCAGTCAATGGGAAGGATTTATCTGGCATGGTTATGGTACTTAAGTATTGGTACTATTATTACTTCCGCAACATGCAACCCTTGCTTTGTCAGACACCGGGAGGAAAACACCTAAATGTTTTCCCAAAGATTTGTCTCTTCAAGAAGTCTAACATTAAATCAAGGAAGAGAGGCCAAAGAGTAAGGCAAAGGGATACGAAGAAACACTTAGTGTCCAATGCAAGAGCACAAATTGACACTAGAACTAGTACATTATGTATTTGGAAACCATGGATAGAGAGTGTGTATCTGAGGGAGACCATTATGAATATTCACTACAGTTATCCATAGTGAGAGTTGTGTTTTTTAGAAAGAAAAAAAACAACACAAAAGCTAGCTGTTATTTGGCTGGGAGATTCCAGAGGCAGATAGCATGTGAGATTGTAGTCCCAGAAAATCCTCCAGATTTGCAATCAGTTGTGGACAAGGAGATTGTAGGTGTATGCGCCGAACACTATTCGGCAGTCAATAAGGATCAATATAGCAGGTGGTGGAAGAATAAGAGTGTTGGACCTTATCTCAATGAGTCATACGCAATAGACCTTCGGGATTGACGGAACCCGATTATGTAAGTACCTTAAAAAAAATTGATGTTTTTTTTTTCTTCCAAATATATTTCATTCATAAGACAATAATATTCTTTTTTTTCACAAAGTGATCGCCTTTAAGACAAAATTATGAAGCAACAAATAAGAAAAGTTAGATACATGAATCGGTTTTCCATCTCCTGAAGACCTATCAACCAGATTACAATCCAGAGGTGAATAATGATGATGGACCTACTCAAGCAACTCAACCTAGTACTTCCGCTTTAGTAATTATAGATGAAGATTTGGAGGATATGGCAATGTTTGGTAGCTCACCATCTACCCCTGGTTCTAATACCTCAGACATATCGCGTAGAAGATGTTATTTCGAACAAACGGATGATGTTAGGAGTTCAGGGAGAGATGCTTCCAAAAGAAGGTCTCGTGAGGCTAAAGCATCAGAGAGAGCAGGTGACAAAATGGATAAGCTCATACAACTTCTTGAAAAAGCACAAGCACAAAGGGTTGCCAAGTATGAACAGAGGAAGAGTTCATTAAGAAGAATATGGAAACCACTACAATCTTGGCACAAACCCAACAAAGAGGAGCGGACATGAAGATCCTACTCCAAAATTTGAATGAAGTAGAGGATTTGGAGAAACCCCTTTACAAGAAATGCAGGAACGAGATTTTGGTTCGTAATGGCTTAGAACCAATCCCCTAAATTAAAGTGATTTATGAGTAATAATTTAAGTTATTTAGAAGTTCATTTTTAAGTTTGGATTAGAAGTTCATTTAGAAGTAGAATTTTAATTTCAATGTACTTTTTTAATATTTAGAAGTAGAATTTTAACTTCAATGTACTTTTTAATTTTAAAAAAACATTGTAATATTGTTTTGCAATGTAATGAAAAAATTTCTTAGTTTGTCAAATTTTAAAATTTTGAAACAAACAACCGTTGGAACAAATTGTCAAACTTTTCAAAATTCAAAATTTGAAAACATAGTCGTTGGTGGTGTAACATGAGTGTGAGAAAACAAAGAATGATGGCGTAAAACAGTTCAAATTTTTGGGAGCGGATCCGTGAACAAACTATTTTGACAAAACAAAAAGACAAACCATCACAGCCGTTGCCTTGCATATATCTGATGGTCAGCACTACGATGATGTGGCACTCCATATTAGCTCAAATTTCTTATACGGCTAAAGCCAAGCCAAGCCGTTTCTTTAATTAAGGAAAGGTTAATAATTTCCTATATCTCCAGAATCTTTTTCATCTGTGAAAGCTTACCTTTTTTCCCGAGATAAAAAGCTGTTATGAAAACTGCAAATATCTGGAAGGCCATTGTATATATATATTTTGATCGTAAATTGGAATCCTTCTCCAATTTTCTTTATCTTTAGATGAAAGGCATCAAAATGATTCCCGAAAATAAGACTATTCACGTCATTAATTAGGTATTGTATCCAATTTTCCTGCACTAAAGTTGAACTAAAATTTTACTCGTCTACGGGCGATGCAGCATCACATGATTGGAATCTTTAGGAGAAGCTTTGCAAAAATGCAGAGATAATTTTGAGTACACCTGTTTTAAGATGGATTACGAGTAATAAGCAAACCATGACATAGTCCAGGTTAACCTTAATGCTCATGAATCCTTTTAAATGTAAATGAAGAGATTTTACTTTCCTTGAATGACTAAATGTTCAAACAGATTTTTATTTATTTTTTATGGTTAAAAAGGGATAAATTAAGTATCATAAGTGAGATTTTATTGTTGTTCTTTGATGTGACAGTCGCAGTGCAGGACATTGCAGAGCTACTCTGGTGCTTGCTCACTATATTCTGAGTTTGGTGGTAGCTATAAATATCGGAAATGTACTCAGCTTAAATTGAGGAAGCCAGTGGAAACATGTTAGGTCCCTGAGGGTCAATTTAAAGACCCAGTTATGAAATAATATGCTAAGATCATAAAACAAGAAATAAGTGGATGACTCCAGCTTCTGAAAAAGTAAAGTGCTTGTTCTCTTTGTCCTTGCAGTATATGCTTTTTGTCTTTGGCACCTTCTCCATAGCTGCAACTCGAGAGGTGGCATGTAACTTCTTATTATTGCACCTAAACAACTCTGTAATTATGTTGCGAACTAAACATATATATGCTGACTCTTTTAGTGACATACTTGATTGGAGATCTCAGGACCTGTACAAAAGTAAAACTTACACACTTAATATCATTTCCATTCATGAGTGCAGAATATTTATAAGTTTTATCATAGGAAACACACCTACTGCACTTTTCATGCTATATACGCATCATCATGATACACCAAGCACAGTGGCGTCTTCGCCGCTTAAACCTGCACGTAGATAAAAGTTTGCAATAACTCGACAATATTGAATAGTAAAAATAATGCATACATAACAGACATACTACTACTTACCAGGTTCAACAATATTTAGCTGCTCAGAATCCGGTGGTTTTGGACAATTTCTTTTGTCATGGCCTGTATTCTTACAATTTGAACACTTCCTTTTCTTGACACCAGTAGACTCAACAAAACTTAGCATTCTACCAGTGCTACTAGTCTTTCTTTTCTCTTTTTCTTTATCACTAGGCCTACCTTTCACCTGAGATACATGGGGGTTTCCGATGAACGGTGGACACGATTTTTCCGGTGCAACACCATCTGGAATTTCAGAGTTCAAAACATGAGTGGTTTTTTCAGTTTCAGCCACCTTATTGTGATCATCAATGATTCGAGCAAAAAGCTCCTCTATACCTTCAATTGCCTTTTTATATAATATATTTGATTTGGAAGCAAAACACGACATCTGAGTTGACCTGCGACAAAGATGGCTAAGTCTGAAGGCTTCTGAATTCTCATAATCATTATATGTTGATGATTCATCTATTATCCTAAATGAGTTGGCACCTTTCAACCATCTTTTCAGAATGAAATGTGAGGGAATTGTATCCACATCTAGCTTTGTCAGGACTTTTAACACATGTTTGCAGGGTAAACCTTTGAATTCAAAATATTGGCACTCGCAGTATCCTTCATACGTACCTGGCTTTATTTTTACGGTGAAAGTTTGCGGATAACCAATCTTAGAAGTCACCGAAAAAGTGTTAAAATCATCATCTCCATCTACCTCTTCAGCCTTGAATCGTAATGCAGCTAACAATTGATCGCTGAACTTGTTAAAAATATTGCGGGTATAAATTTCAGCAGCATGATTAAGTATCAAATTGCTTTCTTCAATAAGGCGGTTGGTATGCTCCGATACAAAATCTTCCTGATTTTCTTTATCAACGATCTCTTTCAACGCCTGATCATATCGAATAGAAAATTCTTTGAGATTAGTTTTTGATGAGACAAATGCTTTAAAAAAGGAATTCACTCCCTCACTTCGACCCGTCGTATTCATACCCGCATAAAATGTATTTCTATGGTAAACAGGTACCCATGATTCTCGAATCATATATAAATCGTTTAACCAAGTATTATTGGTTAAACCAAATTCTACAATCATCTTGTTCCATTTCTCTTCAAACTCTTGTATTTTGTATGTATGATGGATACAACTTTTCATATCGCCTTTGAATTTTGACTTTTTAAAATATACATGAGATAATTTCTCTGGAAATTTTTTTCTTTATGTGCCACAGGCAAAGACGTGACGACTATTTGTGGGAAAACTCGCTTTATCGCCGTAGCCATGGCAGTGTCTTGATCAGTTATGATCGCTGATGGATGTTGTCCTCTCATAGCTTCAAGCCAAATGTGAAACAACCATATAAAAGTAGGTTCAGTCTCATCTTGCAATAACGCACACCCAAATTGGATGGTGCAGTAATGATGATTTACACCAAGAATGGTGCAAATGGCATGCCATACTTATTGGTCCGGTAAGTAGTGTCAAAGAACACTACTTCCCCAAATTGTTCGTATGACATACGCGACCTCGCATCTACCCAGAAAAAATTTACTACCCTACCATGTTCATCAACTTGAACCCGATAAAAGAATTGCGGATTCTCACTTTGTTTCATATGTAAATAATCCATGACAGCCATTGGGCATCACCAACTTCAAGATTTTTATGCCTAACATTACGTAATTGATTCCAATGAGTCTCTTTTATTAAATCCAATCGTTGCACCACCAAAGACTGATGGAACTTTTCCGACCTGAATGTTTTCCAAATTAAACACCTCTGTTATATCTTTCACCCCTTCCGGCATGCATCTATTAGACCGCATGCGCATTCTCTTCCTCGGCGATACAAATTTGTGATTGTGATCATCTGAGAATGCCATCACTGTCAAAATATTGTTTTCTTCATTAAAAAGAATATGCATCTTTGCGTCACAACCACATTTTATAGTATTACAGCGTCGACCTTTTTTATTTATTCCCTCTACTTTCTCCTTTATTTCGTGTTTTCCCTCTCGTGAGCATACCATATAAGCTGCAGTCACTTCTCCCACACCTACACGAGTTTTGTTTGTTGATCGAACCCGTATTGTGAAACCATTTTGACGCCCATACTCTATATAATACTCTTTTGCATCTTTAAAACTTTTGAATTCCATACCTTCGTGTGGCGTTGTAATATTGTTGTTGTTGTTTTTTGGATTACGGCAAGTGTCATTAGCATTCTCTTCTTCTTCTGTGAATTTATTTGCATCACGTATATCAAAATCAGAAACTTGGGTTGGAAAATTAGAGAATTCATCCATTGCTCCTGGATTAGAGATAAAAAGAAGAAGTTAAAAATACATAATCACCAAAAAAAAAAGCAAGTACTAATATTGTTGTTCAAGAGATAAAAGAACCAATACATGTCTTCATGAAAACGATACGTGGTTACGGAAAAAAAAATCAAATAAACACAACTTAATCCTAATGAGAATGATATTGAAATACCGTTGATGTGTGATAGATCGATTCCAGAGCATACTAGAAGACAATGAATTGGAGAAAGATAAAGATGAACTACAATATATTTTGACGATTTTTTCTATGAAAATTGTTATGAGAATCCTTACCGATACGGTTAGGGTTTCTTAACCTTTCCTTAATTAAAGAAACGGCTTGGCTTGGCTTTAGCCGTATAAGAAATTTGAGCTAATATGGAGTGCCACATCATCGTAGTACTGACCATCAGATATATGCAAGGCAACAGCTATGATGGTTTGTCTTTTTCTTTTGTCAAAATAGTTTGTTCACGGATCCGCTCCCTTTTAATTATTGAACTACTGATGGCGTAAAAAAGTAAAAAAAAAAAAAAAGGTCAAGCGATGTACCATTTAGTGTAGATGGTTGGAATATTCTTGTTGGCGATGTTTAATTCAACGAAAATGTTGTTTTTTCAGCGCCGAATCATTCAGCGTAACTATCTAGCTGCTTATTCACATGCGAGCAGCTGGCAGGAGAGAGAACTAGTGTTAACAAATAGACAACACTTTTTTAATTTGAATTGCAACACATTTCTGCTACTCTAGCAGCTCAATCTAGCCCATAAAATTTAGCCTAATGGGTCCTAATTAGCATGACCGATTGATTCCCAGATTTAGTCGAACGGCTAACTCCGTGTAGGAACCAAAGTAGCTCTTGATCCCAAAAATTTGATAGGATGCATTCAAGGTTGCACGGAGGGACCTAAAAATGTAGCAAGTTTGTAACCGCATCGGGCATGCGAATACGAAAAGTGTTACGCGTGACAATGCATGTTGCACCAGACAAGTGTGTTGACGAGAAAAGTTGCAGGGACAGAGTCAACCAACATTTGGATCAAGTTCAAACAGGATCAAAGAACAACAAATCTGTTCCTAAATTCTACTTACTAACTCGTCAACAAGCTCTTCTGATGATTTCATACTCCCCAGATTTTAGGGGGTTACAAATATTGCCAAGTTGAATATGAAGACAAGAGGAAGAAATCATAGATCATGTACAATCTAGTCAATAGATTTTAGATAAGGACTTGATTGTACTCTGATGCGTACCCTCAAGCGGTAGTAGTTGAACTTGCATCACACCTTTGAAATGTACGGCAACTAACAAAAACTAAAATTAAGATTATTAATGAATTACAAAGAACAGCATTATGCAGGCTAATTAACAGATAATGACAGACTTAGTATATGCAAATTATGTTGCTTTCACAATGTACCTGTTTTCCGCAGTGGTATTGTATTCATAAACAAATTCCTTATAAATAAAACTGTGTTCTGCCGTAAGAAGGAATCTGTGGATGTTTGATGCATACCATTACTGATTTTTATATGTCCTTGGACGGTCTAAAATGCCCGCTAATTGCTTGTCATTAATGTATATTTTAGTAATCATGGAGTGTTTGACTAACTAAACAAGATTAATTAGTAGGGTATTGACTTAAAGTTCAAATTCGCATGGATATATTCCTTTGGATTAGAAAATAATAAGATCATAACAACGTTGGTATCAGCAATAACTTAAATCCTGAAATTTCAATCCTTCCCATCACCATCATAATCTCAATCACACAAAGTTACATGCCGGCTCTTTACTATAAAAAAACAAAAAATAAATTAAGAAAAATTTCTAAATTTGATATTACTATGTTAACAATGACAAGCCTATGCCTATCTACTTACGGATGAAACGCTATACCAAGCCAAATCCCGGTCCAAACAAAATCCAAGCCAATGCAAGGAAAGCAAGCCGAGCATGCGTACTGGACTGACCTCAGTCTTTGTCAAGAGTCGAGACACTCAACAGACGTTTAGAGCTTCAACTCAAAGTTTTCCTGCCTGACAGATAGGAAATTTCACCTTTGGGATGTTTCGGGGTGGGAAAAAGTTAAGCTATGTAGTGGTTAAACTAAGCCGACCAAAATCCAGACATGCTGTCGGATGCTAATTTTTGGTACAAAGTAATAGACTTTATATTATCCTCTTGCCTTATTTACCTTTAGGAGATTATCTCCATTTACTTGGGTTGTAAACACAAAAGATATTATATGGTTTTATATATATTCTATCCAAGGGGAACATTTCTCCTCAAGGAAATTATCATCAAATCCAAGATGGTATCAGCCCCTCTACGATCTTATTTTCTCTAAACCATTAAAATCAATGGCGACGGAACAATCAAGCTCACAGACATTCTTTGAGGCATATAGTCCTATGCATCTACAAAGCAACCCGATGATGCTTTCTACATGGATACGGTGCTACCTCACATCTCACTTTGATTCGGTACTTTACATAACGTTACCGATTCTAGTATTGTATGCGGTCTATCTTAGTTGGCAATGGCAATAGCATTCCGATTCATCGCTAGTGGTACCAAGCTCATAAACCTCCTTCTCGCACCCTTCAACTCAAAAATACTCTTCTTGTTCCCGATATTATCAAAAACTTAGTCTCTGTTCGTAAGTTCACCACCGATAATCGTGTGTCTCGTTGAGTTTGATCCATCCGGTTTTTCCGTGAAAGATCCGAGTTCGAGGAGGATTATCCTTGGTGCAATAGTTAGGGAGCTCTACCCTATCACCAACTGCTTAGTGCCACCTACAAAATCGCCTCATCCTTCTCCCATTTCCCTTGCTGCTTTTTCGCCAGATATTTGGCATAGCCGCCTTGGCCACCCTGGCAAGACAATTTTAGATGTCTTACGTAAAAATAATTCTATTCATTGTAATAAGAATAATTCTTCTCAACTTTGTCATTCATGTCAAGTTAGTAAACATGTTTGATTGCCATTTTATGAATCTAATTCCATTACTTTTGCACCCTTTGATATCATACATAGCGATTTATGGACCATTCCATTACATATTGATACCGGTTTTCGATATTATCTTATATTGCTTGATGATTTTACCAACTATCTATGGGTCTACCCTTTGAAATTGAAATCCCAAGTTTATAGCAAATTTTTGGAATTTCGTTCTTTCGTTCAAACTCAATGTGAACGAAAAATAAAATATTTTCAATGTGACATGGGTCGTGAATTTGACAACTCTTCCTTTCATACTTTTTCTCGTGATAATGGTCTTGTTTTTCGTTTCTCTTGCCCCCAAAATTCATCCCAAAATGGAAAGGCCGAACTCATGATACGTCGTATCAATGATATCACACGTACCCTTATGTCTCACGCTTCCGTTCCTCCAAAATATTGGGTTTGCTCTCTCTATATGGCTGTCTATTTACATAATATTCTACCCACCAAAGTCCTTAATTTTCACTCACCCGTGTCTATTCTTTATCAACGACAACCAACGTATGAACATCTACGTACTTTTGGTTGCCTTTGCTATCCAAATCTCTCGTCCACAACTCCTCACAAACTCTCCCCTCGTTCCACTAGGTGTGTCTTTCTTGGTTTTCCTCCCAACCACCGTGGATACCGTTGCCTTGATCTTGCCACAAACAAGATCATTATCTCTCGTCATGTAACTTTCGATGAAAATGCCTTTCCCTTCACAAATCTCACTACAAATACCTCTTCTACCGTAGTCTCCCCAAATATCCTCCATTCTTCCTATAACCTCTCTTACCCATCTATACGGGCGTGATCAACCTCTCGACACTCGAGGCTTCCACTATCCCACCCACTACTTGGGACCATATACCCCTCCTCACCGTCGGTCCAACTTCCCATCTGCTGCGTCTGTTCCACTTCCAACCTCCAAGCCCATGTCAGTCCAACACAACTCTCTGGCTCCACATGTACGTACGTCAGTTCCACTTCCTCCACCTGTACGTACGTCAGTTCCACCACTCCTATGTCTGAACACCAACCTTCCCCTAATAGACCCCTGTACCTACGTCATTCCAATATCTTCTCTAAGTCGGTTTCTCCGGGTCCTCTCTGCACTAATTTCACAGCTGCAGACTCCACCATCTCCTCTGCCCCTAATGCTACAAATCCTAACTCTACTACCATCCCTACTACTATCCTTCCCGCTACAGTCTCTCCGTCCTCGCCACCTATTACTGTCCTTCCCACTACAACTTCTCCCCCACTACAGCTCCTTCGTCCCCGTTACTCGAGCCTCCCGTGGTATTTACCGACCGATCCACCGGCTCAATCTCCATGTTCAAACTTTACGGCATATTTCTCCAATTCCCCGTTCTCACTTGTATGCTCTTAGGGACATAAACTGGAATGCTGCCATGAAAGACGAGTACAATGCTATGTTGAAGACTAATACTTGGGAACTTGTACCACGACCTCGTGATGCTCATGTTATTCGTTCTATGTGGTTGTTTCGTCATAAATATAATGTCGATGGATCCCTACAGCGTTACAAGGCTCGTCTTGTTGCCAATGGAAAATCTCAACAAGTTGGAGTTGACTGTTTTGAAACATTTAGTCCGGTTGTTAAACCTGCTACTATTCAATCTGTTTCTCACTATTGCTACATCACGATCTTGGCCCATGCATCAACTAGATGTCAAGAACGCTTTTCTTCATGGTGATCTAACCGAGACAGGTCTATATGCATCGGCCTCCGTGATTTGTTGACCACTGCTCACCCGATTACGTATGTAGATTACGTAGATCTCTCTATGGCCTCAAAGCGTGCTCCCGTGGCGTGGTTTCGGAGATTTGCCAAGTTTATCACAAAGTTGCGGTTTCCGTGGTAGTGTATGTGATCCTCACTTTTTGTTTATCAATCGGGGATCTCGAAACGGCATACTTACTTTTATATGTTGATGACATTATTTTGAGCGCCTCTACCGATGCTCTCCTATGCCGCTTCATTGATTTGATGAAGAGAGAGTTTGCTATGTCTGACCTTGGTCCACTACATCATTTTCAGGGCATCACTGTTACTCGTTCATCCTCAGGATTATTTTTGTCTCAGTCATTATATGCACAGGACATCATCGCGCGTGCCTCCATGACAAAATGTAATCCAGTGACTACTCCGGTCGACACGATTCCAAGCTCGGTGCTACTACTCGCCCGACAATTTCGGATCCCACTCTATACGAAGCCTAGCGGGTGCTCTTGATGCCTCACTTTTACTCGGCCAGATATTGCATACGCAGATTCGGCGGGTATGTCTATTTATGCATGATCCCCGTGAGCCTTACATGCATGCCCTCAAGCGAATCCTTCGCTATCTTGTGGCACCATCAACCACGGAATCGCATTTCTCTCGGTCTCCTATATCGGGCTTAACAAAGATACTCGATGCCGATTGGGCGGGTTGTCCACGATTCTCGACGATCGACATCCGGTTTTTGTGTCTTTCTTGGTGACAATCTCATCTCCTGGTCCTCCAAGCGTCAAGCCACGGTCTCGATCCGGTCTTTCAAGTGAACACGGGAGTAGCAAATGCATTCTTATGGAAATAACATGGCTTCGCAATCTTCTTCTAGAGCTCCGACTACCTCTACGACGTGCTACTATTGTTTCATTGTGACAATGTAAGTGCGATATATATGTCCTGAGATCTGTTCAACATCAACGCACCAAACATGTGGAGATTGATATACATTTTGTTCGTGAACGAGTTCGTATTGGTGCCATTCAAGTCTTACATGTTCCCTCCGAGAACCAATATGTCGACATCTTTACCAAGGGGCTTCCTCGATGACTATTTGTTCGCTTTCGTTCTAGTCTTAGCGTTTGTTCTCTCCCCGCCTCGGACTAAGGGGGTGTAATAGACTTTATATTATCCTCTTGCCTTATTTACCTTTAGGAGATTATCTCCATTTACTTGGGTTGTAAACACAAAAGATATTATATAGTTTTATATATATTCTATCCAAGGGGAACATTTCTCCTCAAGGAAATTATCATCAAATCCAAGAAGCAGTTAGGCTCTTGTTATTGTTCTCTCTCTAGCCAGTAGAACAGTATGGTCATGATGTAAATTTGAAACTCATTTGCATCTCATTTTGCTTATTAAAACGGAAGGAAATAAATTTATGTTTTGTTTATGGTGCCCGCATATTCTCCAATTTAGGGTAGAAAAATAAAATATCGCCAAGTTGTGGATGGAGACAAGGAAAAAAAACTGAAAAGGTCAAAAATTGTAGTACAATCTAGTTTTCTTTTAGCTCGGTATAGTACAATCATAATACCCCAAAAGTAAGAAACCTATTATAGGGGCTCTAAGAAAAGAGTTTTGAGGGCTCCTAAGGATTCAAATATCCTACAATGAAGATAAGGGGACCTAATTCATAAGAAAAATACTAAAATACCCTTAACATATTAAATATTGAAAACCTAAAACTAATTTGTTTTCATTCCTCTCCTTTAATTCTTCCATTTTCTTCTTCCCCATCACCTCCATCGCTTATTTCTTCGATTAATCGTCAATTCTCAAAATAATTCATTATCGATTAACACCATTTAATCCACCCGCAATGACTTCAATAAGGTAAAAATCAAAACCCATCTTATTTAATTGGTTTCAATGCATGGATAAGCGAAATCGATCGAATTGGGAAAAGGTTTAGACCGTCGTACGGTTGGGAAATATGAATTTTCCCACCGTAGAGCTGATCTACGGTGGGGAAATATGAATTTTCCCAACCGTAGATCAACTGTCTACGGTTGGGAAGTATGAATTTTCCCAACCAGTAGTTCACTCTCTGGTTGGGAAAATTCATATTTCCTCATCAGAGGCTGTCTGCCTACTTGGGCTGGGGAAATATGAATTTTCCCAACCGTAGATTACCAAACTTTTTTTGCAAAAATAAGTGATGGGTTTTCTTAGTTGTTTTTGTTTATGATCGTCATCTTCATCACGACAGAGAAGAAGAAAAGAGAAAGAAAATAATAGGTTTTTTTATGATCATCATCTTCATCATGATTTATGAATGAAAAGAGAATGAGAAGACAATAGATTTAGTTTTTTGTATATGATCATCATTTTCATCATGATTTATGAATGAAAAGAGAAAGAAAAGATAATAAATTTAATTTTATAATTCATGGAGGGTATTTTAGTCATTACAAAAAATAATTAGATATGGGGTTTTGTTGATTACTATTTCATAACCCGATTTTGTCATCTTGTGAGCCCTCAAAACCAAATGTTTGGAGCCCCTATAATAGGTTTCAAAAGTAATAGTTGAACTTTGGATCAAATCTTTGAAATGTACGGCAATAAACAAGTCTGGGGTATTTTGGTTGATATGAATTACATCTAATGAACAGATAATGACACATTTCTGCACACGGTGTCGGTTCCTATCACAGTACATAATTGGTATTCAAAATAAAACTCTATAAAAAGCTGGTTGCTCTAATCTTTCATAAGAAAGACTGAACGAGTCTACTGATGGTTGATGCTTCCCATTACTGATTTTTAAAGCTGTTTGCTCTAATCTTGTGTATATGTTTTTTTAGTGATCATCCAGCCATTGACTAGCTAATTAGTAGATATTTTTCCTTGGATTACTGATAAGATCATAAGAACTTCAGTATCAGCAAAGCATAATGCGCTACGGTTTTGAAATTTCCCACCTTCTCATCACAATCACATTGACTTTGTATGCAGCTAAACTACGAGGATGAGTTCAAAAACTAAAACTTAGCCACTTGTTAACAAATTACAACGTTTGCACTACCTTCTGGAGCTATAACACAGGAGTATCTGTACTGGGCTGAACCTCATTACCTCATCCAACACAACAGTCCGCTACACCCTATAACTCCAGCATTTCCTGCCTGACGGATGGGAAACTTCATTTTTGGAATGTTTCAGGATGGGAAACACTTGGATGCACTAGTTAACAAGACTTCAATAGAGGAATATGACCTCCTCAAAACGATGAACAAGTACAACTAATTTTGGAAGTCCATAAAATTTATGGACCCAGGTATATTCTCAAAAAACCCTTGGCTTGATAACTAAGAAGATATCAGATTCAGAATATACTTTTATGACCAAAAAGAACAGCCTTGGAGTCGTGGCAATGTAAACTAGAACATGGAATATCAGAAAAAACTACTGCTCAGAACGTTTTAGTCTCCCAAACAATTGGAGAAGAAATGAATTTACAAATCCAGGTAGATGTTTTAAGTAACCTCAGTCACTGGTTAAGATATCAATGACTCACTAAATGTGAAATCAACTAGTTGAGGATATTCCAAGTAAATTTAGGGAAAAAGATGGACACTTAAATCTCACATTTTTGAGCCAGTGAACTGTGAACTGTCTGCTTTAGATAGAGTACCAACATACCTAACTCTACCTGGAATCATCCTAAATCAACTGCTAACAACTAAAACTACAGTTTAACAAAATTCTTTCAGTTCATCCATGAGGCTAGTTACCAACCATAGACAGTGCACTTCTCGACAGCACAAATAATATGCTATGCGCAGCATAAAACTAACCAATTAACAGTGCTGCCTAGAATGAATAACAAGCAATTCTTAAGTATTAAACCAGAACATATACAGAGTGCAAGAAGTTCACATCCACAAGTTAAGAGTGAAACCACATAAGTCAAGCTCATCATTAAGCAACCATGACAGTGAAATGTACCCAGCGCATCTTTTAGTCATGTTTCCTCCTAGTAGACTGAATACCCATGACCTCAACAGCCTGCAAAACCCTCAAGGTGTTGAAATGACTAACTGTAGGAGGCTACTAGAGAAGGAAGTGCCTAAGTTGTTACGTGTGATTTGTTCGAGTTCCTTGGTATTTGTAATTTACCCTGTATAACAATTACATTTAAATGTTCTGACAAATGTTCTATCTTGTTTCAGAATCCGGTTCTTCCATCCTGTGTCATAATATGGCCCATCTTTATTTCTCTATCATGTGATTCAAAGCATCAAAATGCCTAACTCTCGGTAATCACCAACAAATAATCAAAGAAAGCACTCTTCTTTTACAAAAGAGGGACCCCCACCTTGCTATTTATGCTTCAGAATGAAATATTGCAATCTTACCATAGTCCGAAACTCAAAAACCACACCTCATACAAAACAGAACTGTATGGTACCCACTGATAACAATGAATTAGTCTTTGTAATTTCCCCAAGTTTCTTAACCACTAGATCCTATCCTAAAGACTTATGCATATATAAATTTTAATCACAATTCTATTTGTTTTTCGTAGCTTCGGAATGTCTATCTTGCTTCTAGCCTATCTTTCTAGCTTATTGCACATGATTTTAGTAAATTATTATAGGATACACCTTAAGATTACACTATTCCATAGATGATAACCAACCCAAGCTACACAACCTTATCATACATGAGAGTGAAATACACACAGTTTAAATTAAACAAGCAATCTAACACTTCAGTAAAACCTAATAATGAACACCTGTTTCTTTTGTTATCCTTACACTAGAATCATAGAAACTATAAACGGAACAGGAGCGAATCATAAACACCTAACAGTTGACTTCTTACAAGAGTCTAAGAACTTCAATCTTCAAATAAAACTACCGATTTCAGATTTCTCTGCTTAAGGTCCAGTTGTTTGTGCACTTGTACATCTCCTTACTCCAAGTTTCGGACTTCACCACCATCTCAAATATTGAATATATGTGATATGCCTGTGTCTGTATTTTCGTGCTAATGCGTGAGTTCATGTGCCTGTCCGCCTCTCTATGTGTTTGTGTTCCTCACCTTGTGGATTCTATCATAAGGATTCATTTATTTCAGTTTCAGTCACCCATTCTAGCTTATACTGCCTAGCTCTGGAACATCTATTTCGCTTCTAGCCTGTCTGTCCCGCACTCATACATGATCTCATTCTCAGCCATCAAAGTTCCTTATGAAGTGCTTAACTCTAAAAATACCCCAGCAATGGAGTAGCCTGTACATCTTGGTGTACACCGTATATGAAAACATATCTAAAAACTTCAAAATTCAACTAACATTATTAATTTTCTCTACCTAAGAATCCTTCGATTTGTGATGATTGTACATCTGCCAACTCCAGAACTTCAGGTTTCACCAGCATTCTAAGATTTTGTTCATACATTTATGTTTGATGCACATGCATTGGCTTAGAAAATCTTGTCACACAGTTGGAACATATCAAAAACTAAACCCCAAATGTTAATTTCACAAAATCATATCATCAATTAACAATTAAACACAAATAAAAATCACCAAAAGTCGAAGTAACAAAAAATATTCACATAAAAACTCACATTGTTCTCTATAATATATTACTTGAAGGAAAGCTGTAATTAAGGTTAATACAACATACTTCATTAAATGTCTTTAAAAAGAAAAGAAAAAAGAAAACCCTAGTCTTAGATTTTTGTTTTTCCCCCAATTTATTTAAGATAACCAGGAATTTTAATACGAATAAAAAGCATACTCATGATATATGCAATAACAACAGAAGCAATCCCGACTGAAACGAAGAAGATCTTAACACTTTTATCACGATTACGATCAAAACCAAGATCTAAGAGAATAATACCAAGACCACCAAGAACAAACATAAAACCAGATGAAAGCCCTTCAATTATGTACTGACCGTTAACACGTCCAGGCAAGAAAACAACTGGTCTTACAACACCTGTAAATCTATCTTGAGTAGATCCAATTCCTGGTGGTTCAACAATTACGTCGTATACAAATCCTGATACAACTAAGAAATAAGTTAATAAGACTAATGATAACACTGTCATTGGTGATGGGAGGGTAATTGATGGAAGTCTCATGGTTTTCGCCATTTCGTGTTGTTATGTCGCAGATCTCAGAGGGATTTGAGTTTTCTAGGGCTTCTTTGGATTTCGGTTAGTCTTTTTGATCCGGCGAAGAAGTGGGACTACAAATGGCAATTACTTGTTTCCACCCCATTTCTATTCGAGTATGGCGCGACAAGTCGTGCCCACAAGGCTCCAATCACCACAATTGTGTGCGGCGTATTAAGCACCACATCACTTTAACTTGGTCCAATTTTGTGCACACTCTTTAAGAGTGTGCAAGAAATATATTACAATAATGTTAGACGAACCGCTCCGCGATAAAAAAATATATGCAGTTAACAAAGGAAGGATTAACGTAGACCGGAGAATTCGAAACATGGTCTTGGACATCAAAATATTTTCGATAATAATAGTTCTTGGCATTGTAGTTTTGTGCCTGAGGAAAAAAATAAAATAGCAGATATTTTGGCTAAACTAGCTATAATTTCTTGTCTTAGCAGTGTTTGGTTATTATCCATTCTCTTGCTTCAAAAACAAAAACAAAAAAGATAAAAGAAAAAACTGATAATACTCTTTGGTATCGGATACATACATGTTAATGGAAAAATTCCAAGTGAGTAATGTAATTCCTTCAAATCCTTCCAAGTGAGTAATGTAATTCCTTCAAGTATACAATAGAGAAAATATTCGTAATCTAACTTGCTATAACCAGAATGATCGGATTTGTTTTTTTACTCGAACCATAATATTCTCTTTCTTTTCGTTATCGTTTTCTTCAAATGAAGGATCGGTATATCTGTGTTTCTGAAAAAGACCACCCCAATATGTAGAACGAACCATTTCAACAAATAATGGCAATTGCAACCACGCAAACAAGGCCACAGGACAACAACCAAACAACACTATTGGAACTGAAGCCCATGCATATCTAGTTCCGACCACAATATATAGTGATGCACCAAAAGCTATCAATATGGCCGCCATGGATATGAATAGAGTTGCAAGGCCTATTATTAGCTTTTGTGGCAGGGACTTAAGGAAATCTCTTTCTGCATATCGTGATGTATATATAGCTAAGAACATGAGGACTGATGTTATAGAAGAGAATAGAGCCAACGCATCAGCTATTGCAAACACGGAAAATGATATCTCTCCCAAGAAAATTGGAGTACCGTTCTTCTTAGTGCTACTACTATCACTGACATTACCCCCAGGAACAGTGAAAGCAGCTGCAAATGCTACAGTAGCAATGAGGGCACCAACTATCATGCAGGAACCAGATGTATCCTTCATCCAATCCTCACTTTTTTTCAGCAAATCTTTGTGTTTCTCAGTAAATATTAACTGAGCTGTATCCCCTTTGTAATTTCTCTTAAACTTATCATTTTCAGATATAATACTTTCCACCCCCTAATGACAATGTAATTCCAAAAAATTAGTAGGCTGACTTAGAAACAAATAAACATAATTAATATCGCAGTTGATATCATGATAATTAATACCATCAGTTGTCGACCAAAATCAAATAATATTATTGACCAAAGTTGTAGCTCAAATCCTTCCAGTAAAGTAAAATCTAAACCAAGTGACTCGTGCTAAATATGTTGCTATTCATATGGAAGACAAAACTATCACACTTACCTTGAACCATTGAACTTCTCGCTGCATCTGAAGAGCTGCGCCCGAGATTAGATTGAGTTGAGCAGAAGGTGCTAACTTGGCAGCATAATGCAAAATAGTGTTGCTGTTATCATCTGTTCTAGAAACTAGATCGATCTTATCGTCACCAGTGTCGTCACAGGTTTCGCATATGAGGTTCACTATCATTTCATTCCGTTCTTCAATAGCCATTTCTATCATGCTTTGTTCTGGTATCCTATACCAAATCAGGAAATTAAATTTTTCGAGACACTCCACTATGAATTCTGTAACACCATGCTTTATAGCTGCCTTAATGATGTTGGAATTACTGTTCAAAAAAATTTAATAACTCAAATCTACCAAAGGTTGTGTTATCAAGTTCCTCTAACATTTGTTTAAGCAACGCATTGGCTTGTTTGTGCATCGACTTTTGTATGTATAGTTGTTTGACTTGAGGCACTGAAAAAGAAACAAAGCAAAGACACCATTGATTAAACTGTATATTCCCTACCTAGAAGGTCGAAGCAACACTTGAATGTATCGTGCTAGCACTTACAAGAATTAATAAAATAATCAAGATACGAAAATTAAACTCAATGAGACATTTCATGCATACTTTACCTCGTTTCAAGTAAGGCATGAGGTATATGGCCATTGCTCCTGTATCGCTTGTTGAGGATTCTTCTGAGTTTTCGGAAAGGCTTTCTTCAACTACTTCCCTGTCTTCTGAGTTTTCGAGAAGACTTTCTTCAACTGCTGCAGGGTTCTCTTCATCTCCTTCGGTGCCTTCAGATGAATCCTCTGAAGGGTTGTCTTCGTCTCTTTCATAGGTAGAATCTATATCCACATGAATTGCTGTGTAGCACATAAGGCATTAACTTTAGATAGATTTCTGAACAATCTATTTGAATAGATGTATATCCAGCCGAGATAAAAACAAGAAAACAACTGATCTAGCATAAGAGAAACTACATATAATAGTTTCTTGAATAACTCTTTAGATAATTACTGCTCATCTTAAGCATAAAGTTCTGGAGATGACCAACTAACATGAATAAATGCATTGCTGCCACCATGTCAGCTTAGCGCCACTTCGAAATGAGAACGGCCTTCGAACCAACAACTCTAATCCACACATATCATGTACTAGCGATTTCTCCATAACCAATTTTGGAAACCGTCTGACTAGAGATAACGCCATACCTACAAACAAAAGGATTTGGTTATCACTACACAAGTACAAAGGTTCAGAAAACGTCCGCCAATATAAGTAAGCTAAATTATATGGAAAAAATATAAATAGCACAATGACTGTAACTATCTCCTATCTAATATCACTTCCTGGAATTTTATACCTCGAACTAGGACCTCTTTGGCCGGGAGTAGCCAGAGTTTCACGTTAGGAGAGATTATAAAAATTGTCTGCTGGCATCTAATTATATGTATATGATCTCACAGCATTCCTTACAGCGGCTTAGTTGACAACAGACATGAATTAGTAACCAACTGGGTTCCTTATATCTAATTATAAGCTTTAGAACATTATCTAATTATAAGCTATAGACGATTACTTGCCCGTCTGTATTAGACCTAATCATGTATATGAAATTTCCAATCATGCTTCACATGCAAAAAGTGTTAGTTCTGTTTACCCACCATAAAAATTGGCATCAATTGCACTGCATAATAACCTGGCACCATCATGACCCAAGAACGGACTTGGTTCCGTATCTCTAGTTTTAGAGTAAAGACACTCAACTATCTTCTTCTGTCCAATCGTAACATGACGGAGAGCAACTTCTAGTGGTATCATTCCTTTATTATCGCGTATCTGAGTCAATCCAGGGTTCTTATTTAGCATTATAGTAGCACCTTCAGTATATCCATACCTGGCTGCCATATGGAGCGCTGTGAAACCATTCTCACTTGTTTTATACTCGAGCACCTTTTTAGGCATGAGTTCCACAATCTGCTTCACAAAATTCACCTCTGCTTTATGGTAAATAGCTAAATGCAATATTGTAGATGAGTCATATGTGATCCCAAGTTCTATTGCTTCAGGATTCTCGGTAAGAACCTTTTCAGCCCTTTCCCAGTCACTTGTTTTTACTGAGTCGAAAAGTTCGTCAGTGATTTCATTATCAACCAAAATCGCCACCTGATCATCCACTTCTCAACGTCACATGCAGAAGCAAAACTAACAATTAGTAAATATCAGCATGAAAATATGAAATCAAAACCTAACATACATAATTTATCAAAAAGCCATACATACAGCTTACCAATTTTTGGTGGCTTCTTTTGTTCATCATAAACAGCAGGCACTTCTGTGATCCCTTGTTTACCAGTGTTACTACTGCTAGCGATTCTTTCCTCTGGTGTCGATAACGTTGTGATGCGAGATTAGGCATCCACCATATATACACCAAATTGAACAAATTTAGACAAAGATACATAATCTGCATTCATACATCTCTATCTCTTTAAAAAGTTTCCCAGACCGCTCAGAATGAACATTTTAAACTATGATTACACTGCTGTTTGCTTCATTTGTTTTCAAATAAACAAATATTTTTTAAAAATAAAAATTGGCAAAATCTTGAGGGAAGAAAGGTAACTTATAAATATTTTATAAAAATAGACAAATATTTCAAGTTAGAAGAAATTGAGACTCACCTAAACCTTACCTCAGACAGAAGAAAGCAAAATGAATTTTGAAGACCCATAATCGATAAAAATATGAAATGCGCACAAAACACTTTTGCAACATACAAATTAATGTCTGTATACGTTGAATTAAAGAACTCATACTTAATCATGTACCTTGCTGTTTATATTGATCAGATGATGGGTTCTGGCCAACTTTATTTTTGTAATTATTGTTGCTTCTTAAAATATCCAACACTTGCTGTTGATTTTTTTGTTGAGATTCTACTATTCTAGTTTGAGATTCTACGAGTCCTTTTAGTAATGCTTCAAGCCTACCAAGAGATTCAACTTGCAGCTGACCTAATCGCATCACTTCCTGCTGAGATCGATGATCGCAATCATCATCACCTACAACTCTAGCAGACATGGTTTTTATGGGGGAAATATATGGAAAGAGAAAGAGCGTGTGTGTGTGTGTGTGTGTGTGTTTGTGAAAACCAAGGATGAAGAGTGTCTAATATATACCAGTACTCAAGACATGCAGGGGTTCAGTATATGCTAAACATGAATTTCTTTTTTTTATTCTTTTCTTCTCAAGGAAGAAATGCTTTCATTTCAAGCTTCAGACAATTCTAAAACCCTTGAGAAGTAATGCTTTGAAGCAAGCTTTTTGAAAAACACAAGAAGGAAGCTACAACTGGAATTTGTCACTAGATCTCATGACTTAATTAAACAATGAACTATCTGCTTCTGGAAGATAGTGTACCAGCAAATGCAACTCCAATTCAAATCATCCTAAATCAACTTTTAATAAAACTTGATAGACTTCTTCCACAAAGTCAGTTGTCAATTAAAAAAAGAAACTTCATGCCCATTGTTCTCGACACTAGGTGTAGTCTATGCACTGCAAGAAACAATTCAAACAACAGTGACCTTGATGAATACCAAGCAGTTCTTCAGTATTACACTAAAACACATACTGACTGCAAGAATTTCACTTTCCAAAATTCCACAAGTTAAGAGTGAACCCACAGAAAGTCAAACCCATATTTAAGCAATCCCCCCACCCCAAATTCACCATCCACGGAGAAATGTACCTAATCCATTTTTGAATCATGTTTCCCCTCACCTACTTACTTGACTGAATACCTATGACCCAAAGATCCAGAGGGTTACTAGTAAGAAAATATCCCCATTTATTTATCCATGTGGTTTATACATGTTCCTCACCTTTATAAACTTTCAATCCAACATTCTAGTGCAGTTTTAAGTGTCTGTTTACCATCTTGTTTCAGAATCACCCATCTTTTCTTTCTCTAATATGTGATTCCAACAATCAAAATGACATATGAATTACCCAAGGTTGACTAAACGCTGGAACGAACACTCAAAGAGAACACTTTTCTATTACGGAAGAGGAAATTCCACTATGTGAATTGTGTTTCAGACTGAAACATGACAGTTAACATTCTACATGCAAATCCAACAGACACTGAAACTTGCTAAAATGACAATATGTTGCGACCTAAATTACACACAAAATAACAGAACTGGATGAAACCTACTGGTGACAATGAATTCATTCGTGTAATTTGATCAAGTTAATCAACCTCTAGACTATATCCTAAAGATTTATACCTTTGCATTTCTATCACAGTTCTAGCATATATTTCCTAGCTCCAGAATACCCGTCTTCCTACTCTGCCATGTGATCTTAAGCATCAAAGTGACTTTTAAAGTTCCTAAAATAAATAACACGCTGGACACTGGAGACACACATGCATTATTCCGTCTGAAACGCGCTGCCTTCTGTCTAAGGGCATTACTACAAATATACTAAAGGACCTCATTTCGACAGAGTCTCGCTTGTAACCAGAGCAGTTTCCCTGCTTTCTATCTAAGTGCATTACTAGCAATTTACTATGGGAATTCATTTTAGACAGACAGACAGAGTCACACTTGTAAAGTGTGCATTCACTTGATATACACAATTATACTGAATGAACGCAAACAGAATCCAAATCTTTCTTCTCTACAAAACACTCAAGTGAAACTATACTATGCACAATGTGCAGAATTCTGATATCAAATATAATGGAATTATAACTTTCACAAGTGTAAAACATAGGAAGCCTCACAACTCCAGTCACCTAAGTTAAAAGCATATATAAGACACTTAGAGAAGCCTTTGATGATTTAACAATAAGCGTCAAACAAGTCGCAAAACCTCAAGGTTTTTAATATAGCTAACAGTTGATCTGTAAAACCACGAAAAGTCGCTGGTGAATAAAATTCAGAAAGCAAATTAACTACTGCAATATCATCGAAGGTAAACTGAAAAATATGTGTAGATAGATTACAACATGCACGCACAACTTGACATAAAGGGAGAAAAATTTTAAAGTACATACAACCTCTCATATAAAAGAACACAGCGGCACGACAAAGCAAAACACCTTTCCAAGGGCTAGGTTAACAGGAGAGATAGATCATCACCTGAGCACCTCTTACTACGAAGGGTCAAGACAATTGAGCTAGTAATCACATAAACTCCTGAGAGGACGAAGACGAAGTCAAGATCTCACTACAGCAAGCCTGGACAAAGCCAATGCTCACTTGAAAATACTAACAGCCTTCAGAAGGAAACCCTCAGTCAATTTTAGATTGCAGGAAGCCGGGAAGAACCCCATGTGCAGTTTCAAATAATAACTCCCGACAGGATGTAAACCGTGAGTATATACATTGCAGCAAGACATGACAAACCCCCTGCACAGTTTCATTTATACACTCGACAGGATGAAACCCTGAGTCAATTATACACTGCTGCAAGGGCGAATCTCATGCGCAATTTCAAAAATTAAAATCAGACAGGATGAAACCCCCAGCCAATTATACTTTACAGCAAGACAGGACATGACCACATGCACAACAAACTCACAATTCCCAGCAGGAGAAAACCTCAAAGCCCAGACCAAGGAACAATAACACTGCAGTTTGCTAACAAAAGCTGATAACACCACAAGCAGGATCATAATGATTCTCAGACCCTTCTCATATATGCCAAAATAACACGTAATGATTGAGTTTCACACAAGCAGGATAATCATAATGATTCTCAGATCCTTCTCATATATGCCAAAATAACACGTAATGATTGACTTTCACACCAAACATTAGTCATAAGTTTCAGATGTAAGGGTTCTCGTGATATCTCATAAATATAAGTTCTGAAATAATACTGAGGCATTCACACATGTTCCAAATAGTTGTAAGATAGCTTTTAAAGAGAGTAATCCACCTACCTCGATCGGCTAGCGGTAATGCTCACGGCAGAGCAATCCTTCTCTACTCATTTAGAAGGAAGACAAATAAAGGAAGTTTAAAGAAGCACAATTAAACCTGTTTTGGTCGCACAATCATTAGCCTAAGTCTAACCCAAACTCCACAAGTCTATCAAAGTCTTCACAGTTACTCTTATAACTATGCTAATCAATTTTACATTTAACTTCCCAAGGATTTTTCTACTGCTCATTCATAAATTCATCGATGTTTATTTTTTGTTGAACAAAGCACTGTATTTGACCAAAATGGTAGTACAAACATAACTTTGTTGATCTATCAAATAAAAGTTACCAAAGACAATCCCGGAAAAAATAGACAACAGTGATATAACTCTTCTAGTCAACAGTCAATTGACCCCATTTGCCTCAATGTAGGTCCGTCACTGAATCAAAGTATGAAGTAAACTACATAATAACTTCTAGAGTCAGACTTCCATGATCATTCTTAACCTTACAGCCTAAAAAAAATTATTAAAAATTATCGGAATCAAAACACACCTTCATCAGGTCAGGAAACTTACTGCCAACATTCAGAGCCACTCAAAAATTAGACTTCATTGTGCAAGATCAATCGTAACTTTACAACCTAATTAAGGAGATTATGATGGTGGTGTCATATGTCCAGTAAGATTATTAACTAGAAGGAATGACAGAGTTGATCCTATTGGATTTTCATCTACTCCAAATCAGTATCAAATGAAAGTTAACTTACCTTAGACTTGGTTGATTAATCTTCAAACCTCATAGCTTGCATCAAATTCCAACATCAATCTTCGATTTACACATGTAGTTATTATCAGGGAACCTAGGCGGAAAGGTGGAAACTCTCTGGAGTCTGGACCCAATACACTGTTATCAAGCTTCGAAGTTCAATTTCAAGCTTCGAAGTTCAATTCTTTCCAAATGTTAATTTTTTTTTTTAAAAGCTAAAAGGTGCTGGAGTTTCTTTACCTCTTCATCGTTTCCTTTTTTCTCTTTTTCTTTCTTCCCTTATTTTCTTCTTTATTTTAATTCGGAAGGAGATGTGTAATCCCTCCGTCTCCGCTCCTGCTAGCTCTTATTTCTTCTCTTTTCTCGTCAAAATGTTGCAACGTAGTGGAGGTGTAAACGAAGTGTATTAGAAAGGTGGTGTTAATTTTTTCCTGATAAGAGAAGGTTATATTAGGAAAAAAAATATATACATGCCCAGGAACACTGTTTCAGCTTCCTACAACTGAATAACTGTGTCTCATTGGGACAATACTTGATTTACACTAGCATTCCTAAACACATCACTTTCAAGAAACCAAAGATAAATAATCTGCTTAATGAGCAAAATGATCTCATTCACTCCATAGCTCTCCTTCCAAAAGCTCTCTTGTACTTTTCTGTCCATAAAGGCCACATCGTGAAAGAAGCTCAACTTCCACCAAATCATCTTGCATTTCCCGCATAATGTCGTACACTTCCAAACCTCGGCTTGAAACCAAGATGCAGACAAAGTACGCATACTATAGTACCGGACTTAATCGACTTCGCAAGACGCGTACATGTGTATGCATACTCTAGCTCCGGACTTTACACTAACCTTGATCGCACACTGGTATGCATACTAAGTTCCGGCCTTGGATTAACACATATGCAAGTACACATACTGTGCTTATAATCCAATCATGGTTAAGTGTTCTAAACTCCCATTTCAATCATTGAAACATTCTTGGAAGACGACAATAGTTTGTCTAGGACAAACTATTAGCTTCAAAGCAATTTTCAGTGATCGAATGATCAATAACGAAACATTAAAGTCTACATCAAATGATTGTCTCACACAAATCATGTAAGATGTTACTAGGCGATTTTCACATGATCATCTTTTTGAATTTCGTCGGTATTATAAGATGAACTTGGTTAAAGCGAAAGCTTTCCACATATTTCGATAAATATGTAAGCGAGTTAAACTCAGCTCGAAATATCAAATGTGTATAAAATGAAGTCTATGTAGCTATATAACTTTTGTCTCAAATAGAAGATAGATGAGTTTCATTCTCCGCATACCTTTTGTTGATGAAGTTCCACAAGCTCCCCTTACTAGTTCTTCGTCTTCAATTGATGAATGTCGTGAAGTCTAAAGCTCAACTACACATTCTATCCTAGTCCGAAACATAGCTATAAGTAGACTAGAAATCAAGACTTATATTTTTGATCACTAAACTTGACAAAAAGCTTGAGATAACAACGTCATAGTTTGACCGAGCGATTGCTCTCCGACAACGACTATACCTTAATCGGTGGGATACCTTTTTAGGGCTCAACTACATTCGGTCAGAGTTAATTGGTAGTAGGCTAGTTTTTGTAGCGCTAATACGCTATGCTCAACTGGACTAGGTCCCGGTTTTTCTCGCATTTGTGGTTTCCTCGTTAACAAAACTTAGTGTCTATTTCTTTTTCAAAGCATTATATTGTTTATCTTTATAATTGAAATATCACGGGTTGACGCTGATCAATCATATTATAGACATCAAACCTAGTTTGTTGGATACGACTTGATTGATTCTTAGACATTGGTTTTTGGTACTGTCCAAGTAATCTCTTTGTGATTAGGTTCACGGACTTGTTTCTGTAATCATTTTAATCGCAAGAGAGAGAAATATCACTCTAGATACTATTCCTTGATTAAGTTTATCTCTCGGAGTTGTATTAAGTTTTTCCATACAAATTTCCTAAGAAAAAGTGGTGGTATATTTTAAATTCCCGTGATTTTCAATTGGTATTGAAAGGTGAAAAACGCTAAAACTAATAAGTTTGTGTTTGAAGTAGTTCCGGCTATATGGATGAGACAAAATCTCAAAACGATCACCATTTCGTAATCGCTCGGACATGATTCAAGAGTTTGGATCACATGAGAAAATTGTCACATCTGTTACATCATCTAAAACCGCGAATAACTGGGAGACACGCCTAAGAGCAGGTTGGATGAACTTTGGACGAAAGTGATTCCTGATATTGATAAGATGTTGATAAGGGAAGTTTCACAATACATTAAGTTGTTTGACCATCTCTTAAAAGGAAAGAGACCACATATTGTCCGACTCGCTTTCGACTCCTCTCTCTTTATTAAGCAAACAAGAAACCGAGAAAGATATTTATGGTTATGATTGTGATTATCACTTAATACAATCCCTTCTTAAAGATCGCCGAAGAAGAAGTATGTTCAAAGAACTCTAATGTGAAAGACTTCATTAAAAAAATCTCATTGTGTTGGAAGAAAACTTGCAAGGAAATGTTTAACTCTCAACAGACATTTGTTTTAAAGATGTGAGAAAGTATTTTTCTCACTGGGAGTAAAGACAAATTTGAGGCTGATTTAATCATCACATCGATAATATCAAGTTATTGGAAGAAAAATTGAAAAAATTCAATGCTAGTTCTAAAAAATCATCCACTGTGTTAGGAGCAAGTAAAAATCATCGTGATACACGAGGATTGGGCTATAAGGGAATAAATGCTCCAAGTATTAGCAAAGAGGTAAAAAATTTCAAAACTAGTGCTTCCTTTCAACCTAAGGTTTCCGCTAAATGTGAAATACCTAAGCAGTTGAAGTTCGAAAGGGAAAATATCAACCTCCAAGAACAACAAATGAGGATCCAGGATAATAACATTTTTCATAAGTGTTATTATTACGGTAAAAACAAGTCACCGTTAAAGGGAATGTCGATTCTAAGATAAGGGATGAAAACTTCATGATGTACTAATTTGGGCATCACAAGAAGTGATCAAACAAAATCATATGTTAAGACTAATACTCTCTTAACATTGCAGGTTGTCAATGTCCAACCTTTAGGAAAATGAATCAAGATTTGATAAACCGATTTTTGTCTATAAATGTTCTACAAAGCCTTTTCACAATTGTCATGATTTTCAAAAGGTTAATTTGTATAGACAAAGACAAAATCGATGTTCGTTGATAAAGTCTAACTTCAATTGTCATTCAAATTCTTCTCCTAAAAATATTGAAAAAGTTAACGAGAAGAAAAGGATACCAAGAATTTCACCCTAAACACATAACCATACTATTTTGAACCTTCGCACAAAGGTTGAACATACAATTTATGAGCCTCAAAAATGATCAACAAATTCAAGGACTTCAGGAAGGTAAGGACAAGGCCGAACACGGGTAAGAGTTCTACATCCTCTTCCTTCAAAATGAGAACGGTTTATTTATCAAACAAACTACAAATCATGGAAGTTTACCAAAGAATCTTGTTGTTCATGATAGGCATTTGACTTGATGCCTAACATAACATAATTTTGATTATGGTCAATCGCATCCTCTCTTGAATCATAAAATAGAAGCACATAATTTTCAAGAATGATATGTTTCTTGACACATGATGAGTTTGGTATTATGTACCGTATATGCTATTTTGAATTTCACTAATGGTATTTCATCTTTTGATTGTGTCATCTCAATTATCTCTTGTGCTCTAGATTTATATCTGTTGAGCTAAGAACAAGGTTGATTATAATTGTCTGTTTAAATGAGTCCGGACACAACCTTTGTGCTCGCGGACCCATATGCGTTATGTTCTGAAACCGACCCGAACCCTTGAGACAAAACCTCTTTAGAAGATTCTAGAAAGAATCTCTTCCTACGAGTTCTAAACCTATAAAACAGTGATATATATATAGGTTCGCTCACCTTGTATTATATACAAAAGTGATAGAATAACTCACGAACATTCACTTAACCATGAATGCTTCTAAGTTTTCAAATAGCATAAAGGAAGATAACAAGAAGAAGAAAAAAGGATGATGGCTCCACATGTATTGTTGAGTTCTTTGATAATCTTGTCACCCTATCATGTTACTTTGCTCAAGAACACACTAAGTGGTCAAGAGACGATTCGGAGTGTCCCAAGATTTGGTAGGAAACATTACTTAGTAACACTAAAGTTTTGTTCGAGCAATTGTAACTGCTTAAATGGGATCTCAAACTTCTCAATTCAAACTGGAAAAGCTTCTGATGAGCTCGACTTTTTCAAAATGCAAGTCGCAGTACTACATATGATTTTGTTTCTTTTATTTGTCTAGGAAATTTCTTGTAAGAATTTATTCTTATTTTTGAAGGATAACTAGGGCTTGGTATAAATAAAAATTGTGATTACACAAGCTATTTCTAACGTTTTCATCTTGTATGTTTTTAGATTTATTTATTTAAATTCTAGAGTTATGGAATATGAATCGATGATTTAATCATTATTGGTTTATTTATTGCAAAAGTCTTATGAAATATTTATGCCTTTACGTTTTACCAGAATCATTTAATATTTCATATATGCTGTGGTTAAATTTATTATGTTTATTTATAAACGAAGAATAAAACAAACTCTTTGAGAATTTTCTTGCATTATTGATCTACTTGTGATCACACTTTTTGTTTTTATTCTTGTCACCCGTAAGATTTTTCTTATGTTGAGTCATATGATCAAAAATAATTTTTTGTTCAGAATCGGGAGAGATTATTTTAATTCGATTTTCGGATACAAATCCATGTGATTTGTTAATGTCCAACAAAATCCTTTTTTTATAAAGTAAGGTCACCCATGTTGTTCTCTTTGGAATGACATCTAATGGGGGGGAGTTCTTAAATGAACTTGTGCTTAATTGCAATATCTTTGTGGAATTTGAAAGGGGATGCTTGTATCTTTTTAATCTCTTAGATGTGCGTTAAGTATTTATTACTATGATATTGAAAACGGGGTCTAACAACCACACCCAATATTTTCGTCTAGAATCAATAGACAAACTCCGATATACTTTCAAGAGAATCAAGTGGGACTCAATCTAGATAAAAGTATATCAAAGAGATTATATCTCAATTCCTCAATTCAATCTGCAATCAAAAAATAAGAATTTGCGAGCCCGATTGAATAAGAGAAATAACTTGAACGGTACCAAAGACCAATGTTCAAGTGTCAATCAATTTATATCAACAACCAAAGGTTGGATTATCTAATTGATTGATCTTAATTGAGACAACTCGTGATATTTCTATTATATAACAAAATATAATACTGAAAAATAAATAACCCTGTGATATAACGGATACCTTAAATTTTGTTAACGAGGAAACCGTAAAACAGAAAAACCTCGTGGGACCTAGTCCGACTTTGGAACACCACGGTGTATTGCCGCCGCTATACACTAGCCTACTACCAATGAACTTGGTGGAATGTGTTGAGGCCTAATCAATCTACACATCGATCAAGGTACATCGCACTCACTCTACGTCTCGAACCTGACCAAGATTCTACGCACTTGATTCCCTTAGCCGATCTCACCCACAACCAAGAGTTTGATACGTAACCAAAGTCAAGACTTGATAAACAAATATGTCTCACACAGAAAAGTCTATGGAATAGATAAATCTGTCTCCCACAGAAATACCTTTGAGTTTTGTTCCGTCTTTTAATAAATCAAGGTGCACAGGAACCAATTGATAAGCCGGAATTATATTCCCGAAGAACATCCTAGTATTATCAATCACCTCACAATAATCTTAATCGTATGGTAACGAAACAAGATATTGTGGAATAACAAACGATGAGACGAAGATGTTTGTGAATACTTTTAATCTTACCTATCTGAGATAAATCTCAAGAAAATCTTAGAAAGATAATACTCAATCACGATAGTAGAAGTAAGACAACTACAGAGAAAATAGTTGGGTCCAGCTTCACAATCCCAATTAAATCTTCAAGTCGTTAACTCTGCTGTTTGGGTGTGAAAAACCTAAGGTTAAAGGAGAATCTACTCTAGTCGCAACTAGTATCACACAGGAGGTGTGGGATTAGGTTTCCAATTGCTAGAGTTCTCTTTTATAGTTTTCAAATCAAGGTTTATAATCTAAGTTACCTTGGTAACAAAGCATTAAATATTCACCGTTAGATGAAAACTTGATTAGATTCAAGCCAATATCTTCCAACCGTTAGATCGAATCGAGCTTGTTATACACAAATGAAATGTACCTTCATTTAGGTTTGAGTTAATACCTAAAAAACGTGTACACTAGGTTGATCGGCAGTTAACCGTGGTTAGCTATATGAACAATCTCATATCAACCTTATTCATCTTAACCATAACTAGTTCAAACGACTCAAATGAAACTAGGTAAAGAGTTGTTCAATTGTTATATTCTCATAGAAGTATACAAGAACACAATTGAAGCAAAATCGGTTTGATTCACTCGAATCAATTCATGAACATTATAGACATGGTTTGCAAAGAATGCATTCCTTATTATATAAATATATTAGTTCATGTCACAACCGATTTTAGAACTTTAACCACTCAAGTATGCAAATGGGTACGCATACTTAAGTAGCTGGACCAAGATTGGTTTTTGCCACTATGTGAACGGGTACGCATACCTTCAAACCCAACAGAATTTTTCGGACTCAAACCCTTCGCCAGTACGTGTACTTAGGTTCCTGGACTTCTCAAACCAACATGTACGCAAACGGGTATGCATACTATGGTTCCCGGACATGGATTACATATATGTGACAGTGCATAACATGTTAATAATCCAATGTTGGTTAAGTGTTCAAAACTCTATTTCAACCATTGAAACTTTCTTAGAGAATGACAATAGCCATTTTCACACACTATTAGCATCAAAACAATTTTCAAGTTATTGAAATAATCATAACGAAATATTCCAAGTCTACACCAAATGATTGTATCACACAAACCATGTAAGATGTTACTCGACGATTTTCACATGATCATATTTTGACTTTCGTCAAGAATATAAGATGAACTTGGTTGAAGCGAAGGCTTACAAACACATATTTCGAGAAATATGTAAGCGAAGTTAAAAACACTCTCGAAATCTCAAATGTGCATAATCGAATACTATATAGTAATACGACTTTTGTCTCAGTATAGGGATAGAGTGAAAATAAACTTTCCAAATGATAGATGAGTTTTAGTCTCCACATACCTTTTGTTGATGATGTTTCACAAGCTCTCCTTAGTAGTTCTTCGTCTTCAATTGATGAACGCCGTGAAGTCTAATTCTCAACTACACAATCCATCCTAGTCCGAGACATTACTATAACTAGACTAGGAAATCAAACTGGTAATTTGATCACTAAAATTGACAAACAAGCTTGAGATAGCAACGCTTCTAAGTTCGACTGAGTAAGCATATAACAATCTCCCACTTTGTCAATTTTAGTGACAAAACTATCAATACATATGGATTACAAAATAAATAAACTTTGTAGCTTCCATCCAAATGCTTGATCTCCTTGGTTCTTCAACATTACTCAAATCTTCACACCTAAGTACTCCAATGATTCCAAATGTGTTCAACTCAAAGATCATAGTTGTTGAAGATCCGTAGCTATAACAATGAGAAAACAGCTTGCTCTCAATCATTGTTATACAAAGATCATCTAGTATTATTACATAGCATCAAAGTTCAATTGTATCACAACTTTGACAACAATACTATGGTGATATGTATACTCCCCTTAGTCAATACTTCATCTCACAATGAAAACCACTCCTTACATAATTATCCGTAAACCATATGTATTTGTAGTGTGAACTACACATTAATTCTCCCCCTTGTCAATATAAATTGGCAAAGTTACTAAAACTAGTGAGATCCCCGTGAAATTATCATAGAGATACTACCCACCAAAAGAGAACAACATACCAACTTGTTTCGATGATTTCTCATAGTCTAAACTTAGTGTATTCATCAAGGAGTTTATAAATATACAAGATAACTCCTACAATATCCCACAACCGCACTCCCCAAAAAGATTTGGCAATTAACACAAGTTCAATTAAGAACTCTCCCCATAAAATGTCATTCAAGAAGAACAACAAGAGCGAATTTACTTCCACATGAAAAGAAGGATTTCTTTGGACATTAACAAATCTCATGAAACATGAATTTATATCCAAAAATCTCAATTGAATTAACCACAAGGAAAATGATCAATTCAATTGGCCATGCTCACATAAGAGAACTTACAGAGCCGCACAGTACATACACCAAACTGTGGATCAGGGAAAGACTAATATCATAACGGAATAATCAAAGATTCATTCTATTTTTCATCACTATTTGCACAATGGCATATAATAGACTTAATCTTTAAAAACAAAAGTTCATCCTATCTTCCATCAATATTTGCATAATGACATAATAGGCTTAACTTTTGTAGTCAAAAGTTCATTATATCTTTTATCAATACTTTCATATCGACATATAATAGAGTTAACTTTTGAACAAATATGGGATAGTCAAGGTTCACGGACGTAAACAACATATCCCATAAAAATTTGCAATATATATAACCATAAAGGTTAATACTTAATACTGCAAAAATCATCTTCCAAATAACTTAGAATTTAAATAAATAAATCTAAAAACATTGCAAGAAGAAAACGTTGGAAATAGCTATGTGTACTCACAATAATGGCTATTCCAAACCCTAGTTATCCTTCTTAAACACAAGAATAAATTCTCATAAGAAGTTTCCTAGACAATTATTAAAAGAAACAACTCACATAAAATATTTTACTTACTTTGAATAATCTTCTCATATTCCCTATATTCGTCAAGCTCATCTTCGATTAGATCGATCCTGGATTCAAGGTTATCCATCTTTTCTTCAAGTCTTTTGTAGTCAAAAGTTCATTATATCTTTTATCAATACTTTCATATCGACATATAATAGAGTTAACTTTTGAACAAATATGGGATAGTCAAGGTTCACGGACGTAAACAACATATCCCATAAAAATTTGCAATATATATAACCATAAAGGTTAATACTTAATACTGCAAAAATCATCTTCCAAATAACTTAGAATTTAAATAAATAAATCTAAAAACATTGCAAGAAGAAAACGTTGTAAATAGCTATGTGTACTCACAATAATGGCTATTCCAAACCCTAGTTATCCTTCTTAAACACAAGAATAAATTCTCATAAGAAGTTTCCTACACAATTATTAAAAGAAATAACTCACATAAAATATTTTACTTACTTTGAATAATCTTCTCATATTCCCTATATTCGTCAAGCTCATCTTCGATTAGATCGATCCTGGATTCAAGGTTATCCATCTTTTCTTCAAGTCTTTTGGAAGAAGATTCAAGTTCACTCTTCAGGGCACATACTTGTTCCAAGACGGGATTCATGGTTAAAGATAGCTTATCAAAAGGAGAGACAGAGGGATTCCCATCAAGGGAGGAATCACGTTTGTCAGAGCACATCTCACTATCAAAAGAATCAAAACGAATCTTCTTAGAAGGAAAAAGAACATTCCAAACATCACTTTCTTTGCTTGAAAGACTTGATGAGGACATGATAGAAGAGATAAATGAAATGCTCTCACTTAGGAGAAATCTTCATCTTAAAAAGAAGGAAGATAGGGGATAAATTTCCAAAAAAGACCTTTGACCAAAACCCTAACAGAATTTGGTTATCCCCATGAGAATGTCTTACAGGAAAAAGCCGTTTAAGTATAGAAACGGTTCTTGACTCAATAAACAAAAAGATCCTCAAACAAAAAGGAACATAAACACACAGGAGAATCAACAGAAATATTTCACACATCCTCTTGAAGATTACGGTTCTTGTCTAAGAGAGAAAATAACAAGAACCATCTTAAACCTTATTACAGATTGTAATTTCTCTAATCCAAGTCAGAACTGGGTGGTTTCTTATGAGAGGAATAATTATTTGTTATTCCTTGTTTCTATTGAGTCGTCATAAGAGATGAGTCATGTGCATCATTTTTCCTTTTCGGCCATGAGTTTTGAATACCTTGTCTGTTGATTTTAAATAAACTATGAATGACTTTGGAAATCTCTTTTGAAAGAGATGAAGGTTTCTTAGAGATTTCCTTTTCATCTTGAAAACAAGGTTTAACAGAGGAGAGATTTTCTTGATACCTTGTGCACATTGTATCTAGATGATCCTGATTTGTACACAATAGAACCAAAACATTTGGTATGTTCTTGTGTTTTTCTATATCATGAGCAAGGTAGTTAATATCGTGTATCGGTATCGTATCGGTCGGGTACTATACACCTATACAAATGATAATATCATTTTTATAGGCGATATACATCATTAGGATTTTTTTAATATTTAATATTTATCAAACAAAAATAAATATTGATATAACCATAATAAAAAATAATAATTGTAGTAAACATACTTCAACCTTACAAAATAAGAGCTGGTTGATTAGAGCCTTATACTATCAACAACGAAACCAAACATTGAATGTATGTTATCCCATCAACATCACATTTATAGTAATTATATCCACCATAATCATATGTGAAGTTACCAAAATTAGTGGATTCTTTCTTGAACTAAAAGTTCAAGAAATCATAATCAAAAGACAAATTACATTATTGATATATCAGTGTACAAGTGAAACCTATATTATCAGTGTACAAGTGAAACCGATATATCGGTCTGTACAGACGATACACGTGTTTTTATCGTTTATCCTTCGTATCGCCGATATTTTCAATATCGTACAGTTTTTTTCCGATATCCTATAAAAACCTTTAATATCGGCATGTACAACCGATATTGACTACCTTGATCATGAGTGACTTAAAAATCATATAGATTCAGGAATAACTTGCTGAAAATGCCTAGAAGAGTTAATCGAAGAGGTTTGATGTATCTTAGTAGGATCATAATTACGAGAGACAACAATTTCTTGTCTTAAAATCCGCAGTTGACATTCCAGGTCACCAATCTTTTTTTAATTAAGGTTTTTTTCGGTTGAAACTCTTCTGGAGAAGTAAGATTGAATATCATGGAATAATCGGGGACTATTAGGAGGACAAGTGTGATTATCAAAGACAAGGAAGTTAAGAGAACCTTCTGGAATATTTTCCTCGGGGACAGTAATCAAGAGTAGCCATCCATGCTTTAGTTAAATCACTAAACTTCTCATCAGAACAATTTGAAGTATCATGGACACTTTTATAGCACTTGGAACAAGTTTCATTAACATAGTTTTTTATGAACTATTCTATCCATTTTTTTGATTGAATGATCTTTCTTTTGAGACTTTCTTTTACTCTGTCTGAGAATCTTCTTTAACTTTTGTATAAACAGTGAAAGAGTAGAATTAAAGCAATTCTCATCTCTTGTATCAATCAATTTAGGACGCTTGAGACTTTTATCGGATGTAGCAACAAATTTGGCTAGCAAGTGACGTTTTCTCTTTGACATAGTTCAATATCAAAAATCTTTAGCTTTCAACAAGAGTATTCCTGGAAAGAGTATTAAAGTTATTTCCCTCAACAATGGCATGCTTCTTAGAATCGTATCTAGATGTATAAACGATCCTGGGAATTTTCATCACAATGTCCTTTTAGGGAATAGTCTTACCCAACGCAAAAGATGCATTAACAATTTAGGACACTTTGTGATTAAACTCATTAAATGAATCTTCATCCGTCTGAAGGTTTTCCCAATCGAATTTAGGTTTTTAAGCCTAGCTTCATTTTCTTGCTGTGTATTCCCTTCAAATACGGTTTCTAAGATATCCCAAGCATATTTAGACTTTGTGCAAGTAGTCACATGATGTTGGAGCCAGGGTAATGGCATGGATGATAGCATTTAGCAAAGTGGAGTTTTTCTTTGCATCAAGAATCTCTGCAGCATCATTTTTACCAATATCCTTTGGAACTATTACATTGCCTTCTGTAACTTCCGGAGGATCATAGCCATTAATCACATAAACCCATGATTGAAAATCACGCGCTTGAAGAAAGGCACGCATAACAATTTTCCACCATAAGTAATTTGAGCCATCGAAGATGGTGGTACGTTTATATAGATAGAAATCCAAATTCCTAGATCTCTACAAACACCAAGCTTATGAGGTCTTAGATATGTTTTCTGCTCGATACTTCAATTGAAAAACGGGGTCTAACAACCACACCCAATACACCGTTGAACAATCTGAATAGACAAACACTAATATACTTTCAAGAGAATCAACTGGATAGTCAGACTCAATCTAGAGAAAATTATATCAAAGAGTACACACAACACCACAGAAAACATCTAATGTAGAGAACGAATCCGAGCACATTGATAAGACCAAGAGTCCTACTAATATAGATGTTCTGTGCCAAGTCATGTACCGTTGCTCCATTTCCACAACGGTTGGTGCAACGGAAAGTACCCAATACAACGAGATGTTGGAATTGTTCAAAAGAGTTAACATAAACATTCCATTTCTCGAAGCAATCAGGCAAATACCGCCTATGGTAAGTTTTTGAAGGACACATTGCACACAAAAGCGAAAGCTTCATGTGCATAAGCGTGCCTTTCTCACCGAGCAAGTAAGTTCAATTATTCAAAACAAAACCCCACCTAAGTTTAAAGACCCAGGTAGCCCAACTATCTCTTGTACTATAGGTGAGCATACAATCGAAAAGCTTTATTGGACTTAGGAGCTAGTGTGAATCTACCGCCATATTCGGTGTATGTGCGGTTAGGTCTTGGGAATTGCAACCCACCTGTCACGCTACTGATTAGCGGACGAGATCTGTGCGAATCCCTCGGGGAATCGTTGAAGATGTGCTAATTAAGGTTGATAAATTTTATTTCCTGTGGACTTCATTGTGTTGGATACCCAACTTTTGTGCAAAATCTGAAAATCATATTCCTAGTTATCTTAGGACGTCCCTTCTTGGCAACGCCAAACGCTATCATAAATTGTCGTAGCGGGATATTGAATTTGTCTTTTGGCAACATGACTGTAGAACTGAATGTCTTTCATGTTAATCAACAACCCATAGAGTGTGATGATGATGAAGTACACGAGGTTAACATGATTGAGAGTTTGATTCAAGACTCATTGCCCGACATTTTGTCAGTAGACCCTGTGCAAGCATGTTTAGATAACTTTGACTTAGATCTCTTTGAGTCTGAGTACATTGGTGAAGTCCACTCTTTGCTAGAGTCTGTGCCACCCATGGATATTGCTAAATGTGAATGCGGTGGAACCCCTTCCACTCTACGATACCCATCTGCCCCGCCTCTTGACACACCACCTAAGCTTGATTTGAAACCATTACCCGATACCTTGAAGTATGCTTTCTTAGGTCCTTCGACACTTTACTGTGATTATTGCATCATGTTTAGACACGGAACAGGAAAGTAGACTCTTAGAAGTACTTCAAGAACGAAAGGAGCCTTAGGTTGGACCATTTCCGATCTTAAGGGTATAAGTCCCACAATTTGCATGCATCACATAAACCTTGAGGAGAACACTAAACCATCTAGGGAAATGCAAAGGAGACTTAACCCCAACATGAGAGATGTTGTCAAGGGTGAGATTCGAAATTGCTTGATGCGGGTATCATCTACCCCGTCTGATAGCCGGTGGGTCAGTCTATTCGGTGTAGTACCCAAGAAGTCCGGCATTCTTGTTGTTCAAAACGAGATGAATGAGCTCATTCCCACCCGTGTGACCTTTGGGTGGCGAGTATGTATTGATTATAGAAAATCGAACACGGTAACCAAGAAAGACCATTTTCCCCTTCCGTTCATTGACCAAATCTTTGGAAAGGTTAGCCAAACATAAGTACTACTGCTTCTTAGATGGCTATTCTGGCTACAACCAAATTCACATAGCACCGAAGACCAACAAAAGACCACATTTACCTGTCCTTATGGAACATTTGCTTATCGTCGTACGCCTTTTGGGCTGTGCAATGCACCTCTACTTTTCAACGTTGCATGATGAGCATTTTTTTCCGACATGGTAGATAAGTTCCTTGAGATTTTTATGGATGATTTTTATGTGTTTGGGTCTTCATTTGATGAGTGTTTGCATCACCTCACATGTGTGCTAGTTAGGTGTAAGGAGAAGAGTTTGGTCTTGAATTGGGAAAAATGCCATTTCATGGTTAATTCAGGCATTGTTCTAGGGCATATCATCTCGGAAAAAGGCATAGAAGTAGACAAAGCCAAGGTAGATCTCATTCAACAATTGCCTCAACCTCGTTCTGTGAGGGACATCAGATCATTTCTAGGCCATGCGGGTTTTTACCGCCGATTCATCAAAGACTTTAGTAAAATTTCACGACCTTTGTGCAATCTTCTTGCAAAAGATGTTGCATTTGTCTTTGATGATGCTTGTAAGGAAGCATGGGAGCAATGAAGGATCTCCTTACATCTCGCCCCTATAGTCGGACCCTTTGATTGGTCATTACCATTTGAGATTATGTGTGATGCGTCGGCTATCTTTGTAGGAGCTCATTTTAGGCCAACGAGTAGACAAACTCCCTTATGTGATCTACTATGCTAGTAAAACACTTAATGATGCTCAATTGAATTATTCCACTACCGAGAAGGAGTTGCTAGCTGTTGTGTTTGCATTAGACAAGTTTAGATCTTATTTGATAGGGTCTAAGGTCATCATTTATTCTGATCATGCTGCATTGAGATATCTTTTGTCTAAGAAAGATGCTAAGGCTCGTCTAATTCGATGGATACTCTTGCTACAAGAGTTCAACCTCGAAATTCGAGATAAGAAAGGGTCAGAAAATGTTGTTGTTGATCACTTGTCTAGGTTGAATGTTGAACCTGGCGTGAGTACGTGTTAATTAGGGAATCATTCCACGATGAGCAATTGATGCTTGTGTCTCGAAATGCCTTGGTTTGTTGATATTGTGAACTACCTTGCTACGGGTAGAATGCCCTTGCATTGGTCTAAACAAGACCGTTCTAAATTCTTGGCTGAAGTTAAACATTTCCTTTGGGATGACCCATATTTGTTTAAGTACTTGCAAGACCAAATCATTAGGAGATGTGTCCCCAATTCCGAACAAAGGGAGTCATCTCTTTCTGTCATGACCATGCTTGTGGAGGCCACTTTAGTGCCAAGAAAATCTTGCAAAGATCTTGCAAAGCGGTTTTTATTGGCCAACTCTTGTTTAAGGATTGCCATGCATTACGTGTTGCTTGTGACCGATGCCGAAATTAGGAAGTATATCTAGGAGAAACATGATGCCCTTACAACCCATATTGATTGTTGGCATGTTTGATGTTTGGGGCATTGATTTCATGGGTCCATTTCCGAATTACGAAGGTAAGTTGTACATCCTTGTAGCATCGATTATGTCTCTAAGTGGGTAGAGGCCATTGCATCCAAAACCAACGACCATAAAGTTGTTCTTTCTTTTCTTAAGGAGAACATTTTCTCCCGTTTTGGAACCCCGAGAGCGATAATCGGTGATGGAGGTAGTCATTTCGCAATAGACCCTTTGAATCACTAGTGCGCAAGTATGGAATCACTCATAAGGTCGCAACACCTTACCATCCTCAAACCAGTGGCCAAGTAGAAGTTTCTAATAGGGAAATTAAGCATATTCTTGAGAAGACCGTCAATCCTTCTAGGAAAGATTGGTCTTTGCGCTTAAATGATGCTTTATGGGCCTATAGGACTGCCTACAAGACTCCCATTGGGATGTCGCCTTACGAGACTTGTGTACGGAAAAGCATGTCATCTACCTGTTGAGTTAGAACACCGTGCATCTTTGGGCTGTGAAAAAGTTGAATTTTGATCTTGATAAAGGCGGTACCCGTAGAAAACTTCAACTCAATGAGTTAGAAGAATTGAGAAATGATGCATATGATAGTGCAAAAACGTACAAACATAGAATGAAGGTGTTTCACGATAAGCGCATTCTGCGCAAGTCTTTCACCCCCAGTCAAAAGTTTTATTGTACAACACTAGGTTGCATTTGTTTCCATGAAAGCTACGTTCCGATGGTCCGGACCATTCGTAGTGCGTCTTAGTCTTTCCCCATGGAGCTGTAGAAGTTGAAAACCCAGCAAACAAGAACATTTTCAAAGTCAATGGTCGTAGATTGAAACCATTTCGGAGCATCTTCCACCAGAAGTTGAGACCGTTGACTTGGAAGACCCCATCTATGTGGACTGATCTAGTTCACTTGTGTACATACATATGGACTAAAAATCCATCATTTCCCCCTTTTTTTTTTTTTCTTTTGCATAATTTTGATGTGTGCTAACCAAACCTTTTTGTCTTGCGCTCTTGATTGTTTGCTTTCAAAGCATTCATCTTTCTATGGTTTGGCAACACCCTCTTGCATCCGGTAATCTCTTCCCTTTTCTCCTCTCAACATAGTTCTCTTGGTATGTGAATGTTTAAATTCTTATTATCTGTTAACACATTGAGGACAATGTTTGATCTAGGTTTGGGGGTGTGATTTGCATATAGAGTTTTTAGTCTTTTTTATTTTACTTCTTTAATTCTAAAAAAAAAAAAAAAAAAAAAAATCAAAAAACTCAAAAATTTGCATAAAAACCTCCAACTTTTAGAGATTTTAGAGTCACTAGCATGCTTTTAGCTATGTTTACATAGAGTCGACCGAAATAACAAGAACTTGGAAGTCTTGGAGAACGCAATCGGGTTCCTTAGTTGATTAGAGCGTTAAAGTCGGATTTAACCATCTAGGAGGGCGAATTAGGTCTTTGTTTAGATATTCGGTAGTAGAATTGTGATCAACCATAGTGGAGACTACCCATTTTACATCAAGCGAGGTACCGACCTTCACTCTTTGTGACTTTCTAGAAAAGCTTTTAGAGTGTGTGTCACCGTACGTCAATTAAGGGTAGGAATGGTGAGCTACCCAACTTCGCACCACTTTCGGCCACTACTTTTGTTCTCTTGAGTGCTAATTCCGTCAATCATGAGGGTGACGTCTAAAGATGAAAACTCCTTCTAAATATCGATTTGCAGTTAGCATCACTCTCTCTCTCAATCAGTAGTTCCATAGAAACACATCATCGTCAGCAAGCGGAGCAACATCAGAATATTTGAAGAAAGTTGATATAGTCCAAGGTTTACATACAACAAAGAAAAAGAGGATGAGAATTAATGAAGTTTATAAAATCAAGACAATACAAGTTGTGAAAAATTGAGTGATAAAGTCCTTTGTCCATGGAGTTAGTTGTTTCATTATTTGTATTTTTATTTTCACTTATTAACATTAAAAAAAAAAAAAAAAAAATCAAACAAAAATCAAAAAAAAATATATTGTAGTTTATTTTCTTAGTTTTGATACCACCATGGTAAAGAAGAATTGAAAAAGAAAAATCCAAATAACAAGGAATTTGAGTAGAAAAGTTAAAAAATTGTCAAGTTTTGTGAAGTTTAGAAGTTCATCATCAACAATTGAAGACCGAAGACCGAAGATTGAAGACGTTTCTATGGTTCCTATGAGAGAATGATGTTAATTGCCGATCGGGTGAGAAGGTAAGTGAGTACTCCACCCCTTGCTAATGGTTGATTTCCCTTCTTAGAGATCATCGGAAAAAGATTCTTTTTGTCCACACCTCTCGTGGAGTCTCCTTAAATTATTTCGGAAGGTTATCCTTCTTACCTACAACGTGTGCAGGATTTCTCTCTTTATTCCTGCCTGCACACATGAGAGACTAAAAAGCGATCTTTTTGAGTGCAACTATCATAAAACCCTAATGGTGAGGCAGAAGTCGAGGCTTATGATCACAATCGAATCCGAATTCTTTCATATGGTATGGTTACTTCTCGCTCAGCACTTAAGGATGAGAATGCGTTCTTTGGTAGTTCTAACTTCATGTTACTAGCATGCAGGAAACTCTATGTCCTCATAGCTTCTAGGATGCTTGAGACCCTTTACACTCTACGAAGTTGGAGAAGGTTTTGTGGGTACACCTCTCGGTAAACCCTCACGAGACTACAACTCGTCCACTAGGGACACCTAGGGGTTTAAAGGCTTAGTGCATACGCTAAATGCATTCGAGACTGCTGACAGGGGTATAGTTAGGATTTCTTATTTTTGTTTCACTTGAGGACAAGTAAAATTCGGGTTTGGGGGTATTTGATGAGTGCCAAATAGTGCATATTTATACACCTTTTTATTTGCATTTTACTCATCTTTTGCGCTTAGAAATCGGATATTATCCCAGTTATTACGTGTTTTCTTTGTTTTCAAGAATAAATATTTGTATTAATTAATTTTGTGTTTTTAGGCAATAAATAAAGTCGAGAAACCGAGAAGCCCAAAAGAGCGAAGACTCGAGGCAAGTGTCTATGGAGCAGGAAAGCCGAAGCCCGCACGCGCAACGGTTGCAACCCAACAAGTAGCAACTCATCTACAAGACATGGGCCCAAGCTATCCATCTCCGGCCCGTGACCGGATCCGAGTCCATCATTCTGGAGCCGTTAAGATCTTCACTCGCCACATCCTACGCTCGCTCGGCCTCGCGCATCAACTCTTGATGTCTGCGCTCAACACCAAATCGCTTAAGTTCTCCCTCGACCGTTCGGATCTCCCGCAAGATCCTACGCTCGCTCCTACGTGCGCTTCAACTCTCGATGTCCCGCCCATCGAAATCCCCATACCCTATACCCCGGTCGAGTAACCCCTATTCTCCATTTCACTTTCTCTTTCTTCTCCCACGATTTCTCGGAGAAAACCCATGCCTTTCCTTCACCTTCACCCACACCTTTCACCGAGCCATCACCACCTCCATCATCACCATCACCAACAACTCCACGGTAGCTCTGCAGATATCTACATGCCCTAGTTCGCACTTGTCTCGGCCTTTAGCTTCTCCAACCCTAGAAGCTAGGGTTAAGGCGATTGGAATTAGGGTTTCACCACCAAACCCCACGCATGTTCGATTCGGAGGTCGAGAGGACAACAAGGAGAGAAGTAGCAGGTTTGGGTCATCATGTATTTGTTATTAGAGTAATTGTAAGAGTATATATTGGAGTTTGGGAGGGATGAGAGAGGCAGTCAGTTTTAGAGTCAATTTTAGGGTTTATATTTAGTCTGCAATTTTAATTTAATCTGTTTTTTATGTTCACCATGGGCTAATTCCATTTGCTAGGATTTACGTGAAGCCCTAATTCTTGTTCTGTTGATCAACTATGTTGAGATTGTTCTTGAATGCTTAATTCTTGAGATAGTTGCAATTCTTGCACTTCAATACTTTGCTTTCACAGTGAATATCATGTATTTATTGTAGCTAGGATTAAAGCTGTGTTGGACTGTGCTCGGCTCTTGCCTAAGAGATAGTTGCCAAACCCTTGACTAATTGTGCTTAACTTAGACAATTAGTGCTCGGCTTGGTACTCTAGATGTTGATTGCATTATCATATTGGTGAAACTCCTTAGATAAGAGATAGTCTTGACACATTATCCTTATCTTGTCATAGGATTAAGAACACTTCATCTAGTTGACACACATAACTTGAACGAGTGGTGGATTGGGCAATCTAGTATCCTTCATACTCATAACTTGAATTTCATATTGCCTTAGCCGTGAAACTTTCATCTCAGTCGTAAAGACTTTAAACAAAAGCCTTTGTATCTCTGTCACGTCACCTGAATTCAGTCGAGAAGCTTAGAATAACATAGCACACCCTAGTTCCCTGTGGAAAGACTTGTGCTTGCCACTGCCTTCAAAGGCTCTGTGCACTTGCAGATTAAGACATAGGAAAAGCATCTTTTAGCTCCTATCAAGCAGTTGGCTTCACACAGCAATGATAGTCTCATGGACTATATGGAATACTAGATGTGAAGTACAATTTCAGAGTATAAAGGCTGATCCACAAGGGGTGGCGCGTAAAGCATTGAGCTTCATAAATTATATGGAAACTCTCCATAGTAGAAACCCAACGTATAGAATAGCAGTTCATAACCATATACCCGATTCTTTACAGTGGCGACCCCCTGTCTTTCCTTTTCTGGAAATAAACTGTGATGCCTCTTATGATCCATATTGAGGGGTGAATTCGTGTTTAGTTTCTACCCTTCCTAGCCACACCAAATGACCTCACAATTCCAAGAATGATAAAAGAGAGAGTTCTTTTTCCATTGTACCTAGTCCTTCTTTATATAGGCTTTCCCAAAAGCCCTTCTTTTTATGACATCATGACACATGTCCTAACCCTCCTTAATTACTCTTAATGCCATTCCTTAATATAATCTCCTTCTTATTCACTAATCCCTTATTTGTCCTCTCCTCTCAAATGGATCTTTTCTTGTTGGACTTGGGCCTAGTCCCCAAGTCCTCATGTTTTCTACTTGACTTGGTCACCCTTTTGGGGTACCCCAGGCCCGTTAAGGGGCGTTATTTTTATGTATCAACATTAGTCCCCTGACTATTGGATCAATGATCAGATAATCCAATAGTTAAAACTCTCTCATCTTCATGCGCCACATGTCGCTAGAAGCAGGGTGGCTACCGCATCATTTATGGTGAAGTTTCCCTTATATAGTAACATCAGATCTCTAATCAGGTTATCGGTTTTCAAATTTACATTTCCATTTACTCCTTTTTTCGTGAGATACCTCGCTCAAATGGCTCACTCCCTTCATGGATATGTGTTGTCTTTGGCGCTTATTCATATGCTGGTCTCGACGATATTCAAGCGTGCTGAGCTAAAGCGCCTTCTACTTGTGAGAACCGAAGTTGAGGAACTTCGGACACAAAGAAAGGTGAATAGAAACGCCAAGCGCGCGAATTTGTGGTGCAAATACGAGGAATATCAAGGCTTGTTAAACAAGCCAGGATCATCCGGCCGTGTTTCATTAGAAATCCAGCGCGCGTTGGATGAGGCTACTACTGCTCGTGACGCGGCTAATCAGTTGTTCGCGGATTCCTTGATGATGACGGCTACTATAGATCACGCTATCTCCGACTGCCATCTTTGTATTTATAATCAGGCGGCCACACCGCTTCTTGGGCATACTCTTACCTTAGCGGCTGCATCTATGCTCGTGCCTCACCCCTATGTTGAGGATGAGTTGGCGCGTTTATTGCTACTAAAGGAAGAAGCGGGTTTGTTGTGGAAACTCAGGTTAATTCATCAGGATAAGGTGCGTAAAGAGTATGACGAGCATGAAGATACTCTCTCGCTCGCTCGCGGAGCCGGGGTTGAGAGTGAGGTTATTCAAGATATTCACAAGTTGGTGAATGAAGCTGATCAAGATCTCCGTTTGGCCACCGCGTAGTGCGATGACGGCCATTTGATGGTGGAGGCTTTATATGCAGATATTACTCGTTATCGAATATTAATGGCTGACTAAGCTTTGTTTTTTCTTTTAGAAGGGGTTCTGTTGTTGTCGTGTGTTTTTTTTTTTTTGAAATATGATGTGAACTGAATTTTATTTGAATTGGGTTATTCTCCCGTATTTATTTGAGTAAAATAGCTATGCTGCGCTTGTCTCCTCTTATCCCCCCCCCCCCCCTCTTTTTCTTTTGCGAGGGAAGTTAGGTGAGGTGGGAATTAAGTTATTTCAGAAAGGCCTTGGGTAGAGTGAGCACTAGTAAGCGCGCCTACTCCCCCTCTCTTTTTTTTTTGAAGGATGTTGGGTAGAGTGGGCGTTAGTAAAACGCGCCTACACCCCCTCTTTTTATTTCGGAAGGGTCTCGGGTAGAGTGGGCGTTAGTAAAACGTGCTGTTAAGCGCATATTTTGCATACATTTAGTGTCGAATCCATGCTAGTAATTGCTACATATTCTTGTGAATTATTGTATATTACTCTTGTTTTCTATCTTATGTGTTTACTCAGGTGAATCACCCAAAGTCAATGGAATCGGGGTTGAAATGGCTCAAAAGGGGAAAGGACCGAGTTACAGAACTGCCTAGGTTGGGAAACCCCACCGTAGATGCAACGGGTTCAAGAGAATTTTCAGAGTCAGAGGTACGGCGAGGAAAGCAAGCCGTATGAAAATCCAGGGAAGCTTACGGTTTGGAAAGCTTTCTCAACCAAACCGTAGGTACAAATTAGAATATATTAAGGATTTGAACACACCATCTTGTAGAGGATGAAGATACAAAAAGAATGCAAAAAGAATGAGCTTAATCGGACGTCGGATGAAGAAGTTATGGCCAAAATGGTGAAGGAAAACAAAGGAGTAGATTCGAAGCACCTACGGTTGGGAAACCCAACCGTACGTAAAATCGGGGAACATTCGGTTGGGAAACCCAACCGTATCTGATTTATAAAAGGTGCGAATTTGGGCTTCTAAATCAAGGAAAACGCGGTCCCGGAAGGATTCTAAACCATATAATTCGTGGGTATTATATAAGGAGAGCCCCAATACATTAAGAAGACACATCTCATATTATATTTTTTCTTCTTGGTAAAAACCTAGGGTTTACCCCTTTAGGGGGAACCCATTCTTTTTGTAATCATGAGTTGCTAAACCTTTGTTGATTGAGGATGAATTCAATGTTCTAGCGTGAAGCTCTATTATTATACAAGTTTGTTCGGAGTTTTAATCACATCATCGTTTGTTTTCACTATTTGATCTTTATGATTAATTATTGGATTGATTTGGAGTGCACGCTAGATTGATTTACTAATTGTTCTATTGCTAGTACTGGGTTAGGAGATAAGTAATCGTCGAATAATTCATACACAAGTAGAAACTGCAAGACCTTGCAGAGGGATTCTGTGGAGCAATTGCGGGTGAATACAACACCAGCAAGTGGACCTTGAGCTAAGAGTTTAACTACTGGGATCAACCTAATTCACAAAGCCTAAGCGTTCGATAGGATTACACCTTGACTGAGCTACTACTTGGTGGTTCGGTTGGATAGAATCGATATTGGAGAGCTTACGTATCCGTGGTAAAAGGAGTTTTGAGGATAGCGAGCTAGATGCTTTCCTACGGTTGGTGATGAATGGTTCTAACGAAGATAGATAAGTATACTAATCCGATTATCGCTTGGTAACGGCGAAGGATTCCTTGATCATCTCTTTCTTTTATTCATTATTCTTTCTATTTTACTTTAATCAAACAATCCCCCTTGTCTTTTATTATTTTCTTGAACTAAATAACATATCAATTACACGACTCTCGGGAACGATCCTTACTCTTTGCTATATTATTTATTTAATTAGTGGGAAATATCTTGATTAATTTGTTGTGGTTACGACACGCATCAAATTTTGGCGCCGCTATGGGAGCGGTTGTCAATTGATTTGTTATTTGTTTAGCTTGTTTTTGTTTTTAATTTTTTCTTGTGTTCTTGTGAGTCGTCATGTTTCCTTATGGACATAACATGTACGGAGCACAAGATCAATCAACATATAATAGTGGTAATCAATATGGATTTCAATCTCATTCATATAACAACTACCAACCATACCCTCTGAGCTTTATGGATACTCTCATACATATCAACAACCTTATGACGGGTATGTAAGTGAGCAATCAAAGGGATGGGAGGATAGTTATGCTTCACGATCGGTTGTTTTCTAGTAATGTGCGGATGACAGAGAGTTTGGAAAGACCTACTCCTCTTTATCATGTTCTTTCGTCATTTATGTCAAAAGAAGAGATACGGTCTGAACTTTCCATCGTGAATAACGGCGGAAAACGTATTAATATCAAAAAACTTTCTAAACAATATGATCAGTTAGAAGAAGCTGGAGCATCAGAAAAGACCCTCGAAGAAATCAACAAGGTAATACGGACGGAACTTCAACGTCGTTGGGATATTGAAGATTATGAGGTTGACGAGGACTCTGATGAAGATGAGCAACCTTTGGAAAATCCTTGCAATAATGGTAATGTTATTTTAACTCCGGATCATAATAACGATCACTCGCCTATTCAAAAGGAGGGGAACGAATATGACATAACCGTTGTTATAAATCCTTGCACCAATGAACTAGAATTTCTAGGAGATGATTCTGATTCTGATGACGAGTTTGTTGAAGAGATAGTGATTGAGAATGAAACCAATTTTATTGAAGTTTGAAGCAGAAACTGACGAAGAATGGCTAAATAGTTTGATAGAGGAAAACAATACAAATGAGGTAAATAATTCATTACAATTCTTTAAGAATGATGAGGATCCTGTAATACGAGAGATTGTGGAAGGTTTGTCTAATCCTTTGAATATTTCGAATCTTTTGATCCACATCACTTGGGATTGAGTATTTGTGCTTCTAAAATTCTGAAGGATTATTTTACTTCTAAGTATATACCACTTGATGTGTTTGATTCTAGTATTTGTGCGGGTTCATCGAGAGGAACCTATAGAAGTTCCCTTATTTTATGTTCTCTATCCACTTTCGAGTGTAGAAAGGACTAAGCGTGGGGAAGCTTTAAAGTTATAACAATTTCATTATTCATATGTTATGCTAATAATTGTGTGAAGTTGTTATTAGAATTGCAGATTGTTTTCGGGCAGACTACTGATTTTGATTGTTGGTATATGGATGATAACAAGAGAGTGGTGACGACTTTAAACCAAGCGCTTAATGGGAGGCAACCCATAGGTTTTGTATCTTAAACCCTTTTATTTTTTTGTTTTATTGTTTTCATATCATATTTGCATCCCCATGTTTAATTTCATTGAGTCGGAATCTATCTTAGAAGAGAATTATGACGAATACCTTTCCGTCGAGAAAAATTCAGACTGCGCGTAGTTCAGTCCAGAGACCATAACTGTCAGAACGTTTATCGAAACATTGTGCCCTTTTGACAGTGTGTAGAAAACACGTAGATGAACAACTTTTGTGAAATGGAGTTTTTCCAAATTCCTTACCAATTTGTACAGTTTTTGCGTTTTATCTGCTGTTCGTCAGAATTCAGAATTTTCGAGTTTTACATTGAGGACAATGTGAAGTTTAAGTGTGGGGAGTCTTTTGCATATAGAGTTTTTAGCTTTTACGAGTCAAAATTTTTGTATATATTTGAATAAGACCTCCAACTTATAGAGATTTTAGAGTCACTAGCATACTTCTAGGTATGTTTACATAGAGATTTCGACCTACATAAGCTCGAACTTGGAAGTGTTAGGGAACTACATTCGGATTTCTTGCTTGTTAGAGTGTTATATAATGGATTTAATCATGCTGGTGATGCAAATTAGGAGCAGGGAGAAATGCATTATTAGAGTTGCTGATCAATCATTAGTGGAGACTACCTATTTTCAAATCAACGAGAGGCACTGGACCAAATTTCTTTGTAGGCGACTAAAGAGCTTTATTTTGAGTGTGTGTCACCGTACGTTAATTCGGGTAGAATGGTGAGCTACCCAACCTCCCACTAATAGAAGCACTATTTTTGATCTCTTGAGTGCTAATTTTGTCAATCATGAGGGTGACGTCTATAGATGAAAACCACCTTCTTGTAGTTTGATTTGCAGTTAGCACCATTATTTCTCTCGCCAACAACAGATCCATAGAAACAACATCATCATCAACAAGTGGAGCGACATAAAAATCTACAAGGGAAGTTGAAGACGTTTGAGGTTTACAAGCAACAATACGAGTAAGAGCAAATTTCATATCCAAGTAAAGCAACATACAATGAGCAGATTTTTATATACATGTTGGAGACTTACACATAAGGAGCGGAATTCTATATCTAAGTATGAAGACTTATTTACAAGAGCAAAGAAAATCAAAAGATGAGAGTTATTGAAGTTTATGATACAAAGACAATACAAGTTGTGAAGATCAAAGTGGTAAAGTACTTCTTTCATGGCCATGTTATTTTGATTTCGTTATTATTTTTGTAGTTGCAATCTTTTTTAAAAAACAAAAAAAAAAAAAAAAAAAAAAAAAGAAGAGAAAATACAAAAAGATTTGCATTTAGGTTGTTATTTGTTCAATAAGGCCATGGGGAAGAAAAATCTATAAGGAAGTATCAAGCAATAAGGAAATTGAAGAGAAAGATTTATAAATTGTCGAGTTCTACGAAGTTCAAGAGTTTATCATCGGCGGTTGAAGGCAGAAGACGAAGACCAAGAAGATGAAGAAGACGAGCCGATCGAAGACGTTTCTATTGGATCTTTGTGAGAGTGGTGTTATCATCATTGCAATCGGATGTGAAGGTGGTAAGTACTCTCATCCTCGATAATAGTGGTTGATTTCCTTTCTTAGAGATCATCGAAAAAGTCTTTTATTTTCCACGATTTTGTGGAGTCTCCAGAAATAATTCGGAAGGTTTCCTTCCCACCATTCAACGTGTGTAGGATTCTCTCTTCGTTCCTACCTGCACACATGTGAGACCCGTAAAAAAGCGAGTCTTTTTAGTGCAATTATCATAAAACCCTTTTAAGTGAGGCGGAAGTCGAGGCGAAATGCTTATTGATCGCTCTCAAACACGCGTTCTCTCATTATGGTGTGGTTATTTCTCACTCAACATTTAAGAATGAGAATATGTTCTTTGGTATTTCTAACTTCTTATTACTAGCATGCGAAACTCTATGTCCTCATAGCTCTTTGGATGCTTGGGAAGGCTGGGCAGCTTTGAAGTTGGAATAGGTTTTGTGGGTATATCTCTCCGGTAAACCCTCATGAGACTATAACTCGTCCACTAGGGACACCTAGGGTTTAAAGGCATTGCACATGCTAAGTGCAACCGTATCCTCGACGACATGGAGTTGTTGTATTTTAGATAGTTTGCTCGAGGACTAGCAAAATCCAAGTGTGGGGAATTTGTTAAGCGCATATTTTGCATACATTTAGTGTCGAATCCATGCTAGTAATTGCTATATATTCTTGTGAATTATTGTATATTACTCTTGTTTTCTATCTTATGTGTTTACTCAGGTGAATCATCCAAAGTCAATGGAATCGGGTTTGAAATGGCTCAAAGGGGAAAGGACCGAGTTCTGAGAACTGCCTAGGTTGGGAAACCCCACCGTAGATGCACCGAGTTCAAGAGAATTTTCGAGTCGAGTTACGGCGAGGAAAGCAAGCCGTATGCAAATCCGGGGAAGCTTACGGTTTGGAAAGCTTTCTCAACCAAACCGTAGGTACAAATTAGAAGATATGAAGGATTTGAACACACCATCTTGTAGAGGACGAATATACAAAAAGAATGCAAAAAGAATGAGCTTAATCGGACGTCGGATGAAGAAGTTATGGCCAAAATGGTGAAGGAAAACAAGGAGTAGATTGAAGCACCTACGGTTGGGAAACCCAACCGTACGTAAAGTCGAGGGGAACATTCGGTTGGGAAACCCAACTGTATACAGACATAAAAGGTGCGAATTTGGGCTTCTAAATCAAGGAAAACGCGGTCCGGAAGGATTCTAAACCATATAATTCGTGGGTATTATATAAGGAGAGCCCCAATACATTAAGAAGACACATCTCATATTATATTTTTCTTCTTCGGTAAAAACCTAGGGTTTACCCCTTTAGGGGAACCCATTCTTTTTGTAATCATGAGTTGCTAAACCTTTGTTGATTGAGGATGAATTCAATGTTCTAGCGTGAAGCTCTATTATTATACAAGTTTGTTCGGAGTTTTAATCACATCATCGTTTGTTTTCACTATTTGATCTTTATGAGTAATTATTTGATTGATTTGGAGTGCACGCTAGATTGATTTACTAATTGTTCTATTGCTAGTATTGGGTTAGGAGATAAGTAATCGTCGAATAATTCATACACAAGTAGAAAGCGCAAGACCTTGCGAGAGGGATTAATGGAGCAATTGCGGGTGAATACAACACCGGCAAGTGGACCTTGAGCTAAGAGTTTAACTACTGGGATCAACCTAATTCACAAAGCATAAGCGTTCGATCGGATTACACCTTGAGTGAGCTACTACTTGGTGGTTCGGTTGGATAGAATCGATATTGGAGAGCTTCCGTATCCGTGGTAAAGGAGTTTTGAGGATAGCACTTGGCTAGATGCTTTCCTACGGTTGGTGATGAATGGTTCTAACGAAGATAGATAAGTATACTAATCCGAGTTATCGCTTAGTAGCAGCGAAGAATTCCTTGATCATCTCTTTCTTTTATTCATTATTCTTTCTATTTTACTTTAATCAAACAATCCCCCTTGTCTTTTATTATTTTTTGAACTAAATAACATATCAATTACACGACTCGTGGGAATGATCCTTACTACTGCTATATTATTTATTTAATTAGTGGGAAATATCTTGATTAATTTGTTGTGGTTACGACACGCATCACGTGCCTACTCCCCCTCTTTTTATTTCAGAAGGGTCTTGGGTGGAGTGAGCATTAGTGAAACGCGCCTACTACCCCTCTCTTCTTTTTTTTTGAAAGGATGTTGGGTAGAGTGGGCGTTAGTAAAACGCGCCTACTCCCCCTCTTTTTATTTCAGAAGGGTCTCGGGTAAAGTGAACGTTAATGAAACGCGCCTACTCCCCCTCTCTTCTTCTCTTTTTTTTTTTTGAAAGGATGTTGGGTAGAGTGGGCGTTAGTAAAACGCGCCTACTCCCCCTCTTTTTATTTTGGAATGGTCTTGGGTGGAGTGAGCATTAGTGAAACTCGCATACTCCCCCTCTCTTTTTTTTTTTGAAGGATGTTGGGTAGAGTGAGCGTTGGTAAAACGCGCCTACTCCCCATTTTATTCGTAGTTTTGTCAGGCAATCAGGCGCCTTTGGCTGCCCTGAGACCTTCTGTGAATTTGTCAGTTAATCAGGTGCCTTTGGCTATCCTGAGACCTTTTGTGGATTTGTCAGTCGATCAGGTGCCTTTGGCTAATCTGAGACCTTTTGTGAATTTTTCAGTCGATCAGGCGCCTTTGGCTGCTCTGAGACCTTTTGTGAATTTGTCAGTCGATAAGGCGCCTTTGGCTTCTCTAAGACCTTTTGTGAATTTGTCAGTCGATCAGGCGCCTTTGGATGCTCTGAGACCTTTTGTGAATTTTTCAGTCGACTAGGCGCCCTTGGCATTCCCCGGAACTTTTGTGGATTTGTCAGTCAATCAGGCGCCTTTGGCTGTCCTGGGAACTTTTGTGAATTTTTCATTCGACCAGGTGCCCTTGGCATTCCCGGAACCTTTTGTGAATTTTTCAATCAATCAGGCGACTTTGGCTGTCCTGAGACCTTTTGTGAATTTGTCAGTCAACCAGGCGCCCTTGGCATTCCCGGGACCTTTTGTGAATTTGTCAGTCAACCAGGCGCCCTTGGAATTTCAGGGACCTTTTGTGAATTTGTCATTCAATCAGGCGCCTTTGGCTGCCTTGAGACCTTTCGATATATCTTCCTGTCAATCGTGAGAAAAAACCGTTCTTACCAAAAAGATAGTGTGTACAATTTGCGGGCTCATAATCCGCATTCTCCCTTTCTCTCTCTTTCGGGTTAATGGCGAGGGAATGGATCATGCTCAATCATCTGTCTTGTCGTCTCGAGTTCCCCAGCTTCCCACTTGCATTCGAATATGCTTCGAATGACAAAGCACTCTTTCGTTGGGTGTCCCATTCTTCGGTGGTAGTAGCAGTATCTGGACGAGTTTTTATCCATTTTGTTGATATCTATTGTGGTTGGGGGTAGCTGAATTTCTCTTTCGGGGATCCATTGATTTAAAAGCTTGATCGCGCGTTCTTTACTGCAGGCGAGAGGGGGTGGTGTTTTGTAATCACGCCTACTTCCTCCGTTCCTCCCTTGGTTTCTGCCATCAGCGTGGGATTGGTCTCTACCCTCGTTAATTTTAGGCCTCACGTTGCGTGGGGCTCCCGACACAGCGCTAATTGTGGTGTGCCAAGCAGAGTCTATAGGCATCTCTTCTATGCAGTCGACGATTCTCTCAGCTGCTTCTTCTAGTTCAACAAAGGTCTTGAACCTAAAATTAATTAAACCCCTTCTGAAAGCTGGGACCATTCCGCGTATGCATGTTTCGACAAGCGCTTCCTCGTTGATGTCTTCATGACAGTCCAGTGTCAAGCGCCGAAACCGCAAGATGTATTTTCCTACTTCTTCGCCTGTTCGCTGCCCGCTCTTGCTCAGGTCTATCGTCGTTATCTTCCTTTTGGCCGAGTAAAACTTCCCAAGGAAGGGTGTGGACAAGGTCTGCCAGGAATCCACGCTTTCTTCCTTTAGGTTGTCATACCAAGTGAACGATGTGCCTGTAAGTGACTTGGGGAATTCTTTTAAACACAGTCTTCCATCTGTAGCTCTGTCGTTCATTGCTGATAAAAATCGGCTAAGATGTTCTCGCGCATTTCCTTGACCCTTGTACACTTTGAACTTTAGAGAGATGTAGTCTTCGGGATACGAGTATTCTCGGATGTGCGCTGGATATGGGATATTCACATGGCAATGGTTGTCTTGTTTTACCACATGGTAGTTCTGCTCTAGGTATTCGGCGATTTCTTTTTGTGACGTCACTGTTGTCTTGTCGCCTTTTTGTTCTTCGCCTTTTGTTTCCTCTTTGGGAGTACTTTGTCCTGCTATTACTACATGTGTTATCCAGTCTTCAAGCTCTTGTCTCCTTCGTGAGCGCTCATTCAATTCTTCCTGAATGTTTTGTAAGGTTGATGATACGGGTTTCTCTAGTCGAGCTGCCTGTTTGTTATTTTCACGTGGTGTTGTTACCTATCTATCTTGGAGTCCATGGCTTACCGATGGCTTGATAACGCCTAGGATTGGTGTTTCTTCCTCGCTATCATCATCTTCCATTGTCACCTCGTCCAGATTAAGAGGTTGATCAGCCGCTTGGTTTCCTATCGCGCCTGAATTAGCGCCTTCTAGGTGTGTCATGATGGGTTAGGCACGAGCCTCCGGGTGTGGTCGCCAAATGTTGATGGGTGAATTCGTGTTTAGGTTCTACCCGTCCTAGCCACACCAAATGACCTCACAATTCCAAGAATGATAAGAGAGAGAACTCTTTTTCCATTGTACCTAGTCCTTCTTTATATAGGCTTTCCCAAAAGTCCCTCTTTTTATGACATCATGACACATGTCCTAACCCTCCTTAATTACTCCTAATGCCATTCCTTAATATAACTTCCTTCTTATTCACTAATCTCTTATTTTTCCTCTCCTCTCAAATGGATCTTTTTCTTGTTGGACTTGGGCCTAGTCCCCAAGTCCCCATGTTTTCTACTTGACTTGGTCACCCTTTTGGGGTACCCCAGGCCCGTTAAGGGGCGTTATTTTCATGTATCAACAATCCAAACTCTGGCCTAACTAGAATTGCACTTGTCATACGTGATCATGCAGGAAAATGGAGAGGAGGCTTTGCTAAATGCTATGTAGGAATAATAAATTCGGAGCAAGCGGAATGCCTTGCTTTCTACAATGTTGTTAGTTGGAGTTTGGAGTTGAAGCTGACACAGGTTACTTTGGAGAATGATGTCAAAGGGATTGAAAGCTACATCAACAAAGAAGCTCCGGTAATAGCTTGGGAAAATGAAGCTATTCTGCAAGACGCTATTGAAAGATTAAAAACTATTCAAGATTGGGACTGTAGTTTTGTCCCAAAGAAATGTAATAAAGTTGCGGACAAACTTGCAAAGTTCAGCAACAAGTTTAGAATTACGAATATTTGGTTAGACAATCCTCCTAATATCGTTGAGAGTCAGCTTTTTGTTGAGAGTCAGTTTATGTCAGACATTTTGATAGACCAAAATTAATAAATTTCTTCTTTAGCATCAAAAAAAAAAAAAACTTCAACTCAACATCTTTAACACAGTGTATGGCATGATCCCCATATATATCCATCCGCCCTTGCAACAAGAACAATCACTGCCCTCACGAAAGGTAGGATACCCAACTGATAACAAAAAATATATATTATTTTTTTTTTCATTTTCCCGGCCCCTAAAATTGGATGAAGGGCTTGAAGGCAACCTTGAGACTATGATGCCACGAGACGGGTCTGGTCGTCTGGATGTGTTGGCTATATTGCAGTAAGAAACCTCCCCGTAGCTAATCCAAGTCTTTCCTAAATTTACTTGTCCCTGAATTTGCAGAAAGCAAAAAAGCAATTTACATGCTAAAACTGAGAAACAGACAAACAGAGAAAGAAAGCTTTAATCAGAGTAATGGCGGAAATCAAAAATTCAAAATTCAAATTAGGGCTTCTTTTGCAAACCAAAAACAAGAAGAAATGTCGTCCATTTTCAGTCTTTTACTTAGGGTTTCATTGGTAAGCAGCCTTACCACACACAGAACAACTTTTCATCAACCAACATCATCTTCTGGGCATGATCATTATAAACATGGTATTCCTGGAATACCCATTGATGGGAAAGTTGTCGTTCTTAAGAATTCCAGTAATGGGGCTCAAGTCTACCTTGTTGGAACTGTTCATCGCTGTAAAGAGACTACTCAAACCGTCAAGAAGGTATTTATTTACTGTTTTCAATTTTTTGCTGACTCATCTGACTCGTTTTACAAATGCGTATTGAGCATCCCAGAATGTATTTTTTCAGTTGAAAATTGCTGAAATAGTGGTCAATTGTAGCAATTGGGTTTCCCATTTTAGTTCTTTGCGATGCCTCCCGGAATGTTGTTCTTTTTTATGCTCATGCCATGGTTGTTTTGCTTTGTAGGTGATCGATTTTGTAAGGCCTGATACAATTGCGGTAGGTAACTCTCCTTACTCTTTATCATATTCTTTTTGAATGAGGTTGGGGCTGTCTGATTACATTTGAGTTTCTTCACATATTTGTGAGCAAGTTTGACTAGTGTTTTTCTGTGAAATTGACATTGACAATTTGAGTAGATAGCATTAGTTACTGTTATTACTTCGAATTCTTTGCCGCAGAAACTCAAACCATTAGCAGGTGGCACCAGAGATGTGTGTTATCCATCCAAAGATCATATAGCCACAGAAATACATCATATCTGGACAATCGATTTTACTATTGTTCACTGATAGATATATAATACTAAGGGGAGACCTAGTTGGTTTGGCGACCCATTTACAGTTTTGTTACATCTTGTTCCTAGAGCTATGACATCCATTTTATAGTTTCCAGGTGCCATGAGTTTCAATCTTGATTTAAGAATTTTTAGTTAAAACTTAAATGCGCCTGGCTTATGAAAGGCCAATAATGTTTGAGCTAATATATCTTTTAACTTAGCTGTAACGAATGACTATATGCGCCTGCTTTTTCTCCAGTATATTTGTGTGTAGCAATGTCACTTTGTTTTTCAAAATTTCCCTGTTTCAACTCTGGTACTAGTGTCAGATATGCGTGGACACGGCAACAGCTCTCCTTGCTGTTAAACTTTTAATATTCTCAACCTAGGAATGCCTTATTCTGCAGTATAAACCCGGATGCAGTTATTAAGTTATCCTAGAAATATTGAGGAATGTATATTAACCTACCCCTAACATCCATGTTCACATATTAGGTATTTTAGGTCGCCATGTCGAATAACTCATAGCAGTGCAGTACACCGTCACCTGTACCCTGGAACCCATGTCACATAGCTACTTTGCCATTTAAATTTATCTGTATGCAGATTGAGTTGTGCGAGAGTCGTGGCATCAAATGGCTGGAATGGATATCTGAAGATGATAACTTGTATACGTTGTATGAAAAATCCAAGAGAGCTCGAGGTAGGCTGTCCACGAAGGTTGGTATGTTTATACGCAACTGTTTGCACTTGTTGCGGGGAGAGGTTATACCATCAAATAGCGAATTCAGGGTAATTGTTAAATAAAGTTTTAGACGGTTATGAACAATGTTTGTATTTTTTAGTGCGGTAACCTATACTTGCAACATCACCACCCAAGATTTGGTTTCCAGGTTGCAATGGAGGAAGCTGCTAGCATGGGAGCCGGATGTTTCTTCATTGATCAAAATAAAGATGTAACTAGTACTACTTTGTATGCTTTCTCACTGCTGGATAAAGCGCATGGGTTAATTTATTCTATTTCTGTTTAATTTCAGGTTACTTATCAAAAACTAGTTAATCTTGTGAAGTCTTCTAACTCAATCTGGCATTCCTTTCGAAAAGTTGGCAAAGTCTATAAACAGATAAAAAAGGAAGACTATACAAGATCATTGAACCAAATTGTACACCGTTTTTGGAAAGATGTTTCCCCAGAGAGTGTAAGTTTCTAATTATACTGTGCTTTATGCTTCTTTTCAGAAATTCTTCATATTCTTTCCCGTTCTTTGTTGACCGTTTTGATGATTAAATAAATTCTCTGGTGTTCGTGTTTTCATCTCTTCTCTTCATTTTTCTTTCCTATTTCAATTTTATATTCGTCAAAAAAGATCTTGGCGATGTTACATTCACGTAGATCATAGATGCCATGGTGTAAATACTGTAGGTTAGTGATAATTGAGAATATGTACTCGTAAATCTTGTCTACAGCATGCATTCGTCAATACTTGATAGTTCCGAGTCTTTGGGACAACAGAATATTTTGATAATACTCTTAAAAAGAGAGAATGGGCAACTCTTAAAATTTTAATCTACTTTTTAATTGTTCAGTTCAAGGTCCTTGTTGAAGATAGAGACAAGCATATGTTTACGAAGCTTAGACGTTTTCAAGGAAAAATAGTTGCCGTTGTTGGGATGGGTCACATGGATGGGATTGAACTATTGTGGAAACGCGGACAATGGTGAAGATTGGCAACCTCCTGCAAGTCAGAAATGTGGGCTCGCTATGGTAATCTCGTACACACCAAATAACATTAAACACTATTCTGCATATCTACTGACGGAAACTCAAAACAAGTTTACTTCTCTCATGTCATTCAGTTTGCTGATAGGTACGACCACAACATATTACATAAAACTCTCCGCAAAATAAAATAAAAATAGGGTAATTTTAGGGGGGGAATGAATTAAGATTTGAAGGTATGAGGCTGATAAGATTCACAGAGATGAGAAATATATTAATATTAATCTTCGTCCAGTTTTGTGTAGTAGATCCTAACGACCTTTTAGGTGTGAGGCTGTTGTATGTTCTTCTTCACATAAGGTGTTTTCAGGAAGATTGACATGTTTCCGGAGTGATGGGATTGCATATGTGGATAGGATCACTAGTGAAATCTGTTGAGACAAATCAACCCATTAATTCGTGCTTAGTATTCTTTGAAGATCTAATCCAAAAACAGTGCAGTGCGAATTCCTTTGGAAGGAGAGGATTCTCTAAGATGGTCCTTAACTAATTCTGGAAATCATTCTGCCCACTCCACTTATATGAAATTACTTGATACCTCATGTACTGCATCTCCTCTAAAATCTGAGACTCTTTGTATGGAAATGTTTTCAAAACATTCTGCCTTCAATTGATCACTTATTGAGATTGGAAGTAGTTCCAGATGCTTTGTGTAGTTCTGCTAAATTGCTAATGAAACTTTTGAACATCTATTTTCCCCTTTGTCCTTGTGCACGAGCTTTTTGGTTTGGCAAACACTTTCAAGTTCTTCAGCAAATTCATAATGCTAGTTCTGTTATGCTTTGGATTAACTTCTGGTGAAGTAAAACAAACTGAACAAGTACGTGAAATGCAAAAGCAATTCTCTGTGGTGTTATTGCAGATCTGGAAAGCTAGGTGTCAAGCTAGTCTTGAACTGAAAAAAACAAATCCCACTACCGTTATCCATCAAGTTAACAAGCTGCTTCAGTCTAGATCTCAAACTCAGAGTCTCCATGCTTAAATGCTTAGCAAAACTATGAACTATCCACAGCACACAATGCACTAAACAACACAATGGACATAATGTCTTTTCAGGATTGTTGTATCATCTTTATCATCTTTGTTGATGCTTATATTCTTCGAAATACTTCTATTGCAGGGTATGCAATCATCTTCCACTCTTCTCCAGGGAGACATGCAGAATGGAGATGCTGGACTGCACCAGCCACCTCAGCGATACAAGCAGAAGCATCAGCTCTATTAATGGCAGACTTCATGTTAAATCTGGATAGGGTTCTTTTTGCGTTTGACAACCGATGTCTGGTCAATTTTATCAATGGAATATCGACAATATTAGATGGGATGTTTCAAATTATACTAAGGATTGTAGGGCTTTAAGTAGGTCTGTAAATAGAGCCGCGGATACTATCTATGGCCAAGTACGCCAGAAAGTACAATGTAACTAATTGCCTCTTGGTTTCATTTGGCATAGCCGTAATTTTGGTCGACTTTAGTTTCCAATTATTCCGGTACATGGCAATCTTGTGAGAATTCCATTTTTATCTTTCTTCACTTCAAGTCCAAGATAGTAAAAGATTTTCTCAAAATTTTCAGACACTGAGAGCATCCTCATTTGGGCACTTACTAAAATACCCTTTGAAGGCAGATTTGACGTTCACTTGTACTCCCCTGCCCGACGAGTCGTATGCCATACTGAAGTCCCAGATCAGAGGAGAGAGGACATTAATAAACCTCCCCGTAGCCAATCTAGTCTTCCTTATAACAACAATCTTCCTCTGAGTCGCTTTCCCTTTTTAGTACTGCCTGAATTTGCAGAAAGCAGAAAGCATTTCAATTTCCATACCAAAACTAAGAAACAGACAAAGAGAGTAGAAAGCTCTAATGGCGAAAATTAAAATTTTGAAATTTAAATTAGGGCTTCTTTCGCAAACCAACAACAAGAAGAAGAAATGTCGTCCGCTTTCAGGCTTTTAATTAGGGTTCCTTTGATACGCAGCTTTACCGCACAGAGAACAAGTTATCATCAGCTATCATCATTTTCTGGGAAGCAAGATCATTACCAACATGGTATTCCTGGAATACCCAATGATGGAAAGGTTGTTCTTCTTAAGAATTCCAGTAATGGGTCTCAAGTCTATCTTGTTGGAACTGTTCATCGCTATAAAGAGACTACCCAAACTGTCAAGAAGGTAGCATATCTTCTATTTTCTCATTGTTTTATAACATATCTTTGCTCAATCCCCCAAGAGGGAGTGTTCAATTTTTGTCTGACTCATCTGACTCGTTCTATGCGTAATGAGCATCCCTAGTGGCTTGAGAATTAGCAATTCCTTTACATGAGATTGAGTTTACCATTTTGTGTTCTCTGCTATTGCCTCCCAGAATATTGTTTGTTTTATGCTCATGCCATGTTTATTTTGCCTCGTAGGTGATCGATCATGTAAGGCCTGATAGAATTGCGGTAGGTTACACTCCTTACTCTTTATCCTATTCGTTTTCAATGAATTTGGGGTTGTTTGATTACATTTGGGTTTTTGACTTTTTATGATCATGTGCATTGACACTAACATTTTGAGTTGATAGCACTAGTTATTGTTGTCACCTTGAATTCTTTGCCACAAATTTCAGTCTGAAGAACATATAGCCACACAAAAAGATCATTTCTGGACAATCTATTTTGTTATTGTTCACCGATAGATGTAATACAAAGACGAGACAGCTATTTATAGTTTCTAGGTGCCATGAGATTCAATCTTCAATGTAAATCTTCGTTTTAATATTTAAGAATTTCTTGTAAAACCGTTTGGACTAAAACTCTGATTTAATGAATTTCTTGACCTAATAAAACTTATCTGGACTAAAACTTGGATTCAAAATGCGCCTGACTTAATACAGCAGTGCCATTTTTTTCAAAGCTTTTGTATTTTCAATAGTATTTTTGTCGCCGTGACCTAACTCATATCAGTTTCGACACTTTACCCTTGTCATGTCATTGTTTCATGACACTTTTCCATTAAAAGAATCTCTATGCAGATTGAGCTGTGTGAACGCCGTGGCATGGGATTGCTGGAGTCGGTATCTGAAGATGATAACTTGTATACGTTGTATCTCAAGTCCAAGAGAGCTCGAGGTGGAGTTTCCACAATGGTTGGTATGTTTATACGCAACTGTTTGCACTTGTTGCGGAGAGAGGTTACACCATCAAACAGCGAATTCAGGGTAATTGTTTAATAAAATTTTGGATGGATATGAACAATATTTGTATTTTGAGTCCTTTAACATATGCTTGCAACATCACCACCCAAGATTTGGTTTCCAGGTTGCAATGGAGGAAGCTGCTAGCGTAGGAGCTGGATGTTTCTTCATTGATCAAAATATAGATGTAAGTACTACTTCTTGCTTTTTCACTGCTGGATAAAGCACATGGGTTAATTTATTCTATTTCTGTTTATTTTCAGGTTACTTATCTAAAACTAGTTGATCTTTTCATCTCTTCTGACTCAATCTGGCATTCCTTTCAAAAAGTTGCCGAAGTCTATAAACAGATAAAAAAGGAAGACTATACAAGATCATCCATTCAGGAAGTAAGCAGTTATTGGAAAGATATTTCTCCAGAAACTGTAAGTTTCTAATTAGTCACTGTGCTTTATGCTCATTTTAAAAAACTACCCAATTTTCTCGTTCTTTATTGATGGTCTCGTGATTGAATTTCTTTCCAATGTGTATATTTTCATATCTCTTGATTTTTCTTTGCTATATAAATTCTATATTCAGCGAAAAAGATCTTGACGAGTTAGCATTCACATAGATGCCATGGTGTAAGTAATGTAATATATTCAAAACATACAGATGATGAAAACGATTAAGGATTTGATTGGTGATTAATGAGAATATTTGTTTGTAAATCTTTCTATAGCATGCATTTAGTTTCAAAATTTTAATCTACTTTAAATTTCTCAGTTCAAGGTCCTGGTTGAAGACAGAGACAAGCATATGTTTATGGAGCTTAGACGTCTTCAAGGAAAAATTGTTGCAGTTGTTGGGATGAATCACATGGGTGGGATCGAACTATTATGGAAACGTGCTGAGAATGGTGAAGATTCGCAACGTGCAGAAAATTGGCAACCTCCTGCAAGTCAGAAATGTGGGCTCGCTATGGTAATCTCTTACTCACTGAATTTAAACTCTATGCTGCATATCGACTGATGGAAGAGAATCCATGGTTATTATTCCTGTGTATCGCCCTTGTTTGCGGTGTTTAAAAGGTTGAGTAATAAAATACCTGAAGCCTAGGACACTATATAACACAGGAGATACAGAGGTGACTTCTTTCCATTTTTTGGTACCTTAAAATTCTTGATGTCGGGTAGGCAATCTAGTGACTCTGCCCATAGACAGGTGTGGATGTGTCTATCTCTGAGATTCTACTGTTTTTAGCTTGAGTGTGGATCTTTAAGAGACCAACTCAATGGTCTTTAATTTGAATGATTTATTTACGCTTAGCATTCCCTGAAGATTTAGTCTAAATTTACTGCAGATTCGAATTCCTTAGGATAATTCTGGAATTATACTGCCCACTTATATGAAATTACTTTATACCTCATGTACTGCCTCCTCTTGCTCAAAAATAATGGCTTTAATTGTGTCAAATGAATTCTCCTGAAAATCCAACAGCATGTTTGTTTTTTGCTGACTCGAGTCTGGATCTGACTCGGCCCCTGATTCGACTTGACTTAGATGTCAGTTCAACATCTGCCTTCATTTGATCACTTATTCAAACTGGGAGTAGTTCCAGATGCTTTATCCCCTTTGTGCGACTCTGCTAATGAAACTTTTGACCATCTATTTTTTCGTTGTCATTGTGCTCGAGCTATTTGGTTTGGCAAACACAATCAAGTTCTCAGCAAATTCATGATGCTAGTTCTGTTAATGCTTTGGGTTAACTTTTGATTTGAAGTAAAAGAAACTGAACAAGTACAGGAAATGTTAAAACAGTTCTCTGTGGTGTTATTGTAGATCTGGAAAGTTAGACGTCAAGCTAGTCTTAACAAGTTAACCATTACCATCAAGTTAACCAGCTGCTTCAGTCTATATCTCAAACTCAGAGTCTCCATGCTAGAATGCTTAGCACGACTATGAAATATCCACATTACACAATGCACTGTACTACACAATTTATCTTATCAGGAGATAATGTCTTTTCAGGATCGTTATATCATCTTTGTTGATGCTTATATTCTGCAAAATACTTGTATTGCAGGGTATGCACCAGGGAGATATGCAGGAGGGAGATGCTGGACTGCTCCAGCCACATCAGTGATACAAGCAGAGGCATCAACTCTATTAATGGCAGTTGATTGGGTTTCACAGTTAAATCTGGATAGGGTTCTTTTTGTGTTTGACAACCTATCTCTGGTCAATGTTGTTAATTATATCAAGATGGGATGTTTTAAGTTATAGTATTAAGGATTTTACTTGGGGATTTAAATCTTTTGTTGAAACGTGGTGTAAATACACTAGTAGGTGTAGTCAGGTCTGTAAATAACGCCGTGGGTACTATTATCAATCAGAAAACACCACAACTGAATAAAGATAGGCTAAAAGGGAATCCCACCCACAATCATGATTTTGGTCGGACAGACTTCAGTTTTCCAAATCATTTATGTACACGACAATTTTAAATTCGGAAAATGGGTCATTTGGCCAAAAAAATTTAAAACACGGGAACTGGATGCATCCTGTGTAAAATAAAAATAAGGAAAAATATTTGAAAATGGGTGGGATGAAAAATGGTTAGATGTCCTAATACATCATCGCATGTAAAATAAAAATAAGGAAAAATATTTGAAAATGGACGGGATGAGCGGATTTACATCCGCTATTTTAAATTTTGTCCATTTAACTTGATATCTAAATCAATCATTGTCTTTTAAGGGAAATTTTGATTTTGGTCTTTTTAACCAATTTTGTGTTTTAAATTTTAATAGGAAAGACCATTATCTGTCACCGTCATCCCTTCTGAAGCATTCCCTTTCTCTTGTCATTTCTGTTTTCTTAATTTTGTTTTTAATTTTTTTTCTTTCTTTTTTTTTTTTTTTTTGAAAATAATTATTATAGAATGTTTTGTAAATTAAACTTCTTGTAACCCAAAAGAAACGATTACTGGGCAAGGATCCAAAATGCTTTTACTCCGGCCAAGTTGCCTGAAATAGGAGAATCCCCCTAGGATTTGACTCCCAGAAAAAACAGAAGAAGAAGAAAAAGAAAAAACACTCAAACTGCATTTATCTAAGTTACTTTTAGAAATTACCATTTCTGGGAGAATAATAATATTCTCAAATAATTTGCACAAGATACAAAAAATTTCAGGGTTCAGAGATTATTGTTTGGTTTTTCCACTGAACTGGTAAAATTTTGTACCAAGACTTGATTCTTTTTTATGATTGCAAATGTAAACCCTTCCAACAAGTGAAAGTGAATAAAAATGGAAGCCCAGGTCAGTCGATTGCTTGCTCCATCAAACTGATTAATCAGTGTCTTTAAGGCCCTTCTCTCTCAGCTTCTTCTTTCTTTCTGACCTCTCTCCCAGAGCTTCCAATGAAACAAAGTTGTTCATTCGGGAAAGTGCTAGGGAACCCCGCCTTTATACCCCATCCTTTGACACCACTATGTGTCACCAACATCCACCCTCGATTTTCCTTCTCACCCTGCCCCGCCTGGAGAAATAGGGGTCCGCTATAAGAGTTGGCTAATGAAAACTTGACACATAAGCGGTGTCAAGTTTTGGGGTATGAAAGCGGGGCTCTAAAGCAGTTTCGGTTCATGTGGGGCAATGCAGTAAGATGCCGTAACTCCTGATTCACAACATCCACATTCCAAAGTTGGATCACCGTATCTGCTTTTGGGGCATAACAATAAAGCGTTGAAATTTGGTGCACAAAGATGACTTCATTCTTCTTTGTAATTAATAACGGCGTAGCTGGAAATTTGTGATACTTCTGCTCGCCCGATACATTGAAAGACGTAATGCGCACATTAAGGAAGTCACTGTTTATTACAGACCGTGTAGGATGCCGGTCATATTTCCTCCCACGTAGAGGGGAGGTGGACCCTATGGGCAGCAAGTAAATGTTGCACTATTCACTGATAGTGGAATGATTCTACGCCCACTGTGAGCTGGGCACCGTGGATAATTCCGCGTGACTCATTTACGGTGGGTCCCTCAGAAGATCGGCAGAGGCAATTGGAAATTTTGACAGGGACGGTCTGTTAGGGTTGGGTGGTGACTCAGCGTGACTGAGTCATGTGGGATTATTCGCGGTGCCTTGCTCATGGTGGATAAATTATTTTTCGCTCGTAGTGTGTGTAATATGAGGATGGGGATGGGCTGGCCCTACTTAAGGGTGAGACCCGGCTTTGCCTAATATCAAAAGAAAAAGAAATATCTTTTTACTATAATACCTGTCAAGTAGAAGAATTCTTTTTTCTAAAAGATAAAGGCAAGAAAAACGTTATATAAAAGCGGAAAGTTGAGAATTGTTTAACCCGATAGCCTAGTTTTTGATGCTTTAGGCCCCGGCAAACTACGGACGAAGATTGTTAAAGTTTTTGGTATCAAGATCCTTATAAAGTAAGATATTCAAATGAGATTTGTAAATTCAAAAATTCTTTGATCAAGTAGTTTGCTTGTCCGACAAAAGATGCAGTATGTCCTCTCATCTGACGGGTGAGCTTATTATTTACTCACCCGTAAACCATAAACTATTTTCTTTAATTACTTTTTTTAATTTTTTATTTTTTATTTGCTTGTATCTAGTATTGAATCACACTTATTCGTTAATTATTGCTAATAATGTTGTTGAAAAGTTGTTGTAGCTTTCGACCGCCTTGTATACATTCCAAATCTGCTCAAAAATAAATCCGATTTCGTCTTTGCATGTGCTTGGTAGTGTCCTTCAAAAATTGTTTGCTGACGTGAATCAGGGAATACTAGTTAGTCCAACTGGCTACTGACTAGTGTGGCGCATAGTCAGAGATGACACCTCCCCGTAGCCAACCTAGTTTTCCTTATATCAATATTCTATCTTGCTCATCTTTGCCGTTTTAACTAGTCCAGTTGTACCGCAATTTGCAGAAAGTAAAAAGCATTTCAATTTCCATACCAAAACTTAGAAAAGGAGAAAACCTTTTAATCAGTCTAATGGCGGAAATCAAAATTTTGAAATTTAAATTAGGGCTTCTTTCTAAGACCAACAACAGCAAAAAGAAATGTCTTCCACTTTCAGTCATTTAATTAGAGTTTCTTTGATACACAGCTTGAAATAAGTTTTCATCAACTATCATCATATTCTGAGAATGATCATTACCAACATGGTATTCATGGAATACCCAATGATGGAAGAGTTGTTATACTCAAGAATTCCAGTAATGGGTCTCAAGTATATCTTGTTGGAAACGTTCATCGTTATAAAGAGACTACTCAAACTTTCAAGAAGGTAAAATTTCTATTCTTTTCTTCTTATTTATAACATATATTTATTCAATCCCTCAAGTGGGAGTGTTCAATTTTTTTCTGACTCATCCGACTCGTTTTACAAATGCATATTGAGAATCCCATAGTGGTGAATGGAGTTTTTCAGATCAAAATTGCTGAAATTGAATTTACCTATTTTTCTCCCCAATATTCTTGTTTTTATAGATGACCATGCTTTTAGTGGAAATTCTAGGGAATCCCTATGGATCCAATTATCAGCCGAAAAATATTCCCAAAGCTTTCTTGCCATATTGCAGTTTACTGGTAAATGATCAACATGTGGTTAATTTCTTAAATCTCACAACTTCTTCAGAATACTCACAGTAGGGATGAAATTTTGTATTGCTAGCCACACAAAAATCATAACTTTTATATCTCTCTTATAATCAATTGGAAAATATGTACCATCCCGTGTACATATTTTCAGTAGTTCTATATCTCTCTTATAATCAATTGGAAACATTCCCAAATGACATCAATGAGAATATCATCGTTCGGGCTATTTTCAAATGATCAATTTGAATCATGGCTTAGTTCACAAACAACAAATTGTTCTTTAAATAAATATATCAAGTATATGAATGACCATTGCTTGAATCATATTTCAATATTTCAACTAGCTTGACTCGAAATTTCTTCTATGAAATGTTTAATGTCCACGTAGTCATACAACTTAGTCTCACCAAGATAGAATGGTGATCATGTGAGTAAATAAAATGGTTTGTCTTCACATACCTTTTATTGATGAAGTTCTCCAAGTGTCTTCGGTTGATCTCTGTCTTCAATAGTTGACTCGGTGATGTCTGATACTCAACTTCACACTTCAATTCCTAGTCCGGGACTTGACGAAATGTAAATTAGAAATCAAGATATAGTTTTGTGCAACTAAATTTGACAACAAACTTGAGATAACAAAACTTGCGAGTATGACGGAGCAGTGCTTTAACATCCTGAACCAAGTGTACCCTTGAGATATCTAAGAACCCTCTTTGCATGAATCATATGAGTTTTATTGGGAGAATGCATGAATCGAGATATGTAATTTATTGCAAATGTGAGACGATATCAAATACCTCCTACCAAACTTCTGGATTCCAATGCATTTGCATGTGGCTCAGTTGAAGTAGGTGTAGAACACGAATTGTTGTCTGTCATATTAGCCTTGACTAAGAAATAAACATTGTAGTTTTTTTCTGAGTAAGAGTTAAGGTATCTCTTGAAGCATAGAAAACAACTCCAATGCCCAAGAACTAATTAATAAAGATCTCCAAGATATTTCATAGCAAACTGAGATTTCACCCGACTGATGAGAGAAGTAATAAAAAACTCAGAACTACCTGATAAGATAATGTGATCCATATAGATTAGAAGGACAGTAATATCATTACCTCAATAATATATGAATATGGAAGGGTCAGTTGCATCCATAACAAACCCATAATCAAGAAGAAGTCCACTAGATTTCTCAAACCAGGCTCTTGAAGCTTGTTTGATCCCATAAATGGGCTTGTGTAGAAGATAAACATGATTAGGTTTATAAGGATCCACAAATACCTTGGACTGTTTCATGCAAACTTGATCAGCTAAATCTCCATGCAAGAATGTATTGGAGACATCAAGTTCTCTAATACACTATTTGTGTGTTATAGTTATAGTATGAATGATTCTGACTGTCATAGTATGCACTACTGGACTGAATGTAGCATTATAATTTATCCATTCTTGTTGACTAAACCCTTGACAAACTAACCTTGACTTAAACCTATCAACAGTGCCATCTGAGTTGAGCTTCAACATGTAAACCCATTTGCAACCCAAATATTCATATCAGGAGTTGGTTCCACAAAAGACTAGGTAGTGTTCAACATTAGTGCTTCATAATCATTTTCATAGTTGCAACCCAATCCTCATGTTTACTAGCTGATTTGTAGGCCTTTGACTCTTTGGAAAGAGACATAATGGTGGTGAAAGAAGAGTGAATGGGATGGGGAACAATGTAATGAGTCACAAAATTTGGTAAGTATTTTATCTTGAATATGCCATTTCTAGACCTGGTGACCATAGTGTGAGAAGGTGGATTATTGGTGCAATAGAAATGGCAGTAGTATCCTAAGAAGTCGAATCCACGGATGAAACATAATATGAAGTATGTGGACTGACAGTATCTGAAAAGAGACAATAACAACTTCCGGGATAGATAGTATTTGAGTTGTTGTATGAGTAGGTGATGATGAGTGATGTAATTTTGAAGTTTTTTGTAAAGTGGTAAGAAAGATGTTCGTTCACTCAGACTTGTGAAGATTCGTTTTAGATTCAAACTCAATAGAAAACTCAAATTGAAGTTGTTGTTATCAAGATTTTAGAGAAAACTGAGACTATTCCACTATTTTCCAATTTTTCATGTGATTCAATATTAATACTTATCATGCAATTGCAGACAATGTTGCTCCAAAAGAAATTGTGATTCTAAAATATTACCAATGGTAGATTTTCAAATTACTAGTTGTTAATCTCAAGCATGGAACATCAAGAGCCCTAAGCTAAGCATGCACCATCAAGTGAAAACACAACAAGTCAATAAAAATCATTATTTCAATTTTGATTCAATGCAAATAATCATAAAAAGAATTGCAGAAATAAACAAAATAATTGTTACCATATGATTATTGGAAAAATGGCTTCCTCCGTCGCCTCAGCTAAGGGATTTAGCTCCTCATATTATTCACGTGATCAAAATAGTTGTTCATAGCTCAAAAGGGTGAAAAACAAGAGAAAACTACTAGAGCAGACCGTTTGCAACACTGTATAGACGTTACAAACGGATATTCTAGAAATTAACGACTGTTACAAGGAACGATAGAAATTATACATTGTAAATAAAAGATTGTTTTTATGGGTCTTATGTTCTCCGTGTTCTTGGCGAGCCAGCAGATTTCGACTTCCCCGCAACTCCTCCCGTTGATCTCATGGTGTTCTAAAGTGCCCCAAACTTCTTCTAAACTTCAATCCCTTCCCCGGAACTCGACTTCACCATATATATCCCTCGGAAACCTAATAATCCCGATTAAAATTCTTCTCTTCCTTTCCGTGCAAGTCACGACAATATTCTCTCGCCGACTTATTTACGCGTTTCCAACCGTACAAACTCTCCTGCATTAATAAAAACTCTTCCAATAATAGCAACAAATCCACATAGGAGAAGATACTCTTCCATACTCTCCATATACTTTCCAAGAATTAACCCGAGATATACCCAACTCCCTGTTTTATCGTGATGAGAAGAAATCTTCTTTTTTATTTCGGTTTTGAGACCCTTACCACGCCCTGTTTCGATGCAATCGGATCATTCCCAACCCAACCTGGGCTGGTTGTGAGAAAATCTCGTTTAAATCAAGACCAGAAAAAGTCCGAGAACTCTCCACATGCCCTGTTTTTTCGGATCAATTATCCAATCCAATTGGTCCATTCGATCACTGTACTAACATTTTTCGGCCCAATACAATCCATTCCAACTAGTTTTAACGATTGAATCTCATTCAAATCCCTTCAAATGTTGAACCCTAATTCCGCTTCTTGACGCCCATTTTCCCGCTAATTTCGAATTCAAATGATGAAGAACATGGTCGCCCCATATCCTCTATTGGGTGCGAATAGCGAGGTGGGTGGCCCCAACTGATGGTTGCCCTTATCCAAAATGAGAGTCCCTTTAGCAGATATCCTCTGGAGATGTCTTTAACAACTTTTTGAGCCAAATTTTCCAAAAATGTTTATTTCCAAAAAATACCTACAAATACACAAAATATCATAATAAGTACGAAAATGGGTACTAACAATATAGAAAAGCGAGATGAAAATAGACACATAAATGGGTCTATCAAATACCCCCAAACTTATTATTTGCTAGTCCAGAGAAAATCAAATCTAGAAAATAAAATCCTAACTCATTGTCGCAGGCATCGTCGATTGCATTTAGCGTATGCAATAAGCCTTTAAACCCCTAGGTGGCCCTAGTGGCCGAGTTATAGTCTCGAGAGGGTTTACAAGAGATATACCCACAAAACCTTTACTCCAGACCCTAGCTATCTACGCGGAACCTTGGAAGGCACTAAAGAATCTCCTTGGTTGGCATACTTATTGTTTACAGGAGGAAGTACCCTGATGCGAAATTCCAATTGATGTACACGAGTTTGCACTCAAGCATACTAAAATTCATATATAAGTGACAGAGCTCTACTCAGATATTCTCACTATGTACATCAATATAACGGAGTCAAAAGTAATCACATGGATAGATCAAGAAGATGGATATAGAGAAAAACATAGATGGTTTTGATGTTTACTAAGTGAACGGTGTTTCCCATATCCCGTCCGAAGGCCTCCGCCAAAATGAACCTATCCTAATGGACCGAGATACTGGTCGACTAATATCAACATGACTGGCATATACAAGGGAACCAGTGGTCGATAATCCTAACCCTAGGTCAACTCAGCTGGCATATACAAGGGTTCCAGTGGTCGACTTTATTGAATTTATTCCAGTTGGTCTAATGGTCCGGTCTCATTTTTTTTTTTTTTCATGGCATCTCAATCACTCTAATTCACCCTAGCATTGGTAACAACTTGATTCGTGAACCCCACCTAATCACTTAGAGAAACATAGTTTAAAAACAAAACAAAATAAAAACAGAAGTGAAAAGGACTCAACGAGATATGGTGAAACTATCATGTTATTTCTAACACACGAGCTCGTGCTTTTATGAATAGACTCTTTAGATGTTTCCATCTAATCGATTGGTTCCTCAACTCCTACAACCAAAATGCTTCCATCCACTTAGATTGGTTAGTGCCATCCTTAATAAGCATAAATTTCTAGGCTGGAGTTTATTTATCGCAACTAAAAAGTTTCTCCCATACCCCCAAACTTAAATCTAACATTGTCCTCAATGTTCTAAAGATAGAATTAAAAGCATGAATAAGGAGAAACTATTACCATTTGAAGCACAAGAGATAAGGAAAGATATTACGTGTCGCATGAATATTGGGATACCTCCCAAGAAGTGCTAAGTTTAACGTCTTGACCCCGAGACATTACGTACCCATAAAATGGCTAATTACCCTTTCAAATCGTATATCAATAGTCGAAACAACTTGTGGATCATCAAAACCAAATATCTTTGCCACTAAAATGAGACAACGCAGGGGATCGGAAAAATGAACAAACGGAGCATAGCCTTGTCGAAAGTTTCTTGCAAGACAACTGGATCTTTCTGGGACGACCAATTGGGCTTCATATGAATGTCTTGACAAACAGATTCATCCGAATAACGGGTTTCTAATAGCTTAATTTCTCCCTGGACAGTATCAGGGTGATCGGGATGTGGTGTCTGAAGAGACTCAAGTAATACCTCGGATGTAAAAAGATCGAGTCCCAAGTTAAAGACTTCTAAGGGAGAGACTTGACAATTACTAGAACTATCATTACCCCCAAACTTAGGGTAATCACTACTCTTAGACAAACCGCTAACTATTGCTTGGATTTATGGATCCTCGGAGTATTTAAAATACTCAAAAGCTTCTTCTAGTTCTCTACCCCAAACTTAGGGTCATCGTTACTCTCAAAAATACCTAACATTATTGCCTGAATTTCTGGGTCTGCCGAGTCCTTAAAATATTCGAGAGCTCCTTCTAATTCTAAAGTATGGTCATCTATATGAGCTAAGAGAAGTGTCTCATCAAATTCATCCAAAGAATCACCAAATAAAGTTTCGTCCCAATTATCCTGAACTAGATCATGAACTAAAGTGCTAATCATATTCACTTCCTCTAAATCATCGGAAGGTTGTCTAGTAACATTAAAGACATTTAGTTCAGTGGTCATATTACCAAAGGATATGTTCTTAAGTCCAGTCCTACAGTTGATAATAGCATTAGACGTGGCTAGAAATGGGCGACCTAAAATCACCGGTATTTGGTTTTATGGGTCAGGGATAGGTTGTGTATCTAGGACTACGAAATCCATAGGATAAATAAACTTGTCGACCTCAATAAGAATATCCTCTATCACACCACGAGGAATTTTAACAGACCTATCAGCTAACTGCAGTGTTATCTTGGTAGGTTTCAATTCACCAAGTCCTAGCTGTAAGTACACATAGTACGGAAGTAAGTTCACACTAGCTCCTAAGTCAAGTAAAGCTTTCTCTACCATGTGTTTTCCTATCGTGCAAGCAATGGTAGGAGCACCTGGGTCTTTATACTTAGGAGTTGTGTTGTTCTCGAATGATCGAACTTACATGACTAGCTAAAAAGGCTTTTTTAGGGACACTAAGCTTTCGTTTTCGCGTACACATATCTTAAAGGAATTTGGCATAAATAGGAAGTTGCCTAATTGCTTCTAGCAAACGGAATATTTATGGTAACTTTCTTAAAAACCTCCATTATGTCATTAAAGTTGGATTCACTCTTTGTTGGTACTAATAGATGTGGAAATGGGGCTCTAGGCATAAAATAGGGCCTCTCAGGAACCGAATTGGCATCATCAGAGATTTTATCGGTCCCCTCGGCTATGGATGGTCTGAGGGGTGAACTACGATATGCTCACTATCGGGCATGGTTACACGATTGTCTACTACTCTACCACTCCTAAGGGTTCTAATTGAATTCAACTGTTGTGATGGTTTTGCACCTACTTCATGAACTCCTCTAGGGTTGGGTTGTGTTTGACTAGGGAACCTACCTTTTTCTCTCAAAGATTCATTTATCAGACTAACCTGGTCTTTTAACTCGGAATAGCTTGAGAATTAGCTTGGCTTATATTTTTACTTTCTTCTATGCCATGTGAAAGTGTTTGGTGAATCTTATCATTGTTTCGAATAAACGAGATGAGAGTTTCTTCTAGAATTGAAATTTTCTTATCGGACTGATTCTGAAACTGAGATGTTCCTGAAAGATTCTTAGTATAGCCAAAACCTGGGGGAACATTAAAATTACTAAATTGACCTTGACTCGGGCCCTTAGACCACAAAAGGTTCGGATGGTTTCTCCAACTAGGGTTATAAGTTTCTGAATATGGGTCGAACTTCTGAGAGTTATCGAATCTAGTGTTATTGTAAAGAGCATTGGCTTGCTCTTCCATAGTATGGCCTTCCCAAAAAGGCTCCACCCGACTACTAGTGTGACCCAATTCTAAAACTTCTAACCTTTTAGCTATTGCTACAATTTTGGCATCTGATTCATAGCCTCCTTCTACCCTATTAACGTTTCCTCTGCCTAGAAGAATTGTTTTCTGTGGTACCCTACTATTTTCCCATTGTTCGGTGTTTTCGCCGATTTCATTCAAAAATGTCATCGCCGCATCAACTGTTTGGTTTTCAAACCCATCTGTACACATAGCTTCCACTATGGTTGTAGTGGAGTAATCTAAACCCTCATAAAGGATCTGAACTAACCTAACCTTTTCTAAACCATGATGAGGACATTGGGATAATAGATCATTGAACCTTTCCAAATACATATATAAAGATTCTCCCTCCTGTTGAGAAAACGTGCAGATTTGCGTCCTAATAAATGATGTTTCGTGCCTAGGGAAAAACTTGTTCAAAAAGGCAGATGTAAGTTGTTCATATGTTTCGATTGACCCGGAAGCCAAACTATATAGCCACGATTTGGCTTTATCTTTTATGGAAAAAGGGAATAACCTAAGTTTCAGAGCATCATCATCAAGATCTCTAATTTTTAGGGTACTACAAATTTCTTCAAAATCCCTAAGATGGAAATAGGGGTTTTCATTTTCTTTCCCTAAAAAGATTGGGAGCATCACAGAAGGTCCCGAGTTTCGGTTCATAATTTTCTTAGTTTACGCTAACCTTATACACGAGGGACGAGTAGTCCTAGTTGGGTTCAACAAAGTTTTCAAAGTTGCCATTTCTGGTACTATCGGAATATTAGGATTGTCTCCTCAAACTGACGTTCAAAAACTGACTCTTCAAAAATCGGACTTTCTAAATTGAGGTAATCGAGACGCTTAGAACTACTAGGTTTCTCTTCAACAAATCTACCTAGGGCGTCTATTTTACGTTCAGGCATGCAAAAGAATAAGGATGGGGATTCTATGCAATCACAAAACAAGGCTGACTCAACCAAATCAAACCTATTGATTTCTAGCAAACAAAAAGCATGATGGCTCCACTTAGATTGTTTCTAGACCAGCTTCTAATCCTTCGAAAGGGAATTCGTTACAATTTAAGCAAACCCCTCTGGAATCAATCCGAGTCAAAGTAAGTTGAATAGAGGCGAGGGAAGCTCTATGGAGCTTTGATACCCAAGGCCTCACCGGAATTACAAGGCGGTGCAGTCACGCATTCAACTCACATAAACCATCATGAACTTCGAAGTATACTTAAAAGACTAACCAATATTTTTCGAATGACTTTCCTATTAAGCTCGTTACCCTATCAGTCTTGTTCTAGTCAGTATTTTAAGCTTAGGTTCGCGCTTGGTATCGTTTTCCTAAGGCGGGCAAGAAGAGAACGGTGATGAAATCCGAACCTTTATCTTGTATGGCCAGTCCTGGCCCTTTACTAGGAAATTAAAGTCTGTATTCAGTCCTCAACATATATGCATACGAAGGAGTCCAGTAACTCCCTGACAGGGGATTCACGAGTGTTTAGAATCTTACCTCCCGTTCCAGACGGGGGATGAATCGGTTGTAGTCGACTCGGGCCACTGACTCCTATGTCAGTGTACGAACCCAAGGTGCAGAGACAATATCGTAATTGTCCTCCTTCTCTGCAAACAGTTTATATTTAAAGTACCATTCTGTAGGGCAAAAATAAAAATAATGTCCAAAATGTCCAAATGTCCAAAAAGTCCAAAAATAAAAAGAAAATTACAAAAATAATTATAAACCCTAATACAGTTTTCGAAAAAACCTAAAAAATAAATAAAAATAAAAATAAAAATAAAATTCTTTGTCTCTTCCTCGTTTCTTTTCGCTTTGTCTTTGACTCCAAGTCTTTAGTTAATCACCAATATCTTTGGCTCAGCTTTCTTTTCGATCCAATATCCAAACCTGTAACCAAAACACAAATACCCAAGAAAACGTAAAATAGAACAAAAGAATAAAAATCACTAAAAACCTAAAAACAAGTCCGCGTCGGCGGCGCCAAAAATTGATGTGATTTTGAAGTTGTTTGTAAAGTGGTAAGAAAGATGTTCGTTCACTCAGACTTGTGAAGATTCGTTTTAGATTCAAACTCAATAGAAAACTCAAATTGAAGTTGTTGTTATCAAGATTTTAGAGAAAACTGAGACTATGGATTCCACTATTTTCCAATTTTTCATGTGATTCAATATTAATACTTATCATGCAATTCCAGACAGTATTGCTCCAAAAGAAATTGTGATTCAAAAATATTGCCAATGGTAGATTTTCAAATTACTAGTTGTTAATCTCAAGCATGGAACATCAAGAGCCCTAAGCTAAGCATGCACCATCAAGTGAAAACACAACAAGTCAATAAAAATCATTATTTCAATTTTGATTCAATGCAAATAGTCATAAAAAGAATTGCAGAAATAAATAAAATAATTGTTACCACATGATTGTTGGAAAAATAGCTTCCTCCGTCGCCTCAGCTAAGGGATTTAGCTCCTCATATTATTCACGTGCTCAAAATAGTTGTTCATAGCTCAAAAGGGTGAAAAACAAGAGAAAACTACTAGAAGACCGTTTGCAACATTTGTATAGACGTTACAAACGGTGCATTCTGAGAGAACTGTTCAATAAGACTTTACAAGGAACGATAGAAATTCTCTCGTTGTAAATAAAAAGACTGTTTTTATGGGTCTTATGTTCTTCGTGTTCTTCAGCAGCAGCAGCAGAACTCGACTTCCTGCAACTCCTCCTGTTGATCTCTGTGGTGTTCTAAAGTGCCCCAAACTTCTTCTAAACTTCAATCCCTTCCCCTGGAACTCGACTTCACCTTATATATCCCTCGAAAACCTAATAATCCCGATTAAAATTCTTCTCTTCCTTTCCGTGCAAGTCACGACAATATTCTCTCTGCCGACTTATTTACGCGTTTCTGAACCATACAAACTCTCCCAGATTAATACAAACTCTTCCAATAATAGCAACAAATCCACCGGAGAAGATACTCTTCCATACTCTCCATATACTTTCCAAGAATTAACCCGAGATATACCCAACTCCCTGTTTTATCGTGATGAGAAGAAATCTTCTTTTTTATTTCGGTTTTGAGACCCTTACCCTGCCTGTTTCGATGCACTGGATCATTCCCAATCCAAACTGGACAGTTGACGAGAAAATCTCGTTTAAATCAAGACCAGAAAAAGTCCGAGAACTCTCCACATGCCCTATTTATCTTCGGATCAATTATCCAATCCAATTCGGTCCATTCGATCACCTGTACTAACATTTTTCGGCCCAATACAATCCATTCCAACTAATTTTAACGATTGAATCTCATTCAAATCCCTTCAAATGTTGAACCCTAATTCCGCTTCTTGACTGCCCATTTTCCCGCCAATTTCTGAATTCAAATGATGAAGAAGATGGTCGCCCCTATCCTCTGTTGGGGTGCGAATAGCTGGTGGGTGGCCCTTAACAGTGGTTGCCCCTTATCCAAAATGAGAGTCCCTTTAGCAGATATCCTCTGGAGATGTCTTTAACAACTTTTTGAGCCAAATTTTCCAAAAATGTTTATTTCCCAAAAATACCTACAAATACACAAAATATCATAATAAGTACGAAAATGGGTACTAACAATATAGAAAAGCGAGATGAAAATAGACACATAAATGCGTCTATCAATGAGCAATTGCAGAAGGAAATGTGTTTTCATCAAAGACCACATGCTTGTAAATATAGATATTTTTGGATGAGTTAACATTTATAACCCTTATGAAGAGACCTATAACCAAAAATATGCACTTAGAAGATTTTGGACTCAATTTATCTTTTTTGTAAGGTCCTAGATAAAGATAGCATGTACAACCAAACACCTTAAGAAAGGAATGGGTTATTTGGTTTTTGGTACTTGCATTTTGTCCAACTTTAGTGTTTGGTCTAACTTTTGTCCAACTTAGGCTTTGGTACTTAGAATTAACGTTGACCTCCGTTGACTCGTTAAGACTTGACTTCTGTTTAATAATTATTCTAAAAAAGTAAATTAAATTTATTTAGTTAACACCGTTAACATTGCCGTTAACCCTGTTCTTCCCCAAATTGAAACTCCAACCCTAACTGTTCAATACTTCAATCAAGTTCATCATCCTTCATAAAATTGAAATTAAGGAAACATAAATAAACTCTCTAATTGCAATTTATAATGGAAATTCAATACAATATGCGGGAATTGAGTAAACTTTAACAAACACCATTCACAAACCAAAACAACAAGATTCAACATAAAAATATTCGGTAGAAATCCAATTTGGGGAACTTGAGTAAAACCTTGAAAAATCACACCAAAAATAAATAAATAGGTTGTCAGCATTAGTTGATTATCAAGATTCAAACGTGAACAAGATTCAACATTTTCTTCTATTGAAATTAGGGAAAAGAAATAAATAACAACGGGATCTATTGTACCCTTCTCGAAACCCAAATTAGATTAGTGAACCTGCACCCAAGAATCAATCATTTCTTCTCCTTTAATCAAAATCAAGCGATTGAAACGCTAAAAATATCTTAATTGAAACCACTAATTAAAACCCCTACCGTATTATGAACCCAAATTGAAACCCAAAGAGAATCAAAACCATAATCACGACAAATTATACCATAACTAAATCCTAATCATCTCTGCAAATACAATTACATAACCTCTGTTTGTTTTATTATTTCATCAAAATCTTTGAAATCAAACCCTAGATTCGAAATCTCTCGCAAACAATGGTGTCCTTCATCATTTGATGCAATAAAACCCACAGATTAATACGTTTATGCGACTCTGCAATCGCAAGAGAAAGAAGAAAAGTTACAAAAAGAAAGAAAACAAATTACAAAGTGGAGAAGAGAATAGAGAGGTAGTAGAGAGACAGACAACTACATAGAAAAAGAGAGAGTTCGTGAAAAAAAAGTTATAAGCTCGTTGGTTTGAACCAGTGCGACTCGGTTTGGACCAGGGTGTGACTTGATATAATAGGTTAAGGACTTGGCTAGTCATTGTTACTAAAGTTAAAAGTATTTTAGTATTTACATAATTAATTAATGAAAATTTGACTCAACAGAGTCAACTCGGGTCAACGTTGAGTCCAGGTACCAAACTCTAAGTTGGACAAATGCTATACCAAGCACTAACATTGGACAAAATATGAGTACCAAAAACCAAATAACCCGAAAGGAATACTCTGGTGGTTTGTTGAATAACACTTCAAAGGGAAAAGAAAATTTGAGAAGCTGTAATGGTGTTTTATCGATAAGATAAGTTGATATGATAAATGAGTTAAAAAAATTGTTTTGGAAGACATGCTTGAAAGGATAAAATCTTACCAACATAAATGATGTGATGATATTTCCTCCCACCAGCCCACTTTTTGAGAAGTATGAGGGAAAAAACAAGAGATGTTGATGCCAACACTATCAAGAAACTGCTTGAAAGGTCATTTCATGAGCTCATATGCATCATTAGACGGAAACCAATTGATAGAAATCGAAAAACAAGTTTTCATTCATTCTCTTGAAGTGTTGAAAATAAGTTAGGCTCTCAGTCATGTCCTTCATAAGAAATATCCAGTGAACTGTGCTAAAGTCATGAAAAACAGGAATGCAATACCTATAGCCTACTATAAACAGATGAGGTGAAGGTCCTCAAATGTCACGGTGAACCAACTCTAATAGATATGATGAAGATCTATCTGAAGATCAACAAGTAACTTCTCACTTTTCCAAGCTGACATGAATGACACACATCATCAAATGTAGAATAAGAAAGAGAAATTTGACTTGAGGATTGTAAAGTTTTGACAATATGATGAGAAGGGTGTCCTAATATTTTATGCCACAAATATGGGGATAAAACAATAGAGTTTAATGTTTTTTCTGGTACAGAAGAGCCAATGAAATATAAATTTTGGTTGATAACACCTTCTACTAATATATGTTGAGAATCAATATCCGTGATGTCATAACCCCATGCAGAAAACCAATTTTGCAGTGATGCTCTATAATAAAGACGTCAATAGAAATAATATTCTGAGTAAGTTGATAAACAAATATGAAATTAGAAAGGGTAAATTTCCGTGTAAGTATACGCTATACAGATCTACTAACCAAAGTAATTAGTATATTATAGACATTTCCTACCATGACCTGTTTAGGGCTAGTATAAACTGTAATTACTAAACCATCTTTATCTCGACATATTGACATCTTTACCACAATACCTTAAAGTAATATATTTGTAATTACATATGTTTGTTGAATCCCTTTTTCTTGCAGACTTGACATTCAACAACAGAGTAATGAGAGGTGGGTTTTTCAGATTTATAAGCTTTGTCAGGTGGTTGTGAAGGTCCATTATTAAAAGATCCAATGCTAGATAAACCAGAATCAGAAAGAAAGATTTTCCTAGTGAAAAAAATTATAACTGGTTACTGAATCTAAAGAAACAGAGGTCTCAAGGTGTTGGTCTTTAAACCGTTTTATGACTTAATAACTTGGTTTTGAGGTCCAAAAATCAAGGGATAGTCACGATTGTGAATGTCAATAACAAAGTTACCATAATCACATCACAAACCATTCAGAACATACATAACAATATTAGAATCGCCAATTGGTTCATTAAGAGATGCTAGAGAATCAGTGATACTTTAATCTAAAAAAAAAAAAAAAAAACTCAACAAAAGGACGAGCTCCTCTCTTTCTTGTTTGTAACTGCTCATGGAGCATAAACCAAATTCGAGAATTTATTTGCAAGGTATAACCAAACATCCTCATTAGTAGTACAACCCAGAACAGAGCAAAGCTTAACATCGGAAAAAGTGGTGTTTAAGCAGTTGTCGATAAATATATCCAACTTTCTTCATTTAAGGAAAAATGGGTTTGGGTAAAAAGTTCACCAACCTTGATAACCGTTAATAATGTCATCAAGATAACCAAATAGATCTGTACTATAAATTCCATTTGGTTTTTTCCAGATGAGATAATTTGTTTCATCAAGTTTCATAGAAATAAAGTGAGTGATGTTTTGTACTGAGAAGTTTATAATAATTTCATAGTGAGGTAGTGAATCAGACATGATTGAAGTAACTTCAGATTCATTGTACTTAGATGTGAAAAATGGTTATAAAAGTGATAAAAAAAAGGTAAATTAAATCACTAATAGAAGTATGTGAAGAAGTACTGTAGATCTAAAGATGTAAAGGACGATGAATGAGTGGTTGTTGAAGTATTTGAAGTTGTTGTAAAGATGATAACATATGATGTTGAATAAGTGGTTATATAAGTAGTTGAAATTTCTGTAAATATGATAAGAGAATTTAAGGTGATGCGGCGGCGAAAGAAATAACTAAGAGCAAAACCCTCGTGATACCAGGACAAAGTTTATGAAAGAAGTAAAGTAGTTGTATTCAATGTTAGAAACCTACAGAGAGCATTGTTCCTTATATAGAAACAACAGAAGTAGAAGATAAAACACATACTAACCTAAAGCATTAAAAGTGAAAAATAGTGAAAGTAAATAATAAAGAGGAGTTTATCACAACACTCTGTTACACAAAAGATAAGTAGAATAAAACTTCTGACATGCTTGAACTTGCAATCCAGTTGGAGTACAATCCCATAAATGGAAATTCAGAGATCAAGTCTATGTTTAAACCTTGCAGTGGTGAAAGCATCCATACTGACAGCATCTATATTCAAACCTTGCAGAGTTTGATTCATAAGGATATTGCATAGAATACAATTTATGTTAATGTATTTAATGAATATCCCCAAATTTTTTCTAATAAGTGATGCGTTTATGAATACATTTCCATAAGAAAATTCCAATTCGTTGGGAGCAAATATCTATATTTAGCCACTTGATGTGAACTACGTTTGTCGATCACAAAAGGGAAATTAGGCGCAGGCCCAAAAAAAAAATATTCTCGTTGTCAAGCCCATGATTATTTTTAGTTTCTGTGACACCCATAATTATATGAAATTTTGAACAATGAGTGCATAGCGGGTTATGCATCCTAATTTTTTAGGGGTATAATTGGCAACGCAACTTGGATATAACATATCTAAAAAATCGCGCCTTGGAATTTTACAAATTTTATATCGTTGGAAATCTTTTAAAGAGCTACACAATGAGTACAAACAACAATATCTAATTTTTGTTTTTCACGAAAAAATCGGAAAAATCGGAGGTGATCATCATTTTAGGGAAAGATTTCGAAAACTAACTACATATTCGTTATGCAGCCTCCAAAAAAGATGCATAACACAATATGCATACACCACAAAAAATGCATAACACGTTATGCAACCATATTTTTGTTCATGCAAAGCAGCCACTAAAACGATGTATATGCCTGGATCCAATAGAAAAACAGACGCATAACGAATTATGCAACCATTTTCTCGATTGCATAACAAGTTATGTATCCATTTTTTTTAGTTGATTTTAGTGCGTACAGAAGAAAAAAAATTGATGCATAATTCATTATGCAGCTATATTTTCGGATGCATATCAAGTTATGCATCCATTTTCTCGATGCATAAAAGATTATGCAGCAATTTCAATTTCATAGCTAATAAAGAAGAAATGGGATAATGCATTATGCATCCATTTTCTCGACTGCAAAACAGGTTATGCAGACATTTTCTCGACTACATAACAGGTTATGCATACACTTTTATAGGAGCATGATAGCTTATGCAGTCATTTCTTTTTATTGATTTCAATTCTAACAAAAAATTAATGTGTTATGCAAACATTTGTCAATTGCATAAAATTATGCAGTCACTTTTGAAGCTACATAATATATTATGCAAGTACTATTATTGCAGCTCTTGCTGCTAAGAATCTTACCACTACTGATCTCGTTGCACTCTCTGGTGGTCACGCCATCGGTGTCGGAAATTGCTCATCCTTCATGAATCGCATATACCCTACCCCCAAGATCCCACCATGAACCAGAGCTTCGCAAACAACCTCAAAATCACTTGCCCTAAAGCCGACACTATCAATACCACAGTTTCTGTAAGTGAGAATAACAACCGGCAAACATTATCTTGTTCCAACAACTCTGGCTACTTCCGGCGACGATTGCAGAAACAATTGAGACTGAATATTTCTTATTAACTACTGATGATTCATTAATTGGATCCAACATTCATACTAATTTTAATATATTGTTCTCATCTCTAACGATTTCTTTTTCTGTTCGTTTTGACCGTAAACAATTTGATGTTTTTTCCTTGAGCAAAAGAATTACCTGGAGTCAATAATTGAACCAAAACTGGAACAATTCATCCAAAGAAACTCGGATTTCATCAATTGCAGATACATTTTTCACAACTCCAACTGCATGAGTTAATGCTAATGGAGATCCAGATCGACAAGTTTCAACCAAAACAGGAATTCCTCCATAAGCTGAAACTGCCCATGAATTTTCAGGATCACCGGTAATGGCTTCAATAGCAATAGCTACTTTTCTTTTCAAATACGTAGATCCAGTTTCAAGAAACCTCAACATAGGACCTAATCCACCTTCTTCAAACACACATTTTCTTCACGAATCACTAGAACTAAGAGAAACAACAATAATAGCTTGTTCACGAACTTATGAATGATGATTAGAATCAAGCAATCTCTTTCTTTAGCAACCAAAATCAAAGATTTTTCATCTTCATTTAATATCTATAACAATGAATCTAAAGCTTTCTTCTTAAAACGATCTCTGATAAAAAAAAAATCCTATTCTTCTTTAGCTGAACCTCGATCGGTGGGATTGAAAATTTCTCCCAGACCATGAAGAAAACACAATTTTATAAAATTATGGGTTTGGAAATAAATTTCCCGTAGTCCCCAGAAAAACAATGTAAGAGAGAGAACAAGATAAACGTAAATGGCGGCCTGAAAACCCTAACCAAGCCGCCCGTCTAAACTTCATCAAAATATTTCCCCAACAGGATCCTAGTTCTTCTTCCCTGATTATTGTAAAATCTGTACACCATCAAATCAAAACTAGTAAAAGAGAGAATACCTTTAAGAAAGTAATCAATATTAAAAACATGAAGCTAGAGTAATTCTTTTTCTGAGTTGCCGCCTCCGGTGACCGGGAAGGCTGGATATGATGAACACCAATGTTAGAGTAGGCCAGAAGCTGATGCGGTGATGGGTAGGTTATCGATGTTCCTCTATTTTTTAAGGCGGGCAAGCTTTTGTTTCTCTTTGGTTCTTATTGGAGCTAGGATTTAATTTGTGATGGTTTTAATCATTAACGGATCTATCTTATTTTTGTTAATTGTATCGTGATCAATCAAGTTTTCATTTTAAATCAACATAATAAGCTCTAAAAAACCAAGATGACCAAATCGGTGGTACAAAAAATCCAGCCATATTATTTTTAATAAATAAAAACAATTTGATTAAAAAGTGTCACAAAAACCCCAAATCAAATAATAATGAGTAAATTTAGTTTTTATTATTTTTAAAAAACCCAAACATACCCTTTTTATTTTTATTTCTTCTTCTTCTTCTTCTTCTTCTTCTTCTTCTTCTTCTTCTCTCCTTTCTTCTTTCTTCTTTATTCCGCCTCCTTCTCTCCACCACCATCATCACTAGCAGCAAAAAAGATAGATCTCCACGAACACCAGCAGCAACACCTCCGTCACCACCAGCAGCAACACCTCCGTATCCTCCACGAAACCTTTGTCTATTTTTCTGCTACTTTTATGTTCAAATCTATCCACAACATTAGCTCCGCCACTACCAAACCAGTTGTTATGTCCAGATACGTCACCAACAACACCTCTATCTCTTCCACGAGCACCTCCTTCTTCTTTTTTTCTACTTTTATGTTCAGATCTATCACCAACAGTAGCTTCACCACCATCAAAACAGTCGCTGTGTCCAGATCCGCCACCAACAGCACCTCCGTCTCCTCCATTAACACCATCACCACCTTCTTCTCTTTCTACGTCCTGATTTTTCATCAACAACACTGCTCCTCTTACTTTTGTTTTTTCCCACCACCACATGTCGGATCCGCCACCAATACTATTTCTGCCTCCTCCATCTATCATCTAAAACCACCACCAATACCTTCAAATCGGCCACCAACAACACCTCCTCCTCATTTTATCATCTAAAATCAACACCAGTACTTGCAGATCCGCTACCAACAACACCTCCGCCTCATCATTCAATCCTCTACAGTCACCACCACCACTACTACCTTCTGATGTTTCATCACCAACAAATAATGCTACATCTTCATCGTCGAAATCAATATTGTGCTGGGGAAATGACAGATTTATGATGAAACCAAAATTGGTTTTATCATATTCTGACAGTTTTGGTTGGTGAAAACAGTAAACTAGATGAAACCAAATTTGGTTTCATCATAAACTTGCCTATTTTCTATCATGAAACCAAAGATTTTAATGATGAAAATTAAGTTTATGATGAAACCAAATTTTGGTTTCATCCTGATTTTTGCATAGTTTATTTTGGCCTAACTTGGAAGTCGTCGTGTTTGGTTTCATCATTTAAGTTGTGTTGGTGAATGGAAATATGTGGAAAAATGATGAAACCTAATTAGGTTTCATCGTATCTTTTTCATTTTGTTGAATATTGATCTCCATAAAACCAATTTTTGATGGTGAGACACAGGTGGATTGTTTTTTGTTGAAACTAGTTTTAGTTGAGGAGGTAATGGTAGTGGTGGTTGTGGTGCTGGTGGTTGTGGCGGCGATGGGGGTGGTGCAGTTAAGGTGGTGGTAGGTTTCATCTTATTGTGTTTCATTTTTTCTTCTTTCTTCCTTCTCCTTTCTTTTATGATGAAACCAAATTTGGTTTCACCTGATTTTTTCCTTGTTTATTCGCCCTGACTTGGAAGTCGTCGTGTTTGGTTTCATCATTGAAGTTATGTTGGTGAAATGGCAATATGTGGAAAAATGATGAAACCTAACCGGCGACGGTGGTGGTCGGTGGTGGCGACGATGGTGGTGGTGGTCGGCGGAGGAGGTAGTGGTGGCGGTGGTCGGCGACGGCGATGGTGGTGGTGGTGGCGCGGTGGTTGTCGGTGGTGGCGGCGGTGGTTTGACGGCAATCGTTGTCACTAGTGGTGGTGCGTCGAAAATGGTGGTGGTCGGCGGCGGTTGGTGGTCGTGGTGGTCGGTGGTGTTGCTAGTTGGTGATTGGTTGTTGTTGCTGGTGACAATATAATAAAAATTAAAAGTGGGGTTGATTTCTGTTTTTGTTGGGGTGATTTAAACTACAGGGGTAATATAGACAGTTTATGTTAAATGGGTTTTTTGTGAACTATTTGTTTTGTTGGAGTTTTTGTGCATGGATAGTGACACCTTTGGTGTTGTAACTCGCGGACTAAATCATTTGAAGTTAGGTTTCGTGGAAAGTGTTATTTATATTTCGTTTGAAATTGTTCTCTGTGATATAGGTGGATACAGAGTTAAGTTTTTTTGGGTGTTTTGTTATTGTCTTCGATTAAAGCACTGGTAGGTCTTTGGTTCTTTCGTTTTGGTGTGGAGATTTCGTGGTCTCATGTTTTCCGATAGCTTCTTTGTTGCCGTCGTTGTTGAAAAAAATAGCCGACTTCTATTTTCTGGTTTCAGACTTGTTTTCTGTTGGTCGGTCGGGTTGTGGATATGTCTGTCCACGTGGTCGGTTCTTTTGGTAAAAGTCAATGTTTTATCTTGTGAGTTCGGTTTTGACTTGTTATATGTCGCATTTCTAAATGAGTCTTTGGTGTATCCTAATTTCCTCACTGTTTTACTTCATGTCTATGATTTCGGTGCATTAAATGCTCCACATACGAATATTTTTAATTTAAGAAGAAGAAATCTTTCTAAAAGAATCATCCGGATCTTGGTTTTGCTCTTAGTTTGGCAACTCTTTTTTTTTCTACTATAAGTTGATCACTTGCAACTCTTCAATTTCTCTCGTCGTTTAAGAAAACCTTTTTTTAGTATCGTTAGAATCTATTAGTGTCTGTCCATTCCTTCAGTTTACTTTACTTTATTACTTCACTGTAGTTTATCCTATTAATTATTAGTTACTAGTAAGGACACATGTGCGATGCACATGCTTGAATTTTACTCATCCAACAATACTAAATTTGAAAGTCATGAAAAAAATTTCCTAAAATAAAAATTTACTATTCTTATTTGTACTTGTTACGTAGATAATTGAAAGAGCTTTTCAAATTTATAAAATTTACAAAAATCCGACATATATTTTAAAAGATATTAAGTTTTTAAAAAATTTGATCTATTTTTAAAACAATGGTATTTATGTAAAACGACACCAAATTTGATAATAATGGAAGAAAAAAAGTCTTAAAATAAAATTTAATATCCTTGTTTGTACTCATTACGTAGATAATTTAAAGAGCTTTCCAAATATATTAATTTTGCAAAAATCCGATGTGTATTTTTAAAGATATCTAAGTTTTAATTTTTTTGATCTATTTTTAAAACAATGGCATTCATGTAAATATACAAATATTAACTAAAAAATTAATTAATAGGGGTATTATTGTCATGTGAAAAGGCTTCACCAAACAATTACCTCTTTTCTTTATATTAGTAATAAGATAAGATAAGATTAGTAAGATAGTCATAAGTATTCCTTAGTGAAATTTAAGGTTTCACCTATTCACCACCCACGCTTTTCTTATTTACCACCCGCCTCACAATTTCTAAAGTAAAATTAGTTTTCAATTCTACTATTTCCTAATCACCACCTGCAAAAGTCAAGTTAGATTTGACCATAACTATTATATTTTGTCTTCTTCGTGATCTCTCTTACTATTTAAAAAAAACCATTAAAACTACAAACCCTAAGTTAGGACTCTATTTAATTATAATACACCAAAATCTCTTTACTTCTTTATGTTTAATCATTTAATTCGTTGAAAAGAAAAAAACACAAGAACGATGATGGACGGCAATGAATCATGTCAAACACTACACAGAGAAGAAACACATAAGGGACGAGAAAGACGATAAATACAACTGGTGTAACCTATTTTAGTCCATATTTTCCACCATGCAAAATGCAATCAATGGAAAACAGTTACCATTCATCAAATTAGGACGACGACAACCGTGTTTTTATGGAAGATACAAAAAGTCAGAAATTGATTAAACCAACAGTACCATCCTATTAAATCATCTAAATTCATGAACCAACAATTTCTTAATTTGATTTGGTTCCGTAGTACTAATAACAGTCAATATACAAAATAGTACATGCCCAATTCATACTACCGCAGTATGACTAACTACAATACCAAAGCTTCATTAACATCTCATACCAAAATATGAAGATTTAAGTAACTTCAATATGATAACATAAATCAATGTAAAAAAGGTCGACCCAGTGTTGATTACTAGTTCTTGATCACAATAAGAACAATCAAACCGAATATAAACACAATTTTAGGTTTAGTTTTTACCTCTTTTTCGTCTTTGATTTTTCTTGAAAATTACCTTGTTTCTTTTGTGCCATATTAAAAAAGATCAAGAAATAGAAAAGAAAGAAGAAAAATCATTGAAGGTGGTGGCCGATTGGTGGAGACGGAGTAGATGTGGTGCTGCTCGGCGGGGGAGATGAAGAAGACGAATGATTTGGGAACTTAGATATTGGTTTAATGTCCGGGTGGTTTTAGGCAGTGGGTGTAAATAAAAAGTCAATGAGTAGTAATTAGGATATTTTAAGATTTGAATGGGTGGTAAATGATAGGTGTAGAATACACCGTATTTACTATATAGAGTTTATGCTTTCTTTGCTATTTTTCTTGCGAATTATGTACTTTACGCGTGCTTTTGGGTTGTATAGATGCAATGGAGTCGCGCGGAGGAAAAGAAGGAGAAATTACCCAATTTGAGCAAAAGGGCGAAATAGTCATCTTACGAGCAATTGTTATCGGAGCTGACCCGAGGTTGGGACAACTTTCTGTTGGAGAGGTTTTAAATGGCGGCTACAACGTGTTATGGGGCGTCCATTAGGGTACCCCTTATACGAGCGAGAGGGTGGCGTTATCTAACATTGTTATTACAACCCTAGACCGATTCTTTTCTTCCCAATCATTTTTTCATTCAATGCTTTTTCTTTGAAGAAAGCGGGAGGAAGCGACCATGGCTCTTTGTCAAAATCGACGAGAGGATGAGAGAAATCGAGATGAGGTTTGTTACAACCGATAAACGAAGGAAATGTCGATATCGATCTCAGTAAATCGGTAAAGAGAGGTAAGGGTTCGATGCTTTTGAAATTGATGCAAATGGGTGATGAATTAGAAGAACGTTGCGGCTAGAAATGGAGGCGTTGGGGAAAGGCAGTGAAGATGAGAAGATGAAATCAGGTATGGGTTTGTTGTGGTTTTGCTCAAGATCGATTGGGAAATGAGATTGTGAGTTGTTGCACTGAGATGGAACTGATGCTTCTGTTGGCCTTGTGGATGGGTTATTTGAGTTGATTTGTGGTGGTATCAATGGTTGAATCTGGATCTGGTGCGTAATGGAGCTATAGTGAAGTGTCGGTGGTGGTCTGAGTGGCTTTGAGATGAAGGTGGTGAAGCGAGGCATCCGGCAATGGCTTGCAAGTGGGGCTTGTGATGCTGATTGCGGGGTGATAGCCATCATGGCTGGGAGAGGTTGAGTGGTGAGATCTTTGGTCTTGTTGAAGAAATTGGTTTGCACTGAATTTCTTTGGTGTTGTTGCTGAATGGGTGCAATATCTTGAGAAGATAGTTTGGAGTTTGCTCGGGTTGAGGCTGCAGGATGGCAATACGGAGTAAAAGGAGGTGGCTGTCTTGGTGTTGTTAAAATTACAGATCGGGGATAATGGATTTGTTGAATGCGGCAAGTGAGCTATTGTCATAGCTATGTTAGGAAGTGTTCCCAGTCTTTGCGGGACTGAATTAGAAGAAGCGAGGTGGCATTGCAAGATTTGAGAGTGTTGGCGGATTTGGCGAGTTGCGGCCAAGGCCGAGGTGAGGCGGGGCTTACAGGGTTAAGACAGCCAAGGCCGGGGGAAGTGCGAGAGAGATGCAGAATCTGCGATATGGTGGTTAGGCTGCATGGTGACCTCCTCCTGGCTCCATGTGATCATTCCTCAGATAGGACCTCTTTAATAAGCGATCTACATTTGGGTTTCTTTGCTAGTCCTCATCGCCATAAACTCTTTCCCGATGGTGTTGGGAGGCTTCTTTTGATGGAGATCCCGAGGGAAGAGCTCCCAACAAAGCATGCCCGTCATACTAATGACTCGGCTTGGGATCGGGTTCCACCGGTTATTTAGGTCCTCTCTTGGTGACAAATTTCATCCTCAGCCGAAGTTTTATCCTTTGGGTAATCAATGCCGACGATTAAGTACTTTTCTGCTTTTCTGGTTTTGGTTGATCGGCTCGGGCGATTTGTGGGGTGATATTTTGTCTTGGTGTTTTCAGGACCAAGTCCCGGGGTACTCCTTCCGAGGGTTTCGTTCATCGGAAGAGGGATAGGGTTGCATAGAGCCGCGGAGGAGACAGGGAAGGTAACAAATATATTCATCATTTTTATTTGACGTACATGTACGTGCCTATTTGTTGCCTTGCATGGTTCGGACGTCGGCTCATGCGCAGGCCGGGGGTTGAGAAAGGCTCTATCCTGTCTAAGCAAAGGATGGTGAGGATCCCAAGGACTGTCTACCCTTGTCACTTTCCCCGAGGAAGTCACCTCGAAGCCTTTTTGATGTTTCATCTACTACCTTGTAGGTGATAAGCCCGAGGGGCCCGGGTAAGGAACCCAAGGAGGTGTGCACCTTGCGGAAAAGATTGTGTGGCAGGGAAGTAGTTGTGAGGGGGTTGTTCTCATGGTGGCGTCAGATATGTTGTCTCGAGGGTGATGACAGATGAGGAGCTTTGGGGAAATGAGGATGAAACCCTCGGCAATGAGGAGAAGTCAGGACGAGGTGGAGAAATCGGGTGGTGGTGGGAGCCTTGGGAGGTAGTGATGCGGAGGGTGTCAAGGATCGCCCCGAGGACTAGTCCTTCCGTGGTCCCGACTTGTAGCAATCGGTACCTCTTTCACCATCCCGGGCCCTATGTGCAACTTCGCTTGGCGCTTATTTCTCCCGCATTTTGCCTCTTTCTCGATGAGGAGAAGATCACGTCTGCCTCAAGTTAACGAAGTAGGCCTGGAGGGTACTTGTGATCTGATCTGAGTGAGTAGAGTTGTTTGAGTGTTGTTTATATGTTTTGTTAAGTGCTGACCTTTGTCGGTGTTGTTCGTTAGGAGACCAACCTTTCATTTTGTTGAATGCATACATCCATCCATCAAGGCCGCAGCCCGGAAGGGAGAAGTCTTCGTCTCCTGTTGCAGTGCAAGAACGGAGCGAACTCGGAGGTTGGAGAAGGAGCGCCGAGGCCCAAGGTAGTTGCTTTACTCTCTCCGGTTATGATTGATCTTGTAGTGCCAATATCCTAAGCTCGCACTCCTGCCTAGCCGAATTTTCTAGTGCGGAGGCGATGCCCACGAGGTGCCGTTTGTTAAAAGGGAAGTTAACATAGAACGGGACCACGTCTCGAACTTACAGCAGAGAATAGTTAATAAGGATGCTAAGATTGATCGCTTAGAAACCGACATCGAAGATCTTCGATCCAAGCTCCATCGCTATGAGACTTTTGAGTATATCCCCGAGGAAATTGATAATCCGGGCGAACCAAGCACTCACTTCCAAGGCATAGCGGGTGATAAAACGTTATTAGGAGACAACTTAGAAGTTCAATGTGGTCGGCTAAGACTTCAGTCCGAGATCCGCATGGAGACGCCTTCGGATCTTGGGAGAGGGACGCCACTTTGAGAAGCGTAATCGAGAGGCCCTTGAGAAGCTCAAGGAGTTTGGAAAGGTTTCGAGGAATTGATTGGGTGCGTGCCCAATTGTAGCCGGGTTGCGGAGCCGCCCACTCTCGGCAGAGGGAGGAATGGAGTGATCACAAGAAGTATTGCCCTCTAACGAGTTTAACGAACAGTGATTCCTTGAACTTTCTTGAAGATGTCATCTCTCGAGTGTAGCCTATCTGAGTCAGAGGAGTCTATTAGAATAATTGCCCCTTTGTTAGAAGGTGGTGTGCTTTATGTTGTGCTTTCCGCGTTGGTTTCTTCACATTGCTATTGTGTGGACTGACCATTCTTGTTGCCTTTGCGGTAGAAGAAGGCGTAAGAAGACGGCATCGTTGGAGGAGGAAAAACATCCGTCCGAGAGGGAGGGAGGCTCGGTGCTCGATCGGGCCACTTTGCTAAGGTGGCGTCGGCCAGCGACTAGCGAGAGGACTGCTTTTTCTGAGAAGACGAAGTTCAATGACGAGCTTGTCTCAAAGGTTGGGCAGTGAAAGCGGTGCTTGATAAGAAACGAGCCCGTCTTGCCGCCAAGAAGAGCATTAGGTCCTATTTCTTCCAAAGAGTGATTATGTTTTTGTAGCTTTGTGTCGCTATCTTGCCCTTTTCCTCGGTTGTAATTCGTTTGAACACCTTTTTAATTTCTTGCATAACTTGTTATGGGGTCTTTGCGTCACGGTTTGTTTGCTTTTCTTCTGGCGATCTTTTGATCTTACCGACGTTATTATCTTTATTTATGTTGAGTTGCCCATATGTGGCTTTATGTCGTGGCCTCGTTATGTATGCACATTTAACAGATAAGTTAGTCACAAATGCCGTTTAATCGAACGCACTCAACAAGGAGGGTCATCGGGCCCGATGCCATGTCTTTGGCCCGAGGCATCTCATCACCGTCTTTTTAGATCGGTGGAAGGGGAGTTGGTCTCGCCCTAATTTCTATGGGATCGACATCCCGAGAAGTTATCGATTAATCTTCTTGGGCAAGTGATTGCCACTTGCGAGAGAGCAATGTTGACCGCTCGATATCGAGTACTCGTGCCTCGACAATCCTGCGGCCCGGTTTCCAACCACGGGGCCCTCGAACTACCTCGGCACTTGCACAATGCCATCGCCCTGAGTTCGAATAGTCCGCGTTGAGTGTAAAGTCGCCCGCACTTGCACAATGCCATCGCCCGGTTGAAAGCGACCATTCAGACGCACTCTGTCCTATTTCCAACCCCACGCGGCCTTTCACGGAAATAGATGACAAGATATCTTACCCGAGTTTATGGATGGTAGAGCTTTAGTCGCGTTGCGTTCCATGGTCGGTGGTTCGGGTTTCCCGTCTGGTTTTGATATCTTGTATGCCCCTTCTTGACCTTCTCAACTATTGTGTAAGGTCCTCCCATATTGGTGCGAGTTTGCCGCCTTTCTTGTCACATCATAGCTAGGTAAGTGTTTTAGTACCAGCTGCCCCGGTAGGAATTCTCTTGGTCGGACCCGTTTGTTGTTGTATTCTCGTTGGATTCTCCACATTGGTAGTTTTCCATCTTTTGCAGGGCCATCTCCCTCGTTTCTTCTAGATCGTCAAGTTTAGCAAGATAAGATCCATGAGATGTTTCGCCTCCAAGCGGTCAGCATGGTGGTATCATCGCCTCTGTTGGCGGGGATGGCTTGATCCCATATGTTAACATGAAGGGCGACAATCCGGTTGCCTCCTCCCCGAGTCGTCCTATACGCCCACAAGAGCGTTGTAAAGCTCTTCACACCATTCCCCATATTCCCCGAAATCAAGTTTCTTCTTCATGTTATCGGCGATGGTCTTGTTTGTGATCTCGGCATTGTCCAGTTGCTTTGGGGGTATAGTGGTGTGGACTTGCTTTTTTCGGATGTTGTAAGTGTTAAATAGCGAGTCTATGTTTTTGCCTCTAGATTGTTTGCCGTTGTCGAGACGATTGCCGCCGGAACCCGAAGCGGCATATGATATGTTCGGATGAGGCGGAAAACATCCTTATCCCGTATGTGCCTTAGTGGTGCGGCCTCGACCCACTTGGTGAAATAATCGTGGCTACAATTAAGTACTTCCTTTGTCGACCCGACGTGTAGAGGTCCTACCGATGTCGATTCCCATTTAGCAAAGGGCCAAGGACTGATGCACGAGTTCAACGTCACGGCGGCGGCGTGTATCTTCTTCCCCGAATTTCGCACTCCGCCGCAAACTGTGGCCATATATTTTGCATCCTCATTCATGTATGGCCAAGTATCCCATAGTTTTGCTCGTGCCGCCAGGCTACGGCCCGAGACTATGGTTTCATTTTGCCCCATAGTGCAACTCGTTAAGGATTGTATGCCTCCTCTTTACTAAGGCGCCTCAACAAAGGGTCCTAGGTACGATTTCACATAGAGAATTCCATCTCGAATTTAAATGCGCGGCTGCTTTGCTTTTGATCTTGTTGACCTCGGGTCGCTTCCCTTTGGGCAATTTTCTGTTTGAGATATTCATGAATCGGCTTCCTCAATCCTCGGCCTTCAGTGCTTAGTCGGTAGTGACAAGCCTGCAATATGTGCGTCGGCGTTCTCGATCTCGGGTGCGATGGCATTAAGACCCTCCCATAACTCTGATGCCTTGATGCTCAGAGTGCATCAACATGGAAGCAACGTAAACCCGGGGGCATCCGGAAAGCTGGAATTGTCTTTCGCAGATGTGTCGGAATTTAATGCTCGGTATTTGCCCGATGTAGAATTGGCGAGTTCCTATTTTACGTAACAGGGGTCATGTATGGCGTCTTGCCTGGTTGAGACCTCGGACAACTAGGCGAGAGTCGCTCGTGAGTCGTACCTCCGGATGCCCATCTCCACTATGAGACGTAAGGCATGTATTGCGCCGTGATTCGTGACATTGTTGGTTGCCTTAAACTCCAAGCCTAAAGGAGTGGACCATTTTTCTTTTACCTTTGGTGTCGCGGAAGACCCGATCCTAAAACCGATCCGTCTTTATTGGATGACCCATCGACTAAAAACCTCCCATCGTGTCTGGGCCGCATGTCTCGAGTAAATCGGTGAATCGTCTCGGTCTTCTTCCATTCCGGGATGTCTTCTACTTCGTCCTCATCGTTTGAGGGAAGTCGCCAAGAACGGAATCTGCTCGCGCTGCGGTCCTCATCTCGTAAAAGACATTGGCTGCTTTTTGCGCGCTCCACTTGAGATCCGACCTGTTTGCTGTTATCGAGTCATCGACTCTATGGAGGACTTGGTAAGCACCCGAATCTTGTGGGCTTGGAAATACGTCGAAGCTTTTGTGTTGCAAATACTAACGCTAGTATGAGCCTTTCGATTCTGGGTGTAGTTCTTTCGCTTGGGTTCATGGTCTTGCTTATGAAATATACCGGTTTTCTTACGCCCCTCGTTCTTGACCAACACGGCGCCGATGGCATGATCAAGTTGCCCGAGGTACGTGTTAATATGTCCTCAGGCTCAGGTCTTTTGTAACACCGGTAGGCTCGCCTGGTGTTGCTTGATTCTCCGGAATGCTTCTCACACTCCTCGGTCCATCCGAACTTCTCTCCCTTCCTTAACGTCCCGAAGAAATTCTTGCACTTGTTCTGACGATCGAGATGAATGATCCTAGCCAAGTTTCCGTTCGGCCCGTTGCACGTCCCTAATCATTACAGGCGAAGGCATTTTCATTCTTGCTTTGATTTTATCTGCAGGTGCTTCGATCCCTTATCCGTGATTATATATCCTAGGAACTTGCTCGAGGTGACGAGAGAAGGTGCACTTGGGACGGGATTTGCCCTCATCTTGTACCTTCTCATGGTGCAGGGAAGATGTCCTCCGAGGTCGTCGATGTGTGTATCGGCTACCTTACTCTTGACTAGCATATCGTCCACATATACTTGATGGTGCGGCTGTATCTTGTCTTCAAACATGTCCTCCACCCTAGCCTCGATATGTGGCGCCCGCATTTCTCGGCCGAATGGCATTTTGGTGTAACAACACGACCCTCTTGGCGTGAAAAAGGATGTATGCTCTCGGGTCTTCGGGGGGCCGGGGGATTTGGTTATCCGTTCATCCATGAGTGTTATCGCCTTGTACCCGGCTATGGATTCCACCGGGTCGATCCGGGGGAGAGGAAAGCTGTCCTTTGGGCATGCCTTATTCAGTCGCTATGTAATCGCGCAAATTCGGACCCCCATTCCTCTTGGGGACTATCACCATATTAGATATCCATGCGGATATTGAGCCTTAGGATGATCCCGCTGCGTCTGATTTCTTCAACTCTGCCTCTACTGGTTGCTGTAGCTCGGGTGCGATTCTCCTCATTTTCCATCCGATCGGTCGAACTTGGGTCGATCCTCGATGGTGCGAGCAAACTTCCGGCCGATGCCTTCCATGTCGTGCATCTCCGCGAGGCGGAACACATCCATGTGCTCCTTCGGGGAGGCTATCAGTGCGGGATTGCTCATTCGTCAAGCGTGACCCTATCCTCACTAATCTCGCTCCTCCTCGGTGCCCAAATTAACTTGCCGAGTTGGTTCTGAAGTGAAAAGTTTTGCTTGGGCTCGCCGACGGTTCTGCCGGCTCCTCGTGATTGCTATAAGACCTCGCGGCGCCCGGTCAGAGGGTGGCGATCGCTTGTGACATCATCTTTCCCAATTCCTCTCCCGCTTCCATTTCCTTAGACTTCTTCTTTTTGGCGTTTCCTCGACCGTCTTTCCTCGTTCGTTGGATGTCTATCTCGCACACATTGTCTTGCCGCTTGGGGGTCGCCTAGTACTTCTACTACTCCTCGATAAGAAGGGAAGCGCGATTTCGATGGTAGGCCGAGGCTCCCTTGATCCCTGGCGACCCAAGGTCGTCCCGTGATCGCCTCGTAGGGTGAGGCGACATCGACTACGCAAAGGTGGTCAACGTGTCGAGGAACCCTTCCCCATCCGAGACTCGAGAGTGACTTCTCCCTTCGGCACCGTCACCGCACCGTTGAAGCCGTAAACCGATAATTCGATGGGATCGGGGTGTCATGGACAACTCCATCCTCTTGAAAGTGTCATAGAACAATACTTGACCGAACTTCCACTTGTCCATTAATATTCTGCGGACGCCCATTCCTCGATCATCGGGGTTACTACTAAAGGGATCTCCATGTGCTTGTCCGTTCAGCTGGACATCTTTTCGCCGAAAACGTGATCGGTTGCATCATCCACGGCTCCATAGGGAGGGTCTTGCCACGCTAAAGATTTCCTTGCCCGACCATCCCTCTTGTGTATTCTCGAGGTGATACCGGTCCCCAAATCGTATCCTTGTGTCGCTGAGTGTGATATGGTGTTACAAGTGAATCGAGCGCCGCGATTGATTCTTATTTGGTGTCTTTGGGACCTCTGGTCAGTTCGTGTCGATGGTGTTTTGACGAAATGACGAGATACCCATCGCGGATCGAGTGCTGGACGATATCCTTCACTTCTCTGCAATCATTGGTTGAGTGGCCGCGGAATTGATGATAATGGCAGAACTCCGGGTGGTTCCTCGTCCCGCCGAATTGGATTCCCAGGAGTCTTGGGGTAACGGATGTCATTCCTCTTTTCCACTTCCTTGAACACTTCTTCCAAGGGCGATATTGAGGTGTATGATCTTGGTTCGTGGCGAGGCTTCTTTCCCTTCTCGGCCCGGACTCTCTTGTTTTCTCCCGGGTTGGAGCACTTTGGGCCGTTTCTCGGACCGCGTCGTGGCTTCTCTCGGGCGGCCTCTTCGTGGTGCTCGCCCTTGTATTCCCTTATCTCGCGCTCCTTCTTGGATCTCCTCCAAAGCGATATAGTGCTCCCGCATCTTCCGGATTTCTCTTAGGGTCTTGGGCTTTTTCGTGTACATCGCCACCCGGATGGGGTCCGATTTTCTTAGTGAGTCTCGAGCCGAATATCTCGTTGGTCGACCGGGTGCCTTTCCTATATCCGTGCATAACTTCCTCCATCCGTCCGTTAAGGAACGCAGCGGTTCCCTCGCCCTCCGTGCCGGGGTAAACAACTTGTCGACTAAGGCCGAGCTATGCTGTTATGCATGTACGTTTCAAGAAAGGTTTCCACCGTGAGCCGCATAGCTCCCAACGGTTTATCGGGCGGAGTGTAGAACCAACTCTTCGCTTCTCCTTCTAGACTAGCAGGAAGAATTTGCACATGACCACGCCGTGGTTTTTCCATTGTAATAAGGACATGCCGTACATTTTGATGTGTTCCCCGCACGCCCGTGCCGAACGAACCCGGATGGGAAGATGGCGGCGGCGCACTTTGGTGGAAATGGTGTTCGGGTCCAACCCCGGGTGAATGGTGTCTTCTCGAGCTTCATTGATTACTTCGCTAACTTGTCATCCTCGTCGTCTCCGGTGGAGCTTTATTATCCGCGAGTCGTTCCGATTTTGCACAGGCGGATGCGTCCGTCCGTTGGTTGCTTCCTCGTCGGCCGAGGAATCCCCGGGACGGCCCATATCCTTCTCCGGAGTTGATTAGGATACTGGCCCCTCGGCTCAAGTGAGTGGGGTGGGTCGTCCCTCGGCGGAGTGTGGTTCTTTGGAGGCGCCTCGCTCGACGATCCCTCGACCCCGTCCTCCTATTTTGAGTCGGTGATTCTCGTATTCTAGCGCCAAGTTTCTCCTCCGGCAATTCTCATGAGTCCTCTTGTCTTCTTTGGCTGGCCGGTATGGCGAGTAACACGGGTCAAGGTTTCTCATGACTAGAGTGACCGCTCACTTGATGTCCCGGTGTGTTAGGGGGTGCGATTGGGGGTCTCGAGGTGAGAGGCGATAGGAGGGGACGATCTGGCCGTGGGGTGATCGACTACTACTGGGGGAATAGCCGAAGCTGGGAGGCGGTTAGTCGTTACTGGGGGGACATCTCGATTAAGGTTCCCTCCTGCCAAGTGGACTCGTCTAAGTCTCTCGGCCTCACGTTCCAAATCTCTTTGGTGCTCCGCAGGTTGCCTTTCTCTTCTTCGTTCCTCGTGTACTTTGTTTGGACTTCCTCCTCTTCTTGGTATCCGATGCAGTTCTCCCATCTTCCATGCTGCCCTCGTTCCTCGGCCCCGTCGACTTGGGTCAATCCTCAATCTCTGGTGGGAAATCGTCATCTCGGCCGCATCGATTTCTTCGTCGACCGTGGTCATGCCTTTGGTCGGCGCCCGAGTCTCGCCCCGGTCGTTAGGTCGACGATCTCCGTCTTGAGTCAGTAAGTCCCTCTCCCCCCTGGATCCCGCCGCGACCCGGTTCCTCGGGATCTCGGCTCGTTACGGGAGGTACTTGCCATTGCCTTTGCTATCGTCCGCGTTCTCGGCTCGCCATATCGTTCGTTCCCTACGTCAAGCCATGACAGTACGCTTACTTCGAACTGCTTTCGAAAAGGTTAAGGATGGAGTACAGCAATTCAGTGCAGAGTGGAAGAGATCCTTTATAGTACGATTCCCTTTATCCTAGCGCATCGATCTCAGCAGTCAAATTGTTTTTGCCGAAAACGGACAAATTTTGAAAAGCTGTCTCGACACATCGCTTTCGGTACTCTTCCTAAGCATTAATCATTATTTGTCCTTACATTCCCAGCACCAGAAATCATTAATCATCCGTGCGTTGAATCAGACGATTTCTTTCACGGTGGTGATGGGTGGCAATGACGACCCTCAACGACCGTCGTGTTGATGGCCGCAAGATTCCTATAATTCTTCACTGATGCTGTGAGGCTTTCGGCGTAGGATGATGGTGAGACTCAGGTCGTTCACCATCATCCCGCCGGCCATGGTTTCCAAGACCTAGACTCAACGATTCTCGAAGCTAGCCCCTGTTTCCACCATTATCACGCTTCGTTTACCTTGCTAAGATAAAGACAGTGTGTGAAATGGAGATAGATGCACAAACATCTCCGCCAGGAGGCGATCCCGGTATCCTACGCGTTGCGTTTGTTAGAGTTTTTCGCTAGCATCCACTATCCTTACTAAGCGTTGATAGAGCCGTTGAATCTCTCTTGCAACGGGGCTTGAAGCCGAGATCATAATCATCGAGATGGTATCCCCTTCTAGCTTCTACCCACATCAAAGATGCTATTTAGGGAGCTTCTCGGGTCATCCGATGACTCTCTGAGGTGATTCAAACAGACACGTAAAACGACTTTATTTAAGCGGAAAACTTGAAAATGGAAACTTTCGATTTAAAACCCAAAACGACCTCATATCGACTTGACACGAAGATAACAAAACGAAGGTAACTAATAAGAGCGCAAGGCTAACTTCATCAATTTTGACAAGATGTTGCTACTACCAAAGTAAGAACACAAAGTTAACCTTTATCAATTCAACAGGAAGTTACTAAAAGAAAACAAGACGTTACTAAAAGAAAACAGAGATAGCGGGCGAAAGGGTTTTCTCCTTTAGCGTCAACCAGCACACAAGGTGGCTTAGGAGCTCGGAGTTTCCCCTTTTAGCGTCCGATTTCAAGGTATCCGGAGATGTTATACGTCCCTTAGTAGGCGCTTTAATGTAGGAGTGGAAAATCCTACCTCTACATCCAAAGATAACTAAACACATACACAAAGAAACAAGATGAACAAGAGAAGCAAGAGAACACGAGATGTGCCGTGGTTCGGCATGATTACCTACGTCCACGGGGGTATAAAGAAGATCTTATTACTCGAATCAAGGTTACAAGACGGACTTCTCTCTCTTAATGCCTTTGGTACGCTCTCTTTCCTCACTTCTTGCTTGAGTTCTACCTCTCTACATGGTCTCTATTTATAGTTACAAGTGATAATACATCCAGTGCTACGATGTTAGGCCCGGTGTAGCTTCCTCGATGTTCCTCTCGGGGGGGGGTCAGTCGATGCCTTAGCCGACCGTCCTTATTTGTTCGGGTCGGTGTGTCAAGCCGAGTGATGTCGGCTCCTGCTATCCTGCCGCTCGATGTCGCCCGTTCGATGGAGGCGATCGATGTCGCCCTTGGGATCCTTGTCGAGTCTTTCCTGACCGAGTCCTCCTTATCTCTTCACCAACTTTGTCAGCGCATTTATGGCTCCAGTGCCCGATGCCCATCGTCACAGCTTTTCCCCCTTTTCGTCGACTTTCGGCTCCTCTTTTCTTACGCCCGAGGTTCGGAGAGGCGATCCAGGGCACCCTAGGTGCACGCTTGCTCTGGTACGCCATGGCTTAGGATCGTTCCACCTGTCTTTGTGGATTATTTACACCTACAGTGGTAATTAAGATGGGTGGTAAATAGGGAAAGTGTAGGTGGTGAATAGGTAAAACCTTTTACACCACATTATTTTTTGAGTTTCCTTTTATATATATGGGGTATTTTAGTAAAAACTCCCTATTTACTTGTATATACATACCCCTCGTCCGACTCACACCAGCTGATCAGATTTAGTAATCCGAAGACGATATTAGGTCTTTTTCTTCCCTTCCTGAGCAATTTAATATAAGCATTGAAGATATGTTACAATTTAAAGCATAGGAAGAGGATCAAAGCTCTGACATCGGGGAGATGAATCTGGAAGAGTTGCAGAAGAAAAATCAGGCAAGACTTGGTCGCCTGCGTCAGATATTAACTACCATAAAATTGTTGGGTGAGGATCCTTGACCACAAACATAAAAGACGAGTATGTGGCGAAAGGTGGTTCTTACCTGAAGAGTGATTTTTATTGAGTAGAAAGGTTAAATTCATTAACTGAAAAGGAGAAAAAGAATACAAGAGGAGAGAGTGCCGAAGCAAGTCAAAAGGGAAAGCAAAAGCTAACACCCGAAACAACAAAAACAACACAGGGAGGGCATGTGCCAGCTCCAAAAACAAGAACAACTACAATAAGAATCCATTAAGGATCTTAAGGAACACCCAAAGAGTGATGGACCTCCTTCAGTGAGGTTGCGGTTGAAGAGGAGAAGGGACAGAATAACTAAGATAACAAACCTCACAATTCTTCCCAAACTAGTTGGAGCCGGGGAACAGGGCAAGATGGAGAGAACATTACTGGTAACCTTGAAGCTCATGTGGATGGGTTCCAATATACAACCTCGAATCCCGAGTTCTGTGTAGATTTTTGATATTATTATCTAAAGAGTGCATTTTATCAAGTTGGAGATGACCGGACACTGCCTCTCTTGCACTTCAAGTTGCACCACCACATAATGGTTGGGACAGAAAAGACTAAACACATTCAATTCCAATTGGTGCAGAAGACATCTCCAAGTGATTCAAAGAAGATTGAGAAAGATGATGAGCTAGTGATATTCGTAACGAAGAGTTAGAGGATTTTGTCGAAAAAGTTCAATATAAGCGGAGATTTGGCATTATATTTGAAGTGGTAGAAAAGATGCACAAATTTCATGGGGTTTATTTATCCCTCTAAGGCGTCAGGTGTCTTCGCCCTAACGTTTTCTTCAGTGTGGTTGGGCTTGTTGAAAAACCTTTCGTTGTCGAAAGACTAAGAGAGATTGAGTTTGTATATTTGTCGCAGGTTTCACCCGATGAAATTGATATGACACTTTTTGACTTAAAAAGGTTAAAATTTTATTAGAAAAATAAAAATGAGAAGCAAGATGAGGGGCGCCTAAGCGCAACAAGGGAAGGTACATGCCAACCCAACAAATAAGCTACAAGAGAAACACCCTAGAGAAAGCCAAAGCACAACAACATGCTAGACTAGATTAACACATGAAGTCACCAAGGCCCTTATAACTTCTTCTTGGGCATAGGGGTTGTTTTCCCTCTCCCCAAATCTTCATTGCTAGGACCCAAATCCTTGACCAATTTTGAAGAGTGATATCTTTCTACAATATTACCAAACATGTTCTTAACCTCAGCTTCTTTACCTCCATGAGCAAGACCTAGGGAGGAACTGAACATCCCAAAATTGATATGACACCCGTATTCGAAGACTACAGTATTCAGGTTGTTTAAATCAACTCAATTCCCATTAAAATTCGTCGCTCACATAAAAGCTTATCTTGACCTTAGGAATGTGAACTGTGAAGTGCTATGAGAACAATGAGAAACAAAACTGGAAATCCATTATGGAAGGAATCGCAATTTCCCCACAAGATTTCATCGACAAAGGTGGATGGGAGATTTTGAACCCCGAAGGTTGTGCTGGTTATGAGGATGACAGCAGCTTGGATATAAGTTTTTCTGACGATGAATATGATTAGGAAGATTAATCAGCGGTCACTTGTGTCCCAAATGACTACTTGATTATTTTCATAGTTTTGTTATTATTAAATTTGCAATCTTGACTACCAAGGCATAGTATATGGAGAAATTTTTTGAGAGTCCGATTTTGTGCACACTCCTTTAACGAGTGTGCACGTAACAAAACCACCCTATTGGTTGAGTTAAACAAATAGTTAACGGTTTAATAAATTATTATTTTTAATTTTAAAAACGGTAAGGGGATATATTGTCTTTACTCATTTCCTAAACTACAGAGTTTCAAAATAGGAAATACTGATATTTCGTTTATCCTGCTAGCGACTAAGATGAACCTTCCATGATGAACATCATCAATATGCATCAGAATTTTAAATTTTTGTTTTCCCATCCATCAATATACAAATAGATTTTTTTTTCCATTCAAATAGTTGTGAACTATGCATTTATCATTATATGCTAAAGATATTAGGGCGTGATATTTGTTTCCAGTATTGTTCTTTACAGAATTAACAAAACCCACGATTGGTATGATACCAGATAGTGTCTACCTCTAATAACATACTGTATTTATTATCTTTCTTGTATCATCCTCCCTTCCAAGCAAGCGAGAGTTGAGTAATCCTTAATCTATGCTTGGATGATCGGATCTGTTCGTCATACTTTCGTTATAGTTTTCTTCTCTGAAAATATTGGTGTACAATGGGATACATATGAATTAGTGGATACCCGATCATGATTTTAGAAGTTCTGGTCAAGTTATTTTTCTAAATCTAATTATCAGCATTTCCTATTTTCAACAGGCTATATTTTAGGTGATAAAGATCTTCATTACCTTTTTAAGATTAAAATTACATTAATATTAATATTAATTTATGTTAATATTCATGAAAACTTATACATCACTCCATGATAAGTTCTTTCAAGAAGTTAGTTGGCACACGAGACACAAGTTGCGTGCCAACCCCTCTCTGAAGAGCTACCCCTATTCTATGGAAAAGAAAATTTCCAACTCTAACATTAGCATCATGGCTAGCCGAGAAATTACACAATCTCTTAAGAAAGTCGATAGTCTCACCACCCAGTCCACCCAAAGTGGTGAAAGCTAAGGTGCCAAAACCGAAACCTTGAGCAGTACACTTATCCAGATACTTCTTTCGCTTGAGGGCGACAGCTTTGTCAATGGCTTGACCGGGCACAAAGGAACGAACACCATTCCCTGTGAAGGGGGAAACGACAAGAACATCAAGGCAAACGTCACGGCCGTTATCCCAATTATAAACCATTATGTCCGCCGGAATAAGACCAGAGCCATTGTCTGAGATAAGCCCAAGATCAACCTCTTTCCGTCTTAGGAACACCCAACCGATAGCATATATCCGCAAAAGTATCACTGGGAGGAGGTCATGTCCGAACTTCAAGCCCAAATCATTTTTGCAATGCATTTGCATGATCACCAAATTTATCCATCGCGGAGCGAGCAACTAGGACAAATCCCATCCTCTTCAAAGAAAGGAATTCCAAGCTTTGTATTTCTGAGGATTGCATCAAGTGTCTCGGACCAATTTTCCGTCCTAAGCCTTCAATGGGTATTGCCAACAGGAAATCTTGAGCATGCCGGTCTCGATTACATTGCCACAAGGCCTTATCACTGATCATGTCATCTGGAAGCTAGTAAGCATCGAACTAACCACGGTATCAAAGTAAATAGTTGCGAGGGAACTCATGGAGTGGACGGGTGCAACATCTTCTAAACCGGGAATAGGAATGGAAGCACTACAAGCTGTGTTAAAGTCAATAGGACAAAAATAAAATAAAATTTATATTAAATACATAACGACTTGTTTTAAACAACCAATAGGGTTGTTTTGTTACGTGCACACTCTTTAAAGGAGTGTGCACAAAATTGGACTCAATTTTTGATGGGGCAAAATCGGATGGGGATATGGGGGACCAATAAAAACCAGCATTTTTCTTTCCATTTTTTTTTTGACAGATTCTAACGAATTTAAGTTTCAATTTTATCATCCTATATTACCCTTCTTCAAATCAAAAACAAATCTTTAAAGTTATCTAAAAATAACAACTAACCTAGATTTTAACGAAACTAAAAACCGATTGACCATATCTCGCAAGATATGGAGCCGAATCTTAGAGCAATAGCTTAATCTTTTCTTCCCCAAGATTTCAGTGCAAAAAAGAGAGTGTTACATTACTCTCTGAAATGGCCAAAAGGAAGACTGTATAATGTACCCACAAGTCCACAACCCCCTGTACCCACTAATCATCTCTTTATTTAGCTATAACTAACCTATGTTCCTTCCTTATTGACCTCCGTCAAAAGGGAACTTAAAAGAAGTAAAGGACTAAAAAAGAAATTAGGTTGAAGTTTGTACAGGAAGCCTAGTTAGCAATTCGGGGTACGGGTAGTAGTTCGGGACGGCATACGTACGAGAATTATACGGATTCGGATAGGTCGGATTCGGTCAAAAATCCGGTCATCGGTTCGTTGTTTGGACAGTAGTTCGAAACGGCATACGTACGTGCATATTCGTTTTATACATGTGAGTTCGGCACTTAAAATTCGGCTTACATATATGATAAATTGATAAGTATTATGACCTTATTAGGAGACTAATTTTACTTGTATATGATTTATAAGATGGAAAGAAATATTTTAGCGTGATTATTTAACAAGAAGTAAACAATTTATTTGCATAAATGTATTATAAAACGAGTTTATAGACTTTTAAACAAAAATCAACACATAAAACACTGGTTAAATAATTACCAATAGGAAATTTTAACTGAATAATTGTATTTAAATATAAAGTACATACAAAATCAAACAAAAACCAATCAACACTACAACAAAAAGTGCTATAGATCACACACTAAACATCACAATGTACAAATATTTGTGGTCTTTTAAGGGCTAAAACTCAAAGACCATTAGTATTATAGTGTTTGTGATCTTAGATATAGAGACCTTTCTATACATCTCATACATTTTAACAAGTGTGATCTTACAACTGGCCATTTGACTACTTTCAACATTACTTTGTGATCAAAAAACTGTCCATTTAAAAAACAATTGCGGTGAGCCTGGCTCGAACACGCGACCTTTAGGTTTTTACGGGCCAACATCTAAACAAAACAAATTCTTGCCCATTTCAGTTCTCTCTCTCGTTCTAAACTTAGTTTTTCTCACTCTCTGTCTCTCTCTCTCTCTCTCTCGAATGAGCTCTGGGAAAATCTTGAAAGATTCTTATCGTCAATTTCATCTGGAATCAGGTACGATTCTCCATGTTTCCTCGACTGTTTGGATTAGATTCAGGTGCGATACGATTTGATTCAACATCGAAGTTGAGATCTAGATTCTAAGGTTTCCTTTTTAGTTTGAATTTAGGTTTGTTTGATTTAAAACTTCTACTCGCATGTTTGATTCTGATTTAGGTTGTTTAGTTTTTTAATTTTAGTTGGTAGATTGGTTAGTTCATACAGATCGATTTGATCTTTGGAGTAGAGTTATTGTGAAATTTTGAGTTAGTTTGCTAATTCTTTGATTTGAAATGTTGATTGGTGGTTATCCCAATCAATTTTGATCTGTGGAGCAGAAACGGAACTCAAATTCCTCAATAATTTTGTTGTCCTGCTAACATATAGCCTTTATTCCCATTAAGCATATGGAAATACACCTGTTGATGATGGATTTACAACTTTTGAATATCTAATACTCTTAGATATGATAAAACAATATACAGGGACTAATAATTTACACGAAATTTCAATTACATAGCCAATGATTTCCATTTCTATAGAACGGACAAAAGTTAGTTTGAATTTTTTAGATTGATGATTATGAACAATATACTTGCCATTGATCTGTGAACATGGAAAGCTGATTACTGTAATACATGTGTGCATTGTATTACATTTACTTTGAAATTAGGCGCATAACAGGAGAATGTTAAGTATTTACCTGGGATAAAACTAGGGGGAAATGTTGTTGCTGATCCCAACATTGCAAATGCTGTTAGAACCATCTGATCCTCACTGCATTGCTTGTGAAATATGAAACCTGAAACTGTACTTCTAGTATCTAACTTCTCATGGTGGGTTTGTGCAGTTAAGAATGCAAACATGCTGATTTTTGTGACTCCACATCAATTCATGGAAGGTATATGCAAGATACTTGAGGGGAAAATAAAGGAAGAGGGTGTTCAGGCTATATCACTTATCAAAGGTAGTCAAAAACGAAGGACCATGCATGATTTCTAGCGTTATCTCTGAAAAACTTGGAGTGAACTGTTGTGTTCTCATGGGAGTAAACATCGCCAATGAGGTAAATACAAAAACCAAAAGAGTCGATACAGTTTGCTTTCTCATAAGTGGAAGACATAAAATGTGTTATTCTTTTAATGTCTTTCCTGAACTGGATTTGGTTTGGACAATGTAGATTGCTGTGGAGAAGTTTAGTGAGGAAACAGTTGGATACAGAGAGGATAAAGAGGTTGTAGAGAGATGAGTTAAGCTATTTGGGACTCCCCATTTCCAAGTATCTGCTGTGAGTATCTCATATTTGCTTTTAACCATCATCATGTCAAAGCTTTGCTAGCAACCATCTTCCACCACTTAAATAATCAGATGAAACCACCCAGACATAACAAATTCAAACTGGGGATCCAGTTTTCTGCACAAAAATATTCATAGGCTGCCAGAAACAACCAACATCATACATGGACACGAATAAAAGTAACTTAAAGTCATGAGCAAAAATGTTTCATTTGTTCGCTTAAATGTGCAGGTTCAAGATGTGGAGGGTGTCGAGCTATGTGGAACACTGAGAAACGTAGTAGCCATTAGAGCAGGTTTTGTATAGTTTCCTTTGTACAGTTTCTTCGTTTGTACAAAAAATCAAGATACTAATCACTGTTAACAAACCAGGTCTTGTCGATGGCCTGGATATGGGGTATAACACAAATTTATGAGTAGCACACAGAACATAGTGTGATTTCAGGATGTGAACCAGAACATTTAATGACCCTATTCATTTTGGTTTGACATACAAAAAATACTAGGCAGCTATTATGAGAATTGGTCTTAGAGAGATGAAAGCTTTCTCTAAGCTCATGTTCCCTTCTGTTAAGGACAGCACCTTCTTCGAAAGCTATGGGATAGCAGACGTCTAACTGCATCATCATCACTACATGCTGTATGAAATTTTGATTCAGGTATTTTTAGTTTCTAAACACCTCTATCCCATTAAGTGAAATTTCTTCTTTTGTTAAATCCCAAAGTTACTTTAGTTGCAGTATTACAGGCCTGTATTAATGGATAGGTTCTTTTCATTTTCATGAAACTTAGTAGACAAAAGAATGCAATAAAAGAGCTTTTGGTTTCATATATCGGTAATACTATCTTCTTTGCTTATTAGTCTCTTTAGTGAATGTAGTTATAAAGTATGGTAATACTATCTTCTTTGCTTATTAGACTCTTTCGTGAATGTAGTTATAAAGTATACTTAGCACTTGAGAGTATAACAAAATCCACCAATACATTTTTGGTCTTACAAAATCCATATCAATATCTTTATGTGGGTCTTTCTCGTTCACTGTTGAGGGTGTTGGATTACGTACTAGAACTGGTGGGTTGAGTGTCTCGCTGGCTGGTGCTGATGGCCGTGTTATCGGTGGAGGGGTTGCTGGTTTGTTAACCGCTGCTAGCCCCATCCAGGTAAATCGTCCTTGCTTTAATTGAATTGTAATAATTCCTACTGATATTGATGCTTCTTGAAGTGTGGACTGTGGGATGCATATAACATTCTACTATGCTTCTAATTTTTTTTAGTAGAAGATCTGAAATATATCAGCTGTGGACTGTGGGATGCATATAACATTCTACTATGCTTCTGATAAATATTGTCTGGAAGATCTGAAATATATCAGCTGAAGGGGAAACACGGTTCAGTTGTCTTAGTTTCTCTGCTTAGAATTTTACGTAGAACAAAGACCCATCTGTTGGTTATCATCCGTCTAATGTCTTTAGTGATCAATACATGTTGCCGAGTGTGTCGTTTGTGGTAATGCTGCAGAACCTCCCTAATAAATGTATTTTTTTACTCCTTGCAGACAATTTACGATGAACATAATATCCCATACGTGCCACCAAAGCGTTCCTGAGTCAGAGATGGGCTATATTAGATGTATGAAATGATGTTACACTAGAATATCTGACACTGCAAACCCTCATTACCACCGTCTCTTACTCAATGGCCAAAATTTTCAACATAATTATAGCCCCAGCAGCTACCCAAACTCACATCATGTGATAGAGGTTGAAGTGATCCAACACTACAATATGTCTTTCTTTCAAACTAAGCTTACAAATGACCTTTGAATATTACTAGCTAACCATGATTATGATTTGCAAATTTGTCCGTGTATGTTCTTACTTAGTGTCTGTTGTCTTTGTGCTTAACTTTATATGTTTGCTTATTTCAGACAGGGTCTTCTGGTCAGCTTGGGGTCTGAGTTCAATTCAGAACTGTGAGAATGGTGCGTAACCTCTGATTTTCTTTTCCTTGTAGGTTATCAAAATATCCACTTTTAACTCCGAGTTAGGTACTTCACCATTGTGATGATCTCTTATCAAAGGACACTTTTGTACTAGGAATGGGATAACAGAGTCGATTGTGCTAATGGATGAATAAGATCTTAAGGAGTGGGTTGCGCAGGTCGAGCTTGGTCTTCTCTTTACTTTTGTTTCTATGCCTGAGGGTGGGAACGATCTCATGCAAATATGTTTTAGGTACTTCTTTCTCTATACTATTATCTGTGTTCATTCCCCTTGTCATTAGCTCATACAATCATTGTAGAGGCATGCACATTATATGTCAAACTGTGAAATTCACCTTCAACACTCAGTAGCTCCAAGTTTCATAGTAAGGATGAGGTAAAATCGAGTTTAACTTTGAATGTCGTATGCTCTGTTACTGTTCAAGGAAAGCTCCAGTCTCTGGGCTATTTGGTTCCATATGAGCATTGTTTTCATTTCAATCTTGTGTAAAATATGGGAATTCCTGAATATGTTGGGTGAATCATTTGCAGGTTGTTTGGTACACAGCTTGTGTAATGACGCTGGATGAAGTTTCCTTTCCCGTTCTTTTGGTTGATGATTGAGATTTCCCATTTTGGAACGGAACTTGCAACTTGAAATTGCATTTATAGTTTATAGTAGAACTTTTATTCATGTAATGAGCTTTATATCAGTATGTTTAGTCTTTAAATTGATAGACTCAGCAGACTCAGTACAGGTTGTTCTGATGTAGTGAGACTCTTCAGAAATGTGTATTTGATTCAGACATGGAATGAATTGAATTCAGATATTGCTTCCTTTTTATATCACTTTCTGGATTTGAGTTACTGGTGCTGAAATGGTATGGGTTATAGGTGCAGAAATGGTATTGAATATACTGTCTGTATAGGGTAGATTTGGGTTGAAAACTTAGAGGAAAGATCACAACTTTTAAATCCTTGTCTTTTAAAAACCTTGTCTTTAGATCTCAACTCTTAAAAACTTTATGTTCTTTGCATAGGGTAAGATCACACTTTTCATTGCAGGAAAGTTGTTATCTATAGATTACCCTTTAGATTATACTGGCAAAGATCACAGACAGCTAGTATTTAGATCACACTTTTTAAGAATGATCCATGTATGTTTTTGTTGTAGTGCAACAGAACTTTGGTCCGTGAGTTACCTATGGGAGTTCTAGTTCGGAAATATCATTCAGATTCGGTCAGTTCGGATACGTTCGCGAATCATTCGTGAGGTCCATATAATCCGGGAACTAGGTTCGAAGTTCAAATAGTTCGGAAGTATCATTCGGATTCGGTCAGTTCGGATACGTTTGCGAATCATTCGGGAATGATTCGGAGAATTACTAACTAGGACAGGAAGAGCAGCCAATCAAAGCAATCAGCAGCGAAAATCTGTAAGGGACTTAATTAATCTTTGTTTCTCTGGAACTGAAAATGCAGCAAAAATTTAATAAGTACAATACCTAAATAGAAATGTAAAAAAACATAAGAGATAGACTGGGATTAAAAAAATAAAATAAAAAACTAAATTTATCCAAGTTTTAGACCATAGAATTTTAAATTATTATTTGAAATAAATTAAATTATCCAAGTTCTGAGTAATGAGAAAAATACTTGTCTATCATCGTTGGGCAAGGTTGGAGTCGTTGGACCATCAGGGGAAGAACCAGCCCATTGCCAGGGGTGCATTTGCACCTCGTCCAGCTGGCTCTAAAGCCTAATATAAGCCCAATAGATATTTTATTTAATTATATATAGTTACAAGCCTAATTTTGATTATTTGCACTCTCTAAATTAACTTTTAATTGCAACCCAAACTAAATTTTTGCACCCCATCTCCGAAGTCTTGGCTCAGCCAGTGGGTTGGTGTACAGTATTTCATAAATAACTGTCAAGATTGAAGAACCCCCTTAACCTATTAGTATATCAAACAAAATAAAAATCAAATTCACATTCAAAATCAAACTCAGATTCAAAACCAAAATCAAAATCAAACTCAGACTCAAAATCAAAATCAAAATAAAAACAAAAATCTAAATGTAAATCTATGCAAGAGAATAACCAGTTGATTTTTAAAATAGAACAAGGAGAGACTTACCAGTTCCAGAAAAACTGTATGATCTCGGGAAGAAATCCTAACTCTTGTGGTAGACTCGAGAGACACAAAATGAAAAATCCTTGTGGCTAACATTGTATTTATACAAAAACACTGACCGCCTATCGCCAGGTACGACCTAACCAAAATAATGCAGATGCGACCTAACCAACACTAAGGCCAGTTCCTATGGGGTTGGCTAACCCACCCATATGCCATTCCAGGGGCCAGGAAAACTGGTTGTGTCACTACGGAAATATTGGTAATCGATCGAGTCTCTAGCAAACGGTCGAAAGGTCGAGTTTACACCTCCAGGGATCCAGACACGACCGCCCTCGGTCGGTGCTGTATCGTGTATAAATGTCACCATTCTTTTCAGTTTTTGTGGACATAAATTTCTTTTTCCCTTCTCCAGAGAGCAAACCGGAGCGATATGTTGCTTAATTTCTTTAAAAATGAGTACCAAAAAAATTAGACAAAGAAAAATAAACAGACAATTAAGACAAAGAAAAATTGACTAACGCAGTATGTGATGGCTTCTAGGTCCATGATAAAGAAAAAGAGTTCGCAAATATTAGGCAACTAGTTGGACCTGGTGTGTATTACATACGTATATATCTAACCATCCAGAGCGAGTTGGTTTACCTAAACTAAGAGGTGGGTGGTTTGAGATAACCAAAGTGTTTGGGCTCCTTCCCAAAGTTGTTTAACGGTCCTTACAAAAGTATCCTTGGCAGCATTTATATTTCATAAAAGGCAAAAACCACATGACTTCAGTTTTGCGAGTTATATGCCCCCCTCAGGTAGCATCCAAAGAATTCCTGGAAGTCGTGGTGGAGGTCGTAAAAAAGTTGTCATTTTAATCCAAATTTAGTGGAAGAGACTCAGGTAGTAGCATTAGGAGGAGCGGTGGAGATGAAGAATATCCGGTTACAAACCCTTAGTGTTTGCATGCCCTAAGGTCTTGTACTTACTCTTGGTGGTGACGTAAATATGGATGCATCTAGGTCTGCAATGTATACCCCAACAAGCACTTAAGCATTCCGCCCATTTCAAGCACCTGTTCATCCAACTCATCTATCTCTGGTACCATATCAAGATTATGAATCGCCGGATGCTACTCAACCACCATCTCAGATTCAAGCTGGTGAGTTTTTGGAGGATCAAAAATGAATATGGGAATATATCTTTGGAAATAATTAGTTTGATAAATGTAATTCCTTTTTATGAATCACTTTTCTAATTGCACTTTTGTTTGATAAATGAAAATCTACCATTACATTCATGCTTAAGTTAACAATTAAGAAATTAAAACATATAATAAATTGTATTAAATTTGGGCTACACTTTTAAGATTTCATGACAACTTCCATATCGAAACTCCTTTCTATTGTCACGAAGCCACTCTGCAGGACACCTTTGTTCAATGTCCAGTATGGTTTCACCAGTCCTCTTGTTTCAAGTCGCTTCTTTATCATACCAATATACTTGTTAGCATTCTTACAACAAGCCGCGCCTCTAACACCAGCCGCATAACGATTGTTCGGGTTCATTGTTTGTTCTTCAAATTTTTGTAAACGTGTCCCTAAAACGGAATGGCTGTAATGGGCCATCAACGATGTAATGATTATTGAAGAAAACATAATTCCTGAGATGCATTCATCTTCTGACGATGTGCATCTTTTGCACTAATTAATCTTCTTATTTCATTCTGAACATTAGCTCGGTGTTCGACTATTTGATTTTGGGCAGCATGTTGCTCTTCTATTAACTGAGCCATGTTCATATTTTGAAAAAATGGAAAAACTAAGAAAATATGAAGAAGGTGTGAGTTAAAATGAATTAAGAATTTGGTATTTATAGAGGGGATGAGGAATTTATGGTCATTGGATCAGAGCTATCGGATGGTTTAATTTCTACCTATCTGTCGAGTCTCGACCGTTGTCGGTTTAGATTACACTGTTCGGTATAGTTTTGAACAAGCGGCCGAGCTTCGACCGCTGAATAAAAACTAGACATGGCTTGTATAAGTGACAAACTTGCCACTTTACCATGCTCATGGTGGGTTCAAAAGTAAAAATCCTGGGGATTTCCATGCCCATAAAAAGCCGACCTCACACTAATCACCTTTTAGGTTGGGCCTAAGAGTGAGCATGGTCCATATTTGTTCGGTAATCCGTATCCAGTCCAACATGTAGAGGATTTTAAACTTCACAATCTCATACAATTTATTTGCATCCTATGATAGGATGAGATGAATTCGCAGACAGACTGATTGGATTTGAAGTCGAAAACATCAAAACTGGATAGCTGAGTTCGAGAACGCACATCGCCCATGTAGGGTCGAACATGTAAGACCCAAAATCCACGAATCTTAACCAACCCATCCGACTTTTTGTGGGTGGGTAGGTGCTCGGCTTGTGTATTAAAATATTATAGAAGGATCCCCTCACACTTTTATTATCACACTATCTCACACGTTGGAAGTCATTTTTGTGGATAAAATCAACCGTAATGATTGATTTAAAGCTAATATTTTGGGGATATGTTCCTCTTACCAAGTTCTACATGCCTACCAAAAACGAGCACATTCCAAAATATCTAATATTTTGAGGATTGTGAGGTTTTATATTTCAGAATGTGTTCATTTTTGGTAGGCATGTAGAACTTAGTAAGAGGAACATATTCACAAAATATTAGCTTCAAATCGGTTACGGTTTGGTTTTTATTCGCAAAAATGATGCCCAACGTGTGAGATAGTATGATAATAAAAGTGTGAGGGGATCCCTCCTCTAAAATATTATATGCAACTTGCAAGTATAGTTTTTTAAAACAACGTGATTTGGATTGGGTCCAGATGTTATTCGTTAGATGCCTGCACCCGTTGTATTAATTAGTGGCGTTTGTGAGATTTTCATAAGATACTAGGTGTCACAGGTTCACACTTCTCAAATGCAAGACCAACTTGACAATGGCAATTATGCTCCACAGCACAATCTCAGCCAACTTGCACATAGCCAATACTTCAACTTCTTGACTAATTCTCTATTCAGCCCATACTAAATAGAGGTTATGTTCACAAATCTTTCAAGCCTTCAACCAAATGCACACACTCCGGTTGATGCATAAACAATAAGCCAAACCAAAGGGAAATATCCACCAACAGAACTTTTCTGTAAATCGGGCCTTAGCCTTTTATTTATTGCATACTTAGGGTTACACACTCTTCTTGTTCCGGATTACCCAATCCCTTCACAAGATCAGGCTTATATAGCCTTACAAAAAGCTATGTACAAGTAACCGCAAGCAGTTACATATTTACTTTACAACTGACAGTTAGCAAACTATGCCAAACTTCCCAAACCGCTTGCCAAGCCAAACGGGACCTCATAACAGTCAAGAAAGCAAAAAGCAAAACCACTTCTCGTGTAACCAACTCTAACTGTCGAGGCCATGTGCCCTGCACATGTCATCCTGCCTCGTTGCATGATGAACGGATTTGCCAACCAAATATTGCGCCATCACGGATGTACATCATTCTGCCAATGATGCAAGTGTGCTAATGCAAGTCTTTCTTGCATGCATGCACGCCTCATGCATACAGGTTGTTTGCCAAACTCATTTGGCATCTCGTGATGCTAATATCGCATCCTTGGCCATGTCCAAACCCCGTTTGACACATGCCATTCTTTAGCGCAACTCGAGACATGCACTCGCATATCGACACTTTGGCCAAGCCACCGATGACGCGCCACTATGTCGCATTTTCACTTGGCCACTTGACAGCACCGTCATACTAGGCTAGTTCCATATGTTCATATTACAGTCCTACTTTTTCTAGATTTACTTATGCCGAGTTTTTTCATGGCTAGAACTTAAGATACAATGTACAATAATAAATTCAGTATGTAATGATGATGTGCTTGTGTTATTGACTTTATGTTTTTATGTTTTTTACCTGGATATGAAAATCATAAATCAAAAATTTAAGTTACAATGTTATCCAACGGGGGCAGGCATCCGACATATAAAAATTTAAGGTGTTGGAGCCCATCTTGTTGTCAGGTTGCTAACAAAATGCTTTGTGTAATCGAATTATTTTACTTAAGAATAATGTTATCCATAATTTTTTTTTTTTTTTTTTGTGTGTGTTCAAATCTGTTGTTTGTTGTCTTGGTTTGGAAAGTATAACATGTTGACGGTAACATAAAAATAGGTTTTTTGCATTCTCATGCATGACGATAAACTGCAACATATTTCCATTGTTCCTGACCATGTAGCTTGTAGATGCAAATTTTAATTAATTCCTTTCCTCAAAGGGGATTGGGCAAAAAAATGTTTCGACTAAACCTTTCAAATCTTATGGATTAAATCTTTCGCGCAACAAAATGTTTCTACATCTGAACTTTTTGAAAAAATAAAATTGAAAGATTAAATCTTCTTGTAAAAATATAAATCAATTGAACGATTAACTTAGTGGTATATAAGAGCGGCCCGATAAGTTTTGGGTTCGAACTCTACAACTGAACTTAAAAAAAAATATATGTAATATAACGACTAAATCGGTGGTAAATCACTAAGTTAGAGCGACCCAGCAATTCTTAGGTTTGAATCCATACAACTGAAGATTTTTAAAAAGTATAATTCAACGATTAAAGCGATGGTAAATCATTGAGATGGAGCAATAATTTGATCAGGACTTATCTTTAGTGGTTTATTGACCTCAAGCTGAAACTCGGATTGTCTAGGCTATTATGAAAAAGGTTGCTAAATAAAACTCTCACATGTTATCATTGAGAATGATGCCAAAAACATATTAATAAGTTTGATATCAGATGTTCTCAAGGAAATTGTTTTGCCGCTGCTTTACCCAAGGATATTTTAGCCTTTACAGTTTACATCCATCTTTATTGCGTGCCAGTATATTTTTTTTCTCGTAGACTTTGTAACTCGGTTGCTTATGCTCTTACTCACTTGTAAAAAGGGAACAATTCTTCTATGTTTTGGTTTAGACTTTTAATTTGGTTTTTGCTAATTATAAAGGAAGACTTATAAGACCCTAATGCATTTGCTTTTTACATATATAAATATATTAGTGATTTAGGCAACGAAGATTGTCAAATATGACATGGTGACGGTAACATAAAAATAAGTTTTTACATTCTCAAGCATGACGACAAACTGCAACGCATTTCCATTCTTTATGACCATGTAGCTTGTAGATGTAAATTTTAATTAATTCCTTGTGTTGTGTTAATCTTTAGGCTCCTAACGGTTAAGCAAGGAAATTAACATGTTACTCCTCCTTCAAAAGGTCCTGACAAAGGAGACAAACTATTGACGACACGACTTAGAGGTGGATTTGTGAAACTAGAAACACTTACACAATCCGTGAACGCAATCTTATTCAGGAATCGTCACCGAAATAACAAAGTGATGTTGAGGAAAATAATGATGACCAATGAATTTTAGCTGCTGGAATTTATAAAGATGATGATAATAAAATTCATGATGATAGAGATGTTGATAATAAAGTTCTTAAAATAGGTAACGATGAAGATGAAGTTCTTGAATGAGATAATTATGAAGAAAAAGGTAATGATGAAGATAAAGGTGATGGTGCAAAGGGAAAGAAGAATAAAAACAAAAAAAAAAAATTATTGATTCCCACGGGCCTCCTCCTCACTTTTAGAAGAAATGTATTTTTAAGATACAAAAATAATTGTTGACATATGAAATTTACTCTACAATCGTAAGTAATCTCATTCTCACATTTGTTATTTAAGTCTTTTTTTTTTAATTTGGTTTAAGTGCTTGTGTTTTTTTTTTTTATCGTGCATGGAACTATTTTTAGGATCATAAGGATGCTATCCGTTTTTTAAGGCGCCAAGCATCATATACTATCTAAAATGCAAAAGCCGAAGAGAACCTACGTGTAATACTTATTATACACATCTAGATTTATTATATCGACGGTCTTTATAAAACTGACGCCTTTAATAAGTTGTCAAAGATTCTGCGATTCACCATTCTATTTTCTTTTCCCTAAACCTAAGATGAACTAGAGCTAAGGGGTTAGGGAAGAAGAAAATCTCTCTACAATATTTTTTATTAAATAATTTTGTCGAAGTTCAAATCAAGGTTAGAGTTGAGAAGAATCGATTTCCCTACAAAGAAAGTCCTTTATTCTTCAATCGGTTCCACTCTTTACAGTAAGATTCGAAAACCCTAATTGTTTTTTTTTCCTCCCAAATCTGTTTGGTGTGATGTTTATTACATATTGAAGTGTTATTTCGTTTCGATTGTAACTAATTTCAAAACTTTCCCTAATTTCTCTATTCTCCCCTAATTGAATGTAAAACTCAGGGGTTTCGTGAGATCTATGTTCCTGCCACTAGGAGATGTAGCATCATTGAAATTTATAATTTTATTCCAACATTAACTAGTCTTTTTTGTTATGTTTTTTTCTTCTTCTAATTTTTGTTGACATAATATAAATCTTTGTGTGTTTATCAGAACTATGTCAGGGAAACAAAGGAAAGGTGGAGTTGAAGATTTATATAGTTCAGTGGGTTAATTATAAAATATTTAACTCAAGCCTTCCTCTGTCTCCCTGATTTATAGGGTTTCGTGGTTCTCTTTGGCTTTTGCATTTTTGATAGTATATAAATCTTGATGCCTTAAAAGAAGAATATCATCCCTATGATCATAAAATAGTTCCATGCACAATTGCAAAAATAAAATAAAAATACAAGCATTTAAATCAAATTATAAAAAATTTCTTAATAACAAAATGTAAGGTTGAGATTTCTTACAATCGTAAAGTAAATTTCATATCTCCACAATTATTTTTGTATCTTAAAAACACATGTTTACTATTTTTGGGTAATACAAGGAGAGTGGCTCATCTAGTTCATATTATTTTTGTGTCTTAAAGTGAGAAGGCGGCATGTGGGAATCACTAAGTTTCTTTGGTTTTTTATTCTTTTTTACCTTTGCACCATCGCCTTGTTCAACCTTATCACCTTTTCTTCATCATTACCTTTTTCTTCATCATTATCTTCTTCAAGAAATTCATCTTCATCATTAGATATTTTAAGAACTTTATTATCAAGTGAATTTCATCTCTATCATCATCTCTTAATTTCTAGCAGCTAAAATTCCTTAATAATCATCATTTTCCTCGGCATCACTTTGTTCTTTCGGTGACGATCCCTGAATAAGACTGCATTCACAGATTGAGTAAACGTTCTTAGTTTCACAAATCCACCTCTAAGTCGTGTCATCAAGAGCATGTCTCCTTTGCGAAGACCTTTTGAAGGAGTTTATTTCCTTGCTTAAACTTTTGGAGCCGATTGACACAACACAAGGAATTAATTAAAATTTACATCTACAAGCTACATGGTCTGGAATAGTGGAAATGCATTGCAGTTTGTTGCCATTCTTTAGAATGCAAAAAACTTATTTTTATGTTACCGTCACCATGTCATATTTGACAATCTTTGTTGCCTAAAGCCCTAATATATTTTAATATATAAAAGCAAATGCATTAGGGGCTTATAAGTCTGCCTTTATAATTAACAAAAGCCAAATTGAAAGTCTAAACCAAAACATAGATATTGTTCCCCTTTTCCAAGTGAGCAAGAGCATAAGCAACCGAGTTACAAAGTCTATGAGAAAACATATACGGACACACAATAAAGATGGATTTGAAGGCTAAAATATCCCTGAGTAAAGCATTACCGCAACAACTTTCTTCAGAACATCTGATAACTTACTAATATGTTCTTTGGCATCATTCTCAATGATAACATGTTAAAGTTTTACTTTGACAACCTTCCTCATCATAGCCTAGACAATCTGAGTTTCTGCTTGAGGACAATATATAAACCACTAAAGATAAGTCCGGACTGAAATTCTCTGCTCCATCTCAGTGATTTACCATCGATTTAATCATTCAATTATACTTAAAAAAAATCTTGACTATATGGATTCGAACCTAAGAATTGCGGGGCCGCTCTAACTGAGTGGTTTACCACCGATTTAGTCGTTTGGAGTTTTAGAGAACCGGTTCAATTCCTACTAGCTATGTTTTTTAAAAGTTCAGCTATAGAGTTCGAACCCAAAACTTATAAGGAGGCTCTGATATACCACCGATTTAATTGTTCAATTCAATTATATTTTTACAAAAATATTTAATCTTTCAATTTTATTTTTTTCAAAAGGTTCTGATGTAGAGAGATTCGAACCCAAAACATATACCTTATTAAATTAGCTTGACCGGACCTTAACCATTGAGTAACCATTGAGCTACCTGTTAGTTAATGTCCATGATACAATATAGTGCATATAATACGTGCAAACCACAACTTATTGTTAGGATTAAAACCTTAGAATTAAAATCTTCACAAGACACTAGTTCTTTGGATCACGTAGAACTAAAGAAAACAAAAAATAAGATGCACTATAAAAAAACAAGAAAGACACAGGATTTAACGTGGTTCGGAAATGTGCCTACGTCCACAAACGGATACGATCAACTCTTATTATAGAACAATTACAGAGAATTAAACCACAACTATGAGCAGCAGGTTGTTGTTCACAAACACCAAACTAATTCTCTATGAATAAACGTTCTAAACCCTAAAATTCTCTAATTGTGAGAATTCTTCTCTAAACTTTATTGTGTGTATTTCCTTAAGACTTGTACACCTATTTATATAGGTTACAAAATTGTCTTCCAAGTATATAAGTTATACTAGGAAACCTAAACATAGCTAAGAAAGGAAACCTTGAGTTTAACTAAAACAGGAAACCTCTAGCTATACCAAAATAAGGAAACACGTAGATGATTCTAGAAAATTCTGGAACCATCCTAAAACATCAACAACTTATAACAATTCTCCACCTTGCCGATGTTTCCACCAAACTGAGCTTGATCTTCACAAGTTAACCGTAGCCTCTAATGCCCCTAGGGCCTTAACAACGATCAACATTGATCAAGCTGAGATACTTCTCAAACTTGACCTTCGGAACGACTTTCGTCAACATATCTGATGGATTATCTTCAGTATCGAACTTCAATAGTTGTACGAATCCGTTATCAACCACTTCTCGAACCTTATGATAACGAACATCAATATGCTTGGTGCGTGCATGATAAACTTGGTTCTTAGCTAAATGAATAACACTTTGACTATCACAGTTCACAACAACACTCCATTGTATAATCCCCAAGTCTTTAACTAAACCACGAAGCCATAATTCTTCCTTATGACCTCTGTCACGAGCAATATACTCGCCTCCGTAGTAGACAAAGCTACGATTGATTGTAACATAGACCTCCAACTGATAGGTCCTCCACTAAATGTAAAACAATACCCCGAAGTAGAACGACACCTATCTCTATCACCCGCATAATCAGAATCAACTAATCCACAGACCTTCAAATTCTGCTCCTTCTCAAACACTAAACCAATATCCAAGGTCCCATTAAGATATCTCAAAATTCCCTTTACCGCATACCAATGTGCTCGCCCAGGATTAGCCATATAACGACTAACTAAGCCAACAGCTTGTGCAATGTCCGTAAGAGTACAAACCATAGCATACATCAAAGAACCTACCACATTAGCATAGGGAACCTTTGACATAAACTCTTTCTCCTCGGTTGTAGTAGGACATGACTGTTTTAATAACTTAACTGTATGCGGCATTGGAACACTAATAGCTTTGGAGTTATGCATTCCAAAGCGACGAAGAACCTTGTCAAGATAGGATTTCTGAGTAAGACATAACTTCCCCTTAGATCTATCTCGAGTAATCTCCATACCCAAAATCTTCTTAGCCAGACCCAAATCCTTTATCTCAAACTCTAAACTCAATTGTTTCTTTAAAACATCAATTTCTGACTTGCTCTTTGCAGCCATGAGCATGTCATCCACATAGGATAAAAGAAAAACAAAACTTCCATCTGGAAACTTCTTAAAGTACACACACTGATCGTATTTACTACGAGTATACTTTTCTTTGCTACATAAATGTATCAAACCTCTTGTACCATTGTCTTGGCGATTGCTTCAAACCATACAATTATTTCTCAAGTCAACACACATAATCTTCCTTACCAACAACTTCATAACCAATGGGCTGTGACATATAAATGTCTTCCTCCAAATTTCCATGCAAGAATGCTGTCTTGACATATAATTGCTCGAGATTTAAGTCAAACAGCGCCACAAATGCTAAAAGGACTCAGATAGAAGTGTGTTTAACAACCGTAGAGAAAACTTCATTATAATCCACATCTCCCCTTTGTGCATATCCCTTAGCCACTAACCTTGCTTTGTATCGTACACCACTAACGATACCCTTGGAATCTTGAATTCCATCCTTTACCGTATAGACCCACTTGCACCTAATCTTCTTTTGACCCTTAGGCAACTTAACAAGTTCCCAAGTGCGATTATTGTGAAGAGACTTCATCTCATCATCCATGGCTGTTTTTCACTCAATGGTATGAGTATTACTCATTGCCTCCTTAAAGGTAAACGACTCATCCTCAAAAACAGATACTGCGTAAGACGCATACTCATCAAAACCATAACGGGTTGGTAGACGTGTCTCATGTTGAGACGTCAAGGACGAAATATTCTCAACCTGTTGCTGTGTAGATTCCTCATTAGGAACCTCAAACTCAAATTTATCTTCTACAAGAGTTTCTTTTTCTTCTTCTATAGTAGATGAACTAGGAACTCTTTGCTCCACCTGCATCGAATCATCTTCAACACCGCTACTACTCTCACTTTCAATTCTAGAGTCCCAACCTGTTAACTTCTTTGAATCAATCATCTTTTTCTCATTTAAGGTTACATCACGACTAATTATGAACTTATTCAATTCTGGACACCATAGACGATATCCTTTCACACCTAATGGATAACCCAAGAAAATTTCTTTCTTGGCCCTAACACCCAACTTATCTTCTTTTACATGAAAATAGGCTGGACAACCAGACACCTTTAAATTAGAATAGTTCACGGAATTACCGGTCCATACCTCCATAGGTGTCTTATACTTAATAGTTGTTGATGGTGATCGATTCACTAAATAGCACGCCGTATTCACTACTTCGGCCCGCCAAATCTTGTCTAAACTTGCATCTGACAACATGCACCGTGCTCTCTCAAGTAACATTCGATTCATTCTCTCCGTTACTCCATTTTGCTGTAGTGTACCCTTGACTGTGAAGTGCATAACTATACATTGTTCCTCACAAAACTCCTTCAATGGGTCTTCGATGTATTCACCGCCATTATCGGAATGTATCTTCTTAACCACACGACCAAGTTTTTTCTCTACCATGGTCTTCCACTTCTTAAACACCTCGCGACTTCATTCTTATGCTTCATGGTGTAAAGCCAAAATCTCCTCGAAAAGTCATCGATAAAGGTCACAACCCACCTTGCACCTCCCTTAGAAAGCGACGAGAGGGACCCCAAACATACGAATGGATGTAATCTAACATACCTTGTGTGTGATGTACAACGGTACCAAAATCGCTCCTACATTGCTTCCCGAAGATGCAATGCTCACAGAAATCAAGCTTGCAAGTCTTTTCACCTCCAAGCAAGCCTTTACTACTCAACACGGACATACCATTCTCACTCATATGCCTTAGATGCATATTCCATAGTTGTGTTGACTGCACATGTTTCTCATCAATTTATAGAGAAACCATAGCTCCACCACAAACTATATCTCCTTGTAGAAAATATAAATTACCATGTCTTTCACCGGTCATCTTCAAACTACCATTGTAGAATACCTTCAAGAATCCATATTCGGAAACATACTTGTATCCAAGTGATTCAAGTACTGCTAACAAAATCAAACTATTTCTCAAATCCGGAATATGTTTAACCTCTGAAAGTGTTGTGATAACACCATGCGAACGAACCTGTACCGTACCAACTCCAACTGTTTTGCAGGCATTAGAATTTTCCATCATAATGGTACCACCATTCACTTCTCTTTAAGTAGTGAAACAATCCTTTGAAGGACACATATGATACGAAGTACTGGAATCAAGCATCCAACCATCATTGAGATAAATCTTTGATGTAACGGTTAACACTTCCTCATCAAAACCACACATTGGGTCTTCTAAAACTTCAATGCCTTCAGCAACCGAAACAACAATATTCTTCGAATCTGATTTCTCACGTTTCTTATCTCTTGCCTTAAGCTTGAGACAATCAGCCCTAATATGACCAGTTTTTCGACAATAATAACACTCAATATCGCTCTTTTTGGAACGATTCTTTGACTTCGAATTCTTATTACCATTCTTTCCTCTGTCAACAAACAAGCCCTTGACTTGTGCTTCATTGCTAAACTCTTGCTTCCTTAATGCCTTAGCTTGTAAATCGAGACCACATCATCGAAAACCAACTTATCTTCATCTTCGTCGTCTTCATCGGTTTTCCCACTCAGCAAATAGTCAACGAAAGCATCATACGATGGAGGAAAAGAACATAATAATATCATGGATTTATCCGTATCAGAGATAATGACATTGATATTAGACAAATCAAAACAGATCTTATTAAACTCATTAATATGATCAATCATAGACTTAATCGGAGACATCCTAAAGGCATGAAGTCTACGCTTCAAGTAAAGTTCTAAAGTCAAATCCTTTTGTAAGTAGAGCTTCTCTAACTTCTCCCACAACACCTTTGCAGAGGTTTCACTCAAAAAGTTATGAGTGATCTCCCTTGACAAACATAAACGAATAGTTGAACATGCCTCCAAAACAAGGTCATCCCACTTCTTATCGCTCCAATCCTTTGGTAACGTTGTTGGCTTGTCCTTGATCGCTTTGATTTGTTTCATACTCACAAGAATATCTTTTACATCCGTTTGCCATGGTGTGAAATTATTCTTCCCATTGAATTTGATACTATCAAATCCATGCACCTTCGAAAATCCACTTGATGTAGAACCATACATCTTCACTTCTAACTATGATCCTCTCTACGCTCACCGCACCACTAGTTAGGATTAAAACCTTAGAGTCAACCTCTTCACAAGACACTAGTTCTTTGGATCACGTAGAACTAAAGAAAACAGAAAATAAGATGCACTAAACGAAACAAGAAAGACACATGATTTAACGTGGTTCGACAATGTGCCTACGTCCACAAATGACTACGATCAACTCTTATTATTGAACAAATTACAGAGAATTAAACCACAACTATGAGCAGCAGGTTGTTGTTCACAAACACCAAACTAATTCTCTATACAAACGTTATAAACCTTGAAATTCTCTAATTGTGAGAAATCTTCTCTAAATTGTATTGTGTGTATTTCCTTAGGACTTGTACACCTATTTATATAGGTTACAAACTTGTCTTCCAAGTATATGAGTTATACTAAGAAACTTAAACATAGCTAAGAAAGGAAACCTTGAGTTTAACTAAAACAGGAAACCTCTAGCTATACTAAAATAACGAAACACCTAGATGATTCTAGAAAATTCCGGAACCTTCCTAAAACATCGACAACTTCTAACACTTATGCCCTCCATCATTGAAAAAGTACCTTTTTTTTTATCATTTTTTACATGCCGAATTTTGAGAGACGAATTCGTATTTCCAAATCGAATTATATGTACGCATACTGTTTTGAACTATTGTCGAACAACAAATTATTGACCACATCTTTGGCCAAAATTCGAATTCTCCGAATCCGTATAACACTCAGACGTTTGTTATCCAGAACTTCCCCCATACCCGAATTAGAACCAGATAGGCCACATCACATGACAGAAGCAAAAGATACCTAAGCTTCCGTTTGGCACCACTAGAATTCAACTACCTATGTAGTTCCAAGTACCTAGAAATTGATTTTCAGGTGGTTCCGACTCTCTCCAGTCCAAGTTCAGTGTTTGGAATATGCCATGGAATTCCAACTATCTCCTGTTCATAACCTCATCAGTTCATGCAAATGTCAACAGAAGAAAAAAAGAAGATATCATAAACAATATGTATGATCAAGAGATAAAAAAGAAACAAATCCCAGTCAAACCCATTTATGCAATCTGTGTGATTCCATCAGCAACACATTAAAAATGACTTTATACATCATCATCATCGTGCACTATGAGCAGTAACCCTAGACTACAAATTTATCTTCTATTCAATTCCTCAAAACCCTAATTTCTTCAATTCATCTTTAATATTACCAGATTCAACCATCAAATCCATCTTGCCTGCTTTCCCATGAACTCAATCAACTTATTTGGTTCACAAAATATCTAGGGTTTGGTATATCCATCAAACGATATTAATACAAGCGTGTTAGAGGAAGAACAATCGAAATTTAACAATAATCAATCATGAAATCATGGGAAAATAGTGAGATTTAACCAGATTGAGAGTTTGTCTCAAGGCAGAAATTTTCAGAGGGGAGAAAAAAATGGAAAAAATGGAAACGAAAGAGAGAAGATGGAAATTTTGGTTTATAAATGGGAGGAAAAGAAGGAAGGAGTTGGAAATCTCATGGTTTAGGTGTCGACTTATTTAAATGAGTTAACGGGAAATCGAAATCCTCCGTAGAAAAGCTATGCCAAACACTCGTAAAATAGGCTACCTCCCCCAACTTCGCCCTAAATTTCTCCGTGCCAAACGCACTCTAAAGTCAGTAGACTCATCGGAAAAAGACGAGATAGACTCACAAATCACAATTAATGCTCAGAGCCTCAGACTGACCAGAGACAGGCGCCCTTATAAAAACTTAAGGCGCTCTTATACACACAAACCCAGTCGGTTCCCTACGTCCGAATCTTGAAACTATCAATTACTTCGCCTCAACGGTTTCTCAATAATAGCAGATTTAAACCTTTATAAACCCAGACACAAATTCTTCTCTGAAAAGAGATAAAAAAATGTCAATGGCAAAATCTCTGGTTTTAATTTTGATCGTATTCTTCTTATCAATTTCTTCATCATCATCATCAACTGCAAATCAACAAAGCTTTGATGTTCGACAACATCTCTCTACTGTTACCAGGTAATAACTTTTCTAGGGTTTTTTTAAAATTTCCCCCAAATTTCTTTATCATTAAGCAATTAGTAGTTCTAATCATAGTTTAATTTCTTGTTGTAGTTATGGTGCTGTGAAAGATGTAGCTGATAATAGTTTTGTTGCATCTAAGATCCCAGATGAATGTACCCCTATTCACATCAATCTTGTGGTAATTTTCCCCAAATTCTTAAACATCAAACTGTTGTTGTAAATTTGTAATTGATCTGTGGTTTACTGGTGGTGTTGATTTTGTTAGTTTTTATTTGATTTTGTAAGGCGAGGCATGGAACGAGATCGCCGACTAAGAAACGGATTAAAGAGTTGGATAGGTTGGCTACTAGATTGGAGGCACTTGTGAGTGAGACGGGGAATTCAACTGGTGGTGTTCCTGGGTGGTTGTCTGGATGGAAATCTCCGTGGAAAGGAAAGAAGAAGGGTGGAGAATTGGTGATAAAAGGAGAGGAGGAGTTGTATCAACTTGGTGTAAGGATGAGAGAAAGGTTTCCTGATTTGTTTGCGGAGGAGTATCATCCTGATATTTACACGATGAAATCAAGTCAGGTTAGGCATCCCGTTTAGTCATTGCGCTTTTATGATTTCGTTCCAATCAGCGTAATTGTCTGAATTATAAAATTGAAATTTCATTCTTGTTAAATGTTACAGATTCCTCGAGCATCAGCTAGTGCTGTGGCATTTGGCATGGGGTTGTTTAATGGGAAAGGAACTCTTGGAACAGGGCAACATCGGGCTTTTGCTGTTACCAGTGAGAGTCGTGCAAGTGATTTGTTGTTGAGATTTCATGATATCTGTCAAAGTTACAAGGTAGTCCCTCTTTCATTTTGAGATTTTCTTGATACATGTATCCCCAAGCTATCTGCTTCATCTGGAAGCAAAATTCTTATGTACAAATCATGCTGACAGCCTTAAGGAGATCATTAGTTGTTCTAGGTGTTAACATCTATGAGTACTGTAATTTTATCTAAGGTGTTTTTGAACTGAAACAGAATTATAGGAAAAGTCAGGAACCTTCTGTTGGTAAGCTGAAGGAGCCCATCTTGGATGAAGTTGCTTCTGCAATGGTTAAGCGATACCCAATGAATTTCACAAGGCAAGATGTTGCATCACTATGGTTTCTATGCAAGCAGGTAACTACTATCTATGTTGATACTCCTCAATCAGCACTTCCTGTCCAGAATGTCTTTTGCGATTTTATACTACCGGATGGAAAGCAAATTCCATTGTATTTCTTCCACTGACTGCATTTCATTGTAACTCTTCTTTTCTTGTTTTCTCTATAGGAAGCGTCTTTGCTGGACATAACTGATCAAGCTTGTGGTCTCTTTACCCCTTCTGAGGTGAGCTTGTCAGATACTTTTTTTGTGTGAAGAATTGATTCGAGTAGCTCAACATGTGTAGCTTTTGGTTGATCCTCTAAACCTTCTGTTACATATGAGAAATAGTCTTTTTCATTACTTCATCATAACTTTTTCAGTGTTGGTTAACATCTAAACCGCTGTTTGGGCATGCCTTTTTACAATTTCGGTTTGGTTGCAAGATGCGTGATTCATTCTCAGTGTTAGGGTCTATCTTAGACTTTTCGTGGATGAGACTCAACAATCCTGCAATTTAGAGAAGATAATTGTGTTTCCTGTATGTTAGTTTCATACTTCTGACTTGCGAAAAGCATGTGCTTCTGCAGGTTTCTTTGTTGGAATGGGCAGATGATTTAGAGGCATATATATTGAAAGGTTATGGGAAATCAATAAATTATCGTATGGGAGTTCCTTTGCTTCAAGATGTTGTTCAGTCCATGGAAGAAGCTATTATAGCTAAAGAAGGTAAAATCAATGAATTCATGAATTTTTTTGGCTAGTTTATAGAATCTTTCCGTAGTTATTTCATCAGTCCATAAGCTAAGCGGTTATCATTCCTTAACTGTTTCTTGTCTTTTTTTTTTTTTTAGAAAACCACCCTCCAGGCACTTATGAAAAGGCCCGACTTCGATTTGCTCATGCCGAGACTGTGGTACCATTCTCGTGTCTTCTTGGGTTGTTTCGTGAAAGCGATGGTGAGTTTTTCTCAACCCCAACTTTCCATTGGAATTGGACTATATGGATATTTGGATTCTGCCTGTCAAATTTCTTCGCGATGCTTTAGTTCTGAGTAAATTTTTAGTATATTTACTTTCTCGGTTTATGTTTTACACATTTTCCTCTGACTCAAGGAGGGTAATCTACTGAATGGACAGAATATAAAAGAATACAACGTGAGAAAGCATTGGAGTTACCTCCTAAGCCACCACAGAAACGTAGTTGGAGGTGCAGCACAGTAGCACCTTTTGCTGGAAACAATATGTTGACTTTATACAGTTGTCCATCTAACAAGAAAAGCAAATATTTTGTACAAGTAATGCACAATGAAGTTCCAGTCCCCTTGCCGGTAAGAGCACCTTTTCAAATGTTACTGATGTTTGATGTTGTTTGCTTCACACATCGGCTTATTTACCATATGTCTGAGTTGTAAATCTCTGTAGTTTATCCTTGGCATTGTTTTTAACTAAATTAACTCCATTTTTTATGTTATTTTGTGTCTCTAGGGCTGTGACAACTCTGATTTCTGCCCATTTGAAGATTTCAAGGTACTACCACTAAGCAAATTCTTGTAGTTCTAATGGTTACAGTTATTATTACAGTGGATCAGTTATTATTTTTATGTTAAATTTCAATGTATGAAAATTTAATTATTACACTGTTGCAGGAGCGAATTGTAAATCCCCATCTTGGGCAAGACTACCATTCCATGTGCAGCGTTAAGGCAGAAGTACCAGAGTCCAACACCTTCATTAGCAAGTTGTGGAAGTTTCTTTTCCCACGGAAGAAGAACGATGCAGCTGAGTCAGATGCAGGCGATGAGTTGTAGTTTTTGATCTCTTTTCGCGAAGAGGAAAACTTGCTTTTATTTCAGCTACACAAGTCTTTCCTGCTAGCTAACAGTAGTTAAAAGTAGTCCCAGTCCCACTCTGTGCGGTTTTGAATTCCAAGTTTCCAACCCATCTCTTAAGTACCAACTAGAAGAGGTCATAGAAAGTTCTGGATAGAAACTACCGTTTTGTAAGCTAGCTTTGTGCTAATCTAACAGTACTAGTAGAATTGACTGTATTTTATACAGTGGTTCCGCTAGGCCATGTACTAACTACAGAGTGTTCATCTTTTTCTTTCAGAAATTTCTCTCTTTTTCTTACAGTTCTCGTATATATGCTTTTGTTTTCAACATTTTACGCATCGAGTAATGGTACCATTACAGTTCACGAAGGGGAATTCTTGTATCTGGGAAGGCAAGGATATAAATATCTGGATTCTGGAAAGATAAATAGACCCCTGGAACTGAACCAACTCCCTTAACAAGAATTTGGATGGTTATATCATAATTTTTTCCGCAAAACTCAAATTGGTTTTAGAACCAGAACTCTTGCCATTTCATATTCAGTGCCTGCCCCTTTTCTTGATTCTTGATTTTCTGTCAGGTTTCTAATGGCGGCCGGGCCAAAACCTTAAAGATCATCGTTCTTGCAATGTTTGCAAGAACTTAGCAAGGTTCAAAGATATGGATTCGTGAAAATCTTTTGAGTTAATAATTATGGAAACTAAATACTTAGAAAATAAATTTCATGAATTCCCCTTTTGAGCATCCATTTTTTACTTCAGATGATACAGACAGATCATTTTTTACTTCAGATGATACAGACAGATTTACGAAGGGATAACCATATATATTATTTAATGGATCGGATCGATTCGACAGTTTTATTTATGCATCACTAGTAATGCCACATGTGCGATGCACATGCTTCAATTTGATTCTTTTAACAACACCAAATTTGATAATAATGGAAAAAAAAATCTTAAAAAAATAATTTAATATCCTTGTTTGTACTCATTACGTAGATAATTTAAAGAGTTTTCCAAATATATTAATTTTGCAAAAATCCGATGTGTATTTTTAAAGATATCCAAGTTTTAATTTTTTTGATCTATTTTTAAAACAATGACATTCCTATAAATATACAAATATTAACTAAAAACTTAGTTAATGGGGGTATTATTGTCATGTGAAAAGGCTTCACCAAAAATACCTCTTTTCTTTATATTAGTAAGATTAGTACAGCTAGCCAGCTTGTGTATACTAATATAAATTAAGCATTCTTTGCAACGTGGCGAGCAATGGCTTGATTCATGATAGCTGCACACTCCATATACTCATGGGGATGAGTAGAGGTGTAAAACGTGCCAGCCCGGCAGACGAAGTCGCGTGCTTCACATGTCATGTGCCGTGCTGTGCTTTGCCAATGATTTAAACGTGTTGTGCCGTGTTGTGCTTTACTAGTCAAAAGCTAGGCACAACACAGTCCACGGGCACAGCACACGAATAAACGTGTTGTGCCGTGCTGTGCTGTGTTGGCACACGTGTTATATAAACAATTTGAAATCACTTAATGTATACATTAAGTCGGACACTATCACGAGAATTTAAATAGACAACATATCATTTGAAATTATTTCAAGTAAAATTGACAAGTCTATTCAATAAAAAAAAATAGCCCATCAAATATAAAATTGGATCATTGTCATGTAAATTAATGTCCTAGTCAAATATAGGTAACGACATTATAACAACAAGGAATATATTTTCCAAATATTTAGGTATTATATGTGTTGTTATAAAATAAGCCAGCCCAAAATGTCAAAAACTAGCTAGAATAGTGAATCTTTCGTGAAATATACACAAAATGTGGTGTATTATGCCTTGTTATATGGTATACTTGTGCATTCTATGACGTGCTTTCTTAACGTGCAGTGCTGGGCCACGTGCTTATCCGTGCCGCGTCTGGTCGTGCCGTACATCGTGCCGATTAGGGCTAACCCAACCTGATTCACGAAACTAACGTGTTGGGCCGGTCGGGTGGGTTGCGCTCGAGATTTTTTAGCGTCTTTGGGTCAATCTGTGCTCATGCTGGCACATCCCAATTTACCCATCTAGCCCTAAACAACATCATATATATATATATACTAGGGCTTAACCCGTGCCGTAACGGCACGGGAAAGGATGTGTATTCATCGGTTCATACATATCATAACTGTTGGCGAAAAATCGATCCAGTCGATCCAAGTCTAAATTTTTTTGAGGTGTTGGTTAATAAACATGTCCTGCCTCAAATCTTTTAATATTATGCCTGTAAGTTATACAATCATTTAGGATAAACATAGTTAATCGTTAACCAACTCCTCAAGTTCCTATGGGCCTATGGATAATAGAACACTACTTCATTCACTTCTTCAAAACAAATTAGTGTCCTTACTTCGAAAACAAATAAATCATCAAAGGCCGTTCACCAAATTTGTAACAAAACTGAAAACGCAAAATTACTTCAAAATCAATCAGATTAATCTTACAAAATCTGTTAGCTTCAGGAATTAGTTTTTTCCCCTTTGATGATATATATAAACTATTCCAAAGTTACATAGATTTGTGTTTATTCATTTTTCTAAAGTTTAATAATTTTTTATTTCTTGATCCAAATCGTTTCTTATCTACTTATCTTCTCTCCATACCTATTATTATTACCATGAATTATTTCTCAAGCATGCATAATCACATGAAGTCGAGGAGAAATGGCAGAAACAGAAATCATGACAAAATGGGAATAAAGAGAGATACGAGAAACTATATCAATTACAATTCATTTGCGTGTAGCCTTGTATAGAGTCAGTTATTTTTATAGGTTTCATCTTTTTTCCTGCCCCGACCCGAAAAATCTTAAAACTATAATTGTTAATTTATCTTCTCCCTAGAATAATCTGGCCTTTAATATGTATTTTTATTTTAAAAAAATAAAATAAAAACTAATATCAAATAAAAAATAATAATCAAGGGTAACTAAATAATTTATCTACCTTAGGACACCTTCTCATCCCACTGCCACTACTTCTTTCATCACCACCACCATTATCGTCATCACTCAACCATTCTCGCCAACACCCACCACCATCATCCCCACCGCCGATCCACCACACTCGCCCACCATCACAACCACTATTAATGCCTACTGATCAAATATAAAATAAATTTATTATATACTGTATTAATGAAAACATATTTATTTGATTAATTAAACATTTTATTATGAAATATATCAATAGAATATTTATTATTGAAAGTTAATTAAGTTATAATCATTTTACAGCCGTAGGCTTAGCTTTCCCAAGAATGAATCCAAAGTGTCATTTATCTTGCATAAGTTGTCTATCAATCAGATTAATCTTACAAAACCTGTTGATATAAATTATTCCAAATTTACATTGATTTGTGTTTATTTATTTTCCTAAAGTTTAATAATCTGTAATTCTTGATCCAATTCATTTCTTATCTTCTCTCTTTACCTATTAGCATGAACTATTTCTCAAGCATGCATAATCACATGAAATCGAGAAGAAACGATTAAACATAAATCATGACAAAAATGGGAATTGAAAGAGATATGAGAAACTAAATTATCCATTACAATTGATTCGTGTGTAGCCTTGACCCGACCCGAAAAATCTTAAAACCACTGCTATTGATTTATCTTCTCCCTAGAAAAATCTGGCTTTTATATTTATTTTCATATAAAAAAATAAAGGAAATAAAAGAAAAAACAAATTTAAAGATCAAATAAAAAAAATTAACCAAGGGTAACAAAAAAAAAATCTCTACCTTAGGACACCTATTTCATCCCACTACATCTACTTCTTACACCACCTCCACCATTAATGTCATCACTCCATCATTCTCACCAACACCCACAAAAATATATTTATTTGATTAATTGGAGAAATTTTTATTATGAAATATCAATAGAATATTTATTAATGAAACTTAATTAAACTGATCATTTTTGATCGAGATTTGACTTTCCCAAGAATGAATCCAGAGCGTCCTTTATCTTGGCTAAGTTTCCTAAACTCGTTTTTTATAAGTCGGTTTATAATTTCAATTGTGTCATAACCCGCACCGCCTCCATAATACGTAAAAGAAGAATTATGCAAATTTTGACCCTTGTCATTTCTTTGTTGGCTCTATATAGGTATAATTTGTTCCTATGTTTTTTTTTTTTTTTTTTTTTTTGAGAATTGCTAGGTTGATCGTAATAGGTGTCTTGAAGAAACCACCGAGTGAAACATGTAGTGGGACCAACTGAAAACCTTTACTATCCTAATAGCAAATACATTACCCTATCATCGTTAAATTTTTCTTGGGTTTTTTATGGAAAATTGATGTTAGCCTGTACAATTTTTTTTTTTAATGTATTATAACCATCTTATTTTCACATAGAGCAAGAATTCCCCGCTACCTGACTACCACACTGACCACCTACACTACCACCACCAGAACCGCCCATCACCACTACCTCATCACCATCATCACTTGCTCCATGGACTATTTTCACATAGAGCAAGAATTCCCCGCTACCTGACTACCACACTGACCACCTACACTACCACCACCAGAACCGCCCATCACCACTACCTCATCACCATCATCACTTGCTCCATGGACCACCACCCATAAATATTACCCTATTGCTATGATTATTAGCAAATTTATTATTTATTGAATGAAGGTATTCATTAGGATAATCATAAGACATTTATAAAGACTAATAAAATATTTAATGAAAGTTCATTTATGAAAATAATTATAAGATATTTATGTAAGAAGATACTTATAATGAAAAATTAATAAAAAATTTAATGAAAGTATATTTATTAAGATATAAGACATTTATAATGAGAGATTAATAAAACATTCATTATAAATAATTAATGATACAATAATGATGTAAACAACCACAACCATGGATTTAGCTTTCCCCAGAATGCATCCTGACCGCTTTTTATCTAGGCTAAGTTGTCCATGCTATGCTTTATAAGGGAGATAAAAAAATGTTCAAATATTAATGAGACGATAAAAAATCTATCGTATCTGTGTAAATGTAACGGTGAATCTATGAGGGGCATTGAGTTATTGTATGTCCCCTATATATTTTTTTTGGAGCTCAGTGCTCTTTTGAGGTATATTTCTAGATAATCTGGAAACTGGAATCTAGATATATATTTTGGTCACAGTTTAATAAATTTCTTGGTACTTACCCATAGCCAATGTCGCGAGCCATATGGTGCCAGCACCGTTTTCATCTCCAGCAGGTTTCTGGAAACTCTTGAAATAGTGAGGACAAACCCGCTGGAGTTTTGCCATGTCATACTTCAGAAAACTTTAGTATTGGTCTGCTGAACAATTTTTCAACTCGTGTTGAGCATGTAGCCTGTGAATCGGAGCCATTAGCTTGCAAGTTTGATATATATCGGAGATTTAAGGAGGCATTATATAGACATATATGAATTCAAATCGAATATGACACCAGTGTGAACCTGAGTGGAAGGCGCCCTTAACAAGAATCCGGATATTTATGTCATATTTTTTTCCCGCAGAACTCAAATTGGTTTCCGAACCAAAACTGTTGTCTGTTGCCATTTCACATTCAGTGCTGCCCCTGTTCTTGATTCTTGATTTTCTTTGGCGTGCCAAAAACTTCAAGATCGCCGTTCTTGCAAACTTAATAGGGCCGAAAGATATGGATTCTTGAAAATCTTTCGTGTTAATAAGTATGGAAACTAAATACTTAGAAAATAAATTAATATCTTTATTAATAGAATGTTCAAATTTTCCTTAAATGATTCCTAAAAATTAGGAGATCTTGGATTCTTAATCAAGATTAGAGGATATAAAATTGGATTGCAGCTATATTTAGACTTCATGAATTCCCCTTTTCAGCATATACATATTCAATGTTCTAATCAATTCTCTCTTTTTGCTTCTTCAAGTTTTGTAAAACCTTATCTCTTTCAGTTATGGCGAAGCCTACCAAAGAAAGAAAAAAGAGTTGCGGTCGCAAGAAGATAGAAATCAAGAAGATTGATAACAAAGCGAATCGACAGGTTACGTTCTCGAAACGTCGAACCGGTCTGTTCACCAAAGCAAGTGAGTTATGTGTTCTATGTGGTGCTGAAATCGCACTGATAGTCTTTTCTCCTGCTAGAAAAGCTTTCGTTTTCGGACATCCAGACCCAAGGTACGTACTCAATAGGTTTTTAACCGGTCAGGAAGATGGCGCTGTCACTCAGTTTTATAACGAAAGACTGGTTCCGTATCAACAGCAGTGTGTGGAAGCTGCTAAGCAGACGGATTTTGAGAAAAAGAAAGGCATTGCGATGGACAAGTTGCGAAACCGTAATGCGGATGGGTTTTGGTGGGATGCACCAATGGATGGTTTGAGTTTGAAAGAACTGGAACTGATGAAAAGTGCTATGGAAGATTTGCAGGCAGCTCTTCTTAAGAGACTTAATGAGATGATGCTTAATGAGATGGCGAGTAAGGAAGATTCTTCGTTGTCGTCCTTGTTGGTGCCATACACAGGTGAGAATGGAATTATTGCTGATGATGCATTCGTCAGTTCTTCTGATCAAGCATCGACCACGGGTTTGGATGCGGATACGTTTGGTTTCAATGATGCATTCCTCAATACGAGTCAGACATCACCCTCGAGTCCGCGAAAATCATACGATATATCTGGACTATTCAAGGATTTTTAACTTTGACGCAGGATGCGTCGAAATTGTTAGTTTGGCAATATTTTACAATTTCGGCACTGATCTTCAATTTTTTTTTTTTTTTTTTTTTGATGGCGCTTGATTTACTTTAAGCACAAGTGCCCCCATTATTTTTCTTTGAACAAGAATTTGATAATTTTTTTCTGCTAATTAATTGGCAGATTGTCTTTTGAGTGATGATATAATTCTCTCTGCTTACCTTGCCCTTGTCTCTAGCAATCTTGCAATGTTATTAGCAAGTTCAACCGAACAACCCAATGTTTGAATTACTTCTGTTTTTTGCTCTAAGCTTCATGCATGGTCGGCCTCTATCTTTTCCCTTTTTGGCTGGGGATGATCTAGGAAGGTCTACTTACTATTTCATGCACTAAATATATATATTCACATTAGATAGGGATGCTGGACCGTTTTGAGCCTTTCTGGTTGGTAATTGCTTTCATGCATTGCAGTATTAGCTTTGTCGTGCCAAGTGCGAACTACCAATATTGTAAAAACCAGTAAACTATATTGTTCAGTTAGGCCTAGAGATCAAAACAGCACTAGTGCAGGCATGATAGGTCAATAGCTAAGGCAGTAACATTATTTCTTAGCATCAAGGAGGATTAGATAGGAAAAGACAAAGAGGATGAATTATAGATATAGACTATGAAAACCTTGAAAATTGTGTAATATTTCCATTTAATACAATTTCAAGATTCTATAACTTTCCTCGCTAGGAATATCAGTACCATCTGCAATCACTGCCCTTTCATCGAATATCTTTTGCTTTTTAACCCATGTCATTAGGCTTTTTTCTATAGGTACGGGAACTCTTACTCGTTTTCGACACCTCGTTGGTATATGGTATTCAATTTCCTCCAAATTCCCAATAAAAACTCCCCAACCAAACTATTATTTGAACAATAATTATTACTTTCAACTTCAAGAGAGAGTATACACATGAAGGAGATGGTTATTGTTCATCCAGACAACAGAATATTTATAGTAGTAGAATTAATGAAACAAAATATACATATGGTTACATGAATTCTGAATTTATCACACGTTTTAGCATTTAAATTTTATGACTATATTTCTTAGATGTATGATTTTTGTGTGAAGTATCTTTTCCTTTCAGTAATTGAGATTATATTAGTTACTGGGTGATTATATGATACGAGTATTAAGCTAAAATCCTAATTTACCATTACCATAAGGCTTTTTCAGTATATCAAATTGTTTTTTTCTTTTGTAATTGGATAATGATGTACAAGTATAATGTAAGAGCACTAAAGAATGGAAAATGAATGGATGGTAGTGCGTTGTTATTTGCTAGATGGCACCACATATATACTCTTAGAAAGTTTGGATATGGTACTGGCATATAAGGCTTTGTCCTATGGGCTAGATATTTAGCTGTTAGATTGGCCATCCACATCGGATAGGGCAACCTCCTAACCCTTATGGGATGGCCAATCTAGCAGCGAAACGCCTAACAGTAGAGCGTTTGAGGAACGCCGAACCAAGAGGCGTTGGACCGTAATCAACTTCACTTATCCATGCATGCATCCCATCACTAGAGTACTCGATGTCTGTCAACTTCACTATTAAAATGCTATCATTATTAATATGAAATGCTATCGATCGTGTCTATCAACTTCACTATTAAAATGAAAAATGCTAGAGTACTCGAGTACTACTAAATTTCTTCACTATCAGTGTGCTATTTTTCTCTTTCTCCATGCTATTAAACATGATTTGTTCATGATTTGACCATTGACGAAGGCCATTAAATATCTTGCGGCGAAGTGAAAAGACATGAGCAGAGGATGACTATGACTAGGAAGAAAATTGTTGCACGCCGAATAATCCAGCGTTTGCATCACTTTTTGAGCGCCGCACCATTCAGCGTTTCAATCTCGCCCGATAGTGCGATCTGCGAGCAATCTAGGAGAGAGAAGTAGCCAGATTGAGTGTTAACTTTTTTCATGATTTGCAACACTTTTTGGCCAATCTAGCAGTCCAATCTAGCCCATATGACTTAGCCTAACATCAGGGACGGACCAAAGGGAGATGGATTATATTTTCAGGCCCAGGCTTGTGTACTTACTCAGCCCAATAATTTACTAAAAAATAAATAAATTGGGCTTATGGGCCAGGAGGGCATACTTAATTAAGAACCGATTTTTCGGCACTACTCCATTTTGGTGGGGACTATGATGTGATAAGAATATCTACCCATAATTATAACGGGTGTCATAAAGTGTGTAAATGACTAATTTATCGAAAACCTAATTTAATTTAAAACCAACCTAATTACCACTTATATATGTATAACCACCTCCTCCCACCACCACCGCTGCTCACCACCACCGATCACCACCTACCACCTCCGAATACCACTGCCACTAACCACCTCTCTATATATAGATTAATTTTAAATCAACCACCACCGCCACCTCAATAAGTTCGGCTAAGAATTTTGGGAAAAACTTTATCGAACTAGCCGAACCTGATGGAAACGAAGAATATGAAGAATAGTTCGGCTATTTCGCCAAAAAAAACTTTCTAGGTGTAGGTTGTTGAACTTAGTTTTAATGGAGTTTAGTTTTAATGGAGTTTTTGCTTTCAGAGAAAAGTTCGGTTACTTCGCAGTTTTTTTTTTTTATCTTAGCCTAACTTTTAGTTAGGTTATGTCGTAAATTTTTTTTACTAGCCGAATTTTTAGTTCGGTTACGTCGCAATTTTTTTCCTAACTGAACTTTTATCTAATAGCAAAAACTTCATTAAAATTTTACTAGCCGAATTTTTAGTTCGGTTACTTGGATTTTTTTTTCATAAGTTCAGTTACGTCGCAATTTTCTTTCCCTAGCTGAACTTTTAGTTCGGTTACGTCATAATTTTTTGGTGGGATGCATTGCGATGGAGAAGTTGCGAAACCGTAATGCGGATGGGTTTTGGTGCGATGCACCAATGGATGGTTTGAGTTCGAAAGAACAGGAAAAGTGCTATGGAAGATTTGCAGGCAGCTAATCTTCAGAGAATTACTGAGATGATGCTTAATGAGATGGCGAGTAAGGAAGACTGTTCGTTGTCGTCCATATTGGTGCATACACAGGTGAGAATGCAATTATTGCTGATGATGCATTCGTCAATTCTTCTGATCAAGCATCGACCACGGGTTTGGATGCGGATACGTTTGGTTTCAATGATGCATTCCTCAATACTAGTCAAACATCACCCTCGAGTCCACGAATTTGTTAATTTTTTTGATGGCAATTTTAAGCACTAGTGCCCCATTATCTTTCATAGAACAAGAATTTGTTAATTTTTTTCTGCTAGTTTATTAGCAGATTGGTACAATCAACGTACCTTCGTTTTTCCTTACTCTCCATTGGAGAAATAATATTTTCTTTTGATTCATATAGTTCTTTCTGTTTTTCTTTCCCTTGCCTCTAGCAATCAGCTTGCAATGTTAGTAGCAACCTCAAACGAACAACCCTGTGTTTGAATTATCTGTTTTTTAGTGGTGCAAGATGCTTATATATATGTGCATCAATTGTGGTTTATTGTTTTTTGCTCTTGGTTTAAGCTTCAAGGTCGGGCTTTAGCTTGTCCCTTTTTGGCTGGGGGGATTACATAGGAAGGTCTACCTACTATCGCATGCACTTAAATATATATATTCACATTAGTTATGAATGCTTGACCTTTTTGAGCCTTTCTGGTTGGTAATTGCTTTTATTACGGTATTAGATTTGTCGTGCCAACTCCCACTATTGTAAAACCAGTAAATTATATTGTTAGGCCTAGAGATCAAAACAGCAGTATTGCAGGCATGTTAGGTCATGTAACAGGTTGATAGAAGTGATAGAAATAATAAACGCTTTTCAATTAGATAGGAAAAGACACAAGGTTAAATTATATAGACTATGAAAACATTGAAAAGCGTTTTATTATTTCCATCTAATAGTACAATTTAACCATTTCCAGAGTTCTTTTATCCGAGTTTTTTTTAACCCAAGTTCTTTTATTAGAGGTTTATTAGCCCAATTTCAAGATTCTAAAACTGTCCTCACTAGAGTATACCTCCATCCACAATCACTGCGCTTTCGACAACTCTTAATCTTTTTTCTGCACCGTGAGATACTCAATTACGCATATCTTTTCAACATGTGTAAACTCTACTGGCCACATTATCTTGTTGGTATACGGGTATCAGTTTCCTCCAATTTCCCTATAAAAACTCCCCGATCAATCTATTATTTGAACAGTAATTAGTACTTTCAAGTTTCACCTTCAAGAGAGATATACACATTTGTGGAGTGAGATGTTTATTGTTCGTTCATCCACCCAAAAGAATATTTATAGTAGTAGAATTAATGAAACGAAATATACATATGATTTCATGATTTTTGAATTTATATATCACACGTTTTAGCATTTGAATTTTGTAACTATATTTCTTAGATGTATGATTTTCGTGCGCAGCATTTTTTCCTTCCAATTAGTTAAAACCATATTACCAAATGATATGTAGTGTTGTGACAAAGTTATTGGGTGATTATATGACACGGAGTATTAAAGTTAAAATCCTAATTTTCTAATACCATAGGGATTTTTCAAGATATCAAATTGTTTTTTTCATTTTATAATTGGATAATAAATTAATATTCTCTCCGTCCCTAATTAGATGAGCTACTTGTAGTTTGCACAAATTTTAATGCAAGGAGGAAAGTGGAGTATATTTAAGTATTTTTTACAATTATACCTTTATGGGCAATAATTAGTAAAATTTAGAAACGATTTATCTCTTAAACTATACCACGGTTTTTTATTAACTTTATAGAAAAAATACCTACGCAACGAATATAAACATGACTATCAAATTATACATATTTTTTTTAGTTTTAGAATTATCCCTTGGTTAGTGAAATAGCTCGTCTAATTAGGGACGGAGGGAGTAATGTACAAGTATAATGTAAGAGCACTAGAGAATGGAAAATTAATGGACGGTAGTGCGTTGCTATTTGATGGCGCCCAACAAGTGAGGAATGCATTTAGCTCTATGGGAGCGCCCTTACTGTAAGAAGAACTGCAGGTTGGCTCGAAGTTGCAACAGCATTCGTGACATAGGAGCTGCAATGTACATACATTTATTTCAATGGGGTGGGATATCTCAGTTTAGGTCAAGGTTGCTAGTTCTAAATAATATTGACATTAGAACTGGAGCTGGACCTGAAACCAGCTCTTTTCACTTCCAATTCACTGCCTACACTTCTAATGTCGACGACCTGATCCTACCATGCCAAATTTCCGATAATAATCTAATTATAGCAGTCTTTTTATGTTCCAGATAACACTTTGAAAGGTCGTCTGGACTCTGGAATAGTGAAAAAAAAATGAAATTTGGGTTCCCCATTTGGATGGATATCAGGCCGTGGATGCAATAAAAACCCGACATAAACGGGGCAACAACTTAGTAACAGATACGAGAGCAATACGAATGGTTAAAATCGTGTTTGATTGCGTCTAATATCCCCGAATTAATCAATTTTTTATGAAAATAATGTCTACGACTAAGTTTTCATGATTGTTGACCCATTTACAAAAATAATGTGGCATGAAATACTCCTTATGTCCCAATATTTTTTTTTTTTTAATCGTCAAACCACAAGTATTTCATTCCACAAGAAACGTTTACATAATTGTTTAAAGAGGAACAAGTACATCAAAACATGAAATAAATACAAAGAAATATACAAAACGTAAATAAATCGCGAAGAGAAAGAGCGATCTACTAGGATAGCACCCAAATCTTGTACTATGAGATTGAAGAAGGAATGGTATACGAAACTATAATTCGACCATTTTGATAGATTTTTTCTTCTTAGAAAAGAGATGTTCCTATGAAAGAGGAGTGATATGCCCTAAAATTCTTCATGTGCAATTAACCCGAACTCAAGATCTTTTTTTCGGATGAAGAAGAAATTGATCTTCGCCCTTGCCGATTCGCTGATGAACTTTTATCAAGAAAACGAAACACGAACAAATCGTTAGAAAGAAATACTATAAAAGTGTAGATAAAATCGTCCAAATAGCAGAAGATAAAAATCACTCTAATAGCGAAGAAATTATTGAAAACAACAAAAATAACTAAAAACAAGAAAACTTTGCTCAGATCTAACCCCTGAAGGACTAAATCAGAGCAAATGGAGAAGAAGAAGAAGAAGTTGATGGATTTTTCTCTAGTTTTTGAGAAGTGGGAGAGAGAAGAGTCCCAAATTAATTGAGTTATTTGTAGTTTGCACAATTATTAAGGTAAATAGAAAATGAGAGTATGTTTAAGCATATTTTGTGATTATACCCTTATGAATAATAACTACTAAAACTTAGAAATTATTTATCTCTTAAACTTTACCACGGTTTCTTGTAAACTTTATCCCATTGAAAAGAATTTTAGAACACCAATAATCAATTAAAATGTTAGTTTTAGAAGTATCCTTGATTAGTGAGATAGCTCAATTACTTGTGAGACAAAATTTAAAAACAATTAGCTTAATTAATTTGGGACGTAGGAAGTACAAATTCTACTTAATTAAATATTATTTTCTTAGACTATCTTTTCCCCGGGATCAATCAAATATGGTTTAAGTCAAAAAAAAAATGTTTTTTTTTTTTTTTTTGATAAAGAAAAAAATGTTAGGAACTTGAAGATCAAATTACGGGCTTAAGTTTGGATTTTCTAAAAAAATAAACATAAAAAACAGAAAACAAAATTCTCTTTTGGAAAAAGATGCCAAATATAACTCTCTCGCCTATAATAAACCAGAAAATAGTGAATCCAAGTCCGGTATTTTACTAAGGTGAGTACCGATTAAAAAATCTAATAATCAACATTGTATTATTTCGTTTTATGTGGATGGATACCCACTCGGCTAATACCAAATGGGTAAATACCCACCTTTAGAAATCGTGGTGCAAGAGCATTCGCTTTCTTTAATAATAAACGAACATAGTGTTTACGGTAATGCTATATATTAACTGAATAAAATCTCAAATCAGAATATCAGGTACTAATTAATGAGTGAAACACCACAACTATGAATCCAATTATCTACTTCGAATTCACTTGATTATTTACTGAATCATTCACTTGATATATAAGTTATCCGTTTCCCCAGAATCTCCATTGAACAATCACTTAGTTCTAAATAGAATCAAGCATTTACTTTAATCTTCACGCCATCCCACGGTCGATGAACTCTCTTCTTAATCTTTGATTCTGTGTGAAGAAGAGTCGGCTACATCGTTGGGATGATAGTTACAAAGAATTTTCTCTGCATTCTTCCTGTTATTTAGCCATGTTATCCGGTTATGCTCTACCTTTATGTAGTTAGTTTTCTCCAAGTTCTCACGAAAATAAAGTAACATATGGCTTTCAAACAAAACCACAAAGAACTAACAGTTAAGACTATTTATGCAAGAAGCTTTGGTTGTTCACCAAGACAAAAACATAGTATTTATAGTAGGTTGATTAATGAAACAAAATTGTTAAAATAGTATACGCATGAATTTTAATATCATACTAGCACTAGGTATGTGCCTCTTACACAGTTACTGTAACTAGTTGATCTTCTCTTGGAACCCTCGATTACCATCCAAGACGGCTATTATGACTTTTCACATATAGTTACTCAAAAGCTAAATTTTTATCCAAAACTTAGGCTTAGTTTGGTATTGCTGCAGCTTTTGTAGAAGCACTTTTCTGTTGTGCGTTGTTGTACTGTTGTTGATGGTGGTTTTTAAACAAGGGGTAAAATCGTAAAACCCCATGACCTAGTGTTACCCGCAACACATTAACTAAGAGCATTTAACTCAGGTGTAAATAATTAATAGGGGTATTTTTTCAAAATACCAGATTAGGGTGTTCGACACAGAACCCTAATTCCAAAACTAAGCCGCATATCGCGCACCATGGCAACAATGCCAAACTAAGTCGCACATCGCGCACCACGGCAACCATGCCAAACCAAGCCGCACACTCGCGCACCATGGCAACAATGCCAAACCAAGCCGCACAATCGCGCACCACGGCAACCATGCCAAACCAAACCGCACATCGCGCACCACGGCAGCCCATGCCAAACCAAGCCGCACATCGCGCACCATGGCAACCATGCCAAACCAAGCCGCACACCGCGCACCACTAAGCAACCATGCTAAACCAAGCCGCACACCGTGCACCATGTCAACAATGCCAAACCAAGCCGCACACGCGCGCACCACGGCAACCATGCCAAACCAAGCCGCACACCGCGCACCATGGCAACAATGCCAAACCAAGCCGCACATCGCGCGCCATGGCAACAATGCCAAACCAAGCCGCACCGCGCGCCACCGCAACAACGCCAAAACCAAGCCTCACATCTGCGCACCATGGCAGCAACGCCAAAACCAAACTACATATCACACTCATTGGCAACCATGCCAAACTAAGCCGCTATGCCATTGGCACATGCCAAAGATAGCGCCATAGGCTTGCAAAACGTGCAACTAGGTCAACATGGACGTACGTGCCATTGGCACATGCCAACGCGTACCACAAGCTATATTTCCAAGCCGCTATGCCATTGGCACATGCAAAATATAGCGCCCTAGGCTTGCAAAACGTGCAACTAGGTCAACATGGCCGTAAGTGCCATTGGCACATGCCAACGCGTACCACAAGCCATATTTCCAAGCCGCTATGCCATTGGCACATGCCAAATATAGCGCCCTAGGCTTGCAAAACGTGCAACTAGGTCAACATGGTCGTACGTGCCATAATCACATGCCAACGCGTACCACAAGCCATATTTCCAAGCCGCTATGCCATTGGCACATGCCAAATATAGCGCCCTAGGCTTGCAAAACGTGCAACTAGGTCAACATGGCCGTACGTGCCATTGGCACATGCCAACGCGTGCCACAAGCCATATTTCCAAGCCGCTATGCCATTGGCGCATACCAAATATAGCGCCCTAGGCTTGCAAAACGTGCAACTAGGTCAACATGGCCGTACGTGCCATTGGCACATGCCAACACGCACCACAAGCCATATTTCCAAGCCGCTATGCCATTGGCACATGCCAAATATAGCACCCTAGGCTTGCAAACCATGCAACCTAAGCCAAGTCGGCCACGCATGCCATTGGCACATGCCAACATGCTCGCTGGTAGCTTTTCCTACCAAGGCCACGGCCCTAATGGCCACGCATGCCATTGGCACATGCCAAACACACACGCTGGTAGCCTAACTTGCAAACCGTGCAACCTACCACCAAGGCATTCTGCACATGCCACGCACGCCACTAGCAGCTCTAGCATTGCCACTTGCACTCAACGTACAACCTACCACCATGGCATTCCGCACATGCCATTGGCACATGCCACGCACGCCACCAGCCAGCTTTGGCATTGCCACTTGAGCTCGAGGTACAACCCGCAACAAGGGCATTCCGCACATGCCACACGCGCCACTAGCAGCGCCACTTGCACTTAAGGTGCAACCAACGAGATATCAACACAAACTGGGGGATGCTTTCCAGTGGTTTTGGTTTGGCGGTCCACGGCTTGCAGCAGACACTACGCTCACATTAAGAAAGCGTGAAAAGGAATAAAGCGGTCAAATAAATGAGGAAATAATGGTGAAAACGTTTTCACCCATTAACACCATGCGGTTACCACCTCCTCCCATTATTTCACCCTTTACTCTCTTCCTTCATGAGACCAGGGTACGTTTCAATCTCGACTTGTATAAATAGGTCTTACCTATTTTCACCAGACAACAAGTCTCGGTCCGAGAGAAAATACTACACTCTCGGAAAAGGCAACTTTGCAAGCTCTCCAAAAGCTTTCATCTCTTGCAAGCTTCCTAAGCTTTCACTTTCGATACAAGTCGAGACACTACTCTCCCTAACTATTCTCCGGGTCTCAACACCTTCTTTGCTTCCCTCCCCAAATCAACCCTTCTCCTTCACTTTGTGACCGAAGCAAGTCCGGGAACGCCATTTCTTGGTTTAGGCCGGACTTGTACAGATTGATCTCTCGAATCTATAAAGTGCTCACGTGCAAAAGCACATTTGTTTAAGGTTTAAACCGCCTCACTCACCCACCGAATTTACCGAAATCGGCAAAAACGATTTTCACCCATAAACAATTAGCGACCACAATGGAGGATTGATCTATCGGTTATAATACCAACTCCGACTCCCGATTTCGTTTCCCGAACGTCAAATCCCAACATGGTGGAACTCAGTCCGAGCGGCTGCCGAGAACACCAAAGACAGTAACGCACCCCGATGTTAGCATCTCTCCCAATAACGTTGTTACGCCACCGGCCGACAACAACAACATCGAATGCACTCCCTCAAGTGTAACACCGCCAATCACCAGGGCCAGAGCCGCTGCCTCCTCTAGCGTCTATGCACAACCCTCTAATCACGGCAACGAAAATATCTTTTCGGGTGTCGCGCCACCAGTCACCAGGGCTAGATCCGCCGCCACGACCCCAAATGCTTTGTCTAGCATGGCGCCTCCGTCCACGACCAAGATCCCAACTACCCCGCCAACGGGACGAGAAACCGGAGGGACAAGAGGAAGTCGCTCTTACGTCACCATCGCCGATCCGATGGAACGACAAGAGATGCTCGCGAGCCCGCATGGATATGGTTTCGACACGTAAGGAGGTACTCATCTTTCTCAAGACCCCGACAGAACGACTACCACGTGAGTCGCGCCTCCGCAGTCATTTAGAACGTCTCCAACAACCCCGACGCCAGCACTCCTGGGCGGAGCACGCTCCATGGATGAGGAAACTCGCACTAGAATCCCATTGGAAAGAAATCAGCCATCCAACTTTGTCACGAGAGAAGATTTAGAACAACTCCTCTGCAACCGAATCAAGAATGATGAGTTGGACGTGCATCATCACCAACCCCCTTACCCATCCGAAATACAGAGAATCCCTCTCCCAAGGGGGTACTCTTCTCCTAAATTTACCCTGTACGATGGTACCGAGAATGCACGTGAGCATGTTTCTCGTTTCCGGGAATCCCTAGGTGAACATGAATATAATCACGTTCTTCGTTTAAGGGAATTCTCAAAATCACTTACTTGAAGGGCGTATACATGGTACAACAACATCCCACCGAGCAGCATTCCCAACTGGAGTAGCATGGTCACTGCGTTTTTACAAGAAATACTTCTTCGTGTCTAAACAAGTTACCTTTTCGGACCTCGGAAGAATGTACCAGTGGGATAACGAACATCCGAATGATTTCGTCAAAAGGTTCAGGGTTCAAGCACTCGATTGTCACGACCCAAACGTGACCGAGCAACAATTGGTGAACGCATGCATCAATGGTATGGTTCCAATCTACCGCGCCCTCGCTAGAAAACTTGCGTTTCCAAACGTTCTCCGAACTCCATGAAGCCGCCGGACGATCCGTAACAACAACACCAGCATTACTGGAAAGAACTAGGCCAACTCGAACCGAAGACGCGCGCGAAACCCGCGGGAGTAGACGCCTCATCCACAAACAATTTAATGCCGGCTCATCCTCCGTGAACATAGTAAACGAAAGGGGAAAAAGGAAAGCCGCAACTACGAGCCACCACCAAACGTGAAGCGCTAAGCACAACAGAACCTCGCAACGAAGATCGTCACTAAAACTCCCGTGGCAAAGATCGTGAGACCGAAGGAAATACCCTTGATTTCCCATTCCCCATCGAGGAGGTGATTGACCTCCTAGAAGCCTCCGGGTTCAAGATGATGTCATCGATTGCCACCACCGAGACGGCCACCAACCGAGGCCGAGATGGCGAACCCCAAACACCGCCATTACCACAGTTCGTTTCACCACCCGACTAGCGATTGCAACAGATCAAGCATATTTTCAAAGAAAGGATAGAAGCAGGAGAACTCCAACTAGGAGACGAAAGAGTGCATCGAGACCCACTACCAATAAGAAACCGCGGTTCCTCCGGGGACTCCGTGACACGAGACCGTACAATCCATGATGCGACATGTATGCGAAATTCTCTATCTTTCCAAGGTTCAGCGCCAAGATATTTTCGCAGCTCTCAATCGTGTTATATCCGCAAACGGTTTTTTCTCCTCCGGAATCCATGCCAAGGGCCCAAGCTTCCCAAACAGCGGTAAGCCGAGAACTGGGACTGCCGACCACGTCCCGTTTAAGAGGTAACGAATTTGACGACACGCTCATTGACACGGCCTCCTACCACAACATCATTACTTTCAAGACATCAAGGCAGCAGGATTTACAAAACAAGACGCTACCTATTCCCCGTCCGTGATTAAGGACTTGAGAGGAGAAGCTTTGAACGCGCATGGCTACATCAACTTAGAGATCGAGATGGGAGACGCTATAACACATAGCAAATTCCATATTGTCAAAGAACTAGATCACGACATGATATTGGGACGTTTATGGGTGCTTGACAACAAAGCAAAATTGGATGTGCGCCCTCCGCCAACGTCCACGCCCGAAGGAAATTCCAACAAGTCATCCCACTGGTTATCGCATCAACAAACCATCAAGAAACCCGTACATCCGGATAAGACTCGTTGGCGCTTAGCTCATGGTTTTCAAATGCAAGTAAGTCCGACCAAGCAACCTTTTCTTCGCAACCGCCTTTCCTTCCCCTTTCCGTCATGGGACTCGGCACGACATTGGCACGAACGCTGTCAAGAAATGCGAATGAGAGGCTGGACCATTTGAACACTTTGCAAGAAGCTTGGAAACTTCTATTGAAGCCAACGAAGCCAAGACTCAAACGGTCGCACGACGTCTGGAACCCGTTTTCAATTGGAGATGTAGTGGTCAAAGGAAGCACGTAAGTTGGGAAGATGACAGTAAAAATGGATTTGCCCAGTGAAGGAGAAGACGAGACGTATCTGGTTGCGGATACCCTTTTGGGAGGATATTGCAAGCTCATCAATGCAGTCACACTTGAAGGCGTGATAATTCATTCGTGATGGCTCAAGGAATCCAATCCATAAAAAAAAAAGGAAACTTCCCATTTACTCCTTTTCTTTTTCAAGATTCCCTTTAACAATTCCTCTTAGTAGTTGTACTTCCCCAAGATGAATACACCGTTTGTATTTCTCCCTAAGGATTCCCTTCCCGTCAAAAAAAAAAATATATATACATCTCTTTCCAAGCAAATTCTCCAGATATCAGAGAAATACATCAGATAAACCCAGTAGAACCACTGCAGAGCCATCTCTTCCAAAAAATATATATGAAGCAAAATGTTTACTGATGAAGAAGAAGGAAAAGATGAGTTTACCAACAAAAAAAAAAAAAAAAAAAAGAGGCATCAAGGGAACTAAGCAAACTAATGTAAATAACAAAAGGGAGGAACTAGCCCTCGAAGGATGGAGCCCAAGTCCCCTAGGGCAAAGCTATCTTCAAACACTTCCCCAAAGAATCCTTCGGGCAACAAAGGTTCCATTCAACGGTTTTAGCAAAGAATAACCTCAACATCCCATCCCGAAGCAGCCACACAAGAAGAAGAAGCAGTTGTCCTCACCGACGACTATTCCAAAGATACGCCACCATAACCCTCCCAGATCACCAACAACACCTTTGGCATCAACTTCAAAGGCTATTTCGCTGCCATCATATGATCCTTCAAAGGTTTTCTCGCCGACACTTCGAGAAAGTTTTTTGATTCATCCACATCGTGGTCAAGAGTCATGGCGCACTCCTCCATGCTCATTGAGCCCAAGCAAGTATGAATATGCACTGTTTCTTCGTGGGGATAGATGGAAGGGAGGTCCTTAATGATTTCACTAGCTTCGTGGAATGGAGATTCAGTCCCAACCAATGCCTCCTCAAGAGAAGAAGACCGATCTTCACCAAGTCTGAAATCCTTCTCCGAAGAGTTAAAGGCGCAGCCATCCCTGGAGGGTCCCATCACACACTGCAAAAGATAAAAATGATGACCCAGTTCTACCATATCTATGCACATGTAAAAGAGGATAACGCGAGCAGAGAAGAATACGAAAACATACCGGTATGATCTTCTTAGCCCGAATGACCCTGGTTGGGGTGCTTTTGCAAGAATTAGACCTCGCGCCTTCACTTGGAGAACTTGGCTGGTTAGGAGATGATTCATCTCTGTGCGACATGACAAAGAAAGAAACTCGACAAGAAGAACCCTTTTCTCAAACGAGGAGAGGATGCAATTATTTTGGGTATAAATACTAATCTTAAAAAAGGGAAAGGAAGCAATGAGGGACATAGCGCTTCCAGATTTTAACATGAATAATGCCCTAATTGAAGCCGCACGTGAAGGAAAGCAAGATAAGGAAACTTTTCTATCGGCAGAAACTCCCTCCTTGTTTACATCAGTCATGCCCGCAAGCACGCACATCTTCCACACTTTGAGCCGGCCCCACCAGCCAGCACACGCAATTTCCCAAGTCACGCCTGCAAGCACGCACAGTTTCCACATTGCGCCGGCCCCACCAGCCAGCACACGTAATTTCCCAAGTCACGCCTGCAAGCACGCACATCTTCCACATTGCGCCGGCCCCACCAGCCAGCACACGCAACTTCCCAACGTCGCCCAAGCTGCACTGGCCCCACCAATTGTGCCGGCCTCCCGATTTGTGCAAAACTCCCAGAGGCAAGGATTCCAAATCCTATTTATAAAATGTCAGACAAGCCCCTCAATTCTCTTTACGGTTTGTCGTTGATAGTCCTGTCACCATCTTATGCTTACTCGCAACAAAGCCCCCGTTCCGAGCTAAGCAAGGGACTTAATGTTGATGGTGGTTTTTAAACAAGGGGTAAAATCGTAAAACCCCATGACCTAGTGTTACCCGCAACACATTAACTAAGAGCATTTAACTCGTGTGTAAATAATTAATAAGGGTATTTTTCAAAATACAGATTAGGTTTTCACACGTAACCCTAATTCCAAAACTAAGCCGCACATCGCGCACCATGGCAACAATGCCAAACTAAGTCGCACACATCGCGCACCACGGCAACCATGCCAAACCAAGCCGCACATCGCGCACCATAGCAACAATGCCAAACCAAGCCGCACACTGCGCACCACGGCAACCATGCCAAACCAAGCCGCACACTTCGCACCACGGCAACCATGCCAAACCAAGCCGCACACTGCGCACCACGGCAACCATGCCAAACCAAGCCGCACACTGCGCACCACGGCAACCATGCCAAACCAAGCCGCACACCAGTGCACCATGGCAACAATGCCAAACCAAGCCGCACACCGCGCACCACGACAACCATGCCAAACCAAGCCGTACATCGCGCACCATGGCAACAATGCCAAACCAAGCCGCACATCGCGCGCCATGGCAACAATGCCAAAACAAGCCGCACCTCGCGCGCCACCGCAACAACGCTAAAACCAAGCCGCACACACCGCGCACCATGGCAAAGCAACGCCAAAACCAAACTACATATCACAATCATTGGCAACCATGCCAAACTAAGCCGCTATGCCATTGGCACATGCCAAAGATAGCGCCCTAGGCTTGCAAAACGTGCAACTAGGTCAACATGGCCGTACGTGCCATTGGCACATGCCAACGCGTACCACAAGACATATTTCCAAGCCGCTATGCCATTGGCACATGCCAAATATAGCGCCCTAGGCTTGCAAAATGTGCAACTAGGTCAACATGGCCGTACGTGCCATTGGCACATGCCAACGCGTACCACAAGCCATATTTCCAAGCCGCTATGCCATAGGCACATGCCAAATATAGCGCCCTAGGCTTGCAAAACGTGCAACTAGGTCAACATGGTCGTACGTGCCATTGGCACATGCCAACGCGTACCACAAGCCATATTTCCAAGCCGCTATGCCATTGGCACATGCCAAATATAGCGCCCTAGGCTTGCAAAACGTGAAACTAGGTCAACATGGCCGTACGTGCCATTGGCACATGCCAACGCGTGCCACAAGCCATATTTCCAAGCCGCTATGCCATTGCCACTTGAGCTCGAGGTACAACCCGCAACAAGGGCATTCCGCACATGCCACACGCGCCACTAGCAGCGCCACTTGCACTTAAGGTGCAACCAACGAGATATCAACACAAACCGGGGATGGTTTCCGTGGTTTTGGTTTGGCGGTCACAGCTTTGCGCAGTACACTACGCTCACATTAAGAAAGCGTGAAAAGGAATAAAGCGGTCAAATAAATGAGGAAATAATGGTGAAAACGTTTTCACCCATTAACACCATGCGGTTACCACCTCCTCCCATTATTTCACCCTTTACTCTCTTCCTTCATGAGACCGGGGTACGTTTCAATCTCGACTTGTATAAATAGGTCTTACCTATTTCCACCGGACAACAAGTCTCGGTCAGAGAAAATACTACACTCGTAAAAGGCAACTTTGCAAGCTCTCCAAAAAGCTTTCATCTCTTGCAAGCTTCCTAAGCTTTCACTTTCCGATACAAGTCGAGACACTACTCTCCCCGTAACTATTCGGTCTCAACACCTTTCTTTGCTTCCTCCCCAAATCAACCCTTCTCCTTCACTTTGTGACCGAAGCAAGTCCTGGGAACGACCATTTCTTGGTTTAGGCCGGACTTGTATGCATTGATCTCTCGAATCTATAAAGTGCTCACGTGCAAAGACATTTGTTTAGGGTTTAAACCATTTTCTCACTCACCCACCGAATTTACTGAAATCGGCAGAAACGATTTTCACCCATAAACAGCTGTGTTGTGACAAAAAAAGCAGTTTGATGTTTCGTAAAATATTAACTAAAGTTAAAGCTGATTAAAAAAGCAGTCAAAGTGTGTTTGGTAAAATGTCAAATTCAACTATTGTTGTTGTAGAAAATGACAAAAACAGACATATCTTTGAAAATATATATAATTTTCAAACAAAAAATCAAACTAAAATTAATTAAATAATTATTTAATATTTTTTTTTATTTTTATTATTGATAAATGAAATGAAATGGTAAATGAAATAGTTTGAAAATAAAAAATAATAATATTTAAAGACTAAAATAAAATAAATAAAAAATTGATTGTATATAAGTTTAAGGGTAACTTTTGTCATTTATAAAATAAAATAGGGACAAAAAAGATAAATCAAGCATTAAATTTAGGTGGGACCAAAGCTAATGCTTTCGTAGTTTTGAAAAGCTCCTCCTCCCCGGCTTTTGAAAATTGAGGAATTTGGGAAGTGCTTTGGGTAAAAAGCACTTTGATTTTTTTACCAAACACCAATTTCAAAATTTATTGACATACATAGGTTTTGAAAGTGCTTTTGGAAAAATAAAAGCATTACCAAACCCAACCTTAGTCATGCGGTGTAAACGTTTCGGGGACTGTCCTTTTGAACCACCCAAAAATTGGGCATACGCATCTTCGGCTGGTCTCGCCCTCAAAGGAAAACATGAGACCATTTTTGAGTTTGGTTGTGCGTGAATGTCTAAGAAGTCTATATGGACTACCCACAATGTTTAAATTTGTATCAAAATCTTTCTCGTGGTTCAAAATTTCCAAGTGATGCAAAACTGTCTCGAGATCTTAAATACCATAATTTACACCATGACCGAAAATGTTATTAGAATGCTTGATCATCGTTTTGGTTGGTAATATTGCTTTGGTTAGAGTATTGGCTTTGTCGTGCCAACTTCCGACTGTAAAACCACATTGTTAGGCCTAGGCCTAGAGATCAAAACTGCAGAAGTGCACGGTAACTCAGGACAGATAGGTCAGCTTGACAGAAGTGATGGATCAAATGAGAAAAAGCTCAAATTTTTCGCAGATTTTGGTACTTCACATAGACGGTATAGTATTCTTGCAATAATGATATTACTAGTTTCTTGGCAAGGAGCATTATATATTTTTTTTTCTAGGAAAAGATAAAAGCTTAACAGGGAAATGATGATTATTTTTATTTTTCTACCGAATTTCAAAGGATCCAGTTAGTACTGCTCTCGCTTGCCGAAATATCAATATCTTATACCTCCATCGGCTACCACTGTCTTTTCGCTCACAAAATTGGTCAAAAAGACCAAAATCAACAATTTTTGGGTGAAAAAGACACTTAGGTTTTGATACTGTTTAAATAGCCAAAAATTAAAACGATACTGTTCAAATGGACAAAAATTTAAAAATAGGCAGGATGTAACCAGTTTCATCCTGTCCATTTTCAAATATTTTTTCTTATTTTTATTTTACACGGGGATGCATCCAGTTTCATCCTTGCTATTTTTTAAGTATGATGTGATGAATCCAGTTTTCATCCTGGCTATTTTTTTTTTGGCTATTTCACCCGTACTTTTTTTTTACATGTCCATTTGAACCGTGTTTTAAATTTTTTTGGACAAATGACCCATTTTCTCCGCTTCGCTTTAAGTTGAAATTCGGAGTTTGAATCAGAATTTTTGTTGATGTTTAACCCGAGTAATTTAGATTTATTTTATAGGTAACATGATTGTAACAGTCAGAACTGTTACCCGTTTATTTCCTCCCGTGTATACTCAATTATCCATATCTTCTCAACACACATAGACACTTTCAAAGATGTTATCCCGCTGGTTTTCAATTTCCTCCAAATTCCCAATGAAAACTACCCAATCAAACCAGTTTTTGTACATTACCTATCTTTTGCACCCAAAGGAGAGAGTATACCCATTTTTGGATGAAATCTTCGTTGTTCATCCAGATCAAAGCATATTTATGGTAGAACTAACAATTTTGGTTTTTACCAATATTCATTAAAATTAGTATATTGTTACATGAATTCTGGCTTTATCACACGTTTTAGCAGGGAATTTTCTAACTAGATGTTTGATTTTCGTGTCTAGTGCTATTATTTTCTAATATTATATATAATCACAATTTTGTTAAAAAAAAACCAAAAGTCCGAGTTTTCTAATATGAAAATTCCATTTGTGAACTACCAGCTCTGGGATGAAGGACTTTTCCGGGTGTACCGGAGGTGTTTTTATCTGATAATGTAAAAAAAGAAGAAAATTAGACTGCATGTTTGGCACTATACACAGGCGCCCTTAAATAGCTTTGATACTGTACGCATGATTTTATCTTAGTGTATGTGCTTAGCCACCAAGAGTGTCAAAGGTCCGTCCAACAAGCGAAAAGGCCTAGCGTTCATGTACGAAAATAAAATGAGCTTAATATCCTGGCGAGATTGGGGTATACTCAAACTAATTGGGGTATACCCAATTTTAAGTGGACATGTGACCTTACTAAGGGGAGGCCAAAACGTGGTAAAGTTACTTTAATACCCCTACACTAATCAACCTAAAACTAAACTCTAAACTTAAAAACCAAAAACTGATTAATCTTCCTCTAATCCTTCTTCTCTAAACCCTCTCCTCTTCTCTTTCATTCCAAAAACCTAAAATCTACCAAAATTTTCAATTTTGATTTTCTACAAAAAATGGTTGATTCTAAACGATCCAAAGAAGAAGAGTGATTCAACTGGTAACATGAAAAGATCCAAATCAGAGGGAAAAGGTAAGGGAAAGGTTGGAACGAGTAAACCCAAGAATGCAATCCTTGAAGATGCTGAAAAGAAACCTATAAAGTCGAAAAGAAGATTGTAAGTGATTTATAAACTCAAACCCATTATTGTTTTGTTGTATATGATTGTTAGATTAGGTTAGAAATCGAAAATTATGATTTTCAGATTTGTTGGCCGGCAAGGTCGATAGTTGAACAACACGCCGACCATTGGTATTTTGAAAGAGCCGGCATGGTCTCAGGATGAATAACATGCCGACTTTTCATCAGAGCCATGGCGACTGTTTGACAATAACCAGGGCCGGCAGGGTATAATAACCAACCATGCCGGGTTGTATTTGGTCGGCGTTGTTTTTCACTTGTACCATGCCGACGTTAGGCATCAGAAACCTTAATTTCCTAAGTTATTAGTCGGCATCTTTCATAGATAGTACCATTCCGGCGTTTTATTAGTCTACAGGTAGTTGGTTAACAACATTTCGGCTTTAATGTAGTCGGCAGTTGTTTTACTTATCGGGCTTGCCGGCCAGGGGTAGAAGGTCAACAGTGTTGTGTTGTTTGTTTTCATATATCTTATTTGTGCATTGTTTAGGTTCCCAGAGGAAACAAAAGAAGAACTACCTTGTCTTGTTAACAATGCAGAAGAGCTATTTGAATATTTGGACACAATTTATCCCAATTTAGAAGAACCTAAAGATGAAACTGAAGAGAATTGCCCGTTTAGAAAGTTATGTTTGATGGGTAAGGAAAATCCAGAAGAATTTCTAAGGTTTATGAACAGTCCTAGCAATCCCCTCAACTATGAAGAATGCACATCATCAGAGGAGGAAGAAGAGGAGGTTGATCCAAGAACTTTTTTCAGGGCATGTGACTTTTCTGGAGTGAACCCCTATTACAATGAGGATGGTGACTACATAGGCCCAGTGAAGGGGAAGGGAAAAGCAAAAGCTGATGCTGGTGAAAAAGCTAGTGATGGGGAGGAAGATAACAACAACAACAAGGATCCATGAAATTCTTAAACTTTATTATGTTTCACTTGGTTTAGAAACTTAGATTGTGGTTTGAACTCTTTCATTATGTTTTGAACTCTTAGATTGTGGTCTGAGACTTGTTAAACTTATTTGAATTTTCAGTTTTAGTTGCTTTAGAAGTTATTATTTTGTATGCACTTTTAGACAAAGTACTTTAGGCCGGCATGGTAGGAAGTCTACACCTTGCCAATTTTAATGTTAGTTGCACCTTTTAGGTACAAAGTACAACCCATTGAATGCTCAACGGCTAGAAATTTCAAAATCAAGATATTAGGTATGTTTTTATTATAAAAGCATTCCCAACTTCATCTTCAACCTTGCATAAAGAATGGAAGTTTCACCACCAAATATTTGTAGTCTTTGTACACTAAGTGGTCATTTTGCAAGGGATTGTCCTTTGAAGGAAGCAAATGCACTATTGAAGGTTGTAAGGGATTCTTATTTCTCATGAAAGCTGCAATAGGAGGTGTATATCAGCCGTATGCTTCAAAATGCACTTGTTGTGGGTTTTTCTATTGGATAGATGAGCGTGTAGCTCCGTATGAAGATGAAGTTGCTAAAATCAACCTTCTACCATGCACAGATCCATGTTGCGACGGTAAGATGAAGCTAATTACCTCTCCTAAGAAATTGTGTACCGGAAAAAGATACTATATATGTCCCAAATGTGTTAGGGTAAAGTTTTTAACGTTTGTATGCTTTAATTAAGGTTTGTATCCGATGTATTGTCGGCATTGTCTTAAATTATAAGCTTGCCGGCTCCCACTTAGTCGGCATTATACTATATTAAAAGCTTTCCGACGGTTGTCCTGTCGGCATGGATATTATAATACACCTTACCGGCTTAATAGAAAATAACATTCATGAACAATTTGTGAGGGGCGACCCTGGGATAGCCGGCATGTTTTGGTAATGAATATGATGCCGACCAAATGAGAATACACCCAAAAAAACACATCCATTTCATTCATTCGTAGCACTCCAAAGTACATTACACAAAACACGCATGCGATTACAAAAGTACTCCAAATCTAGTACGAATGTTTTGTCTAGTACTCCATTGTACACTACACAAAAAGTCGCTTTATTCCCTAATCATAATCACTCCTCACTCAAATCTATTGGAGGAGTTCATTCAAACCTATTGAACCTCCTTTAGTCAAATCTATGGGACATTCCCGAGACTCATCTATAACATTCCAAAGGGCCATGTTGTCCTCATAAATTTTCATCCATTCCTTGCTCTTGTTGTTTGTGAACTTCTCCCACAAACTAAACCTACATAGAGGAGGTAATGGACATTCCTTATTGAGTTGTAGACCAATAAAATGATTTTTATCCACCAAAGCCATGACAATTCTTCTATGCTTGAGTTGCTCCACGCAAACCGCATGTTTCGGTGCAAATGCTATAGATAGTCCCTCACTAAAAAATGTACCACGCAATTCCAAGTATCTCGCCAATAGATGGCCACACTCCGGCATTCTCAACCAATGCTCCCATTTGATCAGTGCGTTTCTCCGGCCTTTAACACTAGTTAGCAAACCTTTGAAAGTTGCTTCTTTCTCCTCCATGGAACCTTCTAGAATCATTGAGATATGGAACTCCTTGTCGTGTTCTAGTCGAGCGGCCATCTTCTTTCTAATGTATTGGCATTGGGTGAGATTCTCTTCAACCGCTCCACTTAGGTGTCCCAATTGTTGCGAGATAACGTGAAACCCACAATTTCCATCTTTCTAACATCGGTACCAATCACGAAATCTTGAATAATTGGAGGGAGTTGAGTACGATACTTTGCAACACCGGTTGTACTACCTTCTTTGGACGACTTTTTTCTTCGCCACATCTCCTTGGCTTGCTTGGCTCTCAAGAGGTAGAGTTCCATTTGTATTCAAGTTAGAGACGGTTGGTGTAGTTAAATCCTTCTTTGGCCGACCTCTTTCTTTCCAACAAATTCCACGCTTGCTTGGCTCTCAATAGGTAGAGTGCCATTTGTATTCAAGTTAGAGACCGTTGGCGTAGTTGAATCCTTCCTTGGACGACCTCTCTTCTTTTAGCGGGCTCCTCCTTGTATTGCGCCCGGTATAAACATGTCCGGATGGATCGCACTTTGTACTCAAATGCTCTTTAATGTTTTCCCTTTTGGATTGATCACTATTTCTACTTAAAAACTCTTTGATTTGTTCTCCTTCGGATTGATCTTGATCGCAATTTGTACTAAAAAACTCTTTGATTTGTTCTCTTTCTTCCGCCCTCGTCTTTTTGGTAGTTGGTCTACCATTAGGATCTTGTTTCTCAGGTTCTTCAAGTTCTTCCATAAAAGGGTAAACTATCGGCATCAACTTGTGCTTCATAGTTTGTTTGTCCAACCTATTCAACTTGGGGTATTTTTCGAGGATTATTCTCCCAAGTTCCATGTCGCCAAACTCTTCACCGGGATCTTCTCTGGAGCCGGTTTGAAAGATAATTGCTTCCAATAGGGATCGATATCATCAAGAGGAATGGGAGTTTTATACCTACCAAGCATATGACGACATGGAAGTCCGATAGCCTTCATTATCCTACACTTACAAGGAGTGCTCGGGTCGTCATACTTTTTATAATTTTGAAACAAAGCGAGATGTTTCATCATAAAACGTATTGCCCAATGCGATACGTTGCAATGTATACCAACAAGCATCCAATTATCCTCCTTAAACTCCCTCAACTTCCTAAGCTACTTTCTTGGAATTGTTTTTTTATCTTGTTGATATCATTATTAGTGTATTCATGGATAGCATGTTGCACCGTCACAATCCCATTTTGACTCGTGAAAAGTAGACCTTTTAGTCTCCCATGCGCTTGCTCTACCATACTTGTGGATTCAAGTTTGAAATGTTTATAGTCGTAAGTATAAGCATACACAAACCTCTCTTTGTGTGGACTCAACCATTGTTTCTTGCAATATTCCACTACTTTGGGGTAATTAGTCCCCCAATCATCCTCGAAATCCTTCAAGTTTAACTCATATCTTCCCACACTCATCGACCAAACCACCTTATCCCACGCTTTCATGAATAACCCAAACTTAATCTCACCTTCTTTCCATTCTTCGTCTTCTTTCTCTTTCTCCTTCTCTCGCTCCTCTTTAGTTAGTTTGCTAAGACGTTCATCTTCCTCTTTTTCACGTTTAATTCCTTTCTTTGATTTCGGTTTTTGGATATGACTTCTACAATTCTTTCTAAGATTGCATTGTATATGCCAAGTGCAAAGGAAATTTTGTGCATTGGGAAAGACTATCCTCACGGCGTTCATTATTGCTTGCTCATTGTCGGTGACTATAACCCCCGGAGTTTCGTCTTCGTGGTAGAGAAGCTTCAAAGTTTCCAATGCCCAAATATAACTATCATCCTTCTCACGATCCATAAAACACCATGCCACCGTGAACGATTGCTTATCTGAGGTTTGTCCTACAATGTTCAACAAAGGCATGTTGTACCTATTCGTCTTATAAGTACAATCCATGAACAAAACTTGGTAAAAGCAACGCGCCAATTGAATCATATCGGGATGTGCAAGAAAAATACGATCCACCTTCCCCTTCGATGACTCATGGTGTCTCACCGTGTAGTTGTATTTGTGTATTAACCATTGTGATTCTTCCATCACCTTTCTTCCATCCCATTCAATTCTTTTAATAGTTGCCTTGGCCGCATAAATTGTAGACAATGAAGAGAGGTTATGCGGGTCGTCCCTCTTGAACTTACTTAGGAGCTTACTTGGTTTAATTCCCCAACTTGTTCTTACTTGTTCGAACTCGTGCGGTTTCAACTTGGCAACTTGACAATGCCCAACAAGAGTGTCCGGATCTTTATGGCTATGCCAACCAACATCAACTCTACTCATTCTCCACACGTTGTCGGTATCTTTGTTCCTCCCAGAAATAATCTTGAATGGGCATCCACACTTCTTTGACTTCGTCTTGTACACCCTAGTCGTCTTCTTATCATACACATAACCCTTCCTCTTGTGACTTTCCTCCGGCAAACCATAACACTCGCATACCATTTCAAACCGCGTATCTCTTTGTTGGGTGTTTTTCACTAGAACGCACATCTTCTCTTTGGCTTTCTCAACAATCCAATTGACCGCGTCGTCTTTTTCCTTCCATTCCAAATCATTAGCATAATGTTCGGAAGTATCGGGACCCCTAATTTTCTCGAGCTTGAGGCCGATCCTCCATAGGTACCAATGCCACAATCTACAAAACATCAAAAGTTTAGTTGATGTGTATTACCACGGTCGGCATGGTCGACATATAAAACAATGCCGGCTAGAAAAGACCGGAAGGTAATAGAATATAAACATTGCCGACATGAAAACGCCAAGAAGGTATGAAAACATTACAATGCCGGCGTACGCATTTTCAAGTAAGGGCTCCTGTGTTTCAAAAATAAAAGCCAGCAAGGTTCAAATTTTCTACATTGCCGGCGTGGTACCGCTCATGAAAAGTCGGCACGTTATTCAAAGTAGAACCAAGCCAGGCTTTTATGGCCGGCATGATCGACAAGCGTCGACCTTGCCGACCCGTACATGCAGTAATCGAAAAAAAAAAAAAACCAAAATCGATACATTGCATGGAAAAATCACAATCTTCACGACGAGGTTGTCTACCCGATTACTTGCAGCTCCATTCTCTTCTTCTTGGTCATTGGATTCTTCGTTTGGCTCAATACATTCATCACTTCCATACCCATCATGAGTTTGAGGAAAATAAAAGTGAGGGTCATGCATGTAATCCATTCGATCATGGTCTCGGTAGATCATCATACAAGTACTCATATGTAGGAGGAAAGTTAGAAGACTCCCCCACTTCAAAATCGTGGATTAGAATCACTCATCTCACTCATATCACAAATTTCACAAAAACCCTAACTTTCCCCCCAAAATCTCCTCTACTCCTTCATACTAATTCTCTCTCTAAATGATTTCTAAAACTCAACTTATAACTAAATCAACTAACTAATCTAACTAATTTAACTAATCTAATCATTTTAGTTAAATTAGAGTTAATCATTGTGGGGGCATTTTAGCCATTTACAAAAATATAGGTTAAGGGGTGGCTTGGTTTTACTTCATAATGACCTGATTTTGTCTTATTGGGTATACCCCAATTAGTTTGGGTATACCCCAATCTCGCCAGGCTTAATATCTCTTCTAAAATTCTAGACATATAATATTTTTGACAATACTAAAACAACCCTCTCACATAACTTCACAAGTTGTAAGGTCTAAAAATGGACCCCTACTAACTCATGTAAGGAGGTTGTTTTAGGATTGTCTAGAATGTTGTTTGTGTAGAACTACTCATATCTCTTTGCTTCTTGTGTTTAATTTTTTTTCTAGAGATTCCTAACATACCACCTCAAAAATATTGGGGCTTAAATATAATAACCCTACTAATCCCCAAAACAGCGGGACCTGTCCTTGTATGGGAGAGCCGTTTTTTGGGCACTGTATTAAGAACCACTTTTTTTTTTTTCTAATGATTTTAATCAAAGGTTAAATTCAAAATTGTCACATGAGTTTAATGCCATAAAATTGCTTTCAAAAAGAAAGCAATTTCACTGATTGAAATGACGTCAAAAAGAAGAACAAGTGGTGGTCTAAAGTCCAATAATCCTAATCTTCGATGAATTCAAATTTTGTTACAACTTGTATTTCATTTCATTAAGCTACACATGAGCTTGAAGAAGAAATTCTATTTGATTTTGTCGAACATATAACATAAAGATGTATTTGTACTCGAATTGCTGGATGATATATATACTTTTTTAATCTTTTGGTTCATGTAATAAAACTTTTACTAATCACCATAGTTAACCAAATGCGTATAAGTGGCACTTACTAGTCACAATCATAACGATACAAGTAGAAAAATAGGATTTCCGCACACGGAAATCTTGCAACATGAGCACACCCAAATCGAACAAGTAAAAGTGCAAAAATGGAAGATAAACGAAAATCAATCAATAGATCGAAGAAAGATAGCCTAAAACACACTTACAGAAAAAGAAAGTAAGCTAGCTCCGGAAACTCCATTCTTGTGATAAAATTAGGCCTAGCGAAGTAATCAACAATCTGATTTCTGTTATGAAGGATGATAAATGTCTAAATATTATCTCACCATCCTTTGAATAATGGACCGGTACTGGGATAGTACCAATGCTATCTCCATGCATTTTACCTCTCCATCATTAGTTTTCTCCAAGGCCTCGGCTAAAAGTAAGTAACCGATCAAAGATTTTTTTTCTTCTTTTGTCTCTTGAATGATACGGATATGAAATGGTTATTATTCCTCGAGACCAAAACATATTTATATTGAGACTACTGTAACAAAATTGCCATTTCATTAAAATATAAGCATGCTTTTTGGATCTTATCATACGCCATGCACTTAATTATGCAGAATTCAACTATTTTAACTGACGTAACGTAACGCTTAAAATCTATAAGAGATATTTTGTAAAAGGACCATAAGTTTATTATCTAATTAGGGTTTGGGTCGTAGAATATACCATTGTTGTCTTAGGGTCATAAGTTTTCCATGCAACAAGACTGAGTTATCAGAGTGACTCAAAATTGATCAATATGATATTCCACGTTATGTATTGTGTCCTAGATAGATTTTTCAATGCGACTCAAAATTATATACACCTGACCTAAAGTTTGGGTTATACCCGTATATTGGTTACGGGCCTTACGGCTTCCCAAAGATCTCCGTAAAATAAATTACTCTATTTTTTACCTTAGCCGGGGATGATGATCTTGGTGGGGCAGCCCAATACCAGTGAGGAGATTCTTTGGTAAGTGACACTTTGACACAACATGAACGATGATACAAAATATTCCAAGTGATCCAAATTTAAAATATTACCATTCACAGAATAGCTTCTCGTGATATACAAAATAACCTGGATGTGTCCCAATATTTTTCACATGACCTAAATTATTTTCATGTGGCCTAAAATTGCACAACTGCCATTTTTTTTTGGTAATTTGTGTTACCTCCCCTGTAAAGATCGATAATTTGCATTACCTACCCTATAGAAATAAAATTAGCAAAACCTCCTCTCGTCAATAATTCCGTCTATTCCAAGTTAGCTGACTTAGCACTAACTTACGCGTGGTCTTTATTTTTGTTGAGTAATTTGCGTTACCTCTCTTGTAAAGATTGGTAATTTGCATTAGCTCCCCAGTAATGATTGGTAATTGCATTACCTCCCCTATAAAAATCCACGTGTAAGTTAGTGCTGAGTCGGCTAATTTGGAATAAACGGAATTATTGACGAGAGGAGGTTTTGCTAATTTTATTTCTGTAGGGAAGGTAATGCAAATTACCAATCTTTATTGGAGAGGTAACGCTAATTACCCTTTTTTTAATGGAAATACTGAATACTGCCACCAGGCATAAAAATTTGCCTCCTAACTGAAAATCTACGCAGGGACTTACAAGGGGTTAGTCAAATGAGATTTAGAATGACTTCTGGAGAGTTCGCAAATCTACTGTTAGTCCATAATGACTTTTGGAGAGTCTCTTAATATCTCTTGTTATTGGTTAGAGACTTTTTTCAAGTCATTTAAATTCTATGAAACTCCATGTTATTGGATTATGATTTCATAAGAGTCACTCCAACACTCCTGTTATTCGAAGGAGAATTGAAAGTCATTGATTTGTTGTTTTCAGAGATTTGGAGAGACTTTTTCTTGAAAATAGGCATGGTAGAAATCTCTCCTCAACAAGTGATATTTCGAGAGACTTGGAAATTTGGAGAATTTTTGGTTTTGGGAGTGAACCTTTTTTTTCTCTCCTTATGCGGTATTACACTTAAGGGCCACTTGGAAAGGGGTAATCAAGTATGTGAGTCTTTGTGGAATAAAGTGGTTTTTTAAATTGGAGAATATATATTTTCAAATCTGCTATGTGAGTCTTTGCGAGATATATCGATTTTAAAATATATATTTTAGAAGTTATAAGTTTTTTTTTTTTCCGATTTAAGTTGTTGGAAAACTCCGTGTAGAAAATTAGTGGTGAGATACCATAGAAAACTAAAATGTGGGACGAGTAGAATAAAGTGAATGAAAATTTAGGCATAAGACAACAATGAGATTTATTTTGGCAATGGACACATATTTCATTAGGTGGTCATGATACTTTTATTATTACTGTAACGTGAATAATAAAAAAAAATCGGTAATGTTTGAAATTAATCAGGGGATATTATACAATTTTGTCTCTACAAATCACATAAACTTTCTACAAGTTTCATTTTTTTTGTCTCTACAAGTCACAAAGACTCTCTTTGTTAGAGTTTGCCACTTTTTTTTTTTTTTTTTTTTTTTTTCCTTCTCTCTGTGCGCGCGCTAAGTATTAGAGTTCGCCACCATCACTTAAAACTTCCATTATAACCTATAATCTTACCTTATGATGCAAATTTTATTAGAGAGCCTTAGTAACAACTCATTGATAATACTTTTTTGTTTTTTCAATATCGAATACCTAGTGTTCCTTATCCTCACATTTTCCATATTGATTTTGAACAGACATTTTTTTTTTTTTTTTTTTTTTTTTTGCAAGTAATCCTTGCATTTATGCTTCAAAAAAAACAAAACAAAAAACTCCTTGCATTTGATTCGACTTTAAGTTTCAGTTGGCCAATTAATTCGGTTATCAATGTTAACTAGGGAAGCAAATTAGCAAGATCATGCATTAAACGGATCTAGTACCGAGGTTTTATTGATGAAGACCACGTTTAAGCTAATAATATTTAAGCATCATTAGTACAACCAGCAGATTGTGTACATAAATTAGTCCTTGTTGGCGAGGTGGCTAGCAATGGCTTTATTAATCGAAGCTGCCATCTCCATGTACTCCTTCGGATGGTCAGGGACATCTTCATTCTTTTTTTCATACTCAACAAACATTTTCACTATGCAGCTTTGCTCGGCTCCTTGTGTAACTAGTGGAGTTACAGTTACTGTGTACTCAAACTTTGTATACATCCGCAAGAGAGCCCCATCGATGACACTAACAGTAAGAGTTCTATTCTGATCATCCATGGCTGCAATCTTATCTTTCACTGTCTCTTCATGAGAAGACCCTAAACAACAACATATACATAAAACAAAATATTCACATTATTAGATCATATTCACCTATTTGCTATATCTTTGTAAACTCGGGTTAATACATGATTAAGGCAGTGTTAGGACAACCCTTGAGTCCAGGGGAGAATCTACGAGGGGGGCTGTGGGTTACTCGTTCCATAATATAATTTTGGACCTCAGTGGCACCTTGAAATATAATTCTACATTCGTTGCATCCTTTCTAAATATTTTGGCCACAATTTAATGAAGTCGTGGTTTAGATAAATTTTTCATACTTACCCATGGTAGTTTTTGAGAGCCTTACGGTGCCCACACTCTTTCCGTCTCCAGCAAGAATTTGGAAACTCTTGAAGACATGAGGAAGGATCTGCGGGAGCTTGGTCATTTCATTCTTAAGAAAACCATAAAAGTGGTCTGCTGAGCAGTTTTTGATCTCGTCTTGAGCATACTGCCTGTGAATTTGTGCCATTAATATGCGATACTGAGTGTGATAGGAAATGAGTAATTAGCTTACAAGTGTTAATTTATATAGACAATTCTTTCAACACGGATCGGATATTTTAAAATTGGCTGATGCAAGTGGTACAAGTAAAGGGACACTTTAGTAAAAGTAAGATTCCCACTAAGGAAAATACTCTCTCCATGATTTGTGACAGCCTCCCATTTCTTAACCAACATGTCACGAACGCAGTAAATACTAGTGGAGGCGCCCTTAAAGTTAACGTGATGTGATATGAATTAAATTTACATTTTTTGTTGGATTTTGTTGGTACTTAGTCGCAGTTCATTGCCTGCACTTTCTGATTATTGATTTTTTTTTCTTGTTAACTACTCCCTCCGTCTCTAAAAGATAGGCAGGTTTGCGTGTAGTACTTCAAACCTGCCCATCTTTTAGAGACAGAGGTAGTAGTACTTCAATTGTTCCATTACTTTAAATATGTTTCGCATTCTGGGTTCGAAGCTAAAATCCCGCAGCTACGATGCGGTCACAAACATAAAGTCGTCATACAACCTTGGCAGCTGCCAATGGATGAAAGAGTGGTTTAAAACATGAATAATCCTAATGTTCACACTAAAATTGTACCGACATATATTTCTTGTTATGGGTTATTGGTTGATCCTACTCAGAAAGACAATTCCATTGGAGGGTGTCTTCATGTGGTGGATTACTCCTTACCAATTGGTGGGTTGTGTCTAGGCAGGCTGACAGCCGACGTAAAAACTTTTGTCGCAATTTTGAAGATAAGATCATTATGCGGTTTATCTCTGCTCTACCCGGTACTTGTTACCGGAAAAAGAGCTTTGGCCTTGGTCTTGGTGTCTTCATGTGGCCAGTCCATCGGAACCGATGAATAGTGCTATGGAAAATTTGAAGATAACTCTTCTCAAGAGAGATGGTGCTTAGTGAGATGATGAGTAACAAAGCTTCATTCTCTCCTGACTTTTCATGAGTGATAAAATTTCTTCTTTTGAGTGATATAATTCTCTCTGTTTTGCTTTCCCCTATCTCTAGCTATCTCTTAATTAGCAAGCTCAAACGAACAACCCCGTATTCGAGTTATCTGCTTTTTGCGGTGCAAGATGCTCATATTCAATCTTGTGGTTTATTGTTTTCTTGTTCTTGCTTTAAGCTTCAAGGTCGGCCATATGCTTTTCCCTATTGGCCGGGGGATGATCTAGGAAGGTCTACTATTTACTTGCCGATAAACAATTTAATTATTTGCTGTTGACATGGATTTTATAATGTTTGTCCAAAAAGGATTACAAATTTCCTTTTCTATCACGTTTTATCTCATGCACATTAATATATATTGGTGACACTTGAAATTTTTTCACATTAGAATTGTCGTGCCAACTGCTAACTATAATAATTGCAGGAAAGCCACATTGTTAGGCCGCAAGCCTAGAGATCAAACTGCAGTAGTGTATGGGTAATTCAGGACAGATAGGTCAGGTTGATAGATGTGATTTATCGAATGAGAATAAGCTAGCTGCTAGCCAATGCTCGAGGATTTTGGTACTTCAGTATATTCTTGCAATAATTATATCACTAGTTTCTTGGCCTGACTCAATAGGCAGTACTTGTACAACATTTCTTAGTATGAAGGAGATTAGATAAGAAAAGAGAAAAGGTTAAATTAGAGATTATGAAAAGTGTTTTATTATTTCAACTTAATAAAATGTAATTATGTAAACAATTCCCCAAAGTTGTTTTCTATGAGTTGTTTTTTTAACTCAAATTCAAAGGATTGAGTCCCTACTATTCTCACTGGAATGTCCTCACCTGTTACCTCCATCCAGTATCACTGTCCTTTGGCTTTGAGGTGAAAACGTGAGTTAAAATCTATCTTCTTAACATCCGGAAACTCTTTGAACTACGTTATCTCACTGGTATATAGAATTCGATTTCCTCCAAATTCCCAATAAACTACTTTTTGTACTGTAATTATTTGTTGCATCCAAAGGAGAGTATACCCATTTTGAATGATATGTTCATTGTTCAGCCAGACCAAAGTATGCTTATATAGAATCATACAACAAAACAACCATTCGATCAAACTGCAGTGGTGCATGAATTCTGACTTTATCACACGTTTTAGCGTCAAATTTTCTAACTATGTGTAATTTTCATGTCCGGTTCTTTTTTTCTGTTGACAATTAAGATTTTGCTAAAAGCCAAAAGTACGAGTTATCTTATATGAAAATCCCACTTGTGAGCTTACCACCTTTGCAATGAAGGACTTTTCTTTGTGTACTTATATTGTAATCAGACAATAATGTAAAACCTAAAAATACCCAGGGGATTGCATGAATGGACAAGCTGGACTAATAATCTATTATTTCAATGTGAATCTGGGATAACATATATATTATTCAATGAAGTTGGCAATTTTGCTTCATATCCTGATGAACAATGAGAATTTCATGAATCCTTACTAAATATGTACTGTAATTAACTTAGTTTATGTACCGCCTAAATACAGAAGCGGGTAAGTACGCCTTTTTTCATTGGGTAACACATTTTAAAAGCCACTAAGTTGCTTTCTGTGGTTCTTAACAGACCGAATTTTTAGACAAACTAAAACCGTCTAGAGACACAATAGTTGGCCAGCCCCTTGGGAGACCTGCAGGGTCGCGTTTTTAATATGGGGTTGTGTCTGCTGATTAAGATGGAATTCGAGATTTTAAAAAGAGGGGTTTTGAATCTGATATTATGCTTTTCAATAATTGATGGAAATTTATGGGTTCAAACTTGATTTGAGATTGATTTTATATATTTGATAGCAACAGTGAAGCTAGGGTTTGAGTTCGATGAAGAGATGGGTTATGTTGGAGGAATTCAGGGCGTGATATAGCTTCTTCTGATGAAATCAAGAGTGAAAGATGGAGCTACAGTGCTTCAATTTGAGGCTTTGTGAAGTAGCATGGTGAGAGATGCTGCCGTCACTGATTGGGTTGTGTCTAAAGCCTAGATAATAAGGAAGAAATGGTCTTGATGGGTGTTTGTTATAGCCGTGAGTCTGAGATGGAAATGGAGATGGGTTTGAGGTTATGGTGGCTGTTGTTAAAGATCAGTTGAATTGTTGGTTAGACTTGGAGGTGCAGTTGTTGAGTTGGTGGCGCAATTGTTTGGCAGAGGAGATGGTGGTGGTGGCGGTGATGGGATGTGGAAACACTCTGTGAAGAACAGTCATGGAGAAGAATATATCAAATTTTTATGTTGTTGCCAAACTTTTACCCCCTTTCGGTTTGAGCTGAAGGGTATACTAGTAAATTCGGTCAATTATTAGATTTTATATTAATTTTTAACAAATGTTAAATACAAGTCACGAGTCAACGTAGGTCAACGTTATTTTCAAGTACCAAACACCAAGCTGGACAAATGTTAGACCAAACTCAAAATTGGACAAAACCTGAGTACCAAAAATAAAATAACCCTTATTTATTCGGTTTTTGTTTGTTTTTGTTAAGAATTTTTGGTTGTTTTTTCTATCTCTCCTATCAATAATATGTAAATTAAAATTATTATTATTATTTTTTTTTTGTTTAATGAGAGGAGAGTTTTATTAGATGAAGGTAGAATTTACAATGTCTACCAAAGGTAGACAAGAAAGAAAATTAAAAATAGAATTTAACAAAATACATTATCCCAATGTGTCCGACTATGTGCACCTCCGCTTAACCAGGGGTGCACATTCCTCCTCTCTCTATTCGTTGTATTCTAACCATAGTTATCCATTTTTTTTAACAAATTTAGATAATCACTCATCTTGAAAACCTGAGGAGTTGGAGAAACGAGAAAATTTACAAAACCATAACTCTATCTTCCCTTGCTTTTCTCCGTTCACCTCTATGTACTCCATTATAATATTAAAAAAAAATGTTGAAGAGGAAGACATTAGTCTAAAACTTCAGGAACAATTTTTCTCTTGATCATGATCACTTCCATTGTTCTACTCGATTCTTTTTTCCTCTGTTCCTCCTTCGCTGAGCAAAAAAAATAGTTCTTTTTCTCGGCCTATTTTTATCTACAAGACGTAAAAAATAAATAAAAAATTGTGGATTCAATTATTAAACACTAGTAAGGACAGATGTGCGATGCACATGCTTGAATTTTTACTCATACAACAATATTAAATTTGAAAGCCATGAACTTGTTTTGCTAAAACAAAAATTTACTATTCTTATTTGTACTCGTTACGTAGATAATTGAAATAGCTATTCAAATATATAAATTTTAAAAAAATCCGATGTATATTTTGAAAGATATTAAGTTTTTAAAATTTTTGATTCTATTTTAAAACAATGATATTTATGTAAATATGTAAAAAATGGGGACAACTAAGTAATTTAAGGGGTCTCCTACCAAAAAAAACTCTTTTCTTTATATAAGTATAAGATTCATCAATTGGTCGATTTATATTTAGATTCACCTATTTTCAAAATTCAGGCACCCGATTATAATCTTTTGTTGGCCATAGATTGAATTATATCAGGTACATTATCTCGGGGAAGTAAAAAAAAATAACAACTCAAGACTCTGGACAAATTATTGATGTAAGCTCTAAGCTTTCTGAAAATTTCAAATTTAACATCAATATTCATTTTTGTATGGATTGTATTTCAGCATCAACTGAGTTTTTTTTCTTGATTTCATAAGGGGCAGATGGAATGAGTAGTATATAGTACTTGAAACCAAATGTGATACTTGGTTGATAATGATCAGTGATCACTATCATGATGAAAAACTATCATCGGTTAGAACTTGTTTTTTGGGTTCCCAATTCCCGATGAGTCTACATGTTTCGAAAATACAAACAAGTTAGGAAAATAACCTAGGTTAAAATTATAACCAATAGAGAGAGGAGGAATGCGCACCCCTAGTTAAGTGGAGGTGCACATAGTCGGACTCTTATCCCAATTGTGCACAGAAGTTTAAGTTTAAGTTTAAGCCCAAATTATTCAAATGAAAGAGGAATATTTTTGCACCCTAGGCTCTGTCGCTCTGGGATGCATCATTTTTATTTTTACACATGATCAAAGAAAGAAATAATGGAGAGGGTATTTCTTAGTGGGAATCCCACAAATTTACTTTTATTAAAGTGTATGCTTTAGTGATAATATAGTTTTTGAAAATTTTTCTATATAATGGCGTCCTTAAATCTCTGTTGGATATCACACACTCTTGTAAGCTAGTTAATCATTTATAATCACAGAAATGGTTCAAATACACACATTACATGTTCAAGAAGAGATCAAAAACTGCTCAGCGGAACAATTTTACAGTTTTCTAAAGCATGAAATGACCAAGCTCCCACAGGTCTGTCCTCATATCTTCAAGAGCTTCGAGATTCTTGATGGTGATGGAAAGAGTGCGGGCACTGTAAGGCTCTTGAAAATTGCTACGGGTAAGTACAAAATATATACCAAATCGTGACCAAAACATTTAGATTGCAGAAAATCTAGAAATTTACTTCATGAGGGGCTCTAGCCTCTATGCTCCCAAAAAATATTTTACGGGGCGACTAATCCACAGACCCCTTGATGGATTCAACTAGGATATAGCAACTAGGAGATTATGAATCTCATAATTATTTTGAACGTTTTGTTATGCATGTCGTTGTTTAGGAGCTTCACATGAGGAGATACTGAAGGATACAATTGTATCCGTTGACGATGAAAGTAAGACTCTTAGTGTCCGTTCCATCAATGGAGATTTCTTGCGTATGTATCCGAAGTTTGAGTACACAACGACTGCAACTCCATTAATTACACAAATAGGCGAGCAAAGCTGCTTGGTGAAATTGTCTGTGGAGTATGAGAAAGAAAATGAAGATGTCCCTCCTCCACATGGTTATGCTGAGTTGGCAGTTTCTATGTATAAAGCCATTGCTAGTCACCTTGCCAGCAAGGCCTAACTTATGTAAAACAAGCTGGTGATGCTTATACGTTACTAGCTTAAACGTAGTCTGCTTAAATAAAACTTCGATCTGGATGTACTAAATAGCGATGCTTGTAATATTATTAACTTAAACATGGCTTGCATAAATAGATAAATACTGCATGAAAATTGTGGTATAAAATATGATTCCGCCACAGTAACTAAATGATGATGAATATTTCATATCACTAAATTGCATGGAGTTGAAGACGAATTTTACATTTGATTCCGCTAGCTAAGCATAGAAGAGTAAATATAATGAAATATCGGTGATGGATCGATCTAGAACCTCGAGGACTTCTAATGGTAGTCAAATTGTCCTGATGATAATCGATTAACATTAATCAGGTTATCTTCAGAGACATTTACCCAATTATATTGCTCACCTTTTATCTCGATATCATTAGTGTTCTCTATGGTCTCATCCAAAAGTAACCGATCAAACAAAACTTGTTTGTATAAAATAACACCAAAAAATTGTCAACAGTTGTACACTTATATACTACATGTTTATTGTTCCTCAAGACGCGAACATATATATTATAGAATTAATGACACACATTTACCTTCACATTTTACAAGAATAATATAAGCATGCATTTTGAATTTATCATACATTTTCTCAAATTAACACAACGCAAAGTTTTGTAACCCACGATCAAAACCCGTACGCCATTGTATATGGTTTCGAAGATACCAGGTTCGCGAAATGTAGTTGTAGGAAATCCTACAACCACACCCTTAATGAAATCTATTGAACAATCTAAGTTAACTCCATGAGAATCACAAGAACATTCATTAAGATCTTCAAATTAGATACAGAGTAATGAGAAAACCCTAATTAATTTGGGAAACAAATAATCTTTCTCTCTCCTAAATATCTTGTCTAGACTCTCAAAAAAGCTCTCCCCCAATGCAAGGTCGTTCGGCTCCTTATATAGGAGTTTACATAGTGGATGACAGCTAATAAAGCCCCTAATTTCGGATCTGACGTGTGTCAACGTCGCGTGGACTTTATTGTTGACGCACGGTTTCTTGACTACCGCAAAGGTCTTCACACTTTACTCATGATTAAGCTGACGTCACCTGATGCGTCATTCTAGATAAGCTGTATGCGGTTGTCTTTGCTCAGTCTTGATGATCATCATTTCACATACTTGATTGGCGTGCGATATTTTGTATCCACATTTTGCCTCTTCTCATACCGTTCTTTTGATAAAGAGAGCGATATGAGAAACTCTAATTCATTCTACCGCACCCGTTCATCTTTTTCGTATTCTTATCTTCCGACATATTCCCCTGATTTAGGCATGACAACTTACGCATGTCCTCTCAAACATTCGTTATCCGACACGTCTCTTATAACCGCCTCTTCCTATCCGTTCACTTTCAATCATCGCATTAATGGAGTAAATATCTTGGGAATCGGTAGTAAATCTCTTATTTACTCTTAATTGTCTTCTTCTTTCCTCTTTTTACTCTCTTCTCTTCGATTCTTATTTTCTTTTGCTGCTGATCCACTGGTTTGATTAAATTTTCGAGTCGATTATCATCTTTTCTTGTCTCATCATTCTCGCCACTCTTTTCTTTCTTCACTTTCACACTCTATTTCTTGCTTCTCGTATCTTTATCATCCTGATTTTGATTTACTTGATCATCTTTGATTATTTTTTTATTATCCCTTATTCCCATACTAAAGTGCCTCAAGCTGGTTGGAAGAACGAAAGAAAATTTTAAAGATTGAAAAAAGAATTTGGTGAAAGATACTTCTCATGATCCGTCCCTCTTGGATCAAAACTTTCATCTACACTCGGACCTGAATGGTTTTATCTCGAAGAATGGAATGACCAGAAGACCATCATTTCAGTATGACAGCTTCTTGCTGGTCTTCCTATTCCTCTTTATAATCCTCAAATTCCCCGGTTTATGAAATTCTATCGGATGCGAGGTTCTCGCGGGGCACCTATCAACTGAGCGGTGATTGCATTAGAAGAATCATGGAATATGCTCGTCGCGCGGCAGGACTAGAATCTCTTTACCCAGTAGAAGTACGAAATCCAGAACATGCCCATAAGGAAATCAATCTGCAGATTACACCATTGAGAATTTTTTCAAGAACTTTGATATTGCTATTATAAAGAATGAGTCATCTAAGTGGGGTATTCGCTTGTCAAGAAAGGATGGTCTCTCGGAGAATGAAAGAATCATGCGGGATGTTAATTTCCATGACTCTACGAATAACACCGCTCGTAGGTCAAATGATACTCGATGGTTGGATTACCTTATCGTTTTAGTGGGCCCTTACATAACTGGCAGAAGCGGAGATGGCTCAACTCTTCCCCTTCATGTAGGATTACCTGCTTATGATCCTTGGGTGTTCAGATGGCCTAAAGAAGCTAACGTGGCATGTTACCTTCAACTCTCCCTTTTCCTTTTCTTTTAATTCTTTTGCCTTTCACTTCTCTTATCACATTCTTTGGTTTCAGATTGCCAAACAGTCAAAGAAGGCTAAAAATTTGCCTCATGCGCCACCTTCGCACGATAATGAAGTAAGAAATACTCTTTGTTTAATTTTAACAATATTGTTGCCTTTGTTTATTATCTCTCATTATTCGCGTACGTGGAAGCTGTAGGCGCTAAAAACAAGGGTAAGGGTAAAATCAGATATAAGAAAACCGCTTCTAAATCCTCTTCCAAGAGTATATCTAAGAAGCGGAAGGCATTTTATCCCTCTTCTTCAAGTTTTCACTCTAGCGATGATGATATTCTTCTCACTGAAGAACCCTCAATCACATCTTCTATGGAGCAACTATCTAGTATCTTCTCTGACTCCATGTCAGCAGTTGGTAATGAAGAACTGACTCGTACTTGTGGAACGGTTTCGAAGATATGTGATGCCCCTTCTCGAGATCATGAATCCCTTCGCGAAGTTGACTCAGCGTTAAGTCCAATCTTTCAATTTTGATTTGTCCCTTTGGTAATCTCTATACTTTCCCGCTCTCTTTGATGATGCTTTGGTGTCTTTGATGATGTCTAATATTCTCCTTATATCTTCGCAGATGGCCCGCATGTCTTATGTTGTTTCTTCAGACTATCAAAGAAGACTTCGCAAGCTTGAGGCGGAGAATGCTAAACTTAAAGCAGAGAATTCTTCCAACTTCGACCGTGTTGTCAAGCTCCATGAAGAAATAATCAACTGATTGGTATGCATTTCTTTGTTGCTTTCCCTTTTTGTGCACTGCGTTATTTTCGCCTTCTTTTAATTCTCTATGTTCGGAGAGATTTACAATTTATCTGATGAAGCGACTCACCTTCCTGATGATGAGGAGATCCGCCTCGAACACCTTAACTCTTCTTTAAACCGATTTTCCAATGATTGGTTAGAGAATCTTAATCTGGAAGAATTAAGGTCAAAATATGTTGCTCTCAAATGTGATCATAGATCCATGTTATCTGTAAATAATAGTTTTCAACGTCGCCTTCATAAAGATAAGGAAACAATTCAAATTTTGGAAGCGAAAAAGAACGCACTTATTAGTGAGAAAGATAAGGTTGCTCTCAAGGGTGCTAAGGATTTAAATAAATTTCAAGAAACTATCCTCCAAATTCAAGTGGAGCGAGATTTAACTATAAGCGAAAAGAATGCACTTATTGAACGGGGAGACTTGATCCGTTCCCGTCTCCTTATAAAGAGTGATGCTGAATTTTAATGGGCTGTTAGGGTCTTAGATAATGCCAGAAATGATTTAGCTGTAAATGTTAGCCTTGATTCTGATCATGCTGCATTGGTTAGGGACATTATTTCTAAAAAGAAGGTTGTTTATAATTTTTATTCCTTTGTTATTTCCTGATGAGTGTTCTTATGCGACCTTAACCTTCTTGTATTTTTTTTCGCAGATGACGAGAAGGAATTTCGTAAGAAAATTGAGGGTCTGGAAGCGAAGCTTACTGCTCGTGACTCTAAATAACGCAGGCTCAAGAAAAAGCTGACTGTTACCGTTTCAAATTTGAGAAAGGATGATGTCCGAGTTCGTTATGCGGCTATTAAGAAAGTCTGTGCGGATAATAGCATTCCTCTTTCAACTTATAAATTCGCTGAAGTTCCTCCAAATGAAGAAGGTTCTGGCATTTCTGATAGTGAAAGAGATTATGAGGAATATGAAGAGATTGAAGAAGAAGTTGGTGGTTCTGAAGCTGAGGAGGATAATGAAGATGATATGGGTGGAAATTAGTTATTTTTCGCGCTTGTAAATTCTTTCTCAGCTTTTTGTATATCAAATACTTCCTAGTCTTTGAAATTTCTTCTTCAATGTAAACTCTTTAAATATTTGAGATTTCTGATGTAGTTTTAATTGTGGTAAGTAGAGTATCGTTCGCTCGGACTTTTTTTAAGATTTTGATTTTAGACTTAATTAAAGAAAATACTAAAACTAGCAAAAATATGTAAAAGAAGGTAACAAAGTTGAGAGATACTGGGACTCAGGATTCCACCAAACTTCACAATCAATTGGTTCATACAATGATTCATATCAATTTTAGCTCTCTTCTAGACTCTATTTCTTTGCCGAAAGTAGATTTTTTAAAGCATTAGATGTAAATCGTAAGCATAGTGCATCAAAAGTTCTTAGACTAAGCATACACTATCAAACAAAATCACAAATAATCAATGAAAATCATAAATCGATTAAAAATCAATGCAAAAAGTCATAAGAATCAATTATAGTTACCAAACAATTGTGAACTTGGCTTCCTCCGTCATCCCAGTGTTGGGGTTTAGCTCCTCATGCTCAAAACGCACCCAAAAGATAGAAACATGGCTCAAAAGGTGTTTTTATTGAAGATATATATGAAAAACAGAGATTTGTAACGCTGTATTGGTGTTACAAGCGTTACCGTTACAAGTTTCTAAGACTGCCAAAATAAAACGATAGTTGGTTGACACTGTCGTTGAATTTAAGACTGCTGTCGCTGAATTTAAGTCTGCTCCGGCGAGTCTGTTCTTCGTGTTCTTCGTGTTCTTCAGAACGACACTTCTGAAGTGTCGTCTGCAACCTATCTTCTTCTTCTTCTCTGCTGCTGCTGCGATTCTTCTCTGCAGCGTGATTTATGGCCTCTGCTTCACCCCAAACTCCCCCAAAATCTCCGTCCTCTTTGCTCGACCTCCCAGCTGCCTATATATACCCAACAGGTGCCAAGAATCTCGATCAAATCTTCCCGGGAATATCTTTTTTTTTTCTTCGCTGCCAAGTCTCGGGATATTTCTTCCCTTCTTAGTCTCTACTACGCGTTTGTGCATCTCACTTTTCGTGGTTATTTGGCTAGTCGAATCAAGAAGAATAATATCCTCCCAAACTTATACGTAACCTCCAAAACAGACCCAAGATATTTCCATTCCTCTGTTTATTGTGAAACAACATAAATCTCCCTTATTTAACTTTGATACGATCATTACCTTCCTTGTTCAATCAAAACAGATTACTACCAATTGATATGCACGAATAAATCGCACAAAATCTCTTCCAAAAATACAGCCAAACAATCTCGGTCATGATATCTTATTCCCTGTTTTATGTGCACAATGATTTCCTTTCCTTTTTCACGTAACCAAATCCATCACGAATCCTGGATAGATGAAAGAAACCAAGTCCAGTCCAAGTTGGCCAATAAATCCTGTTAAAACTTCCCAAAATCCGATCCAGCAAATCTGCAGTCGAGAAAAGATTTTTCCGCCAAAACTGTCTCTTCAAAAGCAAAGGGATGGAGTCCCCTTAATTTAGCTGTGGTGTCCCTTTAGCAGGTGGGTGCAAATAGTAGATGTTGGGTGCAAATAACGGTAGGTTAACCCTTATAAGGTATGTACCCCTTATCCATTTGAGAGTCCGAATAGTATTGTCCATCGGGTGCAACTTTTCGAGCCGATTTCTCCAAAAACGGTTATTACCCAAAAATACCTACAAACACATAAAACACCAAAATAAGCGCAAAATCGAGTATTAACATTACACAGAATTGAGACTAATATAGACACATAAATGCGTCTATCAAATACCCTCAAACTTATTATTTGCTAGTCCCGAGCAAAGGTAAAATAAAATCCAAACTCACTGTCGCAGGCATCGTCGATTGCATTTAGCGTATGCAACAAGCCTTTAAACCCCTAGGTGGCCCTAGTGGCCGAGTTATAGTCTCTGGAGGGTTTACTGGAGGTGTACCCACAAAACCTTTATACTCTGCACCTAACTATCTACGCAGTAACCTTGGAAGGCACTAAAGAAACTCCAAGGTTGGCATACTTATTGACTACAGGAGGAAGTACCCTGATGCGAAATTCCAATTGATGTACACGAGTTTGCACTCAAGCATACTAAAATTCATATATAAGTGTGAGCTCTACTCGGATAGTCACACTATGGACATCAATACCCGAGTCAAAACTAATCACATGGATAGATCAAGAAGATGGATATAGAGAAAAACATAGATGGTTTTGATGTTTACTAAGTGAACGGTGTTTCCCATATCTGTCTCAAGGCCTCCGCCAAAATGAACCTATCCTAATGGACTCGAGATAGTAGTCGACTAATATCAACACACTGGCATATACAAGGGAACCAGTGGTCGATAATCCTAACTCTAGGTCAACACAACAGGCATATACAAGGGTTCCAGTGGTCGACTTTATTGAATTTATTCTGGTTGGTCAGATGGTCTGGTCTCAATTTTTTTTTTTTTTTTGGTATCTCAATCACTCTAATTCACCCTAGCATCGGTAACAACTTGATTCGTGGGCCCCACCTAATCACTTAGAGAAACATAAAATAAAATAAAAACAGAAGTGAAAAGGACTCAACGAGATATGGCGAAACTACCATGTTATTTCTAACACCCGAGCTCTGTGCTTTTATGAATAGACTCTTTAGATGTTGCCATCTAATCGATTGGTTCCTCAACTCCTACAACCAAAATGCTTCCATCCACTTAGATTGGTTAGTGCCATCCTTAATAAACATAAATTTCTAGGCTCTGGAGTTTATTTATTGCAACTAAAAAGTTTCTCCCACACCCCCAAACTTAAATCTCACATTGTCCTCAATGTTCTAAAGATAAAATTAAAAGCATGGACAAGGAGAAACTTACCATTTGAAGCAAAAGAGTTTAAGGAAAGATATTACCGTGTTGCATGAGCATGGGTTACCTCCCAAGAAGTGCTAAATTTAAAGTCTTCAGCCAGACGTCAAATACCACAAAATGGCTAATTACTTTTTAAATCATATATCAATAGTCGAAACAACCGTGGATCAACAAAATCAAATAAAATTGCCACAATTATTAGAAAACTGCACCAAATCAGAAAAATTAACAGACAGAGCCCATCCTCATCCAAGGTTTCCGCAAGACAACCGGGTTTTCTCGTGGTGCCCACTTGGGCTTCATATGAGTGTCTTGACAAACAGATTTTTCTGAACTATGAGTTTCTAGTGGTTGGATTTCCTCTTGACAAAGATCGGAGGATCGGGTTGAGGAGTCGGAAGAGACTCGGAAATACCTCATGTATACTAGGCTCGATTCCCAAGTTAGGGATTTCTACCATGGATATTTGACCATCACTACCCCCAAACTTAGGGTAATCAGTATTCTCAGATAAACCTCTAACTATTGCTTGAATTTCCGGATCCTCGGAGTCTTTAAAATACTCGAGAGCTTCTTCTAGATTATTACCCCCAAACTTAGGGTCAACATTATTCTCCGTAAGGCCTAGCACTATGGCTTGAATTTTACGGTCCGTGGAGTCTTTAAAGTACTCGAGAGTTTCTTCTAGTTCAACAGTTTGGTCACCTAACTGACTTAAGAGAATTGTCTCATCAAATTCATCTAAGGAATCACCAAATAAAGTGTCGTCCCAATTATGAATTAAATCACGAACTAAAGTGCTAATCATATTTACTTCCCTAATTCATCAAAAGGTTGTCTATTAACATTAAAGACATTTAGTTCAGTGGTCATATTACCAAAGGATATATTCATAAGCCCGGTCCTACAGTTGATGAAAGCATTAGATGTGGTTAAAAATGGGCGACCTAAAATCACTGGTATTTGAGCACTAGGGTCTTGAACAGGTTGAGTGTCTAGAACAACAAAATCCACTGGATAAATAAATTTATCAACCTCAATCAGTACATCCTCTATAACACCACGAGGTACTTTGACAGACCTATCGCCTAACTGTAGGGTCATTTTAGTCGGTTTCAACTCACCAAGACCTAGCCGGGTGTACACATGGTACGGGAGTAGGTTAACACCGGCTCCTAAGTCAAGTAATGCTTTATCAACCATGCGATTACCAATCGTACAAGATATGGTGGGGCATCCAGGGTCTTTATACTTAGGGGCTGTTTGGTTCCGAATGATTGAACTTACCTGACCAGCTAAAAAGGCTTTCTTATGGACATTAAGCTTACGCTTCGAGTACAAAGATCCTTAAGAAACTTGGCATAAGTGTGCATTTGCCTAATTGCTTCTAATAAAGGAATATTTATGTTTACCTGCTTAAAAATCTCCATTATTTCGTTGAAAGTCGACTCTCTCTTAGTTGGAACTAACAGCTGTGGATATGGGGCTCGGGCACAAAATGAGACCTATCGGGAACCACATTGGCATCACTAGAAATTTTATCAGTCTCTTCAGTCAATGGCTCCTTCTGGGGCTCATCTTGGGAACTAGAAGGTGGATCTACAGTATGTCCACTATTGGGCATGGCTACCTTATTGTCTACCGTTTTACCACTCCTAAGGGTTGTTACAGAGTTCACATGATTGAACTCTTTCTCTCTAGAGGATACTTCATGAATTGCTCTAGTATTTTGTAGTGGTTGATTGGGTGATTTGCCTCTTTCTCTTTCGCTCAAAAGCTTTACAATTATACTAACCTGATTTTTTAGCTCTGAAATAGCCTGAGAGTTTTCCTGTAAACCTTTCTCAACCGTTTTCTTAAACTCTGCATTGTTATGAGATAAGATGGCCAGAGACTCTTCTAAGCTCATGATCTTCTTATTCGACAGGTTCTGATACGGATCTGGCTCTAAATGGTTCTTAGTATACCCAAAACCTGAGGAATCCTGAAAATTACTAGACTGGCCTTGACTCTGTCCCTTAGACCAAGAGGAATTCGGGTGGTTTCTCCAACCAGGGTTATAGGTATCGGAATATGGATCAAATTTCTGACGGTTTTCAAACCTAGAGTTGTTATAAAGAGCATGGGCTTGCTCTTCGTATCTAGCATGGTGTGACCCTTGATTCATTTCTAAGGCTTCTAGACGCCTAAGAATATCCGAACCATAATCAACCCTATCGATCCTATGGATAGGATTTCTAGGTATTTCTGGTTCTCTCATTGAAGCCCATTGCCTAGTTTTCTCAGCTAACTCGATGAACTCGTCAAAACATTCATCTGGGTCTTGATTGGTAAATTCTCCACCACTAATTATTTCTACCTGCATACGGGTTTCACTATCAAGGCCCTCATATAAAATTTGGGCCATGTGGGCTTTTTCAAAGCCGTGATGTGGACACTGGTATAACAATTCACTAAACCTTTCTACATAATCATGAAGTTTTTCACCTAATTTCTGCTTAAAGGTTTGGATAGACTGCCGAACAGCTGCAGTCTTATGGTGTGGGTAGAATTTCTTAACAAATGCCTCTACAAGACCATCCCAGGTGGTAATTGTTTTAGAGGGAATAAAATGATACCACTCTTTGGCTTTCTCATAGAGAGAGAAGTGAAACAAACGTAACCTAAGCACATCTTTGGAGACATTCGGATAGTTCATTGTGTCACAAATCATTTCAAAGTCTCTTATGTGGGTATACGGGTTCTCATTCTCTAACCCACTAAACTTACGTAGCAAGCCAATAGTCTCAGGTCTAATATCAAATTGGACCGTAGAATCTGGTGGAACTACACCTGGGTCACGCACTACCCTAGACGGGTTCAAACGGTCCCTAAGGGTCTTTACTGGGACCTCATCATCATTTTCCTTCACCATTTCGATAAAAATATAAGTAATACTAGTGAAGCAAGAAAATCATGCACATGCAAATGCTGGGCTAACTAATTTAGGTAAGCTTGGGTTACCTACAACGAAATATACCCAAAGGTACGAGGTGAGAGTTTGTGGACTTTCAGCTGGTAACTCCCATAAGGCCCAAGGCACGGGTTCAGCTTACTAATCCACTGGTTTTCCTAAACTCGGTAGTCTGACGAAGATGCAAATGGTGTGTGCAGTGTTTTTTTTTTTTTTTTTTACAAAAACTAAATACTAAAAATAAACAAACAAATAAAATTACAAGTCCAAAATAAGAAATAAAGAAACTAACAAAAATAAAAGGTCCTTAAAAATAAAATCTTCGGCTTTCTCCTTTTATGGCAAATCCAACTTTTCAACTTCCGTTTCAAGCAAAACCTACACAATAAAGACAAAAATACCAAAGACGTAAAATAGAACAAAAGAATAATCTAAAAAAAATAAAAATAAAAATATATACAAAACCTAAAACCTAAACCTAATTACAAGTCCGCGTCGGCGGCGCCAAAAACTGATGTAGTTTTAATTGTGGTAAGTAGAGTATCGTTCGCTCGGACTTTTTTTTAAGATTTTGATTTTAGACTTAATTAAAGAAAATACTAAAACTAGCAAAAATATGTAAAAGAAGGTAACAAAGTTGAGAGATCTTGGGACTCGTGGATTCCACCAAACTTCACAATCAATTGGTTCATACAATGATTCATATCAATTTTAGCTCTCTTCTAGACTTATTTCTTTGCCGAAAGTAGATTTTTTAAAGCATTAGATGTAAATCGTAAGCATAGTGCATCAAAAGTTCTTAGACTAAGCATACACTATCAAACAAAATCACAAATAATCAATGAAAATCATAAATCGATTAAAAATCAATGCAAAAAGTCATAAGAATCAATTATAGTTACCAAACAATTGTGAACTTGGCTTCCTCCGTCATCCCAAGTGTTGGGGTTTAGCTCCTCATGCTCAAAACGCACCCAAAAGATAGAAACATGGCTCAAAAGGTGTTTTTATTGAAGATATATATGAAAACAGAGATTTGTAACGCTGTATTGGTGTTACAAGCGTTACCGTTACAAGTTTCTAAGACTGCCAAAATAAAACGATAGTTGGTTGACACTGTCGTTGAATTTAAGACTGCTGTCGCTGAATTTAAGTCTGCTCCCGCGAGTCTGTTCTTCGTGTTCTTCGTGTTCTTCAGAACGACACTTCTGAAGTGTCGTCTGCAACCTATCTTCTTCTTCTTCTCTGCTGCTGCTGCGATTCTTCTCTGCAGCGTGATTTATGGCCTCTGCTTCACCCCAAACTCCCCCAAAATCTCCGTCCTCTTTGCTCGACCTCCCAGCTGCCTATATATACCCAACAGGTGCCAAGAATCTCGATCAAATCTTCCCGGGAATATCTTTTTTTTTCTCTTCGCTGCCAAGTTTCTTCCCTTCTTAGTCTCTACTACGCGTTTGTGCATCTCACTTTTCGTGGTTATTTGGCTAGTCAAATCAAGAAGAATAATATCCTCCCAAACTTATACGTAACCTCCAAAACAGACCCAAGATATTTCCATTCCTCTGTTTATTGTGAAACAACATAAATCTCCCTTATTTAACTTTGATACGATCATTACCTTCCTTGTTCAATCAAAACAGATTACTACCAATTGATATGCACGAATAAATCGCACAAAATCTCTTCCAAAAATACAGCCAAACAATCTCGGTCATGATATCTTATTCCCTGTTTTATGTGCACAATGATTTCCTTTCCTTTTTCACGTAACCAGATCCATCACGAATCCTGGATAGATGAAAGAAACCAACTCCAGTCCAAGTTGGCCAATAAATCCGGTTAAAACTTCCCAAAATCCGATCCAGCAAATCTGCAGTCGAGAAAAGATTTTTCCGCCAAAACTGTCTCTTCAAAAGCAAAGGGATGGAGTCCCCTTAATTTAGCTGTGGTGTCCCTTTAGCAGGTGGGTGCAAATAGTAGATATGGGGTGCAAATAACGGTAGGTTAACCCTTATCAAGTATGTACCCCTTATCCATTTGAGAGTCCGAATAGTATTGTCCTCCGGGTGCAACTTTTCGAGCCGATTTCTCCAAAAACGTTTATTGCCCAAAAATACCTACAAACACATAAAACACCAAAATAAGCGCAAAATCGAGTACTAACATTACACAGAATTGAGACTAATATAGACACATAAATGCGTCTATCAATTTCTTTAATGTAAATTCTCCTTGGGATATACCTGCATCTATAAAAAGGCAAAAAACTGTTCTTTCCAACAGTTGGAGTTAATTTGGTGGTAATAATATGTAAAACAATGTTCGTTCGTAATAATAAATAACCCGTGCGTAAGTCTATCATATGGGGGTGAATAACACTCCTCTATATGCTTGCATTCCCATACTTGCCTCTGTTAGTCGTAACAAGATGATTGAGTCAAGCACGTGTTATGTGTATTCATTTATTCGTCTAAGTTGTTAATTTTGTTTTATCTTGAAAGCTATCATGCGTGCGTGTATCTGCCTCATATTGTAGTTCATTATGCGGGTACCTATTATTTATGCATTAACATATTAATTATTACCCTGCCCGAATTACCTTTTCCTTATTTTTAACTTATTTGTCTTTGTTTAATGCCTCAGCCATGTTCTGTGTTATCGTCTTTCGTGTCCATACATTCTTGTTGTGAGAAATTTCCTTTGTGTTTTAATTGTGCTATTGAATCCACACGGTTAATTGCCCTTACCTGCAAAACAATATAAGATTTTGTTATACTTTTATCATGAGGTATTATTTAGCCTTCTTAAGTAAAGGTGTTATTTTGCCTAAGTTATAATTTATTTTCTATGCGACGAGATCGCAGGCGGTCTTTACACTTTCATGTAATAACCCATTGATCTCGCCTTATCATCTTCTCGTATTATTGACTCTTCAGGTTGTATTGACGCGCAAATACGACAAGTCTTAATACTTCCGTGAGTAAAAAGCATCATGATATTTGCGTCTTTTGACACAATTCATCTCCCTAATGGAGGGTGCCGTCCTTATATTCCCCCTGATTGCCCCTTCAAGGAAGCTTACACATACCTGGTTAGGGTGGGCTCTTCCCATCCAGTGATACAACAACCAGTTGTTTTCGCGGCCCCTTATCCCTCCGCCGATATGGCTTATGGTTACAAGACCGCACCCTAAATGGGGTTTCTTCGGACCAAGTGCATCATAGTCAAGACTTGTCAAGAGCAGCCAGGTACGCTCCATACTCCCCAGACACTCTTGACTCAACCGTGTACCTCGGCGCCTTGATCGAGTTTCCGCACTCCTTAGAAGAGACCTTATCACCTTAATCTTTCGATTTAGGCGCCTCTCCTGGATGGGCTTTTGTTTCACCCCAAATCTTCATGACTCAAGGTCCAGGGTCGATATAGCTTTCACCTGAGTCATGCTAACGAGGTTTTCCCCAATAATGACGCGCGTTAGGTCTTATTATTGCCTCTTTCTATATGCGAACTAGGGTGCACGCCATAATTGGATGCCTAGCCTCCCTAATGGAGTGTTTACTTCTATTGCCTTCTATTAAGGTCTTATTTTTTCCTTTTTTCTGGTATGACATTATCGTAAAGAAATAAAAAAATTCATTTGCATTCATACTCTTGAAATACAATGCTGATATCCACTCTCTTTTCTTATTCTCCCACATGATAACTATTTTTTAAACGACTTCATATCTGAGATAACTTGCTTGTTTCTTTCGCCTTCTGTGCTTCATTGAGTTCACGTATGTTTTCCAATACATTTATTCGCATACGTTCTGCAGCTTCTGGTGTGCTATGGCTGCCGCACGGACCATATTTATTCAGGTGCACTTGGTTCCATAGGTCATCAGATGATTCGCTTGCTTGTACGTTCTTCACATTTGTCAACATCAATCTCATGGCAAGTTTTACTTTCATTTGGATCTCCTCTTATGACTCCAACACCTTGAGGTAGAGGAAATTTGATGCATTGGTGGAAAGTTGAAGCCACTCCTAGAATATCATGTAACCATGATCTTCTTATCAAAGCATTATAGGGTGATTCTACGTCAACGACGCAGAATACTATTTCTTTTGATAAAATGTTTAAAGGAATTCACATGGTTATCTCTCCCTTTGGTTTGTTATCTGTTCCGTTAAAACAATAGATTTTGTAAGTTGATGGGATATGTTCCTCATCTCTACCACCCATAGTCTTGTATGTGTGATAAAATAATATGTCAACTGACCTACCAGGATCTATCAGTATTCTATTTATAGACCATGTATCTGCATTCTCCTATTCATATTCATCAGCTTTTGCTTTTGGATTGATTTCTAACTTGACCACTAATGGGCTCTCGTGCTGTTCTCCACCTCCTGATACTTCTTCTGCATTTAAGGAAATAGGCTGCTTCTGCCAATATTTCAATGGTGATATCTTTGCAAGGTTGAGTATCTCCCATCCATCATTATCTCTTGCATGAACTCGACTTAGAACATTATCATGGAAATCTTCTATGCTTCTGAAAGAATGTATTATCGAATTACAATATAAATTATTTGCCTTCGCCCCTAATTCGATCAGATATGTATTATTTCCTGCCTCCCTATCTTGTGCATGCCCTGCAGGTGGTAGTGGTGGTAGATTCTGTGGCTGTTGTACTAGGAAGTGGTCTAGCTTTCCCTGATCAATCATTCTTAGTATAATTTTCTTCACATTTCTGCAGTTGTTAGTTTTGTGACCGTGGAAACAATGATAGGCACAGAATTCTCTACTTATCCTCCTTGGTGGCAGTTCATCTCCCATGTTTGGTGGTGCTAGTATTTCTTCCATCAGAATTATCGCTTCCTAGATTTTGTCTATTGTGGTATATAGATGCGGCATCTTTATATGTTCCCAGAATACTCTATTACCTCCTTGGCCTTGGTTATAATATTGCTTTCGCCCTCCATATCCTTTTGCATGGTCATCAAGCCTCTGAATCTTATTATTTCCTTCGCGATTATTGAACTGTCTTTCTCTTTCAAATTCTTCTTGATCCCTACTACCCATAAACACCTGTTTTTTTCTTCCTCCACTATCTTCTTTCCTTGATTTCCCTGGGATGTACTTGCAACAACATTTGTTGTTCTTGGGAGTAGACTGGTGCTTCCTGCATTTGTGATCGACATTGGGTAAGATTCCATTTCTTTTTACTTTTCTTCAAGAGCGATGTACTCCTCTTGATACTCGCGTAATTCTGCCATGGTTATCGTATCTTTTATCCTAAAGATCTGTGTATACAATAAATCTGTTGCAAATAGTGCGTTGATGAAGGATAGTATAAGGTTTCTCTCATCTACTCGTCCGGCCATTTCACTGCACATGCTCCTCCAACACGTGGTTAACTTTCACAAGCTTTCATTTGTTCTTCTATGTAAGATGAACACCTTTTTATTCATGGTATTAATATATTATTTTTGATGTATTGTTCTAGAAAGATGTTTTGTATGTGATGAAAAGATCGGATGGTACCGACAGGTAAACCTTCAAACCATTGCAAAGCTTCTCCGGTTAGGCTCACAGGGAAATATTTACAGAGTACCGCATCATTTTCTTCCCATTGTAAGAGAGATCAAATTTGTATGCTCTTATATGTTGTACCACACATGTGCTTCCATCAAAAATGTTAGTAAATGAAGGGAGATTACATTTAGGTAGTATAACTGCATATTGTATTCGTCTAGCGAATGGTGTTCTTCCCGCTTCTTCTATCGCTTCATCCAGTTGTCGTATGCCTCCATCTCTTCATGTCGTTATCATTTCTCTCATTTATGCTAATTCTCTAAATATTTCCTCATTCGTGATTCGGTCTGCATTTTGTTGCATGGGTCTTTTCAATCTTGCTTGCCTTACTTTGTTGTCATGATTATTTTGACGCATAGCTTCTTGTATCTCTCTCTCTCTCCAGCTTCTTTTCTTATTTGTATGCGTCTTTATCTTTCATTCCTTGCATGTATATGTGCGACATTATACCTTGAAGCTTCTTCTTCGCGTTCACATTGATCTCTTATAATTTCCCTTCCTTGCATTATAATTCTTCCTTGTTCTTCATCATCTTCTTCATCCTGGTCATGATGAACGCAATACCGCTCGCCTTGTTATTCGCATCTATTGCCTCTGTTACCTTCTTGCATGCGGTGATCGTCACCCTGCTGTACGTACCGGTCATCAACTGGTTGTTGTTCTATGCGATGTTCACCGCGGTGATCCTGTAAGTCGTCATTTACCTGAAAATTTTCAGCAATATTATCCAAAGGTGACTCTTATCTGACATCTCTTCGACTATATTGGCTACGTATTGACGTACTCCTGCTTGTCCTTGACCTTGAGCTCGCACGTGTGGTGCTTCTTGATCTTTGCTCTTATAATCTTATGTTCTCTTCTCTTAACTCATTATTTTGGTGTGTCAAATTCGCACGCTCTTCATCCTCTCTCCTTCTTTCTGCAATTAGCCTTTATCGAAGTTCCTCGATGGTCATGTTATCTTCATTCCCTTCTATTAGTCTCGGAGCTCCAGTTCTTTCCTCTTCTTCTTCTGTTGAATCCGTATTTGCGGTATGAACGCTTACTCTATCGTAATCGATAATTTTATCCCGTATTGGTTAGTTTTGGATATGAGTTTGGACTTGATTGCCTCTATTGTTTCTTTCTCCCATCCTTGAGGATTCGGCGATTTCGCTCCTTCTTCTACCAGCGATTTTTCTGCTCCTCCTAGTTGCTACTGCATGTTCTGCTGCAGTTGTTTGTCTCACCATCTTGTTTACCTATAACAATTTTTTCACTTTTCATAGATAAAAATACTCTTTTAAGGATTAAAGATTTTACTAATGAAGATTGTTTTTCTGAAACAAAAAACTGTTGACTGAATCTTTTAGATCTAAACTTCCAAACTTTTCCAAGATTATGAATATTTCTAACTCGTTTTTAAGGACTTCCGCCAACATGGTACATCATTCCGAGCTGTTTCCTAGCGCCAAAATGTAGTTGCAGGAAATCATAAAACCACACACTTAATGAAATCTCTTGAACAATCTAAGTTAACTCCATGAGAATCACAAGAACATTCATTAAGATCTTCAAATTAGATACAAAGTAATGATAAAACCCTAACTTGGAAAACAAATAATCTTTCTCTCTCCTAAATATCTTGTCTAGACTCCCAAAATAGCTCTCCCCCAATACAAGGTCGCTCAGCTCCTTATATAGGAGTTTATAGTGGATGGAAGCTAATAAAGCCCCTAATTTCGGATCTGACGTGCGTCAACGTCGCGTGGACTTTATTGTTGACGCACGGTTTCTTGACTATCGCACAGATCATCACACTTTACTCGTGATTAAGCTGATGTCACCTGATGCGTCATTCTGGATAAGCTGCACGCGGTTATCTTCGCTCAGTCTTGATGATCATCATTTCGCATACTTTATTGGCGTGCGGTATTTTGTATCAACAAGAAATTAGGATATTACTTCTCTTTTCCTACCAGAATGAATATCCGCAAAACTTCAAATTGCTGCAAATGCGATAGGCAGTAAAAACACTTCTTAGTATCAAGCAAATATCTATTCTATACTATTCTATTCTATATTATATAAAGGGAACTCCCTTAGCAACAGTACTTGAAGCTGTAAAAAGTGATTTTCGAATTTGCCCCTACATTAGAATCCTTTGTGAAAAAAATAATTGAGGGCATATTATTAATTTAGTTATATTTACTTTTCTGGATAAGTTCGAAAAACTTTGTAGTCTCTACGAAATTCTCACAAGATCTAGAAATCCAGTAACAAACCATTGTGAAAATAATCATTAATCCAACAATCACCATGAGTTGTAATCAAACACCCATTTCCGAAATAAAAGATAAAAAATCTATAAGTTAACGTAAATTGAAATAGGAATTGGGAATACAAGTTTACAGAGAGGGAGAGATGGAAAATTAGTCGGGTGTTAGTGTTTGTGATGGAGAAGGACGTGAATGTGGTGAAGGAGATCTTACAGTAACAAATGAGATTTTGAGAAATGGAGATGAAATAGAGAAGAAGGCGGAGAGTGGGAGGTAAGGAAGGGCTACTGGGTTGGGGATTTTTATCTTTGGGCTTTGCTTATACAGTAAAAAAAGAGATGCATCTCGAGGAAATCTGGCGGTTTACAGTGAGATACAAAGCATTGATTTGTTAACACGTGTCTTAATTATGCATTACTCCTTGGTAAACAGGGGTCACGGTTGATTTCAGCACGCGCGTTGCGCGTGCCCAAGGATTAGGAGACCCCTAAATTACATAGTTGTCCCTATCTTTTACATATTTACAGAAATACTATTGTTTTAAAAATAGATCAAAAATTTAAGAAACTTAATATTTTTCAAAATATACACTGATTTTTTGTAAAATTTATATATTTGAAAAGCTCTTTCAATTATCTACGTAACGAGTACAAATAAGAATAGTAAACTTTTGTTTTACGAAAAAAATTTCATGACTTTCAAATTTAGTATTATTGGATGAGTAAAATTCAAACATGTGCATTGCACATGTGTACTTACTAGTACTTATCTTATCTTATACTAATATAAAGAAAAGAGGTAATTGTTTGGTGAAGCCTTATTTTGGTGAAGCCTTTTCACATGACAATAATATCCCCATTAACTAAGCTTTTAGTTAATATTTGTAGATTTACAGGGAGTCCAACTTTGTGCACCCCTCTAAAACCGGGGTGCACATTCCGGCTTTTGTTATTGGGTAATAGAATTGTAAAAACCACCTTTTTCTTTCTTATCCAGTTTACGGTTTTAGATTTTTGTTTTTTTTTCCTTATGGTCTCTCCCACTCTCAAGTGAAATCTCCAACCCCCTCCGTGTGATATCTTCTATTGAAATCAAAATCTCAAGAATTTCAATGTATTAATATATATCAGTTTCCTTTTTTTTTTCAATAATTAGGCCTTGACTAAATTCCTTCACAAATTCTCATTGTTTCATCTGATTGTGATTGTTAGCAGAATCACGATTGGCTGTGACTAAACAAAGTTGCAGACAATAAACCCCCAAATCCCAATTTCAGATCTTTAATTAGAATGGAGATATAAGAATCCTAGTTTATTTCAATTTTAGAAATACTTTGACTGAATCATAATCATGTTTTTATTTTATCATAACTGAACTTGTTATTCGAATCATCGTTCCTGATATCTTAGACATTCATGGACAGGGAATTAAAATCTATACATTTAATTTACAGAAACTTGTTCATGGTCGTTACAAATATCCAATAGCAACATCACAAACCATATAGGTTAACAATGGAAGAAGAAGAAAATATCGCTGATGGTGATGGAGTTAGCCATGCGTTGGTGATGTGGGTTGCTATGCGAGGAAAATATGCAGAGAGTTTTTTCTTTTCTGAAGTAAGATAGACGATGAAGAATCAAGAGAGAAAATATCTTTATAAAAAGATGAAGTGGTTTTGTGATTGTTTTATTGCCCAATAACACAAGCCGGAATGTGCACCCCGGTTTTAGAGGGGTGCACAAAGTTGGACTCATTTACGGGAATGTCATTGTTTTAAAAATAGATCAAAAAAATTAAAACTTAGATATCTTTAAAAATACACATCGGATTTTTATAAAATTAATATATTTGGAAAGCTCTTCAAATTATTTACGTAATGAGTACAAACAATGATACTAAATTTTTATTTTAAGATTTTTTTTTCCATTATTATCAAATTTGGTGTTGTTAAAAGAATCCAATTCAAGCATGTGCATCGCACATGTGGCCTTACTAGTACTACTATAAAGAAAAGAGGTAATTGTTTGGTGAAGCCTTTTCACATGACAATAATACCCCCATTAACTAAGCTTTTAGTTAATATTTGTATATTTACAGGAATGACATTGTTTTAAAAATATATCAAAAAAATTAAAACTTAGATATCTTTAAAAATACACATCGGATTTTTGCAAAATTAATATATTTGGAAAGCTCTTTAAATTATCTACGTAATGAGTACAAACAACGGTATTAAATTTTTATTTTAAGATTTTTTTTCCATTATTATCAAATTTGGTGGTGTTAAAAGAATCCAATTCAAGTATGTGCACCGCAAATGTGGCCTTACTAGTAGGAAAAGAGAAAAGGTTAAATTACAGATTATGGTTTAATATGAAGCAACATTTCTTAATTGTTAGTATCAATCAAATTAAGAGAAATGTTAAATTACTCCCTTATTTTGAATACTTTTTTGTGAGTTTCTTCAAATCCAATACTTTCTAGAAGTTTATCACTTGTCTTTATATCTGCAAGTGATATGTGTAAGTATTACTTCAGCAGACCATTTTTTCATACCGTTTCGGCACAAATGAACTCTTTTAGCCATTTTATCTCGCTGGTATAGAGTTTTCAATTTCCTCCAAATTCCCGACAGAAACTACCCACTATAATACTCCCTCCGTTCTTAAATAATAGGTTGGTTTCATGTGTTATTTGTACATGAAACCAGCCTATTATTTAAGAACGGAGAGAAGTAGTACTTATAGGTAATTCCTACATTTTCAATCCGTGAAGAGAGGGAAAAATAAGAACTCCATATCTTCTTCAATTTGATACAAAGATAAAACCTATGGATTTCTGTTTCCCTGTTGGGGGTATAAAATTTTAACAGCTAATGGAGTAGGTAGATAAGTTTTGTGAGTACACTGATAAAGAGGTTCCGTTAGTATTTTTGGGGGTATATAGAGGAACACCCGTTCTAAAAAAGACTGTCCTCTATTCCATTTTCGTCATTTTCAAAATTAAGTCAAGTTTCTATTTATAGTCATATTTTTCTAATGAGCTCTCTAATATACCATTAAAATTTTTGTATTCATAAATTCATTTTTAACAGGACCCGACCTAATATATTAAAGAAATTTGTATAATTAATTAAGGAACTAAATATAACCTTCATTCCTTTAAAAAGATTAGAAATTTGGTTCAAAAAATGAAATTCCTTACAAAGTTTATACTTCATAAATTCGATGTCTTTTAGTTTTCCTTTTATATTTCCTATTTCAATAATTCTATTCGACCCACCAAAAATCCCACGGTCAATCCCACCGGATGATGTGGCAAGACATTTCCCTATTTTGAGTTATCTCTTTATGCTTACGTGCATTTTGATTTTCACTTTTCTTTTTTTCTGAGAAGGGTTTACCCACTTTTAGAACGGATAAGAAGTTACAAATCTTCAGTCGAATAAGTTTCCTGCTTTTATGTATTTTTTTCATTTAGTTTGTTTTCGCTTTTGAGAATTAAAGGAATTAGGTATGCTATTATAAGATTTCGATTATTGAACTCGTAGTTTTGTTTATAAAACCCTAAAATTTTAAACCGTGACATAGGGGATGGGTGCCATTCTTGTTTTCGATCATGTGCTATTGCCAGAAATTTTAGTTCTTTTCAGTATCTCGATGATCAGTACTCAATTCAAGGTACATGCTAGTTTGGGTATTCTCTTTGGTTTTCTTAGCTCTAGCTATCCCGTTAGGTTTGTGACCGGAATGCAAATTTTCTTTTGTTATGCCACTTGTCTTCTTAGAGTTTTAATGCATATGTACACCACTGCATATTCTATAGACTAGATAGTAACCCGTGCTCCGCACCGGGTTTGTGATATTATTTTGTGCCCGATTTCCCATGCATTTTTTTTTTCTTTTTTGAAGCATTTTTAATATGTGATCTTATTACACTGCACCCACCTAGTATATTTTTACATTCGATATATGTGAGAATCTTGTTATTTACCATATGCTAATCACCGGGTTTTACATTCGATTTGTAGGTGCTCTGTCGATGGCATTTAGTATACCGACTTGATCCTAATCAAAAAATACTTAGTCGAAGAAAACAAAATGGAAGCATATGTATACAAAATAGTATGAGGAATCGAAGGTTACAGAGATACATAGTAACTGATCTGAATGGAATACATTACAGATGGCCCGCATAAGCCATTTTACAATTTTCATCCTAAATTAATCGGGTTTTCTCCCATTTTGATTCAATTGCTTGAGATGTTGTTTGTCTATCAACAAACCGTCGAGCCTGGCTTCCAACCAAGCCCCTTGGTGGAACTAAAGAACCAAAACACTGAGGATGGCACTAACCTTCAGAAGGCCTTAACCTGGAATCATTAATTGCTGCAACCCAATCTTTAATATTAGCATTGATTTGAGCTCGTAACTTTATGCACCAACTCCTGCAAGATACCCATTCAATGAGATTACCAAATGTTAGTCAATTTCCTACATGGCTAAATTCTTTTTTGGAATCGAACATATTCAAAACAAAGGTCGACTGTTCGTTTAGCTAGTGAAGGAATCTCAGTTGGAAACACAACAAACATGATGACTGAACAGATAACATTTCTGGGGGCCAAGCCAAAATAGGTCATAATAATTATGACTCGCCAAAACAACATCACTGTAATATCTTCATAATGCTAATCGCCAAAAAAATCAAAGAAAGAGTTACTTTACTTCCATGCTAAGGTCATAGTGTATACGTGGACCATATAAAACTACAGATTAGTTGGTACCATGCACACATTACAGAAGGAGCATGAAACAATTGCCATCTCATTAAAACCCAAGGAGCATGAAACAATAGGCAGTGGTCTTTATCGTTTCGCCAATAGGCAGTGGTCTTTTGTGTTGTTTAGCTGTATTTCTGTTTTGTTGCTTCTTTTGTGGGCAATTCGCTCTTCAGCTGTATATGCTCGCACACGGCTTGTGTGCCTTTTAATCTATCCTTTTGAACGATCAAAAAAAAATTTGCCATCTCATATCAACATAATGGAAACAAATGAAATACATTTCTCAAACCCAGCAAGAATGTCATGGAATAATACCAGTGCCAAACTTTGAAAACAAATTAAATGTGAACTCATAAACATGTTATAGGCATCCAAGATACTCTAGATGGAATGGGTCAGACCTTACCTCTCGTGCCAGCGTTGTGACCCGAGTTAGTGCGGGTTGAATGATGTCAAGACGATCTTTTCATTGATCATCAATAATAAGGAAACTGCAATCAGAACTTTATTTAAGAATCAAAATACTTAGTAGAATGCTCTACAATATACAACAGCCTTATCATTTTGCACTTAATAGTAAGTTTTGGCAATAATCAGTATGACAGTGTTAGTATACAGCGCCGAGGCAAGCAAATGGAGATATAAATACCATGTAAAGGACATGCAGACATCAAGCATTGAGTATGCCATAGTGATGATAAGATAGCAAAGTGCTACGTCCTATGTATATAAGAAATGAATACATAACCTCTGAACAGTGAACAGGTGTAGTCTTCACAAATCATAATCGCGATGTTACCATAATTAAAATTGAATTAGCCTATTTTAACTAATAGGATTTACTGGCAAATACATTTGTAAACTAAAAGGATTTACTTACGTAATTTTGAGATGGGGTTCAACCTGTTAGTTTACTCTTGGAAGCTTTTTTTTTTTTTCAAAGAAAATCATTTCCGACCCTTTCAAGGTATGGAGGAGCTGTCAGTCATGCAAAATAATATTTGAGACGGTGAATCGCATCACTGAGAAGGCTTGTCTCGAGAAGTTTGGTAGTGATTGTAAACGGCATGCTTTATATACAATTATATGTTATTTTCAAAAGCCCTACATTACCCTTTCTTTTGATGTCTTGAGACATTTCATTGCTGACTCTTTCCTACGTCTCTTAAGAGCCAAGAGATTTTCTTTATTTCTCTTGCCTTCCTTGCCTTTTCAAATCTGAATGTAGTTTCTGGAGTCATCTGGTTCCTGAAAACAATTATAAAGAGTGATCCAAAACCATGTAACATCATATGGATCCTTAATTCAAAGGGTAAACACAAAAGCAATTTAACCAAAAGATATGCTAACCTCAAATAAAACATTCATTCGCTGGTGATCTATACTGCCAACAAAATGTTTAATGTAGTTAGATTTGAATTTGATAATGTAAGTTCTAGAGTTGTTAGCACTCTAATATCTGGAAACCAATACCACAAAACCTATTCATATAATTCAGTAGTGACAGAGAGAAGATAGTATACACCTGAGCCTGTACAGGCATCATTTGACACTGGTGTTAGGTGTTCAGTTATGATGTAGTACATCTTACTACATATCAACCATGACAGTTGACACCTGAAGCGTGTATCAACTATGACAGTTGATCCCTAATACGTGTATCAACTGTCACAGTTGATCCCATCCGTTTGTTTTAGTTTACTTGCTTTGCAAGTCCTTTGCTTTCCTAGTTTAGGTTACATTCCTTTTTCTTTTATTTTTAGTCGGTCATGCTAGTCTATATAAAGGCTAAGCCTTCTTGTTTAGAGAGATATTTTTACACATCTTAATATCCATATTATTATCAAGTTTGTATATCAATCTTTTACCTTAGAATTTTGATCCTAGAATCAGTTTTCTATTAAGTTTCTGACGAAACTTAAACCTATCCCTGTTACCCTTATCTGTGCTACACTAGTTGGTATCAGAGACAGCGTTTTTAGTTTTTATCTAGAAACAGATCCTTACACAGCTTCCGCACAAACTTCAAAACCTTACTTTTCTTTTCAATGGAAAAAGCTGATATTGAAGCTCTTATGAAAGAATTCTCGAAGAATATTGTCACTGAGATTACAACTAGTATTACTTCTCTTGAGACCAAACTTGACACCAAGATTGACGAAACAAAAAATTCTCTAGTGACAAAATTAAAAGTTCATGAAGACTGCATACTCCAGTTATGGAAACAATCAGGATTAGAAGATGAAGCCATGCCTGGTTTGTCTGGTGATAAGGAAGTAGGAGAAACCAAAATGGGTGAAAAATAAGATGATGAAACAAAGAAGATTAAACCTTCCTTTGTTCAAAATACGTCTATCCCTGGACATGTTTCACATGTTATTCATCACACAAAACCATCAGAAGGTTATATTCATAAAAAATATACAACGATAACTATCAACTGTGATGATGAAGACAAACATGAAGACATCCTAGAACAACAATGGAAAGACGAAAAACTATTGAAGTCTAATATGAATTCTTATGGAAATCTTCCAGAATACAAATTAAAAATTTTGATATTCCTAGTTTTCATGGTGGTTTACATATTGAAGATATGTTGGATTGGTTATATGAAGTCGAATCATTTTTCACTTTTATGGAAGTCCCCGATTCTTCTAAAGTGAAACTAGTAGCATATAAACTTAAAGGTGGAGCTATGACTTGGTGGGAAACTCTTTGTGATGATCGACGTAAGTATCACAAACCTCCTATACGAACTTGGAAGAGAATGCGAGACTTATTAAGAGCTAAGTTTCTACCACAAGATTTTAAACAACATTTTGTTTCTCAAACTTCGAAACTGTCGACAAGGAGCTAGACTAGTAGAGGAATATGTAGCTGAATTATATGCATTAATTGCTCGTAACAGGTTGAACGAAACTGAAGAACAATTGGTTGCACGTTTTATAGATGGATTGAACAATCTGATTCAACAGGGAATAACACAATCTGCATTTACAATGGTTGAAGCTATTCAACAAGCTATAAAGATTGAAAGGAGTGTATTAAATTCTTTCAGATTAGCATCACCTCGTCAAGATCGTTATCAACATTATTATAAAACTTCTAGACCATATAATTCTTCTTATGGTTATCAAGGTGACAAGGGATTAACAGTCGTTGTTGATCCATATTCAAATTAAAGGGATCAACTGTCTTTGTTGATCCAACTAACAGAAGTACAAGCCAGACATATCAGCATCAACAAACAACATCTATTCTCCCAGAAGCTGCTCCAATGATGCATATACCATCTGCTAAAACACCTCAGACTAATCCTCAACGAGATGTTGTTCGCAATACTAGAGGTAACCAATTTCCACCATTATCTAAATACTCTAATCCTTATACAAAATTTAGAGGAGATAGATGTAATAAGTGCAACCAAACTGGCCATACTTCTAGTGATTGTCACAAGTTTCATGCTTACATTAATGAAACTCAAGAAGAAATTTTGGAAGAAGAAGATCTAGAAGACGAAGAATTACTTTATCTTCAAGAACATGAGACTAAAGATGCAGATTTTCTTGGAATGATTCGACCAGTTTTAATCACTGAACCATGTCCTACTCAAAGACATAGTATTTTCAAATCTCATTGTCTCATTGAAGAGAAACTTTGCAATATGATCATTGACAATGGAAGTACCGAAAACTATGTTTCTGCAAAGTTGGTTGAAAAACTTGGTTTACCTGTTACTCTACATCTAAAGCCGTATTGGTTGGTTGGATAAATAGTTCATCCACTCAATGAGATCACCCATCAATGTTTGGTGAAGTTTTCTTTCCCCGGGTATTGATTATGCTTTGTGTGATGTTATTAACATGACTGCACAAGTTTATTATTGGGACGACCATGGCGGTATGATATTCGTGTTGTTCATGTTCGCTATGAGAATACTTATACCTTTGTTCATGAAAGGTTTACTAAAGTTTTATGGCCTTTACAGCCTCCTACTTGGTAAGGAACCAACAGATAAGAAGACAAATGCACTAGTTGCTACCATTGTTCATTCTTTACAACCAAATCATTCTTTGAGTTCTCACGAAACTGATAAACCAATGGTGGAGATTCTAGACAAGGTACAACCTTTATTGTCTTCTTTTAGTGATTTATTTCCTACTGAATTACCCAATGTTTTGCCTCCATTAAGAGATCTCCAACATCAGATAGACTTTATACCTGGAACTTCTATTCCTAATCATCCTCATTATAGGTTAAGTCCTAAAGAACATGAGATTTTACAAGGTCAGGTTGATGATTTGTTACAAAAAGGTTTGATAAGACTTAGCAAGAGTCCTTGTGCTAGTCCAGCCTTTTTAGTAGACAAAAAGGATGGTGGACATCGTATGTGTATAGACTGTAAAGCATTAAACAGAGTTACTATACCATATAGGTTTCCCATACCAAGAATTTATGGCATGATAGATATGATTTCGGGTGCTAAAGTGTTTACAAAGCTTGATTTACGTAGTGGATATCATCAAATACGTATTCGAGAAGGTGATGAATGGAAAACATCTTTCAAGACAAAAGAAGGTTTGTATGAGTGGTTAGTCATGCCTTTTGGATTATCTAATGCTCCTAGTACTTTTATGCGACTTATGAGTCAAGTTCTGCAACCTTTTCTTGGAAAATTTGTCATCGTATATTTTGATGACATCTTGATTTTTAGCAACAATGAAGAAGAGCATATTTCACATTTATCTCAATTCTTTAAGGTACTGCAGGACAATGTTTTGTATGTGAATCTAAAGAAGTACACTTTCTTTACAAACAAAGTCACTTTCTTGGGATATGTTGTGTCGATACTGGTATTTCTGTGGATGATTCTAAAGTTAAGGAAATTGTGGATTGGCCTACTCCAACATCTATACGTGAAGTAAGAAGTTTTCATGGGTTAGCTTCGTTCTATAGAAGATTTGTGAGAAACTTTAGTACTATTGCAGCTGGTTTGACAGATTGTTTGAAGTGTGATACTTTTGAATGGACTGAAGAAGCAGATAAGAGCTTTAATCTTCTTAAGGAAAAATTGTGCAGTGCATCTGTTCTTGCCATGCCAAATTTTGATAAACCTTTTGAGATTCATTGTGATGCTTCTGTTGTTGGCATTGGTGCTGTGTTATCTCAGGAAGGACATCCAATTGCTTACTATAGTGAAAAGAATTCAGATACAAGAAAAAAGTGGTCTACTTATGAGTTAGAATTAATTGCTCTAGTTCAAGCTCTTAAGAATTGGCATCCTTATCTTATTCACAAAGTGAGTTCGTTGTCAACACCGATAATCAAGCTCTCAAGTTTCGAAAACTTGAGAAAGGTCAATAAAATGCATGATAGGTGGTTATCAACTATCAATCAATATACATTTTCCATTAAACATCAAAGTGGAAAACTTAATCAAGTTGATGATGCTCTGAGTAGAAGAGCTCATCTTTTAGTTACTCTTAAACATGAGAGTTTAACTTTTGATTTCTTGAAAGATCTGTATGGTGAAGATAAAGATTTTAAAAATTTATGGGAAAAGTGAGGTTCTTCAACGGTGCGGTGTTGATGATTATCTCATTAGATGGTTTTCTTTTTTAAAGGAAATCGTTTATGTATACCAAAGAGTGTTCTTTACGTCTTCATTTGATCCAAGAATTACATGGAAGTGGCTTAGGAGGACATTTTGGACGTAATAAAACCATTGCTTTGGTTGAGGAACGTTATTTTTGGCCTTCAATAAAACGAAATTCGGAAATCGTACAACAATGCATGGTTTGTCGGCAATCTAAAGGTAATATTCAAAACACTGGATTATATACTCCACTTCCAATTCTGATGCACCTTGGGTGGATATTAGCATGGACTTTGTGCTTGGTTTACCATGTCTTTGCGGAAAGAATGATTCTATTATGGTGGTTGTTGATCGATACTCAAAAATGGCTCACTTCATAGCATGCAAGAAAACTACAGATGCCTCCAATGTTGCCTATTTATTCTTTAAAGAAGTAGTACGTCTGCATGGAATTCCCAAGACAATTACTTCTGATCGAGACACTAAGTTTTTAAGCTACTTTTGGAAGTCTTTATGGTTGCGTCTGGGAACTAAACTTCAGTATAGTACAACTTCTCATACTCAAACAGATGGACAAATATAAGTTGTCAATCGATCTCTAGGGAACCTGATTGAGCAAAAGTTATTGGTGGAAAAGAGAAGCAATGGGACAATTTCCTTCCCAACATGGAATTTGCTTATAACACTTCCGTCAATCGAAGCACAGGTAAGACACCTTTTGAGATTGTTTATTCTAAGGTTCCTAATCATATTTTGGATCTAGTGGTTCTTCCAAAGCTGCGTAAATCAAATGCTAAGGCTGATAACTTTATTGAGAAAGCTTCACTCATACATCAAGAAGTAAAGTCAAAGCTTGCAGGTTCTAACAACAAGTACAAGGAAGATGCAAATAAGCATAGAAGACTTAAGACTTTTGATGAAGGAGAATTGGTTATGATTCATCTCAGAAAAGAAAGATTTCCTACTGGGACTTACAACAAGACCAAGATGAAGAAATATGGACCATTCAAGATTTTGAAGAAAATCAGTGATAATACATATGTTATTGATCTTCCATCAACTTGGAACATCTCTAATATATTCAATGTGCAAGAAATTTTCACTTTTCATGGGGAGAATGAAGTTCTTTCTATTCGTTAACTCGAGGACAAGTTTCTTTCAAGAAGGGGGGACTGATGTAGTACATCTTACTACGTGTCAACCATGACAGTTGACACCTGAAGCGTGTATCAACTATGACAGTTGATCCCTAGTACGTGTATCAACGTATCACGATTGATCCCATCCTTTGTTTTAGTTTACTTGCTTTGCAAGTCCTTTGCTTTCCTAGTTTAGGTTACATTTCTTTTTCTTTTCTTTTTAGTCGGTCATGCTAGTCTATATAAAGGCTAAGCCTTCTTGTTTAGAGAGATATTCTTAATATCAATATTATTATCAAGTTTGTTTATCAATCCTTTACCTTAGAATTTTGATCCTAGAATGAGTTTTCTATTAAGTTTCTGACGAAACTTAAACCTATCCCTATTACCCTTATCTGTGCTACACTAAGTTAAGTTTGCTTCGAATAGCTTTATCCGCATATTCGGAATAATAGATCGGTGCGAAGACGGTGGGGCTCAACCATCGGGTATCTAATCTAATATGTACTTTAGCACTAACTCATATCCGCATAATACCAAAAAATTCCTCCAGTACCAAAAGACACTAATAGCTACCAAACTGAGCCTAATTTAAATTAATGAGTTCTCAAACTAAAGGCATCTGATTCACAGATATCCATATTAATGTTTTAATCACGGTGATGGGAGAGCGACAAACCTGCCGGTGATTGCTGATTCTTGAGGTAGAACAATAATAGAAACCAAATTACTCAGGTTGTTCCACCGTACTTGGGATACAAAATTTATAATCAATTCATGAAGAATCCAAAATTCTCTGACCTAAATTTGTGAGAGATTAAAAAAAAAAAATTAGGATGATGAATTCACAGATTTTTAATCAGGGTGATGTGAGAGCAGACAAACCTGTTTCCGGTGATGATTCTTAAAGTAGAACAATAATAGAAACCAAATTACTCGGAGTTTTCCACCGGAATTGGGATTGCGAATAATCGAATTTTGAGATTAAATGAGTATATGGTTGTGAAAATAAAGATCAGTTTTGAAATTCAGAGGTTGTTGTTTATTATTTTTACTTTTTAATTTTGCTCGTCAGTTACACAGTGAACGTGGGGTTAAGGGTAAATGGCTGACTGGGAGATGTAATTGAGGAGTGATAAATTGTGAGAATTAATGTGAGAGCCGTATTTCCTAATACTGTTATTACAATTGTCCACCTCAGCTTTTGGTAGGGTCAAAATGAATGATAATCAAGTTTTGAGTTTCAATTATCATCTTGTTTGATTCTGTCCTTGAATCTGAATGGTAACCTAGTATTTGCTTGGAATCTTTGTAAGTACGTTTAGTGCTACAAAATGGAAAAGAAATCTTATATTAGAAAATCAGTTCAAATGATAAATGGGTTATGTTTACGCTACCGATTAGCTAATAATCTATGCCTATATAAGGGATTAACAACAGTTTCCATGTGCTTTACTATATAATTTAAACGATGCAGCATAGAATTAGACCAATTGCTGACATCATTATTAATCTCATACTTCCTGATGATTTTTTGTCGCAATTTGTAATACGGTTTATCTCCCATTACAGAACATCATACATATTAATAGTTGGGTTACAGTAGCTCTGTACCACTAATTGGTTTGGGTACAGTAGCATAATATGCAAGTATAATTGACAAGAAAAGATGTATATTGTGTGCATATAATGACTTGAACTTGGAACTACCCAAGGGCATGGAGGAAGATAACCTATATGAGGGGTTCCATTATCATGGGATGAATGTGCTATTACATTTTGTACTGGTGGAGTGGTAAGCACTATGCAGGTATGTAGGGAGATGCAATCTTAAACCAAGCAAATGTATTTTCATCTAATGATGATAAATTCTAACAGCCAACATCAACATAACAGCTGCTTGCTTTCTCCTAGTGGAAATCCAATAGCCAACTCTTGCCTCCTTTGTCATCAGCAGCCAAAGATCTCTGCGTATCTCTTCCTCGAATGCTCCTTTGCTAAGTGGAATTGGTCCTATTTTTTGAAGCTGCTGATAGTACTTTGGTTGCTCCTACTACAACTCTTAATTTTATTGCTAACTGGTCTTCGTCCAACTATTCAGGTGCTACAAAAAAAACTATGGAGCAGATGATATGCTGCTATTTTGGGGTCTATTTGGCTCGAGAAAAATGAAAGATCTTTTAACAAAAAAGATAAGCACATATCTGCCAATATCCTGGAAGTTGAGCTTAAAAAGTAGTGTTTACTTGGTCAAGTTCTAAAGCTTGTCTGACCAATGTCTGGACATCTTTTATCTTTTCGTTCTTGCTGTTGTATTGATTCTTGGTCCCGTCTTAGTTGGGATATCCTTTATGTAATCGCACCAAAATAATAATAATGATAAGTCAACTGATCCCCTGTCCTCCGCATCATTGATTCGTTTCTCTTGTTATGATTGCCACTTTCAAGCGTCTCATTTGCTTGTGTACTGGTCAGAATCAGACTCTTGTGGAGCTTTCAGGTTTCACTAGATCAGGTTGTGTTGGAGTTGAACTGTTAAAGGCATTGCATCACCCTACACCTCCAGAGATAAAGCTGGTGAATAGATGTACTGTTTTTTCTAACTTCTTTTTTAGCCTAAAACTGGGCGAACACATAAAGAAAAGAAAACCTTTCTCAAGAAAGAAAAGTTGAAAATTAAAATGCACCTAAGCAGAAAGAGAAAACCGAAAAATCTTGCCACATCATCCGTGGGATTTTTGGTGGGTCGAATAGAATTATTGAAATAAAAATAAAAATCTAAAACGAATGAGATGGTAGTGTGTAGCTATTTGCTAGATGGCACCACACAGGCGCCCTTATGGAACTTTGGTATGATATTGCTGTAGGTATTTGGCCACGAGAATAATGTCAAAGGTCTGGTAAACAAGTGATGAATGCATTCAGCACTGTGAAACTTCCCTTGACGGGCTGTCATGTGAATTGCTGGAACTTTTATAATAATGGCAGTAAACTAGAATTGCTGTTTTAGTTTCTAATTTACGGTCTGCCTTTCTTCTTAATTATTTGATCTTTTTTCTCTGTTAATTATTCTTTTAGAAATGTGCTGCTATTTTTATATTTTTGAAAGGATCGGGATCTCTTTTTAAATGTACAAACTACAAAGCAAGAAACGAAGTTGTGGTATTCAAGTATTTGCTCATCAAAGTTGTGGTCTCCATTCTTGTGAAAGATACATAATCTTGGTATTCAAGTATTTGTCAATTAAAATCTAATGCAATGATTGAATAAGGATATATTACCTCATTGTTATTACTTTTTCTGCACTATCAATCAAAATTTCATCAAATCAACTCAATATTCATATAAATGAAGATGAAACCAGGTAGTTGATCAGTGCCGGTGATCATTTTATCAAATTAACTGAGGTAGAAGAAGTTTTTTTGTTTTCATTTCAATAAGCATATAATTATCGAAAATGATTATATTTATGCTCGACCACATTATAAGTTTATAACGTTATTCAATATAAATCAGTTTAACTGTGGGCGATGATATTAGTGTTCGTATAAACAACCTCATGTTTTCAGCCATTTACCTTGGTTACCTCGCTATTCGTTACCTGCATTTGATTAGTTTTCTCCGAAGTCCCATTTTTTTTTTTTGAAACTGCAAGGATTGATATATTAGAAAGCAGAGTTTACATAATTAGCTTCCTCTTCCAGTAAACTTTTTATGTTACCAGGAGGTTCAGATAACCAAACTCCATTGAGTTTATCTATTCTAGCTGATTTAGACAACACGTTTGCTATTTTATTCTTCTCTTTTTGCACATTATAACAGTGCCAAGAGTTAAAAAACTGAAATAAGTTTTTGATATCTTTAATAAGATTATGCAATCTCCAGTTGATATTGTAATCTTCTTTGTTGACTGCATCCACCACGAGTTTTGAGTCCAGTTCGAAAAATACCTCCTGCAGTCCAAGTTCTTTTGCCCACTTCACAGCCTCCCAAAGATCACTGCACTCTGCATGCACCGCACTAGATGAATCAGCTAGGTAGACACATTTGGATCCTTCATGATGACATGTAGAATTACGAATAATGAGTCCTATGCCACCAGATTTATTGTAATAAGAACCATCAATATTAAAGGTAAATGTTCCATATGGAGGTGGAGACCAGTGCATATTTATTGTAATAAGTCCCATTTTAAATTACTGATTAAAACAAACTTGTTTTCTGTATTTAACAAAGCTAATAAAGCATTAGTTATACATTTGTGGTTCCCGTCTATGTTGTAAAAGGTGAGCGCCTTTGGCGCTTAAGCGCCAAAGGCGCACTAGGCACAAGGCTGGCGCCCAGGCGCCAAATTATACCTAATTCTATTTTTTTCTAAAAAAAGGCCCTCGCCTGGGGCACCTTAGGCGACAAAGGCGCTAGGCGCTGGGCTTGGCGCCTCGCCTTGCCTAGCGCCTTTTACAACATAGGTTCCTGTATTTCTAGTAAAATTCAGGAAATAAAATTACCATTTTATTAAACTATCAGCATGCATTTTGAATTTATCATACATTATGCATTCCATTTTTTACGGTGTACCTCTAACACGAATGTTTTTACTAATGCATCACATACAAATCTATCTATGGTCCACATGCATTAGAAATAGATGAGTGGCCACTGGCTAAGGCCATCCAGTCAGTGCAAGTATAGCATGGATAAGAAGATGAAAATCTTACATCTTTGTTTTTTCTTTTCATAAAATTAGATTTATACGGAACAATTACGCTGATTACATAACAAAATACAGACATCAAATGTATTACCGTTCCTCCAATTCTTGACCAAACTTTCAACAGATTCAACCATTCCAACCATATCAGGGGATCATAATAACAGCAACAGTACTAACAGATCAAGACTGAAAAACCAAATATGGTTTCTCAAAAACAAGTTTGCACCACCGCAGAATTGAATAATCTAGATGAATATCTCGTGAAGAGATCTCTAATGACTATATCACCTTTGTAAAGGATGTTCAACTTCAATAAACCATATACTCAGCAATCCCCAGTTTTGCATGAAATGGAACCAAAACCAAAAACTATTGTTTCCGTAGATAAAATGTTATCTGATGAAGTGTAAGTTGTAGATTCTCTCAAAAATTTAATCTCCCCTTACCTGCATTCACCTGTCACCAAAAAAACCAAACCGAACTAAGAAACTCAGTTCGCAGTAGATTTTCACAATAGTATCAAGCAAGTGATGCATGCAGCAAAACGATGAGAGATAAATATATCATAGATCAGTGAGTATGAGAATGGGGTTACCCTGATGTTAGGGCAGGTTGCTTATTGTCACCCTCCTCTGCGTGTTTCCACAATGATTCGATTCCATCCATATGACCCATCCCAACGACTGCCACGACTTTCTTTTCCAGAACTCGAATTCTCTCAAACATAATCTTGTCTCTATCTTCAATGAGCACCTTGTTCTGTCCATTTGAAATGGATTAATCAAATAATTAGTTTTTCTCTTCCTCCGAAAGGGAAAATCGAACACCAAGCTAGTGATGTATAATGTATTGCGAAAATACTCATGTTATTTCTTTCTGTAGACTTTCTTGTAATGCTTCAATTCTATCAGAATAATAAAAAAATAAAATAAGTGTAGACAGTAGAGAATAGAGATTCTTACAAACTCCGGGTTTTGTTTTTTCATGAGGCTAATTTCTTCCTGTGCAGATGATCTGGTCGCGTATTCCGTAGTAAGCAAATCTTTGTAGTCACCAAGCAAACAATTCCATAGTAAATTCCAAGACAATACTTCTGATATCTTTTCATCGGTGACCTGCCAGTTTTGTTTTGTTTTGTTTTTTTTTTTTATCAGTCCTGCTTTAGAAAAAATATTACTCAACAAAGAAATTGAAGATTAATTATTACATTATGATCTTGGTCCATGAGAACACATCTTGCTCCCAGTTTCGAAGATTCTTGAATTGCAACCTGGAAAGCAAATCTAAAGTTGTAATTACCATGCATAAACAACAAAAATTCAGCTGATGAGTATTTCCAAGTTTATTCAACAATTACCTTGAACTCTAGGCCTTGAAGTATACCATCTGCGCGCAACTGGAGATTCCAGCAATCCACAGCGAACATACCAAGCTTCATTCTTAATCCCCATGGAGCCGTCATGGACCTGTATAGAATATCTAACAAGGTAACATCCTCCTTCAGGTTGCAAGTCATAATAGCGTCGGCCGATTCACTGCACAACTCAACCTGCAAACATGCATTGTCATTCTACCCCATTTAGATAGGAATAATACTGAAAACATGGAATGAAAAATCCAGAAATTTTTGGAAGATGCATTTAGCTATAAATGTACCACTAAATTCATTCCTTCAATGAAACTTAAGACAATGTACAAGATGAAGCATTATGTGAGTCTAATTAGACAGTCTCAATAAAGAATATTGAATGAAGAGCGATTGCAAGTGGCAACCTTGGGTTCTTGTGGCCACCAATGCTATAATTGATTCCCTCAAACTGTCCTGGAGGAGACTCTAGCTAGAAACTTAAAATGGATGTCATAATTCAGCATAACAAGGGGAAGGATCTAAAAAATGTTTTGATCAACCAAGTGACTCCAGATATTGTATACCTCAGCGAACAATAATACATTATATTGTCCAGATATGAATACATGAATAATAATCAAGGTAGTTCTGGCTATACGTAGGTTTTGAATGTAATAATGGTCATTTGTCCTGCCAGTGGCTTGAGTCTCCAGTAAAGTACATGGTATTGGTTCAAAGTGGAATCAGCGATGAAGTTATCCTTCAATTCGAGCTGACAATCATGAGGATATCTTTAATGGCGATCTATGACGCATAAAGATCCCATTAATGAAACCCGAACGAAAAGGCCAAACACTCATTCAACAAAGCAAATATGTTTGCAGGGGAACAATTCAAAGAAAATCAATCCAATGGAAATACTTAAAGGGAGTGTTACCTACCGCCACTACATTAGGCTTTACATAGTTGATCACCTACATTGCAAAAGAAAATTTTCATTAGCAGTTAGTTATACTGGGAATTTGAACGATAATAACCATATTCATAAGGGAGACTTGTCACAAAGAACCACCACTAGACTTCATAATAAGCAACAATCATAAATTTTAGAGAAAAGGAACAAAGTTAGCATATGTAGAAAAAGCATATGCATCGTTCAGAACATTTTCTAATCAATAATTCAATGAATGCAACCCATAAAAGAAAATAATCACGAAAAATTTCATGCTAAGGCCTATTCTTATGATACACTGATTATGCATGCGTATCCTGCACCACACCATACTCATCCGACATCCTTATTTTATTTCAATGAATGGACTGTTCTATATTAAAGGTTGCATGCATGCATTCAATGGCTTGTTGACAAAGAAAATTAATCATGTCTTTTACAAGAATACCCCACAGATAAGCTAGTGACTGAAACAAGAACACCGAACTGAAGGAAACCAAAACAAACCCTACAAAAATCAAAGTAATGGTCATATACGGAAAGGAAAAGAATATATAGTTACCTTCTTCACAGTTTCGGCACTCTGTTTAGAAATATGAACAGTTCCTACAAGATAGACTTTAGACTTTAACTTTGAATTTTTGAGTAAAACAACTTTTCCATCAGTAGGGATTCCAGGTATGCCGTGCTGGTATGGATTATCATCATCATCATGGCCAGAAAATGTGGCTCTCAAGTTTGTTGAAGCACCCTTATGAACAGTTCGAACAAGATACCCTTTAGACTTCAACTTTGAGTTCTTGAGTACAACACCTTTTTTTCCATCAATAGGGATTCCATGAATGCCATGCTGGTATGATCTTGCATAATGATCATCATGGCCAGGAAATGTTGCTCTCAAGTTAGTTAAAGCACCCTTAAGTTGATTGAAAATGTTTGACATTTTTTCTTATAAGAGAATAGTCAGAACTAGAAGATATAACGATAAAAGAGAGAGAACCCATAGGGTATATATAGCGATACCGTAACTTGGTATGCAAGAATAATACTTGTAAATCAATTCATACTAAAAATATCAAACACTAAACATAACCCTAAATACTAGAACTTATAAGCATGCAATTAACCATATCAATCAAAGTTCTATTTTTCCTTTCAGCCACACCATTTTGTTGAGGTGTATAAGGTGCAGTAAATTGATGAATTAAACCATGCTCTTGACAAAAGGATTTAAATTCATTAGGAAAATATTCACCACCACGATCCGAACGTAAAATCTTAATTTCCAGTCCTAATTGTGTCTCTACTTCTGCTTTATATATTTTGAATATGTCAAAAACATCATCCTTAGATTTTATCAAATATGTATAAGCATATCTAGTATTATCCTCTATAAAAGTGACATAATACTTATTTCCACCACGAGTGGCAGAACCATGCAAATCACCCACATCACTGTGTACTAATTCAAGTAAGGAAGAATTCCGTACTACAGACTTATGGGAAATTCTAGTTATCTTTGCTTGCACACATATTTCACATTTAGAAGCATGATCAAAATTGCAATCAGAAATCAAACCTAATTGTTTCATGTTTCTAAGAGAACCATAATTCACATGACCAAACCTAGCATGCCATAAATTAACGAGTCAACAATATAAGCGTAACCATTATTTATTATATTAAGCTTAATCATCCCATTACAAGCATATCCTTGTCCAACAAACACACCATTTTTGGAAAATACAAACTTATTAGACTCATAGGTCGTCTTGAATCCACCTTCATAACAAGGTTAGGAAACAAGGTTCTTTACAATGTCGTGGGACATGTAACACATTAGTAAGAGTAATAGTCTTTCCCGAAGTAAACGAGAGTTCAACAAAGTGCCTTTCCCAATAACTTTGCTTTGTGTTGGCCGTTTGCGGAGACAACTTCGTTTCCTTCTCCACTAACCTAGGTTCGTATGTCTTGTAAAGATTTCTATCCTTGAGATATGGACGGTTTTGCACCATTGTCGTACCACCATCCACCCCGTTTGCCAAAGAATGACATTGGCGGCTTGCACCACGATCACAAGTTTGTCATCGACCATATTTGCCTCCTTTTTCCGGGTTCTCTTTGTTTCTTTTGTTTCTTTTTTGAGACGACATCCACGAGCAAAATAGGGTTTGTCTGAAGTAGCAATTGCCCTTCTTCTTACTCTTCTTGTTGGGATGATGCTTCTTAAAGTGAGTATCATTCTTAGGTTTCAAAGAATTCGGTGTCTTAGATTCTTCTACGCTATTTACCTTAGAATGGTTTTCAGACTGTGAACTATCCTTAAGTTCTCGTTTACGAGAGTCCTCTTCTATTCGAAGATGACGCTGTAATGCCTCTAAATCATAGTCAGTCTTAGCATGCTTAAGTTTCTTCTTATAACCATTCCAAGAAGGGGGAAGACGAGAAATAATAACCCCGACAACAAACGCAGAAGGAAGACCACGGACGGGGCTACGCCCCCAGACCCCTTGATGATAAGGTTGAAAATATTCCAACAAATTGTAGTTAGACAGCTGATGGTTCAAAACCCCAGTGTATATTAAGTAATGTGATCACTTCTTTATTTCAAAATTTTGAATAAGATGGAGATTACAGAAATATTTATTCTGAAAACAATTGACCATGAGATGAAATCCGGCCATCAATAATCGACGGTTTTCAGATTTTCGTTGATTCATAGAGAAGAAAATTTTGTAAACGAATATGCTTGATTTTATTTGTTTGAAAAGAAAAATTAAAGTTAAAAAGAGAAAATAATTACAGAGACCATAAAAGTCGGATTACAAACACATAATAATCCCCCAGTGGTTTTTTGAAGGGAAGAGAGAAATTTATTAGAAGAAGAAGTATGTACAAGTATTGGAGACACGAAAATATTTGCATTTATGTACTCCCTCTGTCCATTTTTATCTGTCCTAATTTCTACTTTGGTCTGTCCATTTTTATCTGTCCACTCTGTTTATAGACATACTTTTCCCTTAAACTATCAAATATACCCTTTATTTTTATAATCCTAAAATCATTTTTAATATCTAAATCTTATATAATATCACCATATTTATGGAAAAAAACTTACTCAATATCTTTGCATTAATTGTCATTCCTTTTTTTAAATAAAAACATTTATGAATAGTTATAAAATTCCTAATAAACTTCTACTTATTTTAACACTAATAATTTAATTTTGGTAATAATATAACATTAAATAGGCTAGTCAAGGGCTAGTCATGACAATTTATAGGATTTCCTTAATATCTTGACTTAGTCAAAGCGGACTCTTAATTTGGGACGGAGGGAGTAATAGGTTAGTTAGGAGAGATTATTTGATGTAATTACTAATTAGCTAACCAAATCCGTTTTGGTATCTCCTATTTAGTGAAAGGGAATCACGTTTTGTAACCCAAGTTTTTAAATAATGCAAAATCTTCATCTTCTCTATTTCGTCGTTTCAACAAAATACTACCAAAGGTAGTAAAAATAAACAAAAGAATTAAAAAAAAAAAAAAAAAAAAACAAGACTCCGGTTTTGCACTGTGCAGGAGAAGTTTACATGTCTCCTATTTCCAGAACTAGAAGCCCAAGTGAGCTAAAAATAAAAATTCCCAGTTATTTAAGATTTGTGCAGCGCTAACAAACTTGAAAGTTCTTTTATCACACCTCCAAACAGCTATGATCTTAATTAAAACAATGATTACGGTAGCAAATGTTGGGTTTTTACTCCTTGGGGAACCAACAGTCCAGGTGTCCCATTATCAAATGTGGGGATCTAGTTAGCAGTGCCTTGTTAAGATATAACAAGTGAAACATCCAGGAGATGTTTATCTTCTTCACTTGTCGTGAAGAAAAGAAAGAGAGGCAGTGGAGAAAGAGAATTAGTGAGGAAGAAAAGTGAAGCCACCATTTTGGTGAGATTTGTACGTAGTTATCTTGAAGAGAAAAAGAAATGGTTCTTGTCAAAGATCCGTTTGGTTCGTTGTGGTGAAGATTGTTCCATCAATTTCCACACCTCTTCAAAGGGGAAAATCTAGGGTTTGCTCAAACTCTAGGAGTAAGTAATCTTACTCTTGCTATTATCAAATTGATACTGAATCTCATCTTATTGGTGAATGAATTGTTGATCCATCCTTAGGGGTGAGTGTAATTAGGCAAATAGGTATCCAAGTGCTATATGCACCTGGAAGTTGTTGTTATCCCCAAATTGGGAGAATTGTGTGTAACCCATTGTTGTTATAGTGGAAGATTTGCTCGCGGTTTTTTACCCTTCACCTTGGAGGGGTTTTTCCACGTAATTGCCGATGTTGTGTGATTGCTTCTATATCGTCATAGTTGTGTATTTTCCACATTTTTGTTTCATTGCTTGTGTAGGTTTCGTATTGTGCATAGCGTCTCGAATTTAGTAAGTCTCCCCAAACAGCAAACCTATTATACCCTCCAAACACCTTTTTTTTTTTTTTGAAGCATGCACTTTATTAAAAGGAAATTAGTTTACAATTTGTCGTGGGTATATCGTACCCACAGAATCAGGAAATAAAATTTGACTAATAAAAAATGGGATTGTCTAGTCCCATATTTTGGCTGATGAACTTCCCATTTGACTTCCATCTGGCGCATGATTGGCCATACCATCTGCTGCTGAATAGCAGCCTGATGGATCTGTCGAAATCTAATTTTTATTTCCTCAACCATCCCTGATATGTGCTTGGGGGGGGTGATGAAGCGCAAAAGGTTCTCCGAGTCAGTTTCAAAGAGAACTCTTGGCCATTGCCTTTCTGTTGTTGTTCTTGAATAGCAGAGGCCAAATTTCTGCACTTAAGGCAGTCGTAATTCCTAGTGGCTGAGCTAGAGCCATTAAAGTTCGTGCATTGGAATCTCTGCAGATGAACCCTGCCCCTGCAAAACTTGGGTGACCTCTGGCTGCTCCATCTGTGTTAATCTTAATCCAGTTGATGTTCGGAACGGACCATCTCACCGATATTGTTGATATCCTTTTGTCTTCTGTTGGGTGGTTAAATATCGGTGCATCTCCTGGCATGATTGGTGGTGAGGAATCTAGTACAGCGGAGAATTCTTGTTGCATTTTTTGTGCCAAGACTAAGATTTCTTCCGAAGTTGTTTGCTTTTGTTGGCATATCAGATCATTCTTAGCTAGCCATAAGATCCATAATAGAAAACAGAAAGAGGAGATTACAGATGTTGATGCAGATTGTTGAAAGATTTGGGAAATGGTTGTCTTGGGGGTTAAGGTGAGAGTGGGGGAGGCATTGGAGTTTGGTGTATTTGAAAGTTGAGTGAGTAAGGTGTTCCAAGATGTAGTTGCCGTTGGACAATGAATTAGAATGTGACTTGCCAATTTTAGATCAGCGTTGCATCTAGGGCATATGTCCAAGTTGGTCAAATGGATGTGATGTAAGAGGGAGAAGGTTGGTAGTCCTTCATTGATTGCTTTCCACAAGAAAAGTCGAATTTTTGGTGGATATGATAATGTCCATAATAATTTGGTAGGTGGTAGAGGGGTGTGAGTTGGTTGACCATGGGTTAGACATTTGTATCCCGATGAGGTGGTGTAGTTTCTAGATTTGGAGTGTGGCCATATAATTTTATCCTGGGGGCTTTTTTGGGGAAGGTGGATGTTTATGATTTTTTGGACTATAGGATTAGGAAGGGTGCTTAATTTTTTCCTGATTTCAGGAATGAGAGATTGGGTCGATGATATCTACTACCATTCAGATTGGGTAACATTGGTACCCTACAAACACCTGGTTATTACCTTCTTTCCATAATAATAAAAAAAAAAAAAAAAAAAAAGCAAAATATATATAATAACCTTCTATTTGCTCACCCTACTTCCTAAATTACAAATGATCTTGGAAACGAACCGGAAAAGAGAAGAATAGTATTTCCTAATACGTACTAAGCTACATTTTCTTTATTAGGGTGCGGTCGATAACTCGATCCGAAAATAACATTCTTCATAAGTAGTCGATCATGACCTATCGGTGCGGTCGATACACAAAATTGGTTAAAAAGATCAAAATCAACAATTCTTGGGTGAAAATGACATTTAGATTTTGATAGTGTTTAAATGGATAAAAATGTAAAAATAGCCAGGATGTAAACAGTTTCATCCTGCCCATTTTCAAATACTTTTTCTTATTTTTAATTTACATCACGATGCATCCAGTTTCATCCTTACTATTTTTTAAGTTTAAGTCATGATGAATCCAGTTTCATCCTTGCTATTTTTTTAGGGGGAAAAATATGGCTAGCCCAATTTTGGAATTTTTTATGAACCATTTTTTGGGGACCATGGTTTTTTTGAGGGGACCATGGTCTTATTAGGCCACCTTCCCTCTAGTTATAACGGGTGTCCTAATGCGTTGAAATTACTAACCTACCCTTAACCTAATTTAATATAAAACCAACCTAATAATATATATATAACCACCACCTCCTCCCACCACCACCGCCCATCACCGCCGATTACTACCACCACCACCTCTGATTACCACCACCACCTCCTCCTATCACCACCGCCCACCACCGTTGATTACCACCACCACCACCTCCTCCCACCACCGCCGCCGATTACCACCGCCCACCTCCTCCGATTATCACCACTACCAACCACCGATTACCACCACCACCACCTCTATATGTGTATAGCTTATTTAAATCTTTAACAAAGATATTCTCACAAACCCATTACTTGTCATTTATTTTTGGTTGAAAAAATGGGAAGTAATCATCAAAATGAGTTGAAAATGGAAGTTGTGAGAGTTTTAATGGAGGTTACAGTGTTGATTTCGGTTAGAACGTGTTTTATAGTTTCCCTAGGTTCTTAACCGAACTCCCTGAACTGAAGAACACTAAGAACAGTTCGTTCTATATGCTTTATAACTATGTTACTGAACTGACGAGTTCGGTTGTTTCGCATAAATGCATAAAACTACCATGTAACCGAACTCTAGGGTTAAAAACATAAGAAAAAAAGTTGTCATGTAACCGAACTCACTGCTTTTTCCCATTATTTTTATTTCTCTTATAACCGAACTCTATCAACTTTGTTCGGTTGTTTCGCAAAAATTTTAAAACGCCATGTAACCGAACTCTAGGTTAAAAACATAAGAAATTTTTGCTTGTTAAGTTCGGTTGGTTGTGTGCTTGATTTCAAGTTTGCGAAACAACCGAACTTATTAAATCTTAGTTCGGTTGATCGCAAAGCATGCAGTTTGCGAACCAACCGAACCTTATACACTTAGTTAAAATTTATTTATACGTAAAGTTCTAAGTTAGTTGCGAACCAACCGAACATAACGTTGCATTTCGTAACTTCCATTAATACGGAGTTCTAACCCGCGTGTTTGGATCAAGCAACCGAACTACACCTTCAAACTAGTTCTAAGCATTACTTGTTCATCTCAAAAGGCAACCGAACTACACCTTGAGATGAGTTCGGTTACTTGTTCATCCTCACAAACCAACCGAACTACACCTTTCGAATGAGTTCGGTTACTTGTTCTTCATATAAAGTAAACGAACTGTTCAAAATCCAGTTCAAAATTTTACATTTTTAGGGAAGTTTTTATCAATTTAACATACATTATCTAAGTTTGGAGCATACATGTTCACCCAAATACTCTTCCTCCGTTTGTGGTTGATAAAATCCATCACTTGAATACTCAAAGGGGGTGAATTGGAAAAAAAAATTACTTTCCATGTTTTTCTCCTTCATCTTCTCTAACTCTACTCTCACAATAATTCTACTCAACTAATAATAAACCCATCTTTTAATTTAATCTCACTAATTGTTTTTAACTAAATCATTTCACTAATCATAACTTAAAATTAATTAAGAGGGTAGATTAGGTATTAAATAAATAACTAGATATGGGGTGACCTAGAATTACGTCCAATGTCTTTACCCAAAATAAAACCATGGTCCCAAAAAAAAACCATGGTCCCCAAAAAACCGTTCTTTTTTATGTTAGGAGCCCACCATTAAGATACCCTATATTAGAAACCCAAAATTAGTTTTAGAACTACTAGTTTTACTATAATGACCTTTTACTATAGTAATTATTTTATTTTTGTATTTGTAATTATCCAATTCCAGTCAAAAACCAAAGATTTAGGATTTTAAATTTAATTAAGACCATGAAAAATATTTGAGCAATCCTAATACCTAAAATAACTCTTTTGACTTTTCGAATTTTACTCCCTAAAATAACTTCTTTGAACTTCCAAATTTTACTCCCTAAAATATTTCCTTTTATCTTAATAACGACTATTTATTTGTCAAAACCTAAATAAATACTCCATGTATTCTTGTAACCGACCAAAAAATCTCAATTATCACTGTGGGAGATTTCGGAAAATCCAATTTTCACTCATACATTTATTGGTGAAAATTGGAAGGAAAAAAATCCAATCAAAATAACTCCAATTATCACCTTGTGAATATGTGAGAATCACATTTTTTCACAAATTGGTAAAATAATAATTCCAATTATCACCGAAATTGGTGAAAATTACAATGATGAAAATTCATGTTTCCACATGCGAAATTGGTGATATTCTAATTCCCACAAATTGATAAAAGTTTTCTTAGAAAACTCGACTTATCACCTCATCTGATATTCGTGAAAATGGTAATTATCACCCATATTTACATAACCCTAGAAGGAAGAAAATTAATCTGAATCTATTTAGGGAGATAAAAACCAAACTAATTTTCAAATCTTCTCCACGAAAATTCACATTCATCCCCTTCTACACTTTCTCCGTAACGTCGATGTTTTCAGTTCATTTTACTGATCTGTCTATTTCACTGATCATACTAGTATAACAGTGATATCAAAATGGAAAGACAAATTTTATGCTGATCATACAACTAGCATGAATCTATACTTTAAATAACGAATCCATTTGTTGTTGATAACTTAATGTTCTTGTTTTCCAATCCACGGAGCAGTACCTTGATCTCGATCATTTTTCCAATTCTTTGAAATATAGAAAAGCAATTAAAATGACAACTCAAATGGAGACAAACAATGAATTAAAGAAGGCGTAATCTAAACACCGTAACATAAATTTATTTCTTAATTAAAAATACACGGAATCTTATATGGAAGAGAAAGTAATTGGGGAGGAGTAAATAAGGCAGGATTCTTAGAAAAACATGGTAGCCTAATTTTTAAATTTCCCAATTAATGGGAATAAACCTTACTAGCCGAAAATTATGGGAGTAATCTTATTTGGCAAATTTTATGGTAACAGCTTTCATTGACCGGATTTATTTATTTTTGAAAGCATTTATATTAAATTTGTAACTACTTAAGGTTAATTTAGTCCTACCCAAAATGTGAAAAACCTAAATTCAATCTAAACTACTAATCTTAACCGTAGATCTTTTATTTTGGGCTACACATATATATATAATCTTAATGATGGGTTTCTGAAAGAGAGGAACCAAACTTGGGTTCCTCAGAAATTTCCACGTTTTAGAAATACCCCTTGATTAGTGAAGTAGCTCATCTATTATGGGACAAAATTTAAAACCAACTAGCTCATCTAATTTGGGACGGAGGGAGAACTATAACTCTTAACTCACATCAAATATAAAAGATATGTTTATTATTATTGGACAAACATCGAACGCAATAAGAAAGCAACAGTCTGCAATAACAACAACCCAGAGATTATCGTTAATGCAGGGGTCATACCCCAATTTATTTAAGTTACATAAGACTTTTATTTTTATTTAGGAAACATGTAATGATACAGTTATCATCACCACACATAAGTATACTTGCAACGCCCACACATAGATAATGTCTGTCTCATAGTAGAGACATCCAGTCCACAGTTGAATACTTAACACTGGATGTTAATACTCCTCCATCCAACAGGGCTGCACATACGAGCATTACCGGTGAGAGTAAAAACGCCCCCACCTAGACAATTCCCGGTGTTGTACATTCTAGCAGTTTGACCGGTGTAAGAAAATGAGTAACCACCCATATACAAAAGGTTTGTGCATCCACAATTACTATAGGTTTGACTTTCGCCACCGCAACCTCCTAAACGATATACTGTCAAGGAACTTGCATTTGCCAGTTCACTTACTACAGCCATGAGGACAAAAGCCATCAATAGCACAGAGAGCAAGTTCTTAGTGGATGCCATTGCTATGTGAAGGAGCTTATGGATTGGCTTTTGAAAATAGAAAGCAAAATGAGAAATTATTAGGTTTCTTGAAATTGTGTGTTCCCTTATGAAATTGGATGAACTTATTTATAGTAAAATGTTGAAAGAACGATACAAGAGTGACAGAACGTGACTCAGGTTTGTTGATGGAAAAAACTTCAACAATTTTATTTGTTTTGTTTTTTTAAAAAAAAGAAGACTTCAACAAAGTCGGGAAGAAATAATAGCCAAGCCAATGACAAGTGACTCAGGTTTAATGCGGCAATAGAAGGTCTGATGTTCCACCTAAGAACACGACATACAAATCCCCGGCGTGTTTTAAATCCCCGTCACCTGGTCTCAATATTTTGATATTATTCAACAACCAATCCTTGTACAACTCTAAGAGCTTCTCCAATGGAATGTATGTGAAGATAAATGTCTAAGTCTACATAGGATAGACACTCATTTTCCCTAAAAATCTTCTCCAACCCATCTTTTTAAATCAATGTGAAAATTACATGGCTTAATTTTTGTTAGACATTGTCAAGGTGAATGTCAAGTTTTAGACATTCACCTTGACAATGTCAAGCTATCCTAGTAAACTTTTGTTTCCTAAAATTAATTCCAATTTATTAAATAGTCCTCTTTAGGTGTAATAAAATCTAAAATTTACTAAAAATAAAAAATGCATTTAATTCATAAAAAATCACAACAACACCATTGGAGATGAAATGTTTTTTCTCCCTAAATTTAAGGAAAAATTGGAATGAGGATGTCTTGTTTGGGTTGCCACCTAGGAAACACACACAACCACCATTGGAGAAGCTCTAAGCATTTGTAAGAGATTGCACTCATATATTGAGCCTTTTTTAATGCACTTTGCTGATTTGGAAAGATACAAAAATCTTTTTCTCTCTGCTCTCCAAAAACGTATTCTCTTTAACGCTGAAAACCTTAGCCTTTTGAAATCTTTTCTGCTCAGATCTGTTCCATGGAACAGGTCTGAGCAGATTATCAACATCAAATCACCTTGTTTCATCTTTTCTTTTATTCTCCCTTTCGTTAGTTTTAATCTTATTTTCAGAGATTTTTAGGATTCTTTTTGTATTTTAGATCTAGTCTTTTGAGTTCAGTGGGGTGGTGATCTTCTTCAGCATCAAGAGTTTCTTCATAGACTTCATCTTCTTCTACATCATCTTTAACAGAGCAGCGAGTAACCGGTTCAAGACCGAGATTCGACAACGTTTTGAGGCACAGATTCGGCAAGTATCCACCGATTCAGACACCGATTCCGATAGTTTTTTACCAAGTTAGAGCATGTGTTACCTTTGTTACTTTATTATTGATTTAAACCTTGAGAAATGGTTGGATCTCTCAATGATCCTAACACTTCTGCTAGATGCAGATATGTTAATAGGTTTGGCTTTGTTTCCAAACCATAAATGGCCATTTAACTTTGTCCTGTTACCTTTGTTACATTTGATTCAGATACAGGAAATGGTTGAAAATCAGTTGACGAATTCCTATTGTAACTCTTTAGTTTGCTTTGCTTTGATGAACATAAGATCGATAGATCGTTGTGCTCGACTCAGTAGACTCAGTAATGTAACCGATCCCATTATTGGGTTTTATCTTTAATATAATTTAGGGTTTTATGAAAAAAAAAAAAAAAAAGTGTAAGTTTCAATAAAACTTAACAGCGTTACAAGAGGTGAATCCTTGAACTTTGAGAAATTCAAGAAGTTGAACGTTCATGTAACTTTGGACGGTTCCCGGCGAGAGACAAAAATTATTAGCGTTCCAAGAGGTGAATCCTTGAACTGTAATAAAGAAGAGAACTAGTGTGGACATAAAGTATATACACTTGATTACCAAAAATGCTAATTCAAGCATTCAACTCTCTGTTATCTAGAAGTTTTGTATTAATAAATATTAATTGTACTTAGGCAGCTGATGTTTCAAAACCCCAGTGTATATTAAGTAATGTGATCACTTCTTTATTTCAAAATTTTGAATAAGATGGAGATTACAGAAATATTTAATCTGAAAACAATTGACCATGAGTTGAAATCCGGCCATCAATATCGACGGTTTTCAGATTTTCGTTGATTCATAGAGAAGAAAATTTTGTAAACGAATATGCTTGATTTTATTGATTATGGACTAATCCATCACACTTTCTAGTTCCAATGCTTTATCCCCAAGAAGTAACCCCAGAAACATAGTAAGTAAATAATCATGTTTGCATGCTAGCTAAATTTTCGAAGTTTGAAGCTCAATCAACCCCGTGATACTCTACTTTCTTTTCTTTTGTTTGAAAAGAAAAATTAAAGTTAAAAAGAGAAAATAATTACAGAGACCATAAAAGTCGGATTACAAACACATAATAATCTCCCAGTGGTTTTTTTTAAAGGGAAGAGAGAAATTTATTAGAAGAAGAAGTATGTACAAGTATTGGAGACACGCAAATATTTGCATTTATGCAATAGGTTAGTTAGGAGAGATTATTTGATGTAGAGGAGGGATCCCTCACACTTTTATTATCACACTATCTCACACATTGAGCGTTATTTTTGTGAACAAAAATTTTGGGGATATGATCATCTTACCAAGTTTACATACCTACCAAAAATGAGGGTATTTCGAGACATATAACACCACTATCTACTACTTTGAAAATGAGCCGTTGAAAATCAACGGATTTCTGACCGTCGAAATTAAGACCGGTAGATTATGAGGTTTCATATTTCGGAATGTGCTCATTTTTGGTAGGGATATAGAACTTGGTAAGAGGAACATATCCCTAAAATATTAGCTTCAAATCCATTACGGTTTGGTTTTATTCGCAAAATGACGTCCAACGTGTGAGATAGTGTGATAATAAAAATGTGAGGGATCCTCCCTCTTTGATGTAATTACTAATTAGCTAACCAAATATGTTTTGGTATCTCCTATTTAGTGAAAGGGAATCACGTTTTGTAACCCAAGTTTTTAAATAATGCAAAATCTTCATCTTCTCTATTTCGTCGTTTCAACAAAATACCAGGGGCGTATCCATGTGAAGGCACACTTAGGCACGTGCCCAACCAAAATTTAGCTAAAAAATCTTTACCTATTAATATTTTGCGGGATATTTCCTAGATTTTTTTCTTTTTTAGATTTTGTTCAAGGAAAATAGGTAACAAAACAGATTACAGAATATTTTCTAGCTAACAAAATACTCGTAATCAACGCATATATGGTATTTTTAGCCATAAAATAGGTAAAAAACTAAGACATTCCTAGGTTACGGTTTGCAAGTTTATGTATTTTAGGCTTTAACAGAATATTTTCTAGCTAACAAGATATTCGTAATCAACGCATATATGGTATTTTTAGTTATAAAATAGGTAAAAACGAAGACATTCCTAGGTTACGGTTTGCAAGTTTATGTATTTTAGGCTTTTACTCTATTCCACGCTACCATTTAGAAAAGTATTTGTGATCTTGTTAAAAGAATGGTTGAGAAAAAAAAAGATCATTTAAAAGATTAAAAAGATCAAGTGTACCCATTGGTTTATTTGCTTTTGACGTTAGCGTTGCTCTTACCAGTTGCTCCTGCTACCGTAGAAATAGTATTTTCCGGTATGAAAATTGTGAAGACTCGGCTACGCAATCAAATGGAAGATGAGTGGATGAATGATAATTTTCTTTGTTATATTGAAAAAGACATTTTTGATGCTATTGATAACAAGGTTATCATACGACGGTTCCATAAAATGAAAAATCGTCATGGAGAGTTACCAAATGTGTTAACTTAATAAAGAGATTATTAATAAAGGAAAATAAAATAGTGATTTTTTTATAAAGTGCCTCTACCATCATAAAGTTCTGGATCCGCCACTGCAAAATACTACCAAAGGTAGTAAAAAAAAAAAAGAATTCAAAAAAAAAAAAAAAACAAGACTCCGGTTTTGCACTGTGCAGGAGAAGTTTACATGTCTCCTATTTCCAGAACTAGAAGCCCAAGTGAGCTAAAAATAAAAATTCCCAGTTATTTAAGATTTGTGCAGCGCTAACAAACTTGAAAGTTCTTTTATCACACCTCCAAACAGCTATGATCTTAATTAAAACAATGATTACGGTAGCAAATGTTGGGTTTTTACTCCTTGTGGACCCAACAGTCCAGGTGTCCTCTTATCAAATGTGGGGGAGCTAGTTAGCAGTGCCTTGTTAAGATATAACAAGTGAAACATCCAGGAGATGTTTATCTTCTTCGCTTGTCGTGAAGAAAAGAAAGAGAGGCAGTAGAGAAAGAGAATTAGTGAGAAGAATAGTGAAGCCACCATTTTGGTGAGATTTGTACGTAGTTATCTTAAAGAGAAGAAGAAATGGTTCTTGTCAAAGATCCGTTTGGTTCGTTGTGGTGAAGATTGTTCCATCAATTTCCACATCTCTTCAAAGGGGGAAATCTAGGGTTTGCTCAAACTCTAGGAGTAAGTAATCTTACTCTTGCTATTGTCAAATTGATCTCGAATCTCATCTTATTGGTGAATGAATTGTTGATCCATCCTTAGGGGTGAGTGTAATTAGGCAAATAGGTATCCAAGTGCTATATGCACCTGGAAGTTGTTGTTATCCCCAAATTGGGAGAAATGTGTGTAACCCATTGTTGTTATAGTGGAAGATTTGCCCGTGGTTTTTTACCCTTCACCTTGGAGGGGGTTTTCCACGTAATTGCCGGTGTTGTGTGATTGCTTCTATATCGTCATAGTTGTGTATTTTCCGCATTTGTGTTTCATTGCTTGTGCAGGTTTCGTATTGCGCATAGCGGCTCGAATTTAGTAAGTCTCCCCAAACATCAAACCTATTATACCCTCCAAACACCTTTTTTTTTAAGCATGCATTTTATTAAAAGGAAATTAGTTTACAATTTGTCGTGGGTATGTCGTACCCACAAAATCAGGAAATAAAATTTGACTAATAAAAAATGGGATTGCACTGGTCCCATATTTTGGTTGATGAACTTCCCATTTGACTTCCATTTGCCGCATGATTGGCCAAACCATCTGCTGCTGAAATCTAATTTTTATTTCCTCAACCATCCCTGATATGTGCTAATTAAGGTGGTGGTGTTGGGTGGGTGGGAACTGATGAAGCGCAAAAGGTTCTCCGAGTCAGTTTCAAAGAGAACTCTTGGCCATTGCGTTTCTGTTGTTGTTCTTGAAGCCAATAGCAGAGACCGAGTTTCTTCAGTTTAGGCAATCGTAATTCCTAGTGGCTGAGCTAGAGCCATTAAAGTTCGTGCATTGGAATCTCTGCAGATGAACCCTGCCCCTGCAAAACCTGGGTGACCTCTGGCTGCTCCATCTGTGTTAATCTTAATCCAGTTGATGCTCGGAATGGACCATCGCATCGATATTGTTGATATCCTTTTGTCTGTTGTTGGGTGGTTAAATATCGGTGCATCTCCTGGCATGCTTGGTGGTGAGGAATCTAGTGCAGCGGAGAATTCTTGTTGCATTTTTTGTGCCAAGACTAAGATTTCTTCCGAAGTTGTTTGCTTTTGTTGGTATATCAGATCATTCCTAGCTATCCATAAGGTCCATAATAGAAAACAAAAAGAGGAGATTACAGATGTTGACGCAGATTGTTGAAAGATTTGGGAAATGGTTGTCTGGGGCGTTAAGGTGAGAGTGGGGGAGGGATTGGAGTTTGGTGTATTTGAAAGTTGAGTGAGTAAGGTGTTCCAGGATGTAGTTGTCGTTGGACAATGAATTAGAATTTGACTTTCCAATTCTAGATCAGCGTTACATCTAGGGCATATGTCCGAGTTGGTCAAATGGATGTGATGTAAGAGGGAGAAGGTTGGTAGTCCTTCATTGATTTCTTTCCAAAGGAAAAGGCGAATTTTTGGTGGACATGGTAAAGTCCATAGAAATTTGGTAGGTGGTAGAGGGGTGTGAGTTGGTTGACCATGGGTTAGACATTTGTATCCCGATGAGGTGGTGTAGTTTCCAGATTTGGAGTGTGGCCAGATAATTTTTTCCTGGGGGCTTTTTTGGGGAAGGTGGATGTTTATGATTTTTTGGACTATAGGATTAGGAAGGGTGCTTAATTTTTCCTGATTTCAGGAATGAGAGATTGGGTCGATGATATCTACTACCATTCGGATTGGGTAACATTGGTACCCTCCAAATACCTGGTTATTACTTTTTTCCATATCAAAAAAAAAAAAAAAACAGCAAAATGTATATAATAACCTTTTATTTGCTCACGCTACTTCCTAAATTACAAATGATCTTGGAAACGAACCGGAAAAGAGAAGAATAGTATTTCCTAATACGTACTAAGCTTCATTTTCTTTATTAGGGTGCGGTCGATAACTCGATCCGAAAATAACATTCTTCATAAGTATTCAATCATGACCTATGAGTGCGGTCGACACAAAATTGGTTAAAAAGACCAAAATCAACAATTCATGGGTGAAAATGACATTTAGATTTTGATATTGTATAAATGGACAAAAATGTAAAAATAGCCAGGATGTAAACAGTTTTATCCTGCCCATTTTCAAATACTTTTTCTTATTTTTAATTTACATCACGATGCATCCAGTTTCATCCTTACGATTTTTGAAGTTTAAGTCATGATGAATCCAGTTTCATCCTTGCTATTTTTTTAGGAGGAAAAATATGGCTAGCCCAATTTTGGAATTTTTTATGTTAGGAGCCCGCCATTAAGATACCCTATATTAGAAACCCAAAATTAGTTTTAGAACTACTAGTTTTACTATAATGACCTTTTACTATAGTAATTATTTTATTTTTGTATTTGTAATTATCTAGTCAAAAACAAAATATTTAGGATTTTAAATTTAATTAAGACCGTGAAAAATATTTGAGCAATCCTAATCCCTAAAATAACTCTTTTGACTTTTCGAATTTTACTCCCTAAAATAACTCCTTTGAACTTCCAAATTTTACTCCCTAGAATATTTCATTTTATCTTAATAGCGGCTATTTATTTGTCAAAACCTAAATAAATTCTGCATGTAATCTGTAACCGACAAAAAAATCTCAATTATCACTGTGGGAGATTTCAGAAAAATCCAATTTTCACTCATACATTTATTGGTGAAAATTGGAAGGAAAAAAATTCAATCAAAATAACTCCAATTATCACCGTGTGAATATGTGTGAATCACAATTTTTCACAAATTGGTAAAATAATAAATCCAATTATCACCGAAATTGGTGAAAATTACAATGATGAAAATTCATGTTTTCACATGCGAAATTGGTGATATTCTAATTCCCACAAATTGATAAAAGTTTTGTTAGAAAACTCGACTTATCACCCCATCTGATATTCGTGAAAATGGTAATTATCACCCATTTACATAACCATAGAAAGAAGAAAATTAATCTGAATCTATTAAGGGAGATAAAAACCAAGCTAATTTTCTAATCTTCTCCACAAAAATTCACATTCATCCCCTTCTGCACTTTCTCCGTAACGTTGATGTTTTCAGTTCATTTTACTGATTTGTCTATTTCACTGATCATACTAGTATAACAGTGATATCAAAATGGGAAAGACAAATTTTATGATGATCATACAACTAGCATGAATCTATATTTTAACTAACAAATCTACTTGTTGTTGATAACTTAATGTTCTCGTTTTCCAATCCACGGAGCAGTACCTTGATCTCGATTACTTTTCCAATTCTTTGAAATATAGAAAAGCAATTAAAATGCCAACTCAAATGGAGACAAACAATGAATTAAAGAAGGTGTAATCTAAACATCGTAACATAAATTTATTTCTTAATTAAAAATACACGGAATCTTATGTGGAAGAGAAAGTAAATGTGGAGGAGTTTTAAGGAAGGATTCTTAGAAAAACATGGTAGCCTAATTTTCAAATTTCCCAATTAATGGGAATAAACCTTACTAGCCGAAAATTATGGGAGTAATCTTATTTGGAAAATTTTATTGTAACAGATTTCATTGACCGGATTTATTTATTTTTGAAAGCATTTATATTAAATTTATAACGGGGAAAATATCTCTAGCCCTTTTTTTCAATTTTCTTTATGATAAGCCCACCATTTAGATACTAAATATTTAAAACCCATAATTAGTTTCAAGGTTACTAGGTTTACAATACTAACCCTTTTGCTATATTAATTATCTTGTTTTTATTATAATAATTATCCGTTTTTACTCTATCCTGAAAAGTGAAAAAGTCAAAAACAAAAAAAAAAACGGAAATTTAGGAAAATCCCCAACATAATTTAGACCGATTTCCTAAAAGAACTCCCTAAAATAATTTTTTTGATTGTCCTATATTAACTCCCTAAATTTACTCTTTCTTTATTACGTACTATTCTCTTCCTTTCCGACAGACCTAAAATTTTTTGTGAAAAAAAATACGTGATATTCTCTTCCTTCCCCAAAGACCTAAAATTCTTTGTAAAAAAAAAAAAAACTCAACTATCACCATGGGTGGTTAATAAAAAAATAAAAAGTCAATTATCACAACAAAAAATTAGGGAAAAAATCAATTATCACCATAAAAATTAAGGAAAATTCTAGTTTTCACCGGAAGTGATTGGTGAAAATACCAATCTTTCGTGATAACTCTGTGAAAATTGTGATTATCATGGCATATTAAAATATTAATTTTCACAACTTAGTGATAATTGTAATTTTCATCTGTATGTTTGTGTGTAGTTACGTTAAACGAAATTCCTAATGATCAGTTTAATTAATTCAATTATAAACAACAATCAATAATAAAGAACCAAATATTAACATGATTTTCATTACGCTATCGCTAGGATTACTATGACAGTGTCGTGGATGTGTTGAATCCACTAAGAAACACCTTGATTTTCCATTTTTTTTGAAATGCGGAAGAAAAGCAATTGAAAAAACTGCTTCATAAAGAGTATATGAAAGAGCAATGAACTACGAATTAAAGGTGTAATCTAAACACCGTGTTTCTTGTAATCATAAAATTTATTTCTTAATTAAGAGTATACGAAGTAAGGAGGAAGAGAAATAATTGACGAGAGTTAAATGAATCATGCGAGAGAAAAAAGTGGTAGCACAATCTTTAAATTTCTTAATTAATGGGAATAACTTTAACTAGCCGAAAATTAAGAAAGTAATCTTAGTTGCGAAAAATATGGTAACAAATTTAATTGATCAGATTTTTTTCTTAAAATATTTATATTAATAATTCTTAACTAATTAAAGTTAATTCAGTCCTACACAAATTATGAAAAATTTAAATTCAATCTAAACTATAATCTCAACCATAGATCTTATAAATTGGGCTACACATATATACAATCTTAATGATGGGTTTCTAGAAGAGAGATGAACCAAACATGGGTTCATCAGAAATTTCCACAATTTGTAACTACTTAAGGTTAATTTAGTCCTACCCAAAATGTGAAAAATCTAAATTCAATCTAAACTACTAATCTTAACCATAGATCTTGTATTTTGGGCTACGCATATATATAATCTTAATGATGGGTTTCTGAAAGAGAGAGGAACCAAACTTGGGTTCCTCAGAAATTTCCACGTTTTAGAAATACCCCTTGATTAGTGAAATAGCTCATCTATTATGGGACAAAGTTTATAACCAACTAGCTCATCTAATTTGGGACGGAGGGAGAACTATAACTCTTAACCACATCAAATATAAAAGATATGTTTATTATTATTGGACAAACATCGAACGCATTAAGAAAGCAACAGTCTGCAATAACAACAACCCAGAGATTATCGTTAATGCGCGGGTCATACCCCAATTTATTTAAGTTACATAAGACTTTTATTTTTATTTAGGAAACATGTAATGATATAGTTATCATCACCGCACATAAGTATACTTGCAACGCCCACACATAGATAATGTCTGTCTCATAGCAGAGACATCCAGTCCACAGTTGAATACTTAACACTGGATGTTAATACTCCTCCATCCAACAGGGCTGCACATACGAGCATTACCGGTGAGAGTAAAAACGCCCCCACCAAGACAATTCCCGGTGTTGTACATTCTAGCAGTTTGACCAGTGTAAGAAAAAGGTTTGTGCATCCACAGTTACTATATGTTTGACTTTCGCCACCGCAACCTCCTAGACGGTACACTGTCAATGAGCTTGCATTTGCCAATTCACTTACTACAGCCATGAGGACAAAAGCCATCAATAGCACATAGAGCAAGTTCTTAGTGGATGCCATTGCTATGTGAAGGAGCTTATGGACTGGCTTTTGAAAATAGAAAGCAAAATGAGAAATTATTAGGTTTCTTGAAATTGTGTGTTCCCTTCTGAAATTGGATGCACGTATTTATAGTAAAATGTTGAAAGAACGCTAGAAGAGTGACATAACGTGCATGTAAAAAAACTAGTGGGTAATATCATTCAGAAGAAGATATCTTCATTGATGGAAACAACTTCAACAATTTTATTTGTTTAAAAAAAAAAAAAAGAAGACTTCAACAAAGTCGGGCAGAAATTATAGCCAAGCCAATGACAAGTGACTCAGGTTTAATGCGGTAATAGAAGGTCTGATGTTCCACCCAAGAACACGACAGACAAACAAGAAAAACAGGTTTATCGACCAAGGAGTCTACGGACTTAAAAGAATTTTAACAAATTTTTAAACGTTGGGGCAGATTTCCATCATTACATCCCGTGTTGGGGCATTTTTCCAATTTTCCTTAAATTTCTGATTTAACGCATGGTTCGGTTCTTGAAAATAAAACGGAAAATGGATCATTTGTCCAAATATTTTTAAAACCTGGTTCAAATGGACGAGTAAAAATTAGTATGGGTGAAATGGACAAATTTTTTTTAGCAAGGATGAAACTGGATTCATCCAGACTTAAACTTAAAAAATAGCAAGGATGAAACTGGATGCATCCTGATATATATTAAAAAAAGAAAAAGTATTTGAAAATGGGTAGGATAAAACTGTTTAAATCATGACTGTTTTTATATTTTTGTCCATTTAAACAGTATCAAAATCTAGATGTCTTTTTCACCCAGGATTTATTGATTTTGGTCTTTTTAACCAATTTTGTGAAAATAAAATACATATCTTCCGAATTTTGCTCATTATTATATTTTTGTTTTTCCTAGTTAGTAATAACAAACGGTATTGTTTTATGTTGTACTATGTTTTCGGGGATTTTTTTTTGCACCATACAAAAAAAGGCCCTGTGACTAAGTTTGCACAGGGAACCTTTGGAATCCGAGTCGGCTCCTATACAACTTCTACCATTTTTCATTATGTTGCTAACCTGATGGCCAAGGGTATGCATGTGCTGTCTGCGTAAATAAATGCGGGAACTAAACATGCATTGTACGGTGAGTAAACAAAAATTAACAGTTATATCCAGAGAAGTGCATCCTTGTACAGTTCTAAAGAAGAAGACCAGTGTGTTGTGGACATAACAAACATGGGTCGTGAGCGTTCATCTTCTCAGTCGCACTGCCTCATACACTTGATTAGCAAAAATATTAATCCAAGTATTCAACTATCTTTATTTCCTAACTTTGAATAAGATGGCGTTTATAACAGAGATGTTTAATTAGAATACAATCCAAGTACATTACGTTTTTGAAACGGCACAATATATATATCAATACATGAACCATCGAGAATACCGTCATGATGGGCCTTGCATTTCCAGGATTAGCACATGATGTTTTTGGGTCCGACTTATATCAGAGAGCGAGAGCGATTTTCGTTGGCTTTATTGAGAAAAGAATATGCCTCTTTTCATTGTTCGAAAGGACGACAATAGATAAGATGGCATAAACCAGTGGATAATATCACCGAGAAGAGGATATTGTACATAAATATGCCTTTTTTCGGTTGATTAATTAATCGAAAGGATGCTTCAACAAAGTCGGCCAGAAATTATCAGTCAAAGCCATCGACAAAGTGTCCCAGCTTTACTGCAATGATAGTGATCTTCTACGAACCAAAGACGAAAGAAAAAAATGAAACATGATTCACTACTCAAACCCGAGTTTTTTGATGAACAATCAGACAACATCTTTCGGTTTAAAGGTTGTAACTACTGGAAATCCAGTTGTACACCCAAGTAAATTAGAAGACCGATCTAAGACATGATAAGTGTTTTGAAATTAGAAAATCTTTATTTATTAATCACCAAGGAGTGAAAATACAAGTTCTTCAATATAAGGAAACCCAAATCTCACTCTCTAAGCTAAGCTCTCCCCTCTCTCCAAAATCCGATCCCTCATGCTTTGCCCAAGGACCTCTATTTATAGGACAATCAACCCCAATAATGGTGTACAACTCGTTTTACTTCGCTACGTTCTCGTGGAGGTGCCTTATACTTCGCCCAGCCATTGTCTATAAAGTTTTTCCCCTTCTTTCGCGGACAACTCTGGGTGCTGTCGGGACAGCTGTCTCTTTTCTTGCTCGATAATTTACTTACCTCGCATGTTATCTTTTCGGCCAAGTTAGCTTATTTCGCATATCCTTACTCCGTGATTAGTATCTTGTAGGGTACTTCACTGATCCTTCGTAGCTTAGATACTTCTTGTAAGTCACTTCGTTATAGGATGCTTCTTCTTCGTGCTTCGTGATGCGGCGAGATAACTCTGACATTCGATTTGACAATTCACTGACTGAGAATCATCAGTCCTATTCATTGTCTTCCTGTGCAGCCACGTGGCGAGTCTATTTTGTGCACCTACATTTTTCCTTTTCTTATTTTGTTCGAATTACACGAGAACGGAATAAGAACCTGTTGAAATTCCTTGGTTGCCACGTTCTCCATCTTCCGGTTTCCGCGCGACCACTTTCTTTTGGTAACCGACTATTATCGGTCAAGTTTCCTCGAACGTGTCGACCCACTTGCTCTACCGGTAATCCTCTACTTGCTTTAAATACCTCTTTTCAGCCCTAGTTTGGGTTTCTTCTTCCTTCTCTTCTACGTGAACTTAAGTTATTACTTTCTCCTCGCTCCTTAGTTCTCATCATTACCCTTCCCTTTTCTCAACTTTCGTCTTACCTCCGATGTCATGGATCCAAAGAATGCTTCAACACCTTTCCTTATTCAAGACCCTCGAGGAGTTCCAGTCAGATTTTCTGAAGATGGGCTTAACTTTAAACCCTACGGTTGATTCTTTAGTGAGTCCTCCCATTTTCACTACTCAAGACATGGAGCTGAACTACCGGTGGATTCAATATGATGTTTGGTCGGCCAACAAGATGATTATCATTGTGGGTCAGTTGAGAGCTGGGTTGTTTTTTCCCCTTTACAACCCTTTTAACCCCATTTTTCTCGAAATTTTGAAGAAGCTTCAGCGCGGGGTCTTTCAGATTTCTGGTAACGTAATTCGTATCTCCAACGAGTTTGCAATTCGCTCAGGAAGCGGTACTTCGCAGGTTCTGTCAATGGATGAGGAATTCAATCCTCGTGACTATAGTACTGACTCCTTCGCGTCTAGTTATTCCGCAAGGTTTATGAGCACTAGGAAGTATCAGGAGTTGGGCATCGAGCTCATCCAGAAGACTATCTCGTCCTCGTCCAAAGGTCTTCCTTTACACATAAATTCTCTCAAATTTGAGCAAGATGGAGACTGGGCGACGTTCCCTACGATGGTAGGAGGCCCTTTTCTCTGAGGCGTTGACGTGAAAGGTGTTCCTCGCGGAGGTCCTCTTCCTCAACACTGTCATCTTGCTGGTTGTGATCCATGGAAGCTTCAGTGGTCCATTCCAGCTGAGGTATTGTTTCATCTTTTAGCCTCTTGTTGTGTCCTGGTTTTAACCTGTTTTCATGGCTTTTTTCTCCTTTATTTAGTACGAGATGCCTGTTGTCGGCCTTCTCAAAGTACCCAAGGAACAGGACATTACCATTAAATCTCCCGCTCTCAAATAGGTAGCTACCTCGCTTATCATTTTCTTCTCGGCGTGATAACCTTGAATTCTAACTTTCTACTCTTCGCGGGATAATATCCCCCTTGTCAAGCAATCCTCTTATGAGCTAGTGACTATGGGACGAAAAATGCATGATCATCCTACTCCGCCTCCTGCTCCTTTTCAGGTATCTTTACCTCGTCCAAATTGTTATCTCATATACTTCGCCCAATTTATCTATTATATCGAGCTTGTTATTTCGCAGACTGATACCTTAGCTGTTCCCTCTTCTGGCGAGCCCAAGAGGCGACGCATGGGCTTGGACTTGGAGGCTTTGACCGCTGTTACGAGTTCCGCAGCTGCTCCAAGTCATTCTGTTCTTCCCAAGCGTCAATCTCCCCATCCTCGTGCAACTACTTCTCCAAAAGTTGTTGATCCTTCTGTTCCTACTCCTTCGGTGGTGCATCTTGAGGAATCCCCTGAAAAGCATTCCTCTCGCGAAAAGGGAAAGCAAAGGGTCTCACCTGTGGAATCTAATCCCATTTATGATCCTGACATGAAGTTTTTGCAAGATATTTACCATAAGGCCCGCGAAGATCCTGCTATGAGATCTCATGCTCTTGAATCTTTGTTGACTCTCAGTGTTGATGATTTTCTTTCCCAAGATGCATCTACATTGTTGAACGTATCTATGAATTTTTCCCTCAAACAGCATTCTGCCTTAATGAACTTGGTGAGTCTTTTACACTTCTTCAGATGTGCCTTCCCCTTGTTCAAAGACTTATTCCTAGGTTCTAATTTTTCGATTCGCAGGAGGTCAATCGTCATATGGCTAGCCTCGTAGAGATTAGACTTATTCGCGAGAAAGCAAAGAAGGATGAAGCTTAGATCAAGGCTTTGACGAAAGAGCTCAAAGAGGAGAAGGAATACTCCATCAAGCAACACAAGAAGTTAGAGAAGCTTCAGAGTAAGTTCCCTCCCCTTGCAGATCCATTCCTTGCCTTTGCTTTTATTTCTGTTATTTTCTTATTTTGTATTTCGTCAAGCTCGATGCATGCAACGTCAACTGGACGCCTCCGAAGCGTCCGCCTTGCTGGGGGATATTCGTGTCGAAAACTTGAACCTCTCGACTCAGAATGACAGCTACGTGTCTGAAAACTTGACCTTGAAGGAGAAAGTCGAAACTCTCTTTTCGCAAGTGGATCGCCTGTCTATCGAATCTCCTCGTAACGAGGAGCTGAACCTTCATCATCATGACGAGAATGAGCGCCTTAAGTTAAAACTTCAACGGGTTAGAAATTCCCTTCTTAACTCGAGGAATCTTCATTCCTCATCGTTAGCAGCTTATAATAGGCTGAAGGAAGATAACGAGCGGGTAATCAGTAAGAAAGATCAGTTGTTGATTGATCTTCATAAGTCTCGTAACAAGGTAGCTGGATTGAACGAGGAGAATGATTGTTTGAAGAAAAGGGTGGAATTTCTTCTAGCTCAGATGGATAACTCCTCATGTCCGAAGCCTGTCAAATCTTCTTCCCAAGCCAAGCCTGTGGATCTTCGCAAGAACAAGGGTTCTCTCGTCATTCAACCCAACAAAGATACTTCGAAGTCTGGTCATGGTAAAGGTTGGGACAATGCTTATCACGAGCTATGAGTTCAACTCCAAGAGTCGGATCTGGCAATCTCCAAGTTGGATCATATGTATTCCAATATTCAAGAGACTTTGAACACTACTATCTTACATATGGAAGGTAGATTTAGGTGTAACGCGAGATACCGTCAGTTATATCAAATTTCTAGTTTTTAACGAGGTCTTGTTTCGTCTTTGCAGAATCTGAGGGGCGTTACAAGAACCAGGTCCTTAACCTTTCCCATGAAAGGAATGAATCTCGCAGAGAGGTTTCTCGCCCTAGGGATGAGGTTAAGGACTTGAATGCCGATATTGACGAAATGATAATAGATGCCGCGAGAGTTGCGAAGTTAGCTCGCAAGACTAACCAGAATTACTTGGTCTCTCTCTTTGGTGACTTCTGCGATGGTCATCGCATTCCTCATCCTAGCTTTCCCCAGGAGGTGTTTTCTGATGACGAGCAACCAAAGGACGAGAGAATTATCTCGGGTGAGAAAGAGAAGCTCACTGCTGGTGATGAGGAGCGAAAGATCGACGATTCCAATGGTGCCTCTGCTTCCACGCGTTTTCCAGGGCAACCTTTGAGTCTTGATGCAGACACTGGCGCTGGCGATGCAATCCATGAACCAGCAGTTACTTATGGCGTTCCTCATCAACAACAGTCTTAGTTTTTATTTTCCATATTCTAGCCTTCTCCTTAACTATTTTGGAAACAATTTCTATTTCTGGGCGCTCCCAAGCTTGGGGGGCAAAATACCTTGGCTTTTTTGATTGTTCCTTTGAGTGATACTTTGGTTGATTTCCACAATAATATTATGATTTTTCCATTTCGTTATGTTATGATTTTCCATAACGCCAAGTATATACTTAATGAGTGAATACTCAAAAGAATAACAAAATTTAAAGTATATACTTGCCTCTTATTCTTTTGAGTATTTCCAAGATACAAATAAAAGGTCGATATCTCGCAAATCTGGCTTCGCACAGAAGCTTTAAACCTCGTTATCTGCCTTACTGTGTGTTCTTATCTTGAGTACTTGTCTATGCCTCTTGCCTTTTCCTTTTCTTATCTGTTTTTTGCATGTTTCTTGATAATTTTGTTCTTGTGTTTCTTATACATATGTTGCTTTTAGAGGTCTTATAGTGCCTCCTAGTTAAGGTCTTATTGCTCCCCGTCCTTTATGAAGGATCTTAATTCGACGAAGTATCAGGCGCTCACTAATCTTTCAAGTAGTAATCCATCAAACTCGTCTTAATAGTTATTTTGTTCCCCATTTCGGGACAATACGACAGGGTTAGCCATTCCCATGAATGTTAGCCCCATGACATTCCCGTCTTTGGTCACTCATCTCCCTAATCTGGAGGGTGCCATCCCTTTATATTCCCCCTGATTTTCCCTTCAAGGAGGTTAACCCTAACATGCATGTTGGTCTCTTCCCATCCAGTTATTACGACATTCAATTATTTTCGTGACTTCTTATCCCCTTCGCCGATATGCCTTCGGGTTACGAAGTCACACCCTAAGTGGGGTTTCTTTGGGATCGAGTGCATTTATAGCCAAGACTTGCCATACGGTCATGGCCGGTAACGCTCCAGACGTCACAGGCACCCGCAGCTCAACCGAATACGTCGGCGCCTTGGTCGTACCTCTGCACCCCCTACCGAAGGCCATCATAAAAGGGACCCTCGGGGGATAGGTCTTATCATTGCCCCTACCTTCATTTCTGAGAGTTGCTCACGACATGCGTTAGGTCTTTGCCTCTTGCACTTTCATGCGAACTAGGGTGCATGCCGTGGATTCTCATCCTTCATAGGGGAAGGGTTTAAGTTTCCCTACAAATGGTTCATTTGGTGGATCTTATTCGCCACCTAATATGAGGTCTTACCTGCTGGTGTTGTAATTCATTTCGTTCTAAATGTCTTAGACATATGAAAATCCGTATCTTTGAATCGATTCATCAAACTTCAAAATATCATTGCTATTATTTTGTAAATCTCATAAATTGCCAAATGATAATTCACAAGTACATTTCATCATCTCTATGATACTTCCTTGATATCCGCATTCTTCTTCTAGGAGGATGTGCTCGGACTGGTACTTTTTCAATTCCTTCATCTTTACCTCGTTCCTGATCTTGAACAATGTTGAAAACAAGGGGTGTCCGGTCGACAGCGCATAGATGAACGATCGTACTAAATCATCTTCTGATAGCCTTACATTTATTTCTCTGCAAATCACATCCCATCTTGCCACAATACTTCGTAAGCTTTCATTTTCCCTTTGCTTTAATGATAATAGTGCCGTTATTTCTGATTTGCATGGCTCATTTCTTGCACATTTGTTGATCATCTCTGGCTGCTCCATCATTCCTGATTTTCTTCCTTTTGCTAGGTCATTGCTTGTCGTCCCTTTTATTTTGGTTGCCATCAATTGCTGCATTCGATATTCCTTCTCTCTGAACTCTCTCCTGCTTATTTCTACGGCTTTTTTTAGATCTTCTCGCTCGTTTCGTTCCCCTCGTCCTCTTATTTCTCGCCAATTTTCATGGTGCCCTTCAGTCGCCAATTTTCTCCCAGATGCATTTTTCCCTCTTTGTATGTTGTATTCCGCTTGTTTTCTTTTTAAGTGATTGTTCTTGACCAGAAGTTTTCGTTCTGCCTTTTTAACCTTATCCGTTCTCTCACCAATTCTTCCTCCCTTCGCCTTTCTTGGTAGAGTTCTTATTTTAGTTGCTCCATCTCCTTTTCTTCGTTACACGTCTCATTTCCCTTATCAACAGGACCAAGCAGATCAACACTTCCTTCAATTTCTTGTATTGATACTTTTTTGCGTTTGGGAATGTTTGCCTTGGCTCCTCCTCGCGTAGTTCGTTTTTCCTTGGCGACGGGAGTTTATTTCTCACTTCGCGATCCTTAAGAATGTTTTCTTAAGGAAGTCTTGATTTAAGGGAGGATGTTGGAAATAATAAACCAAGACTATATTTGGATGTCGAGTTATGTTCAGAAACAAGTTATTTGGTTCTAGAAGAGTTCTTTATTTAGAGTTTAGATTATGTTAGGAAAGTAGTTTGGGTAGTCGTCAAGTTTATTAAACTATAAATAGGCTGTTGAGCCATGAGAATTGTACACCAAAATTGATTACCAATATAGTCGTTTATTTCTTTCGCGTTATTCTTTCCTCTCTTTTCTCGATCCTACAAAATCTCCTTCTCCACCGGTCATAGGGATGATATAGGCTACTCCATGAATGGCACAAGGATAATGGTAAAATGATTATCTCTTGACATTACAATCATCCTGCCATGTTATCTCCTCATCAACCTCATCTATAAAATCACCTGGTCTTGTTATCTATAGTTTCGTACATACAGTTTCCTCCAAATTCCCAATAGAAAGTATTGAACCAAATAATTAATTTCCTTGTAAGAAAATAAAATTGATAGGCACATTGTAATGTTCATTGTTCCTCAATGCCGCATCATTATATTTATAGTAAAACTAATGATACAAAATTACCAACTTCATTACAACATACACATTAATTTTGATGCTTCAAAAAAAAAAAAAATGAATCTTGAATTTTCAGCATGAACATTAAATCTAAAGTGAAATGTAGCTCGTTAAGTGTGTGATTTTCTTGCGGTGTTTGCACAATTCTTTAGTAAAAAAATAAACTAACTAAAATGAAATATGTATGATTGTCCAAGAGTTGGCTAATGGACCTTAAATGAAAGATACGCTGTGTACAATTTTATGGAACACTATTTTCATTAAAATCGATATGCATGAAATTTGGGTATACCTCATTAATTACCGTAGAATGTTTTAACTGTGTACAGTTTGTATAGCCTTTTTGTATATTGTTATGATATTACTTACTGTCTGAGTTTCCTAAAAGAATTTGCTCTTCTATTGAGGACAGTCGATTATATTTTCTGTTCAAATTTGCCATTTATATTAATCCTTGTGGAATAAGAACTAGCTATCCTACCTCCCAACGTCTACATTTCTCTTTAAAAGATTACTTGCAGTAGTTTGTTTTTGTGTGTGTCCTGTTTTTGAAATCTCCCGCATACACCTAGTGTAGTTGTAGTGAAATTTCGAAATCTCTTGGAAATTTTGGTATCAATTTACCTACGATTAATTGTATGTGACTTTGCTGATTTGTTTGAGTATAAAGTTTAAATTAGTTAATGAAATAGGTTACTAAAACAAAGTTAGTTAGCGCGATCTTGCATTAAACGGATCGGTAGAGGTTTTATTTATGTAGACCACGTTTAAGCTAATAATATCTATGCATCATTAGTACAGTCAGGTTGTGTACATAGATTAGGCCTTTTTGGCAAGGTGGCTAGCAACGGCTTTAGAAGTTAAACTCGACATCTCCATATACTCAATTGGATTTGGGACATCTTCATTTTCTTTCTCATACTCCACAGACAATTTGAATAAGCAGCTTTCTTCCCCTCCTTGTGTAACCAATGGAGTTATATTGATTGTGTACTCAAACTTAGGATACATACGCAAGAGATCTCCATCGATGACACTACCACGAAGAGTCCTACTTTCATCAACCACGGCTTCAATCTTGTCCTTCACTATTTCTTCACGAGAAGACCCTAAACAACATCATACATACAAAAAAACGTTTAATTAATAAGATTATGATCACCTAATGTAAACTTGGCTTAATTAACAGGCAAGCATGTGAGTTACTAGTCCCTTAACATATATTTTTTTTTTTGGAGCTCAGTAATCAGTGCTCTCTTGAATTATGCAGGTTTAGTCACGTTTTGATAAAATTTTGGGTACTTACCGATAGATAATTTTGCGAGCCTCACGGTGCCCGCGCTATTTCCATCTCCAGCAAGAATTTGGACACTCTTGAAGATCTGAGGAAGAACTTGCGGGAAGTTGGTAATTTCATTCTTATAGAAACTGTAAAGTTGGTCTCCTGAGCAGTTTTTCAACTCGTTTTGAACATGTAGCCTGTGAATTTGAGCCATTAGTACTGGTAAGTAGTAGTACAATGAGTGACTAGCTTCGCTTACATGTGTGATATCAGAAATTTTAAGACGGGCTTATATAGACAATTAAGTTTATTAATATGGAATATGATAATAAAAAATTGTTTCATGAGAGAGCTGGAATGTGATGGTGAAAGTAATTATGTTCGGTTCCCACTAAGCAAAATACTTCATCCATTGTCTCTATTTCTTATATCTGCCTCTCATTAATTTTTTAGCGAATAAGGGGAGACTCTGCCTTTTGATCCAAAACAGTACACTTGTGTTGGAATCAAGTGTCACGTTAATATTATTTAGATGAGAGCCTGGCAACAAGCTGGGCCTAATTCTTTTTTGAATGACAATTCTAATCCTATGGAGAAGAAAATTCCCCACTATGACATTCGCATATGTCTAGCCATATAATTGTGCAATCTTTTCAGAAACTCTTTAATATCACTCCCCAACTCACCTAAGGTGGTCAGCGCAAGCATCCCAGAACCAAAGCCCTGAGCTGTACACTTCTCTAAATATTTGGATCCTTTTCGATCAACGACTTGACCAATTGTCTGGCCGGGAACAAAAGTACGCACTCCAACGCCTGTGAAAGGAGAAACACCTGTGGTATCCATACACACATCACGCCCATTATCCCAATTGTATGCCAAGATATCTCAGGTCTCAAAAATACACACATCACGCCCATTATCCCAATTGACCAATTGACAGAACCAGATCATGTCTATACTTAAAACCCACTCCATGCAAGCAATGCAATGCATGATCCCCAAAAATATCCATCTCCCTACCACAACTGGAGAAGTGTCCCCTCCTTCGAAAAGAGGGATTCCAAGCCTATAACACAAAATATCTCCAAAATGCCGAGGCCCAAGTTTTTTATTAAGCCCATCAAACAGAATGGCCAACAAATAATTTTATAAATGTTTGATCCTGTTACTCTGCCACAAGGCTGAATCACGCTCCGTCAGAACAAACTGATTAGGTATATATATATATATATTTTCAAAAAAAATTATCTATTATGAGTCTCTGAGGCTGTTTGATACTCCAAGTAGTTGCTCCGATACGAAACGATCCGAGTTGAGTTGGTGGTCCGAGAAGATGTTCTCCTAGTTGAGTAAGCGATCGAACTGAATATACTGGCCCGAGATTTATTGTTTTGAAGCATAGGCCGAGATGTACTGAGCAAGATCCAAAAGAAGCTGCCACTCCGAGATAGCTAGTCCGAGTTGAGCCGGTGACTCCGATTGGAGCTGATCAGTCCAGGTGGATCGTGTGAGTTGATTAGGCTACCCGAGATGCTTCCATCCGATCTTGAGTTGCTTTGGCTTGCTCTCCGAGAGAAATGGCATCGGCTGCTTGTTCCGGGTTAAGTTGATCGTCCGATATGATGTGGCTCCGAAAGGATTTACTCCGAGTTTATTTGATCGTCAGAGTTAGTTGGTTCAAGCTATGAGTCCATGCCACCGGTCTAGTGAGTTATACGAAGAATAATTGCCATTTCACGGATGCCTCACAATCTCTAAGAGCACATGTTCCCTCACAAATCACAATCGTAAAGGCCATAGAGGGAGAATTATCTTTTGGTTAACGAAGACTATCGAATGTATCCATTTCAGATTAATCAATAAATTTATTTTTGAATAAAAAAAGAAAAAAAAAATATAACAGGTCACTCAAATGAGTTTCCACCATATTTAAAAACACTGCCACTCTTAACTCAATATCTCACTTTATTATTGTAGATGTAGAAAATCCTATTACGCTAAGAAGTAAAAAGAACACAAGATGTACGTGGTTCGGTATGATTACCTACGTCCACGGAGGTTAAGGGATGATCTTATTATTTCACACAAGATTACAAGGATCCAACACACAATAATGCTCACAAAACGCTCAGTACTCCTCTCACTTCTTTCTCTTTCCAAAAAAAACCTCTCCTCTACCTTCCTACACGATCTCTATTTATAGCTGCAGGTGGTGATACATCGACATTACAGTGTTGAGCCTGGTATAGCTTCCTGGAGCCGAATCATCTAGCCGAGCGGTGTCATCGCCCGATGTTGTTCGTTTGGTGGAGGTGATCGGCGTCGCCCTTCAGATTCTTGGCAGGAGTCTCGCTTCAGCCCGAGCTTCTCTTATCTCTTCACCCACCCCTGTCGGTGCATTAATTGTCCTCGAACTCGATGAGCATCACATCATAGCTTTTCTCCTTTATGTCGACTTCTCGAGCTGTCTCCGTCCCTCTTTCCTCGTGCCCAGGCCTGATGAGGTGATTCAGTGCTTCTAGTACTCGTTTCTCTCGGTGCGCCCTTAGCCAGGATGGTTCCACCTAGCTCTGTGGATTATTTGCACCTACATTTATGCCCCTTCTTCCACTCGTGTGATCGACACGTGGGAAGAAACCGCCAAAATCTTCCCACCTCCTCAGTCATGTCGGGCTCTTCGCCATGCTGTTCCCCACTTTCTTCATGCGCTGCAACCGGTTTACCTTCCTCGTCGGTTACCACATGTGAGGTTTATAAGCCCGATTCTTAAACCTCATTCTCCCTTTACTTTTCCTTAGCCATTTTTCTCCTCTCTCTCTCCGTTCTCCTCTGCTTCTTTCCTCACCATTAGTTGTCTTTTCCATAGGTTTACTTCCATCTTCCTTCTCTGTCCTGGGTCTTCTCGGTCTCCATTGCCGCTGTGATTTCCGATTCCGGTAATACTTTTACTCCTCCTGTCTACCAGCTTTCATGGCGTCTTCAACCCCTTCCATGGTGGAAAAAAGTTGCGTGAGCTATATATGTGTTTTCTGATGAAGATGGTGTACCGCTTGATTCTCTGTTTGTTATGGAGAGCTCCTCTAGTCATGAATATCGTGCTCTGGATTCCATCTTTTTGATAATCCTTCTTCGTTTTCATGTAGGCCTGACAAGAGAACTGTTATAGATTTTTCGGATGAACGGTTAGTTCGTGCATCAAATTTGAAAGATGAATTCGATCTTCATGGCTATGACGTCAGGCTCTTGTCGGGACAAAAAGGCGTTTTAAAGAAGGATGATGTCCTAAAGTTTCCACATTCTGCCGAGGCGACCATTGTCACCAAGGGCCAATTAGAGCTCGGGCTGCGTTTTCCTTTGTACGATCCCAGCCGTTCATTTTGGTATGAAGCCCTCTACAAGATCCGTCCGTCTCGTGCCCTAGCTCAATGGAATGGCAACACCTTTAGTATTTTATCCGAGTGGGAGAGGCGCAGCTGAGGCGAGTGTACTCCTACTACTTGGTCCACTTACCATCCTTCTCAAGCGGGTGACTATACTCCTGCCAGTTTTGCTGATAATTATCGGAGCGGGACTGCTACCAATGGAGATCTTGCCGGTTTTGCTGCCAGCCCTCATCACTACAAGACTCTTCCTGAGGGTGTCACGAAGCTTCTATTGGACGAGGACCCCGAGGGGAAGAGTTCCAACAAACATGCCCGTCATACTAGTGACGCGGCTTGGGATCGAGGTCCATTAGTTATTTTTGGTCCTCTTCCGAGTGGCAAATTTCCTCCTCCGGCCGAGTCTTATCCTTTCTGGGTGGTCAATATTGATCGGGTTAGTGTCATTCCCTAGTTTTTTGGCTTAACTGACTGGTTCGGGCGACCCGTAGGGTGATGTTTTAATTTTTGTGTTTTACAGCCTAAGTTTCAGGGCGTTCCTTCTATTCGTTCTGAGTCTCTTGTTCCTCGGAAAAGGGATAGAGTTGCAGGAGCCGAGGAGGAGACAGGGAAGGTAACAAATATACTGTTTTTTTATTGACGTACATGTACGTGCCCCTATTTGTTGCCTTGCATGGTTCTGACATCGCCTCATGCGCAGAAGTTGAAAGTTGACAAGGCTGGTGGTACTTCGGCGAGGGATGGTGAGGATCCCGATGATCGGCTGCCTTTATCACATTTCATGAGGAAGTCGCCTCCGAAATCTTCTGATGTTTCGTCTACCCTTGTAGGTGGGAAGCCAAAAGGGAAGGGCAAGGAGACCAAGGGCGATGTATCTTCCCCGGAAAAAATTGTGCCCCAGCAGCTAGCTGGTAAAGGGATTGTTCTCGCTGATAGCGTTGTGTATCTTGAGTCTGATGTTGATGATGATGATGATCTTTTCGATGAAGAGGATGATGTCGATGGCGATGAAGAAGAGCTAAAGCAAGCGTAGAAGTCTGGTGGTGGCGGGAGCCATGTGGTTGATGAAGGGAACGTCGTTGTTGGGGGCGAGTTGTTGGGGCCTCTTTCTCCTGTGGTTCCTAACTCAAGCAGCAGTACTTCTTTTACTGTTTCGGGCCCTATGTGCAACTCTCTTGGGGCCCTCATTTCTCCTGAATTTGCCTCTCTTTATGATGAAGAGAAGATCAAGGTTGTCTCGTTGTATGATGCTGGTTTGAAAAGCACTTTTGATCTGCTGGTGAGTTGTGTTGTTCAGGTTATGCCCTCGTGTCCTGGGGTAGGTTCTAACTATGTTGGTGTTTGTAGGATATCAATCTCTCGTTGTTGAACGCTGCCATTCAGCGCAAGGAGGTCGCCGAGAGAGAGGGTCTTCGTCTCTTGTTGCAGCAAGAACGTGAGCGATCCCGGGGGTTGGAGAAGAAATTGGCCGAGACCCAAGGTATTTATTTACCTTTCAACTGTTTATGATTGATTCTGTAGTGCCAATATCATGAGCTTAGTACTACCTGCCTAGCCGAATCTTCTAGTGCGGAAGCCGACGCTGCCACAAGGTGTCATTTGTTGAAAAGGGAAATGAACATAGAACGGGATCACGTTTCGAATTTACAACAGAGAATAGTTAATAAGGATGATAAGATCGATCGCTTAGATACTGAGATTGAAGATCTTCAGTCCAAACTGCATCGCTACGAGACTTTTGGGTATGTCCCCGAGGAAATTGATAATCTTAGGGCGAGCTTAGCTCGGTTTCCAAGATATTGCCGCCGATAAAACACTTGTTGGCCGATAACTTAGAGAGTCAATGTGGTGGCCGAGGCTTCGGAGTTCGAGACTTGCACGCAGATCGCCTTCGGATCTTGGGGGAGAAGAATGCTGCCGAGAAGTGTAGCCAAGAATCCCTTGAGAAGCTCAGAGAGTCCAAGAAAGTTTATGAGGAGTTAGAGTGGGTTCGCGCTCAATTATCAGGTTTGCAGATAGCCCATTCCCGGCAGAGGGCCGAATGGAGTGATCATAAGAAGTAATGCCCCTCTAATGAGTTTAACGAACAACGATATCTATAACTTTCTTCAAAGATGTCTTCTCTCGAGTGTAGCTTGTCTGAGTCTGAAGAGACCATTAGAGTAGTTGCCACTTTATTGGAAGGTGGTGTACCTTGTATTGTGTTTTCCTTGTCGTTGTCTTAGTGCTGGTATTATGTAACTTACCGCTCTTGTTGTTTTGGCAGCCGAGCAGAGGAAGGTGGCATCGTTGGAAGAAGAGAATGCCCGATTGAAGGGGAGTGAGTCTTAATTACTCGAGCGGGTAGCCACTGCCGAAGCGGCGTCGATGCATCTGACGCAGGATCTCACTGCCGAAAAGGCGAAGTTTAATGATGAGCTCGTTGCGAAGGTCAAAGCCGGTGTAAAGGCGTTGCTTGATAAGAAGCGAGCCGATGCTGCTGCTAAGAGGGCGATTCCTGGGCTGGTTCCCTCTAAAGAGTAAGCTTGTCTTTTGTAGCGCTGCGTCGCTATCTTACCCTTTGCCATGGGTTGTAATCCGTTCGAACACCTTTAATTTCTCGTACACTTTTTAATGGGGTGCTGCGTCGCCAGGTTGACTGTTTTTCTTGCTATCGGACACTATTATGCATGTTATCGTTCTTATTTATGTTACGCCGACGATGTGTGGTTTATTTTTGCGACTAAGTTATGTACGCCTGCATAAACATGAGTAGATTGGTTAATCATAAATGTCGTTTCTGTCGAACACACTCAACAGGGAGGGTCATCGGGCCCAATGCCATGTCCCGATTGAGGTATCTCATCACCGTCTTTCGAGATCTAGTGGCAGGGTAGTTGGTCTTTCCTAGTTTCTAGGGGATCGATATCCCAAGAAGTTATCGATTAAATTTCTTGGGCAAGTGATTTCGGCCACTTGCAAGGGGAGCAATGTTGACTGCTCGATTGTCGAGTACTCATGCCCCGACAATCGGCCACTGGTTTCCAATTGCCAGGGTTCTAGGACTACCTCGGCACTTGCACACTGACATCGCCCCGAGTTTCTAATAGTCCTTCTTAGTGTAAGTCTCCCCGGCACTTGCACAATGCCATCGCCCCGGGTTCGAAACGACCATTCAGACGCACTTGCCATATTTCCAAACCCACGTGGCCTTTCAAGGAAATAAATGGCAATATATCATACCTGATTTCATGGATGATATAGTTTTAGTCGCGTAGCATTCCACGGTCGTGGCTCAGGTGTTCCGTCCGGTTTTAGTATCTTGTATGCCCCTTCACCAACCTTTTCAACAATGGTGTAGGGTCCTCCCCATCGTGCTGCTAATTTTCCGCCTTTTTTATCGCGTTCATAACTGGGTAGATGCTTTAATACCAACTTCCCTGGTTGAAATTCTCTGGGTCGAACCCGTTTGTTGTATTCTCGCTGGATTCTTCGTTGTTAATTTTCCATTTTCTGCAGGGCCATCTCTCTTGTTTCTTCTAGATCGTCGAGTTTAGCTAGGATAAGATCTGCTGAGATGTTTCGTCTCCACGCTTCGGTTCTTGTTGTAGGTATCATTGCTTCTGTGGGAAGGATGGCTTCGGTCCCATATGTTAACATGAAAGGCGATAATCCTGTTGCCTCTCTTCGAGTTGTCATATATGCCCACAAAACGTTATAAAGTTCTTCGCACCATTCTCCATATTCCCGTCAAGCTTCTTCTTCATGTTATCGGCGATGGTCTTGTTCGTGATCTCGGCCCGTCCATTGCTTTGGGGATACATGGGTGTAGACTTGCTCTTTCGAATATTGTTGGTGTTGAATAGCAAGTCGATGTTCTTGCCCTGTAATTGTTTCCCATTGTCAGAGACGATTGCTTCCGGTACTCCAAAGCGACATATGATGTGTTCCCAGATGAACCGAAAAACATCTTTATCCCATATGTGTTTAAATGGAGCGGCCTCAACCCATTTAGTAAATTAGTCGGTGGCTACAATTAGATATTCAAGTATGACACTAAACCAATGGTATTGATAGTATGAAGATCACTACGAACATCAACACCTAAATGCATGGCTTAATCATCTTGTGACGACTAACAGAGGCAAGAAAGGGAATGCAAGCATATAGAGGAATGTTACCCACCACCATATGATAGACTAACGCATATGTTATCCATTATTATCAACGCATATGTTATACATTATTATCAACGCATATGTAATACATTATTTTCAACACATATTTTATACGTTATTACCATTGGGAAAATCTTTTGCTTTCAACTAATGACAAACTGCAGGATTAAGATACACAAGAGTAAAGACAGAAAAAGAATATACATTGAAGAAAAAGAACATACATTCGAGTCTCAAAAGCTTGGAGAATATAGTACAAGAAGCAGATAAGGATTTTGCAAACGAGAAGAGGAAAGAGAGCGAAAAGGATTTTTAGAAAGTACCGCTATTTCCCACCCATATCATCTTTACCTTCTTTTTCTTCAACCTGAGAATCACTACCATCTTCATCCTGAGTTTCTTCATACTCCTCATATTCTTCTTCACTATTAGAAATTTCAGCATCTGATTCATTAGCAAGAACTTCAGCGAAATTAAAATTCAAAAGAGGGATATTATGATCAGTACAGATCCTCCATGTGTACTTTTTGACTTTTGAATCAGGCAGACGAAGCACGTCTTTATTCAAGTTAGAGACAGTGACCATCAACTTCTTCTTGAGTCTGCGATATTTAGAATCCTTGGAAGAAATCTTCAACTTCAAACTTTCAATTTCCTCGAGGTAACTCTTCTAGGAGTCTATAAGGAAGAATATAAATATTAATGACGCTCAAGAGAAAAATCAAAAAACATAGCATAAAGAAGAAATGATTAAAGAAGAGTCATAAGCAACCTTCTTTTTCAGAAATAATAAATTTAACCAATTCAGCATGATCAGATTCTAAGCTAACATTTGAAGCCAAATCCATCCTAGCCCTATCAATGATCCTTGCAGCCCATTCAAACTCATCATCATTTTCTATAAGAAGACGAGAACGAATCTCATTCTCGCGGGCGAGTAAGGCGTCCTATTCACTTTTAGCCTGATCCCTCTCAACCTGAACTTGGACTAGATATTGTGATTTTGAAAGTTGTATTAAAGTGGTAGTAAAGTTCGTTCAACTCAGACTTGTAAAGATTTAATTTCAGACTTAAAACTAAAAACAAAGAAAATATATTCACAAGGTTGTCACAAATATCGAGAGGTTCTAGGACTCAGGGTTCCACCAATTCTCATTCATGCGATTCTTATATTTATTCCGAACAATTATAGCTCAAATAAAATATTGACTCTGTTTCTTTGCCAAGGTAGATTTTTAAAAGATTAATTGTAAATCACAAGCATGACGCATCAAAAGTACTAAAACTAAGCATACGTCATCAAACGAAATCACAACTAATTAGTAAAAATCATAAAACAATTAAATCAAGTGCAAGTAGTCATAAAAGAATTAAATATAATTACCACACACATGAAATATGGCTTCCTCCGTCATCCCAGTGTTGGGGTTTAGCTCCTCATATTATTCACGTGCTCAAAATAGTTGTTCATAGCTCAAATAGGTGAAAAACAAGAGAAAACTAATGACTCAGACATTTTGCAACGCTGAAAGGCGTTACAAACAGATCATTCTGAGAAGAATAAGTCTGCCTTATAAACGATACTATGGTTCTCGTACGTTTTTACAGCGATAGTTTTCTCTCGATTTGTTCCTTGTGCGTCAATGTTCTTCGTGTTCTAGGGTTCTTGCAGCAGCAGAAAAACTTTTCTGCGCTTCGTTTCTTCGGCTCTGTGACTACTCCCAAACTCCCGATTCGACCCCAAAATTCTAGACCACCCCTGTGTTTCAATCCCAGGTTATATATATACCACAGGGTCGATCAAATCACCGTGAAAACTCATCTTTTCCTCCCGCAAAAGTCACGGACTTCCCCTTTATTCCTCTCCTTTACACGGCTTCTGTGATTGCCCAAATCTTTCCTATCCAAGATACGAGTCGAATCCTCACGAACTTCCCAAATATAGAAACAAAATCCCGTACTCTCCATTGCCCTGTTTTAACCGAGATAAACATGGAAACTTCCATTCTTTCCGTGATGACTTCTCCTTGTTTGCTTCAAACGGATTATCTAGCCCTATTTAAATGAGCTAAATACCCATGCTAACTGTTCTCAGCCTTAACGAGTCCATCCCAATAAAAATCTGCGATTAAAACTCCTTTGAATTCGGTTCAGCAAACATTCGATCGAGGAAGAAAACTTTCCGCTAAAGCGTATGTTTAAACCATGAAGATGGTGTCCCCATAACCACTGGTGGGGTGCCTTTAGCAGACGCCTTTGGGTATGCCCTAGGGTGCAAATAGCAGGAGGGTACCCCTTAGCAATTGAGGTGCCCCTTATCCATTTGAGGGGTCCGAATCGCACGTGTCCTCCGTATGCGTAAATTCCACTTTTTAAGCCAATTTCTCCGCACAAGTGTATTTCTCCAAAAACACCTACAATGACACAAAAAACCATAATAAATACAAAATCGAGCACTAACAAAATATACAATTGAGATTAAATCAGACACAAAAATGTGTCTATCACTAGAGCTTCATGAAATTCCTTCAAAGCTTTAGCAGCTTTAAGAACCGACTTCTCATTTTCAGCAATAATTGCGTCCTTTCTCGGTTCTAGTTTCTTAATCTCATCTTTAGACTCATGGAGGCAGCGCTTAAAACTGTTATTGACATATAGCATGGATATATGTTCTCTATGAAGGATTTTATATTTTGATCCAAGTTCATCCAAGCTAAGGTTATCTAGTCCATCATTTGAGATGTTATTCAAGGAGGCGTTAAGGTGCTCAAGAAGAATTTCATCATCAACGGGGTAACTAATAGCCTCATCCGTTAAATCGTAAATTTCTACAAACACGAACAATTAAAGGAGAGCGAAAATGACGCGGCAACACTAGAATAAGAAATAAAAATGAAGTACATACCAACTAGCTGGTCGTTCCTCCTACGAAACTCTACCACACGGTTAGAACTAGAAGAATGCTCGAATCTGAGCTTAGTATTCTCCGCTTCCAGGGCCTGAATCTATGCAGATCATTAGTGACCACATAAGACATACGAGCATTCTGTATCAACAAAGAGTAAGCGGAAAAGTTAATAAAAGAAGCAAAATCAAAGTGAAGATGAACACATGAAAGCAAACTAACCAAAGATCCAAGCACGAATTGAAAGCCCGGGGTCAAAACAGAGGCAACACCACGAAGAGAGTCATGGCTTAAGGAAGGAGCATCACATATTTTAATAACCGCCTCACATGCACGACCCAACACGGGATTATCAACACCTGATAGTGTATCAGAGAAGAAGCTAGATAAATCGCCCATAGAAGATGTAGACGCATAGTTTACAGGAGGAAGCAAAGCGTCACCATAGGAGGAGTGTTTAGAGGATCCCAAGGATATAATTTTCTCTTCTTAGAAGAATTCTTAGAGACAGTCTTCTTATCCTTGCCTTTAGCCTTCAAGAAAACATCACCTCCCAAAGAAAGAGAAGCACTATTGTTAGAACCCTCAACGTCTTCAGTCTCCACCTACACGTACAATGAGAGATAATAAACAGAGGAAACAATATTGTTAAAATAAAAAGAAAGTATTTCTTACTTCATTGACGCGTGTATTTGACGCCTTCGACTCGTTTTTCTTAGCCTTTTTCTTCTGTCGTGCAATATAAGACGAAAAGAGATGATAAGAGAAACGAAAATCAAGAGAAAGGAAGTGAATAGGAAGAAAAAACTAAAATAAGCATACCACATCTTCTTCTTCTGGACAATTTCCCAAGGCTTTCAAGCGGCAAACTTCTCAGGAAGAGGAAGAATCGATCCATTAGCATCCTTACCAGTAATGTAAGGGCCTTCAAGAACAACAGGATATTCCACCCAATGAACATCCTTTGAGTGACGCGCAAAATTATTGGAAGTATTGTGAAAATTAACATCCCGCATGATTTTATCACTCTCTGCGAAGCCATCAGCCCTCTTCAAGAAAATAACCCAGCGGTATGATTCGTTCTTCATAATAGCAATAGTGTAGTGTTTGAAGAAATTCTCCACTGCATACTCATCTGGAATGATTGGCTTTGTCAGATATTTTGGATAAGAAGACCCCAACCTAGACGCACGACGAGCATACTCAACCATGATCCCGATGCAATTGCCGCTCAGCTGAAATATACCCGTGCAAACTTTTCGTGGCAAAGGAGTTCATAAACAAAAAGGAATTTAGGGGGTTATAGAGAGGAATGAGAAAACTAGCCATGATCTGTCCAAGCGAAACAATAATTTTTTGATCATTCCATTGATCAAGAGAAACATTCAGGTTCAATTACAGTTGTGGGAGTAGAATCCTGAGGAACTTTAAGGACAATACCCTTAAGTTTAAGCTTTGCTTCAAGTATTTTAAACTCTTTGACGTTCTTCCAGCCGGGTTGAGGGGTCATTTTAAGAATGGGAATGAAGAATGGTAAAAAGGATAATCAAATCAATCAAGATTCAGATGATCAAGATGATGAAGATGAAAAGCAGAGACCGCAGATAAGGAAAAGGTGTGATGAGAATGAAGAAATAACGAACAATCAAGATAAACTTTGACAGAAGCAGATGATGAAAGTTGCAGAGACGAGAGAAAAGAAGAAAGAAAGTAAAGAAAGAGAAGAAAAAGCGTGTGGGGAGATATAAAAGATCCTTTCCTCTTCTCCCGAGATATCCCCTATCATAAATGCACTGATTAGAAACGGATATGAAGGGACAGTTATTAGTTCCGTTTAGGGACGTGTTAGATAATAGATGAACATGTGCAAGTTCCCATGCTGAGATTCCGGAAAAAAGGTCGGTGAAAAGAATACGAAAAGATAAATTAGTGCGGCAAAATAACAAACTAACAAACTAGGGTTTCTCATACCGCTCATTCTCTCAAAACAACGATATGAGAAGAGGCAACATGTGGGTGCAAAATACCGCACACTCATTTGGTACGCGAAATAATCCTTTAGGAGCAAGCGAACCTGAACGCATACAATATGTCAAGCTGACGAACCAAATGACGTCACCAAGTCACAACAAAAGTGTGAAGAATCTATGCGGCTATAATAAAAATCCAAGCAACATTGACGCGCGCCAGATCCGAAATTAGGGGCTTTATTAGCTGTCCTCCACTATGTAAACTCATATAAAAAAAGCTCAGTGCCTTTGTAGAAGGGAGAGATCTTTTTGGTGAGCTTAGATAAGATATTTAGAGGAGAGAAAGTTATTTGCTTCCCAAGTTAGGGTTTTCTCATATCTTTGTATTTGTTCTAAGATTAAATAAAAGTTCTTGAATATTTCATTATGGTTTCTTAGATTATTTCATAGATTCTACTAGGGGTGTGTTTGTAGGATTTCCTACAACTACATAGAATATATATGTCACATATATACAAGGTAGCTGAGGTTATCATGTACAAGGACCGAGGTAACCGTATAATCAAGGTATAGTCAAGGCACCGTACACAAGAAGCCTAGGAACAGAAAAGGAAAAGGTCCGAGGCAACCGTACCATGAAGTGAAGACTAAGATGGTATCAGAGCCATGCGCTCTGGATCCTTATTGCTTCCGCTTTCATGTAGAGCTTTCAAATATTTCCTTTCCAAAAGATCCCATCTTATGCCCTTGTACAGTTCTCCGTGTATGGACGATTTTTTAATTAATAAACCAAGACCATTATCCAGTAAACTGCAAATCAAAGCAGTGACATCAAGCAACAGTTTATGAGTTATGCTCGTTTTTTAGGGGATGTTCTAAGTTGCGTCCAAGTCAATTTCACCCGGTGACATATATACTCTAATAATAATGAATGATATAAAAATAGAAGCCCACCATATTATATAGGACAAACATCGAATACATTAAGAAGATAACATTCTGCAATAACAACCCAAAGTTTATCGTTATGACAGAAGTCGCACTCCATTTATTTATAACTTACAAGACTTAGGAAGCACGTAATGGAATGGATGCTTCAAAAAAAAAAAAAAAAACGTAATGGGATGGAGCTACTTTATTTATTAGAAAGCACGTAGTGATGTAGATATCATTACGATACATGTAATGTAAGCCCATCTCTAAAACACATAATCTATGTCTCATAGTAGAGACTAAACATCCACAATTGAGAGGAATTCACTTAACACTGGAGGTTAACACTCCTCCATCCAATGCCGGCGCACCGACTGCCGCTGCCACTTAAAGTAGTGACGCTATTACCCAGACAATTCCCCGTGTTATACATCCTAGCAGTTTGACCGGTGTAAGTAAATCGATAACCCCCCATATATAAAAGGTTGTTGCACCCACAACGGTACGTTTGAGATTCGCCGCTGCAACCAGATAAACGATACACTTGGAACGAACTTGCATTTGCCAATTCACTTGCTACAGCCATGAGGACGAAAGCCATGAATAGCAAGGAGAGTGACTTCTTAGTACTAGATGCCATTGCTAAGCAATAACTCAGTAATTCAGGTTGGACTGCCTTTAGAAGATAGAGAACAAAATGAGAATGTTTTAGGTTTCTTGAAATTGTGTGTGTTCTTCTTAAGTTAGATGCACGTATTTATAGTTAAATGTTCCAAGAACGGGACAAGAGGACTCAATTAGCAAACGTGCATGGAAAACTAGCAGTGCACAATATCGTAAACAGATATGCACATTTTCAACTATTATGGATGTGGATCAAAGGATGATAACAGATATGATGGCTGCTTCAAAAAAAAATAATAATATGATGGCAAAGAAGGCGGCTAGAAATAATCCGCCAAAACCATCGAAAAAAGGTCCTAACTTTAATACAGAAGTAGTGATCTTTTACCAACCAAAACGAAAGAAAAAACAAAAAGGTTTTTATTTCGACCCAAGAAAATCAAAGACGCTCGGATAAGGGAATGAGCTATGAGGAATGAGATAAAGTTAATTAAAAAAAGATAAAGTTATCAAAGGAAAAAAAGAAGTTAATTAACCAGTTCCGCCATGAAACAAAGTTACATAGCTGTAAGACAAATTAGTTATCATTATCCGGATAAGACTGTAATCATAATCCCCATACCACATAGTCTATCTACGAGTAGGTGTAAGTACACTTATTTATCTCCCTCACCACGTGTACTAGCAAAGCCCACGTGGAGGCCACGTCGTAAAAGTGGGTGACGTGTAGGGGCATCCTTAGGATCTAGATAGTGTGCCATCTGGTAAGATCAACGGCCGAAGATGAAGGAGCATCAAAGGAAGATATCCACACGTAACACCGAAGAGCTACTCGGCTACATTTTACCTCATCACGAGGTGGGATGTAATCAACGGCTGACACAGACGTGACAAGAGAAGACTGACATCGCCTGGCGCAGACTGGACCGCCCCAACCACTCGCATTTAATGCTGCTCAGGGGGCACGTGTCAGATGACAAATGAAGAGAACGAGGGTTGGTCAGCGTAATGAACATAAGAATTATGGAAGGCGCGCGGACTATGCACAGAGCACAAGAAGATAAGACTTCAACAGCTCTTTTCCAGGGGACCCACTTAAATTAGCTATATATATACGTCCCTTCCAAACAGGAAGGGGGGTCGAGAGGGAGGGAATCAGAGAATAGAAGAGAGATCAGTGAGAAGTAAGTATGAACATCAACCTGCGGGTTGGATGAACACTCAAAGTCTTGCGACTATTCTTGTAACCATTTACCTCATAGTGTATATCCCTAAACCCGTGGATGTAGGCCTTAGTGCTGAACCACGTAAATCATCGTCTCCTTTACGTTTAGCATTCATCTATCTTTACTTACGTGTTTACTTCGATCTACCACTTTGGATGTTGATGAGATCATGATAAACCCATGGGGTTTGGAATCAATGAATCAACATATATCTATGTATTCATGCTTTAATGTGTATAGTCAACTCACACAGAGATTGTGTGTGAACACGTGGATGCCTACGTGATTTCCGTGTTCACAATATGGCGCTAGAAACAGGGACTTTGTCCCGGTAAAAAGATTTATCTTTTCCTGTGACTTTATAGCCATCAACCTCAAAAATTTTACTTAGAACATAGACAGATTTGTATTTAAACTCATTTTTCGCACATATCTGTATTCTTTGTATTTTCTAACAGCAGATCTGGGTCTCTTACAACCTGTAACTAGCAGATCTGTATTTTGGGCTATTTTTCACTCACATTTATATCCATTGCGTTTTCTATCAACAGATCCGGGTGTAGCATAACTTTAAACCAACGGATCTATGTTTTAACTAATATTTCACACATAATTTCCACCAATAGATCTGGGTTTTTTGCAAACGACAACCCATGGACCGTATTCCAATTAAGTCCACACAACCGTCTACATCCTTCATATTAGTCGCTAAACCAATAGCAGGAATACACTCTTTGCCACTAGAAATCGAGTTTATGAAGTTGAGTTTGAACTAACAGTTAACCCGTGGACGTTTTTGTCTCGGTTCACCTCCGTGCTCTTTTTGCAGAATATTACAATGGAAAAGAACAAAGACACCGGGAAGACAAGAGTGCCTTCAAAAGAGGTGCCTAGGACCACACCAGTCGTAACAAGGAGCAAACAGAAGGGCGAAAGATTCATAGCCGGGGACAAGACGCAGAATGTAGCGGAAAGCACATTACATTTAGATGCGGGCATCATTGCGATGGAAGCAAAGAAGGTTGCGGCGGCAAAAGCTGCTACACCTAACGAAGGAGCTTCTCAAGTGGTCGCTTCCAAAGTAACGGCTACAACCAAGCCCATTGAGCCTCGAGAAGCAGTAGAAGAATCAGTAATCCAGAACCTTCCTTACGGGATGCCGCCGACCAATGAACAAAACGCGCAATTGCAAACAGGATCCTATGGAGTGATCGAGCCGAAGGTACAAGCTCAGTTACAGACAGGAACACCAAATCAAGAATCAAACCAGTCTGCGCAAATACTGGCGCAATTAGAAGAACTAAAAAGGAATCAACAGACATACGCGGACGCGGTGGCCTTACTAGCCCAAGAGAACCAGCAATTAAGAGAGAAGATCCTCCAAAGCGCGGAACTAGAGAATCAGCAGGACGAGGCTAACTCTGCGGTACAGAATAGAGACCGGAGGATGACCCACGAGAACATTACTGCGGGAATCAATCGAAGAGAAAGAGTTGCGCGGAACGATAGAAGGTCTGATCCAGACTACCATCCGGAAACTTCAGATTAATATGATGAAGAGGAGGCCACGACGTCAAAATCTACGAGGAAGACGCGGTCTTCCATCCAGGCCGAGCACTGTTTGGCAATGGAGAGTCTTCGTGCAGAGATGCTCGCAGAGATCAATCAAATCAAGACCAGGCAGGGAGGTGGAAGACTAGAACAAAGTTATGAAGGAGGCCAACACTACCCCACTAGCGCGGCGGTTGGCTACGGCTACCATTCCGCAGAAGTGTCCGGTCTCATTCTTTGAGTGTTACGACGGGTCCGCGGATCCCGCTTCTCACCTACGATATTACAACAGGGTAATGGCCAGGTGGGATCATGACGAAGCTATACTATGCAGATACTTCCCTTCAAGCCTGAAAGGATCCGCGTTATCTTAGTTTGATAACCTCAAACTAGAGTGCATTGAGTCGTATGATCAGCTCACCGAAAAATTCTTGGACACCTACATGTAAAAAGGTTATGAACATAGGGATGGACAAGCTCTTCTCGCTTGCAATCAAATATAAGGAGTCCATTCGAGAATACACAGATAGGTGGCACGGGATATGTCAAGCCATAGGACATGTGGACCCCGTGGTGAGTATTAACTGTTACAAATGGGGACTTGACAGGATGGGCCCATTGTTTGTCGAGATCCACGGTACTATCCCAACCACAGAGGGAGATTTGAGGATAATCATCGAAAAACATGCGAGGTTGGAAGAAATTCAACGAGAGAACCCAAGAGCACAGGTTCAATGACCTCCATGGACCAACTCCGCGGAACAAGCAAACAGATCCAGCGGACACCAAAAGGATCAGAAAGACGACCACAAAAGGAGTGGTAGAAGATTTGAAGACCGAGTCTACACGAAGCTCAATACCAGCTACTCACGCATCTTAAAGGATATCAAGGACCGCGAAAATTTAGACTGTCCTTGGTCTAAGGGGAAGCAACCACCGGCCTCGGAGGAATCCAAAGAGTATTGTGATTTCCACTGCTTCTATGGGCACCCAACAGAGAAGTGCAAAAATCTCAAGATAGTGATACAAAAGCTGATAGATGCATGGGATCTCAAAAAATATGTAGAGAAGGCTGGGGCGGAAGACAGAGCCAAACGCAGCAAGCAGGTCCAATTGCCAGAGGGTAATCGCACATTGAATACTATATCCTGCTCGGAAAGCAAAGAACCAACCCTAACCGCACAAATAGGGAAAAGGTTGAGGAAGCAATTTGAAGACTATTGTGAGCTTTACAATTTAGACGGCAAAGAAGTGGAAGATCACGAAGAATGGATGGACGCACCTCTAACCTTCGAGGCCGAGGATATTGAGGATGACATGGAAGATCACAATGATCCTTTACTCCTCACTTTGCCAATCGCAGGATGCAACATAAAGAAAATCCTCATCGATGGAGGGAGTTCCGTAAATGTCCTATTTTACGATACCTTCAAATGTATGGAGCTTAATGACGAGCAACTCCTGACCTCGCACTATACCATCTATGGGTTCAATGGTACGGCCACGAAGCCTCTCGGGGATATTATTTTGCAGGTGGACGCAGGTTGACGCAGGTCCCATGAAAGTTGACACTCGCTTCAGTGTGGTGGACGCGCAGTCACCCTACAATGCCCACTACAAAAAAAGGGGTGTATTGCAACATGTCCCAAAGGTGGCAACAACCCATATTTAGTGTGGCTATATCTTTTTGCCACATAAAAATATTTTGCCACACCAGTGGCAACAACTTGGGTGGCAAGAAATAGTTGCCACCCCTTTAAGGCACAGTGGCAAAAGATGGATTTCTTGCCACACCAAATGGTGAGGCAATAGCATGAAGCAATATGTATTTCTATTTTTCTTTTTTCTTTATTTTAAATTTTAACTATTTATTTTAAATCTTTTTGCCACATTAATTGGTGAGGCAATAACATGAGGCAAAAATATTTATTATTATTTAATATAAAAATATTATGAATTACATTTTATTCAAAAATTATTTTGCCACACCATTAAAATTATTTTGCCACACCCTGATGCCACAACTTGTATGTAGCTAAAACTCATTTACTGATTTACTGGCCATTGTAATATTATGTTTTAAATTATGCACGGTAACAAAAAATAGTAAAACAATTACAAAAAATGAATCCAAATATAGAATTCAAGTTCCATTAAATAGAAGTAGTTGTGACAAGGCATAGAGAATCCCACTTAACCATAAGGAAACAAAAAAATTACACAATCAAAACTGAAGAAACCTAATAAATCAAACTTGGCCTAGTCCATGTTAAATCGCCCTCCCAGGTGGCATAGGTATCCAATCCAGCACGTTCCATTTCTTGTTCCCCGCGTACCTGCTAAACAAGACCACCAAGCAAAAAGAATATCAACGAATGTAGAGAATCATCATGTCTAATGGAATGGAACATCAACAAACACCTTTATTATCAAGGAAGAGAGAATTACAATCATTTTGAGGTCTATTGAGTTGGTCCCCTGGATATGTAAAGCGGCTCCGCAGTCCAAAGAGTAGCTCCGAGGTCTTCCAAAGTTTTAACAGAACTTAAATGCAAACATTTTAGATGTGTGAACTTACTTGATGCCCTTCACTATCCCAAAGTTTTACAAGAGACTTCCACTGCCCTTCGGTTAACGAATTCAAACTAAAATAAAACAGAAAACATCAAATAAACAGGAGCATTTAGTAGCAACTTTGACTTTATGTTAGGAGAGATCATCTCGTTCACAATCACTAAAATAATCACTTGTGATCACTATCACTGTCATTATTTAGATCGCCTTTATCACCGTCAGTTCTACTTCTAATCACCTCTTCCCCTCCAATTTCATTTCGGGTCCAACTCCCAAAGTCTTGGCCAATTTCAGCTGCACTGGTTACATTACCTGAGAAGCAAGAATCAAACTCAACAATGTTCTCCCTAAATCACCAGTTTGAGAGTCGGGCTCAAACTGTTCTTAGAAATGCCTGCCTGAACGAGTATTTTCTTCATAATACATTCAGCTGTTACCAAGATCAAATCCTTCTGTAGACCCTCTGTGGACACTAGGCATTTTCTTGCATACATGCAAGATCAAATCCTTCTGTAGACCCTCTGTGAACACCTAAACACACTGGACTCCTTAATGAGCTGGTTATGGAATTTTGTTGTCAAATATATATATATATTCCAGACACCCTAAATCCCATAACCAACCAACCATCAACATAATTGTTCCTTTACTGCCAATTACAGTCTCACCAATGACTCCACCATTACACCATAAATTTATACGTATTCATAAATTAAATCATAATAAAATTTACAAAAGAAACAAGTACCCAATTCAGACTATCATAGAAATGACCAGGTAAGCTGATAACGTCCATAAGCAACACACCATAGTTGAAATAGCTCAGTGCTACCTTGACATTGAGAAATTATAGTAGTACTAGACTTGAGTGCAGGGTCGAGTCATATTAGTGTTCGTTTCAACCATTAAGAAGAAAATAATATAACTAGCATGATTGGAGAAACAATATTCTAAGACAAGAGTAAAAATATGCATTTCCCAAACAGTAGATCCATTTTTGTAAAATGATATTTAGGTCCCACAACTATAAATGCACATTTTAAAGGAGAACTATTTCTATTCCTATTAATCCAAAGGAAAATCACAGAAATGCGCAACTATGTGTCCTTATGATGGAAACTCAATAAGAAATGTCAAAAGTACATAGTACATTTCGTAACTGCAATTCTGCAGAATTGCAGCTTCGTCGTGCTTCACATTTCAGGCCATATCTCACTACATATAAATTGGAACGGGACAATTAATATCTCATTAGAACTTCCGTTCAGAGGAATTTATTTGATCAGAAGATATCTTAAGCTAATTTTATTTCTAAGAGGGTCAAAACTGTTGCCAAACAGGTCTGACAGAAAACCGGTTAGTCCAGTTTCCAGATTTCCCAGCACTGATGTGCTATGTTTGAGAAGCCATAATTTCTAAATTAGAGAACCAAATTAAGCATTTTATATCATTTTGGAAAGAACACGCAACCCTCTACAGATTCCTAGAAGAAATCCTCACCTAATTCAGAGTCTAGATGGCCCTAAATCACACGGAAAAACCGACACAGGTGCTGAATTGTGGGTACTCTCTACTTGGCAACACCAGGGCCTAGCATTGGCGTTCCTGCGGGCAAGATGATTAACAATCCCTTTTGCTCATCATAGTTACATATGCTTTCTAGCATGGAACCCCTTAATAATACTTCTAACGCAACCTTCAACTTAAAACCATAATCTAGTCTGCCTCTCAAATCTCCCACAAAATGCGTATACACATCTACAAATACAAACAAAGATACAAGGCATGGAAAAATTGAAAAGAGGTTGCTAAAACCCTAAGTATATCTAACACGCTAACTATATACACACGGACTTCATGGAAATATTTTACATGTAAATATATAGTAGAGACATTAACCAATTGTAAATGAAAACAATCAGCTGTATATCATTACAACAAGCATGCCCAACTGTGCGAGGAATTTGCTTAGAACTTAAATTTACACAGAGGATTCCCTCAAAGATCAAAAAAAAAAAAAAAATACCTTTCAATCTAGCCAACTAATGAACCAGCTGAATAATCCATTTCATTCATTCCAATACGAAAATCATTATTATTCTTAGCATGTTCTTCCCGACTACAATCATATCATATCATGTGCAAATTCATTACAACTTCTGGAATAGTAGTTTCCAGATTGCCAAAAGCTAATAAGTAATCCGTATAAAAATTAAAAGTAGGTGAAATGTTGCCATTTTGGGACAACCCTTATGAGGAATACATCATTCAAAGTTGATTGCAAATATTAACTAGCACCTGAGACATTGACTTATGGTGGTACTCGCAAATCCTGGTACCACTATCAAACCTGAGATTATTGGTTTCATCGTTCTGCTGTTTCAGAGAGACAAACTTCACTGGGTTTTTTTTTTTTTTGGTTTTCTCCGCCAAATGAAGTAACACGATCTTTTTTTTCTTTTTGTTTATTTTTTTCGTTTTTCATTATTAATTTCGAAAACTGATTAATCGATAAAACTATTGAAAAAGGGGAATTTAAAATATTTTTAGCCTCAAAAGGGAATTTAAAGATTATTATGTGGCTCAAAAGGGAATTTAGCATCACAAGATTATTTAATAAATATTTTTAACATCAAAATATTATTTTTAGAATCAAAAGATTATTTAATAAATATTTTTAGCCTCAAAAAAGGAATTTAAACTATATTAATTATACTATTTTATATTATTTTAACCTGTTGCCACTTCTATGTGGCTAGAAATTAAGCTATTGCGTCTTCAAAGAATAACACGAGGCAAAAACGTATCTTTTGCCTCATTTGTTCACATGTGTAGCAAAAACTCTTACTTAATGCCACACTAGTTATGGCGTGAGGCTAAACCCTCCCCTATTGCCACATTATTTATAGATGTGTGGCAACATAGTGAGGCAATAGACCCACTTTCTTGTAGTGGCCATTATTGGACGAAGATGGGTCCACAAGCTTAAGGGAGTCGCAGCCACCTATCATCAATACTTTAGGTTTCCTACTCCCCTAGGAGTGATGGAGATCAAGGGTGATCAAGCTTCCGCAAAGGAATGTCAGGCAATGCAAATACAACTCAACAATGAAGAAGATGAGAAAAAAAGAACCCGTAGGACTCGGAACAAGGCAGCATCCAAGGACAAAACCATTAATGAATACTTGGAAGGAATCTCAGGGAAAAGCTTGTCCAAGGGGAACTCCGTAGGGAACACAGAAGCATCCACATCAACTGCTAACCCGGATGGTCTCACGGACAGAGAATCCGAGCCTACCAAATAACAATTAAAGAGGGTTCCTCATATTGGGAACCAAAACCCACATTCACATCCTTGGAAGCAGTAAAGGAGGTTAACATAGGAACGAAGGAGAATCCAAAGAAGATCAAGATAGGAACTCTAATAGACGAAGAACGCGAAGCCTCACTGGTGAAACTACTAAAGGAATACGTGGATATCTTCGCGTGGAAATTATCTGACATGCCGGGAATAGACCCGAAGACAGTACAACATGAGCTGCGCATTAAGCCTGGTACACCCCCGGTAAGGCAAAAGATACGAAAGGTGGCTACGGAGTATCACAAAGCAGTGGAAACGGAGCTGCGAAAGCTGTTGGAGGCTGGTTTCATAAAAGAAGTCAAATATCCTACTTGGATTTCTAACATGGTAATAGTGCCAAAGAAGAGTGGTGGGGTCCGAATCTGCATCGACTTCACCAACTTGAACAAAGCGTGCCCCAAGGACAGTTACCCACTACCCAAGATCGATCAACTAGTCGACGCAGTAGAAGGATACGAAGAGCTATCATTCATGGACGGGTACTCCGGGTACAATCAACTATTTTTAGCAGTAAGAAGATCAAGCAACATATCGCATTTTACACACCCCACGGCCTTTATTGCTACGTGAGGATGCCTTTCGGACTCGGAACGCGGAGCAACATATCAAAGGATGGTCGATGCTATTTTCAAACCATGGATTGGCAGGACCTTAGAGGTCTACGTTGATGATATGCTCGTAAAAAGCAGATTGAGGAAGAACCATCACCAAGACCTGAGGGACATCTTCAAAGCTATGAGAGAGCACAATATGAAGGTAAACCCGGAGAAGTGCACCTTCGGAGTAACATCTGGAAAATTCCTTGGGTACCTGGTGACGAAGAGGGGCATTGAAGTAGATCCCGCAAAAATCCGAGCCATAGTAGAAATGCCATCTCCAAAGAACCTAAAAGAAGTACGAAGCTTAATGGATCCCTAGCAGCTCTGGGAAGGTTCATCTCAAGATCCTCGGATAGATGCAAACTCTTTTTCAACATACTAAAGAAGGGGACGAAATTCGAGTGGACCGCAGAATGTGAAGAAGCCTTCCTAGGCATCAAACAGTACCTAGCAGAGATCCCTATCCTTCAGAAACCAGATCCTGACGAAGTCTTGGCATTGTACATTGCAGCAACAGACGATGCGGTAAGCGCAGTACTTGTAAGGACCCACATAAAGGAAGAGCAGCCAGTTTACTATGTCAGCAAAACCCTGAATTCCGCGGAAAGAAACTACACAAGAATCGAACAACTAATTTTAGCCATCGTATGGTCTACTTTAAAGCTGAGGACATACTTCTTAACGCATGACATACGTATCCCATGTCGAGCACCCTTAGAAGCCATCCTCAAAGGGGCAGGAAAGGTAGGGCGCATAGAAAAATGGAGCACATACCTCGACCAATTCAACATCCACTATGAGCTTCAACACTCTCAGAAATCGCAAGTGTTAGCAGAGTTCCTAGCAGATCTACCTCTGGACAACGAAGAAGAGGTGCACATACAAGGATGGAGGGCCGCGGGCGCCCCAGAAATAAAAAAGCAAAAGGAGCCAAATAATATTCTTGAACCAGTAAACCCACGACAATGGGAGGTCTTTGTTGTGGCTCCAAAAATAGAGAGGGCGCGGGGATAGGCATCGTCATCACCACACCCACGGGGATAGGATCGTGCACGCATTCAGATTGGAATTTGAAGGTCATACAAATAACATCGTAGAGTACGAAGGGGTGGTCCATGTTCTCCGCTTGATAATTGAAATGGGAATACAAGAAGTACGGTTGACAAGTGACTCACAACTAATCATACGGCAGATAGGCTACGAATACAATGTGTACGACGAGACACTAATGGCATACATGGCTCTGGTGCAAACGTTGATTTCCCAAATACCAAAAATCAAGTTCCGACATCTGCGTAGGAAGGATCTCAGACACGCGGATGCCTTGGCATATATATCAGCCATGCTCAAGAACGACGATGTCAAAGCAATCAAGATAACAAGAGTGTACGAACCATCCATCAAGCCCCAAGAGATGTGCGCAGCTAACCAACGCAAGTCTAGGGAAGAAGACATTTCTGACGATGATGTCGGAGAGCACATATTCGATTATTTCCAGGATGATGATATCATGCGACAAGTAGATGAGGACGACGATTATAGTCAGGAAGAAGATTGGAGAATCGAAATCCATTCATTCCTTGAGGAAGGGAAACTCCCCCAGGACGCCAAACAGGCTAGGAAAGTACAATCCAGAGCGGGGATGTACGAGCTAAGAGACGGAACCTTATACAGGAAATCATTCCTCGGGCCACTTCGTCGCTGCCTATCCCGATCCGAGGGACATGCCATCTTGAAAGACATCCATAGAGGAGACGCGGGGAATCACATCGGAATGAGGTCCCTTGCAGATAAGGCAAAGACGCTTGAGCTACTGCGCCAACCATGATGATGATGACGCGCGAGAATGGCGCAAAGGTGCGAGGAATGTCAAATATTTGGCAAACGAATCCACGCCCCAGCAACAAAGTTGAACTCTGTGGACAGTCCGTGGCCCTTCGCAAAATGGGGTATCGACATAGTGGGCCCGCTCATATCAGGGACCGGGAAAAGAAGATTCCTAATAGTGGCAACGGATTACTTCAGCAAGTGGGTGGAAGCCAAGGCACTGGCAAGAATTCGTGATTCAAACGTCTTTACTTTTATTTTCAAAATATCATTTGCGGAGTTTGGTATCCCATGAGAGATAGTTTTCGACAACGGTAGCAGTACTGCAAAGTAAAGAATATCGACTTTCATTCGACACACCCTCAAAATTAGAAAAAACAAATCCACCCCCATATACCCACAGAGCAATGGACAAGCAGAAGTCACAAACAAAACTTTGGCACTTATCCTTAAAAAACAACTAGACGAGTACAAGGGGCGGTGGTGTGAGCAGTTACATAACGTTCTGTGGGCATACAGGACAACACGAAGATCAGCTACCGGTGAGTCTCCGTTTTTGCTCACGTATGGAGCAGAAGCCGTAATCCCCACGGAAATTCTACTACCAACAACAAAGACAGAAGCATGGGAGAAGAACCTCACCACGGACCTGATGTTGGAAAGGCTTGACGATCTCGAAGAAAGGAGAGAAACGGCACTGCAAAGAATGGAAAACTACCAGCGTAGGCTAGCCAGGGAATATAACAAAAAAGTGAAACTTAGGAATTTTGTAGAAGGGCAGTATGTGTTAAGGACCATTCCCCAATACCAGCGAGACAAGAAGTGGGGAAAATTAGCACCAACTTGGGGAGGACCCTACGTAATACACGATATCGCAGGAAATGGCTTTTACTACCTACGTAATTTGAAAGGGGAAATCCTCATGCATCCGTGGAATGCCAAATATCTCAAACCATACTATCCGTAATCTACCACCTGCGTATGCAATTCAGAAGAAGAAAATTGACTTACAAGTCTACATGTTTCTATCTCTGATGAAGGAGTGACGCGCCTTAATTTTTCAATCAATCCAAGCTTTCATCTTCAAGTGTCATATTCTACTCATTACCCACACGCATTTCAATTTATTCAATACCTACAATACCTTATGGGAACACGTATATACCACTCACATACCCATCTGTACATAGGGAGATCAACAAAAGAACAAAATATGTATGCACATTGGAAACCATGCACATCTTAATAAAATATCGACACTATCGTTACCCCGTGGACGTAGGCCTTAGGGCTGAACCACGTAATTCATTGTGCAGTTATTATTATTAAGAATTTGCATTATACTTTAATAAGAGGAACGCCCCACACAAATCCTGGATCCTACCCACTGCAATATAGCGGGGAATATCCCGCACAAAGCATACACATGCAATCTCTCGGAACTCCCCATAAGTGTCTATAAGTGTATGATGGGGGTGACTTCCACGTAACGAGATATCCGAGCAATATTATAAGCCGCGAACTCAATGGAATATATCCTTGAACGTCGGCCAGACCCCCACCGTTCGGAAATCCCTCGGCCAAGGAATTAGCTGGACGGGGTGACAGGTCACAAGACAATTCCGCGGATATCAACCTACGGAATTGCACGAACAATACACTTTCTCAAAATGCAATAGGTGCAATAGATGTTGACCTGATTTATAAAACCAACAGATGCGAATTCAACAAAATGCAAATTCAGATTTAAACGCTAAAGTTTGATCTAGTACACAGTTGATTACAAGCCTAGCAAGAAAAACAACAAAAACGTCAAGGAGGCTAAGCAACCGAGATCAATCCCTAGCATACTAGCTACGATCTACTGGGAAGGAGCATTATCCACGGGTTTGTCCTTCAACGACGAAGGAACACTGCCACCGGAGGAAGGGCCAGAGGAACCTGAAGGGAGCGCGGGCACGGGACGACGAGTATAATTCTTGGTCAGTCCATGGTTCTTCTTGAGATCCAACTCAATATCACCAAGAGTCCTGTTAATCTCTTTCGCCAACTGCTTACGATCCACGAAGCCTATAGCTACGCTCTTCATCTCAGCCTGATTTAGGGAAGTAGAAAGATGGTCCACCTTTTGATGGGCTTGCTTCAGCGCCTCCTCCTGAGACGAGACCAGACCACGATTGTAGTTGACTTGGCCCTCCAGTTGAGCTACCTTATCCTGAGCTTCGGCAAACTTGCCATCCGCAACTCGAAGCTGTCCTTGGAGCTCTACGGATATAAGAAGAGGACAACGAGTTATAACAAATACAACACAAAGCATACTCGATGACAAAGACGTATACCTTCACAATGGTCAACCGCGGAGTCCCGTGCTTCTGCGGCATAATCATATTCATTTGATAACCTATCATAAACTACCTGCAGAAGATTATGAGCATACTGACTCGCGCTTAAATCATCTCGAAGCATTGAGTTCGAATGATGATATCGGTTAACCTCATCATTCTTCGATTCCAACCCTTTGTTAAGACGGTACATAGTCATCTCTAAGTTTTTCTCATACTCAAACCGACGGGCCACATCAGCTCGAGACGCGGATAGGGCACTACTAAGAGCGCCAGATTCCGCCCTAGCGTCATCTCTTTCCTTAGCAAGACGTTGTATATAAACCCGCACATTCGAGGGATGAGAAGAACGCACTTGCCGTAGTTCTTTTTCCTTGACATTAAGCTTAACTTCTAAAGTGGAAATCTAGCCGCGGGCTTTCTCAAGATTATCCAGTGTCCATAAAAGAGCCCCGTTGAATAAATGACGGTCATGGTTGTTTTGGTTTTGCAGATCTACCAAGCAAAACTTTTTCTTACGCCATTCTTCGGCCATAGCATTATGGAGATCCACGCGAGCATTCCATTTCGCTGATTCACTATTGAGTTTTCAACTAACTCAAAGAATACGACCTTTTGTGAACTCTCTCACCCCGAAGCCACATCAACTCGGGATTCCACCCACTGAAGATAGTACAGCGGGAGGAGGGAAGAAGAAGATAACTCAGAACATATAAGGAACATCTAATAATCAAAGAAAAGGAGACGCAGACCTGAAATAGACGAAGAATCCTTTTCAGCCACCTCTAATTTTCCCTTGACATAATCTAGCTCAGAACGCAGTTTTTCCTCGTCCACGTCCTTGAGCTTAGCGAGACCTTTCAGCTCTGCTATCTCCTCATCTTTAGCAGAGGCCGCGGCTTCAACACTCGAAAGCATTTCTTCACGATGGCGGAGTTTCGCTTCTAGCTTGAGAGACTTAGCCTTGAAGAACCGGTAAAGACTATGGTTACAGTACTCACTCCTCATCATCTACCGATCAAAAAGGGAGATTAGTTCACATAACACACTTAAAGTAAAATCAGGGTTAGAAAGAGCAGGACAAACCTCCAATAACCGCTGCTGGGGATAACTGTCTTGGTACCCATCAGCAATAGCCATCATACCAAAGAATAGTAGAGGGAGGATTCACCACGAGATCAATCCCGTGGGCACAAGATTCTGTCCCACTCTTCATTCACCACCTCCTCAGAGGTTAACTCCATGTGCCTGCGAGTAAAGGAGTCCGAACTCTTTTCCCCTTCAATCACAGGGGAAGGATGCGGCACAACAAGCAAGTCTTTCTTTTTAAACCAAGACAAAATAGCATCATCACCATCTATGATCAAGGACCGCGAGAAATCATCTGAGGAAGAATCTGAGGGCTTCCCACCAAGAAAAGCACCAGCATTAGCCTGCACCAAAGCTCCGCTAGCAGCGGAGGAAGTGCCAATGAAACCTTCGGGATGAACCACAAAAACCTCAGCATCAGATCCGGGTACTGACCCACCACCGCGGCTATCTTTAAGAACATCCCAGTCATCACCAGCTGGAAGCAGATTGAAATCCGAGACAAGCCCCATAGCTGCGGCCATGTCAAAAGACTCTTCCCCGGACAATACCTTACCAAAGGAGAACTCACAGTGAGCATCCCCATCCTTGTCACTACTATCAAGAGCAACTCCTTTGCCATTGTCTACAGCGGCCCGCTGCAGACCAATGCCATTATCCTCGACGATCAGATTTCCAATTCCCGCGGCCCCACTAGACTTAGTGGCCTGATCACCACCACCACCACCAGTGGCCTGATCACCACCACCACCACCAGAGCCCGCTCACCACTACCACCACCGGTGGCCTTCTCACCACTAACACCACCTGTGGCGCGATCACCATCACCTCCACCGACGTCCCCACCTGCAACACTATCTCGTTCTTGAAAAGGCGGAGAATTCCCAATCCGCTCGCCCTCATCGGAAACATCCTCGTCACCGTTCACTGGACTGTTCACATCCTCGAAGTGCGGAGAATCCTCGGTGGGAGAATTTGACGATAGCTTGGGATTAATCTTTTTCTTTCTAATCACCTGCGAGACATAATGATAAAAAGAGCCATTAGTATTTCCTTTCCTTGACATAATCAATATTACTTAAGAAAACGAAGGGGCATATATCCGTAGAAAAACAAACAACACACCTTAGCAATATTAGCACTCTGCGGAAGAGGGTTAGCGTCGGAGAAATCTTCATCTTCTGCGTCATCAACATCACGATTGAAAGCAAAATCCATACCTTCAAAATTCATCTGCCAAGGGCAGTAATGGGCATAACGGGAAGGAGAGGACTCGCGACAAGAACTGTCAACAGTAGGCCGCCAACCATGGGGTCCGGGGACCCAACCATAGACCCACGAACCAACAATTTCAAGAACAATGGAAGACCACTCATAGTCATGATCACGCTTTAGGCTCTCATCAGCGGGAATATGAAGACCTGAAGCACCAGGAATCCTCGCCATCTTGGAATCACTTACCTCGCTCAAGAGGCGAATTTCCCCCTTAACAGGAGCAATATTCCGCAGACTCACAGACCACGGCTTACGTGTATTCCTGTTAACATAATCTCCAAAGGACTTGTTGAAATTTTCAGGAGTATACCACCCTTTCTCCTCTTCTAATTTGGGGGTATAGCAGGTCATCATCGTTTTCCCTTTGCTACGAAGATAGCATTCTCGAAGATGGCGAAGATAATTTCCTGTCAACTGCTGCACCCCACGATTATGACTCTTTTTAGCAGTATCGCGACTAGACAAGACCCGGTAGTAGAAATCATAACCAGCTTTATACAGAGGCAACATCAAACCCGCCTCGAAAGCACCCACGGTCGTCAGTTAATGAAAAGCATCATATTGATAATTGGTAACCATCTCATAGGTTATATCTTTATCAGGGGCATAAAAGCGCACGTGGAAGTGCTGAAGACCATGCTTCACTTTGAAGGCTTCAAGATCAATGTGTCTAAAAGTGAACTTCTTGTTACCCAAAGGCAAAGTACGAAAAGTAACAACAGAATCATCCTCGTAAGCGTCTCCCAAAGCATCTTCCGCAGAACCCGCTACCTTCTTCTTAGGAGGAACTACATCTCCCGAAGATTCTATCTCCGTAGCCTTCCTCTTCGGAGGCTGATTCTTAGCAGACTTACCTGAACTGGGCACGGGAGGATTAGTCCGCGGTGGAGGCTTGGTGCGGAGAGGTTGTACTTCTAGAAGTTCAGTGCGCGGATTCTGCTATTTCTTAGGAGACCCATCTCTAGGACGATTCACGGCGTATCTAGACCGCTGCGGCGGATCACCTCTTTTGAGCGAAGGCCTCTGATCAGAGGACGAGGACGTTCGCCTATCCCAAGGATTATCCTGAGCTACAGAAGGCGAAGCTCCGCCCCTAATATTGGAATCACTCCGAGAAGACATATGAGGACTTGACGGAGGAGTTTGATAAGGAACCCGCGGACGATCAGACATATCTTCGGACACAAACACAAATAGAAATGCAAATCAAAATCAAGGAAGATCAAAAAACAAGAAAATCTCAAGAACAACAGCAAACACGAAGAAAACCCTAGATTTCACCTACGACCGTTTAATCTCTCAAGCTATTACTCAAACTTAAGAAAAGAAAAAGAGAATCAAGGCGTGGTCGGTAAAGCACACGACTCAGCAGCGCCAAACTTTCAAATTCCACGATAAGCATAAAATTAAACCCATCATGATTCATCAACAGAGAATAAAAAACTCAACAGAGATAGAAGTGGCGAGTAAACAAAGTAAAAGACCCTACCTGAACCTCGGCAGTGACAACAGTAGCAACAGCAGCAGCAACAGTGACAACAGCAGCAGCAGCAGCATCAACAGCAGCAGCAGTAATAATGGCGGAAGAAGTTAAGAAGACGAGGAAGGGAATGGGGCAGAGAATAAACAGGGAATGTGAATTTAATTCACATTCTTTCACTCTTTCTTTTTTTATAGGACCAAAAGAAACCGTCCACTACTCAAGAAGCAGTTATGGCCGGGTATGGAAAACGTGCACAATAAATGCAGGTAACCCCTTTTTTGGAGAAGTTATGAAGAGAGAGATAAAAAAGTACACACGATTCTTCTTCCAACTAAAGCTGGCGCCCAGTCACAAGAAGAGGGGCAAATTGTAAGTACACTTATTTATCTCTCTCACCACGTGTACTAGCAAAGCCCACGTGGAGGCCACGTCGTAGAAGTGGGTGACGTGTAGGGGCATCCTTAGGATCTAGATAGTGTGCCATCTGGTAAGATCAATGGCCGAAGATGAAGGAGCATCAAAGGAAGATATCCCCAAGTAACACCGAAGAGCTACGCAGCTACATTTTACCTCATCGCGAGGTGGGATGTAATCAACGGCTGGGGAAAGTCCAACTGACACAGACGTGACAAGAGAAGACTGACATCGCCTGGCGCAGACTGGACCGCCCCAACCACTCGCATTTAATGCTGCTCAGGGGCACGTGTCAGATGACCAACGAAGAGAACGAGGGTTGGTCAGCGTAATAAACATAAGAATTATGGAAGGCGCGCGGACTATGCACGAGCACAAGAAGATAAGACTTCAACAGACTTTTTCCGGAGGACCCACTTAAATTAGCTATATATATACGTCTCTTCCAAACAAGAAGGGGGGGGGGGGGGGTCGAGAGGGAGGGAATCAGAGAATATGAGAGAGATCAGTGATAAGTAAGTATGAACATCAACCTGCGGGTTGGATGACACTCAAAGTCTTGCGACTATTCTCGTAACCATTTACCTCATAGTGTATATCCCTAAACCCGTGGATGTAGGCCTTAGTGCTGAACCACGTAAATCATCGTCTGCTTTACGTTTAGCATTCATCTATCTTTACTTACGTGTTTACTTCGATCTACCACTTTGGATGTTGATGAGATCATGATAAACCCATGGGGTTTGGAATCAATGAATCAACATATATCTATGTATTCTATGCTATATTCATGCTTTAATGTGTATATTCAACTCAAACTGAGATTGTGTGTGAACACGTGGATGCCTACGTGATTTCCGTGTTCACAGTAGGAATTACTAAATTACTGCTTAACTCTATCTAAAGGATCTTGTCTAGTCCATCTATAAGAAATGGTTTAATCGGTAAAAAGCAATCTCCTTTTTTTCCATCTTATAGGATTAATTTCTGCTTCTGATATTCAAATACCCTCTTCGCTTACTTTTGGTGGGCCTTTTGTAGAATCTTTTGTGTTTGCCGGTTGGAATAAAAAATATATGTAAATTTAAATATTCCAGAACTAATAGTAAAACACCAAGGTGACCAAATTTGGAGTACAAAAACTCCGTTCAAATGTTGGGATTCATTACAACTCCATGTTAAACAAAATTGATGCAAAAACCCCAAACAAAATGGTTTCATCAAATTGTTTCATCGAATTCTATTTTTGCCTAATTTGTATCATGAAACCAAAGATTTTAATAATGAAACGGTAAGTTTATGATGAAATCAAAATTTGGTGGTACTGTTTCTGGTTAGTGGTGGTCTTGGTTGGTGGTGGTGGTTTTTATTGTTATGGTAGTTCTAGTATTTGTTGGTGGATGTGTTGTTGGTTGCTAGTAGTGGTGGCATGTGTTACTTTTATTATTTGGGTCTTTGTGTTACTTTTGTTTTGATAGGTTTTTTGTGAATAAATAGTGACATTTTTAGGGTTATAACTAAATACCCCTTTGTATTGAAAGTCAAGAATCAACAAAATAAACATACACCCAGTACTAAGTATCCTAGTTAGTAATTCTCCGAATCATTCCCGAATGATTCTCGAACGTATTCGAACTGACCGAATATGAATGATACTTCCGAACTATTTGAATTCCGAACCTAGTTCCCGGATTATATGGACCTTACGAATGATTCGCGAACGTATCCGAACTAACCGAATCCGAATGATATTTCCGAACTAGAACTTCAAACCTAGTTCGCGCCCAACCTCGCTCTCCCATAGGTAATTCTCTGATCAGGGTTCTGTTGATTGATATTTGTTTGATTTTGTATATACTTTATATTTAAATACAATTATTCAATTCAAATGTTCTATTGGTAGTTGTTTAATCAGTGTTTTATGTGTCAATTTTTTGTTTAAAAGTCTATAAACTCGTTTTATAATACATTTATGCGATTAAATTGTTTACTTCATGGTAAATAATCACGCTAAAATGTTTTTTCCATCTTATAAACCATATACAAATAAAATTAGTCTCGCAATAAGGTCATAATACTTATCAATTTATCATATATGTAAGCCGAATTTGAAGTGCCGAACTCATATTTATAAAACGAATATGCACGTACGTATGCCGTTCCGAACTACTGTCCGAACAACGAACCGTTGACCGGATTTTTGACCGAATCCGACCTATCCGAATCCATATAATTCCCGTACGTATGTCGTCCCGAACTACTACCCGTACCCAGAATTGTTAACTAGGCTAAGTATAAAGAGATACATTTATTGAACAAACATCAAATACATTAAAATACATTAAGAAAGCAACATTATCCCATAACAACAACCCAAAGTTTATCGTTAAGGCATGCGGCATATCCCAATTTATTTATAATACCAGAAACATATACTGAAATGGCCCTATTTTATTTATTACGTATGAGACTTAGAAGCACGTAATGATATAGCTATCATTACGATGCATATGCATACTTGCAAGGCCCATTCCTAAAACACATACAATGTCCGTCTCATAGGGGAGACAACGACAATTGAATTTACTTAACACTGGATGTTAATGCTCCTCCATCCAACGGGGCTGCACATACGGGCATTGCCGGTGAGGGTAAAAACGCCGCCACCCAAGCAATTTCCCGTGTTATACATCCTAGCAGTTTGACCAGTGTAAGAAAATTGGTAACCACCCATATATAAAAGGTTTGTACATCCACAATTACTGTAAGTTTGAGATTCTCCACCGCAACCTCCTAGACGGTATACTGTCAATGAGCTTGCATTTGCCAATTCACTTACTACAGCCATGACGACGAAAGCCATCAATAGCACAGAGAGGAAGTTCCTAGTAGATGCCATTGCTAAGTGAAGGAGATTATGGACTGCCTTTCAAATAAAAAGCAAAATGATAATTTTCTTTTTGTAGATTTATTGATATTATGTGTTTTCTTCTTAAGCTGGATACACGTATTTATAGTTAAATGTTAGAAGAACGCGACGAGAATGAGGGACCGTGCATGGAAAAAACTTGTGGATAATATCATTGAGATGAAAATATCGCAATTTTTTCATTGATTATGGATGAGGATATGTGTTTTTCGTTGATTAATTGATAGGCTGGTATAAACTTCAAAGTATTTTTTTCAGAAAATAAGAAACTTCCAACAAAGTCGAGCAGAAACTATCCAGCCAGGAAGCCACCGAGAAGTGTCTCAGCTTTAGTGTAGTACTCCCTCCGTCCCACTATTAGATGACCTAGTTGAAGTTTGCACAATTCTTAAGGCAATGAATGAAATGAGTGTTTTTAAGTATTTTTTACAACTATACACTTATGGATAATAATTTATAAATTTTAAAAATCACTTATCTCTCAAACTATACCATAGATTTTCGTAAATTTTGTACCGTTGAAAATCATTTTAAAACACGTACGTAACGAGTATAAACATGAATATCAAATTATACATATTTCTTATGACACCGATAATCAATCAAAAGGGTAGTTTTAGAGATATCCCCTTCATTAGTGAAATAGGTCAACTAATGATGGGACAAGATCTTAGACCAAGTAGGTCATCTAATGGTGGGACGGAGGGAGTATAATAGAGGGTATGATCATTTCCAACCAAAAATACGAAAGACAAAATGAAAAAGGTTTATTGACTAAGGTTCACTACTCTAATCCGAGTTTCGATCTTAATTTCTTTCGATTAAACCACATGTCATATGCATGACGATCTTCATTCTGTTTGTATCATAGACAATAGACCGCATCGTACCGGCAGTAATAGCATGGTTGTGGCGACGATTATTCTTCTGTGAGACATATCTCGTACAATCATTTAGGCATGCTATTTCCTCCCAAGTACGTGTACTAGTTATTGTGGATTATGGTTGTCCTCTAAGATAGGCCAAATCTAAAAATAACCATTTTAACATAATTGAGTTGAAATAAGATATAATTTAAAACATAAATTTTGTTTTGGATATTTAATTACAAAAACTTAAAAAACTTTTAACATACGAGATTTTTACAAATTAATTCCACATTTATACTGGGGCGGAAGGTGTATCAAAGTATTTTTTTTAATTCAAGAAAACGAAAGGTATACTCGAGGGTGAAATTCACCCATGACTATAAGGTTACAGAAGAAAACACTTATGAAGGTGGGCATCAAAGAATCAGGAATGCAAGATACCAAGATCAGTATCATGGATGCTGTTGCATGTTGCTAAGCTTAAGGCCAAGGTATGCGGTGTCTGTAGTGTTAATTGTACTTGTACATGATACCGGCTACCTATAGGACTTTTTTTTTTTTTTTCATTATGTTGCTAAAGCCGAAGGCCAAGGGTATGCATGTGATGTCTCATGTCTCTATATGCATGCACGAGTTGAACATGCATGTAACCTTTGATGGTGTGAAACAAAATTAACATTGATATTGGGAGAGGTGAATCTTGTGCTGTATTAAAGTGATGTGATACTCGGAGACAGAAAATCCTAGTGTGTATAGATGTAATACCATTGAATTCGGCCTTGAATTCGCCAGTTCTGTACCTTACGTATTTGAGATGGCATCATATAGGTATCAACCATTCAGCATTCTACTTGGACCGTTAAGAAAACAATGGTCCCTCCTTCCTAAGATTAGTACAGGCGTGTTTCCGTCCGACTCATGAATATATGCAATTTCGTCAATTCATTGAAAAGAAGATACGGTGCATGAACATGCTTATTTTCATTGATTATGGAAGTGGATATGTTTTGTTCTCTATACTCTAAACTCATTGTAGATTCTGGAGTTAATGATTTTCCACACTACTTCGTCTGGAAGAATTCTGTTCCACCTAAGATCAACTTCCTTATGTGGTGCTTAATCCATGAGAAACTCAACACTATAGACATGATGCAGATAAAAGGTATTGACATCTATAACTCTTGTGTTCTTTGCGGCGATGATATTGAATCTCAGGACCACATTTTCCTCCATTGTAAAATTTCTCACAGAGTATGGTCCTCAACTTTACCAAGTGATGGTTGGTATTGGGTCATTCCAAGAAACATGAAGATGCTTGCACTTGGCTGGGAGCAAGTCCATTTCTCTAATGCAGGAAATTTTCTTTGGGGTTTAATACCGAAGCTGCAATTATCCACACTATTTGGACAGAGAGAGAAATAGACGAATATTTGAGCAAGATTATTTGTTTAAGACAGAATCGACCTTTGTATAGAAGTGAAGTCATTGATTCTTACATGGGCAAGTGCATCTGGCAATAGGGTACATCAGAATTTCTCTAGTTCAGTTCTTAACAATTGGGATGCATTCTTTATGTAATCGTGTTGTTGTTGTTTTCTTTTTCTTAATCTACCTCTGGTAGAACTTTTTGTAATATTCTTAATTCTTCAATTTATCTTCTCTTCTTATCAAAAAAAAAAAAGTGGATATGTTTTGTTACGTTTATTTAAATGAAAGGATGATAACAGATAAGGCAAAAACTAGAGGAAAAAATCAAATTAATATGCATTCTTCCCTTTGATTAATTGGAAGGATGATTGGTAACAGATACGACAGCAAAAACTTCAACAAAATCGGCCAGAAATTATCAGTCAAAGCCATCGACAAAATGTCCCACCTTTAATGCAATAATAGTGATCTTTTACCAACCAAAGACCAAATCTGCAAATCCACAGGCCCGAGATCATCACATAATTTATTTAAAAGTTTCCTTGATCCAGGACATTATCTTCTTTATCCCATTACTCTAATTTCCTTCATACACCAAGAGAAACCATCCCAATAACCATGCAAAGTAGCCAATTCCATACAATTCTGTTTTGTTTTTTGTCGTTCACATTAGAAGTACAATATGTACCGGTAACTAACCTAGTTATTCCAGTTTATCTCAATGGTTGGTTCTGTGATTAGTTCCTCGGCCATACATTCAATCAGCTATGTTATCTCCTTGTCAGTAAAATTCCGTGGCCATGTAATTATCATGCTGGTTGTAGTTGCAAGAAATCCTACAACCACACCCTTGATAAGATCTACGAAATAAACTAAGAAATCAAATTGAAAATCTCAAGAACTCTTATTGAAATCTTAGAACAAGTACAAATATGTGAAGAAACCCTAACTTGGGGAGCAAATAACTTTCTCTATCTTAAGTTTCTCTCTTCACCCACTAAAAAGATCTCTCTCTTTACAAGGTCGCTCGGCTCCTTATATAGGAGTTTACATAGTGGAGGACAGCTAATAAAGCCCATAGTTTACGATATGACGTGCGTCAATGTCGCGTGGACTTTATTATTGATGCACAACTTCAATTCTATCGCATGACTCTTCGCACTTTACTTGTGATTAAGGTGACGTCATCTGATGCGTCATTCTAGATAAGTTATATGCAGTCATCTTCGCTCAGACCTGATGATCATTATTTCACATATCTGATAGGCATGCGGTATTTTGTACCCACATTTTGCCTCTTCTCATAACGTTCTTTTGGTAAATAGAGCGATATGAGAAATCTCTAATTTATTCTGCCGCACCCGTTCATCTTTTCGTATTCTCTTCAGCCGACAGATTTCCGTAATTTCGGCATGATAGTTTATGCGTGTCTTTTCGACCACTGGCTGTTTGACACGTCTCTAATAACCGCCTCTTCTTATCCGTCCGTTTTTAATCAACTCATTGATGAAGGAAATATCTTGGGAATCGGGAGTAAATCTCTTATTTACTGTCATACGCAACCTTTATCTTGTTGCTGCTATTCTTCTGGTTCTAACCAAGTTTTAAATCGATCAGCATCTTCTACTTCGCCCTCTCTTTCAATCATGTCTTCTTACTTCACCTTCTCCACTCTCACGTTCCGTTTCTTATCGCCAACATCTTGATCATCCTAATCTTTATTAATTTGATCATCTTGGGTAACTTTTCATTATCTCACATTCCCATTCTGAAGATGCCTCTTAAAGCTGGTTGGAAGAATGATAGAGACTTCAACAAATGAAAGGCCCAATTTGGTCAGAGAGGCTTCTCACTATCCATTCCCTATGGATATGAACCTTCGTCTACGCTTGGACCTAAATGGTTTTCGCTTGATGAGTGGAACGATCAAAAAATCATTGTTTCAGTTGGACAACTTCTCGCCGGTCTCCCTGTTCCTCTATATAATCCTCAGATTCCTTTATTTTATAAGATTCTCTCGGATGCGAGATTTTCGCGCGGCACATTCCAACTAAGCGGTGACTGTTTCAGGATAGTTATGGAATATGCTCGCTGTGCGGCGAGGTTAGAATCTATTTATCCGATAGAAGTAAGGAATCCAGAATATGCCCATAGAGAGATCAATCCTGCGGGTTACACGGTTGAGAATTTCTTCAAAAATTATGAAGTTTCCAATATGAAGAATGAATCATATAAATGGGGCATTCGCTTGACAAGAAAGGATGGTATCGCGGAGAATGAAAGAATCATGCGAGATGTCGACTTTCATGACCCTACTAATAACTCCGCTCGTAAGTCTAAAGATACTCGTTGGGTGGAGTATCTTATTGTCTTGGATGGTCCCTACATAACTGGCAGAAGCGAAGATGGATCAACTCATCCCCTACCTGCGGGTTTGCCCGCTTACAACCCTTGGGAGTTTAAACGGCCTGAGGAGCTTGATTTGGTATGCCACTTTTAGCTTTACCTTTCTATCTTCTTTCCCTTTATTGTTTTATCCTGCCTTTATTATTTATTTTAAATCCAGGCTGCGAAACTGGAAAATAAGGCTAAAAAAGCGTCTCAAGCGTCACGTTCGCATGATAATGAAGTAAGAAATATTCTTTGTTTTTAAGAATGATAACTCAGAAACGGTGGTTTTATCAATTGCCGTAATAGTCACCGTGATCAGATCTGGTCTTGTTGGAGGAAAAGAAAGAAATGTTTGAGGATGAAGAAGCCTATTCTTCTTTGGATCGAATGTCTTTTTCACCCAAAACTAAAGAAGACAATGACATATTGGTCCATTCTAGTTAATTAATAAACAAAATCCTGGGTGAAATATCCAAATTGGCTAATTGAACAATTTTTTTCAATTTTTGTCCATATAAACAGTATCGAAATGTAAATCTATTTCACCCAGGAATTGTTGGTTTTGGTCTTTTTGACCAATTTTGTGATTTTTTTATAACTTATATTCAAGACTTTTAGGAAGCACATGCCGAAATGGCCTTACATTATTCATAACTGACACTAAGACTTTTATTTAGGAAGCACGTAATGATCACGTAGCTATCATTACGATACATAAGCACACTTGCAAGGTATATTCCTGAAACACATAATGTCTATCTCATTCTATAGAGATCGACAATTGGATTTACTTTAACACTGGATGAATACACTCCTCCATTCAAAGGGGCGGCACGCACGAGCATTGGCATTGAAACTGAAATTGCTCACACCCTGACAATCCGATTGATCATACATTTTAGCAGTTTGACCAGTGTAAACAAATTCATACGCATTCCGGAAAACAATGTTTGAGCATCCACACCCATCTGACGTAAGATATCTGCCGGCGCAACCTGGTCCACCATATGCTGTTAAAGAACTTGCATTTGCCGATTCACTTAGAACTGCCATGAGGACCAAAGCCATGAATAGCACAGAGAGCAAGTTCTTAGCGGATTCCATTGCTAAGAGAAGGAGCTTATGGACTGCCTTTCGAGATAGAAAACACAATGAGAAATTTTCTTTTTCTTTTCCTAGCTAGGTTTCTTTAAATTGTGTGTTTTTTTCTTAAGTTGGACGCAAGCATTTATAGTTAAATGTTCAAAGAAGGAGATGAGCATGAGGAACCGTGCACGGAAAAAACTTGTGGATAATATCATTGAGAAGAAAGTATCGTGATTTTTTCTTTGTTTTTCGTTGATTAATTGATAGGATGGTATAAACTTCAACGAAGTATTTTTCAAAAACGAAACTTCCAACACAGTCGGGCAGAAATTATAAGCCAATAATTATTTTTCAAAAACTATCAGCCAGGAAGCCACCGAGAATTGTCTCAGCTTTAGTGTAGTATAATAGAGGGTCTGATTTTTTCCAACCAAAAATACGAAAGACGAAAATGAAACACAAAATTGGTCAAAAATACCAAAATTAACAATTCCTGGGTGAAATAGACATTTAGGTTTTAATACTGTTTAAATAGCCAAAAATTAAAAAGATACTGTTTAAATGGATAAAAAATTAAAAAATAGGTAGGATGTAACCAGTTTCATCCTGTCTATTTTTCAAATATTTTTTCTTATTGTTATTTTACACAGGATGCATCCAGTTTCATCCTTGCTATTTTTTAAGTATAAGCCAGGATGAATCCATTTTATCCTTGCTATTTTTTTTTTACTATTTCACCCGTACTTTTTTTTACTCGTCCATTTGAACCGTGTTTTAAATTTTTTGGACAAATGACCCATTTTCTCAAAATGAAAGAGGTTTATAGACTACGGTGAGAAAATTTTTGATGGGGGCAAATACGGATGGGGGCATGGGGGACGAATAGAAATTTGACATTTGTCCATCATTTCCTTACTCTATTTAACAAATTAACATTTTGACATTTTAAACCCTTCCCAAAATCTAATCAAATCTTATTAGTATCTATAAATATTAATTAACCTTAATTAAGGTCTAACTTAATGATGGAGGAGGGATGATTGTTCGGAAACTTGGGGTAATCAGCAAGACTATTAGAAGCTTCAAACAAAGTTATGAAGTGATCAATCATCCATCCAAGTAATATAGGGATTGAAATTCTGATATGATCAAAAACACTGATGTTTAATTTAAAATAACGATTTACAACCTTGTTCTATTTGTTCCTTGGTTGATTGGACGATATAAGAATGGAATCAGTCCAAATAATTTTGAGGTTTTGCGATTCAGTATAGTAGGAGAAGTTCATTAGCGGGATAAAATGAGGGATTAAAATATCTTTGATCATTTTTAATTTAATAAACCTATATTAAATCTCTAATGGGAGACCTTGTTAAACTGAAATCATAGGATGAGGCAAGAGAAAAGATTTGAAAGAGGACTAAAGTTGCCATTGCCGATGGTTTTAACAGTTCGTATCATACATTTTCAAAATCGATTTTACCTCATAAACTATTTAAAAATGGTCATATATTTTTTTCTTTTAACTTTCTTCCATCATATATATGTTTTGCATGTTTCTCTATTCATGCCATTTAGATTTACATGATTCATCGCTGCAATGTTAGAAGATAAGTATATTTTCTTTCCTTCTTTGACAATATTCCGTCCATAACTACCATTAATATAGGAGAAGTCACCCGCAGTTAATGAACAAAATTTGCAGAAGGGTAAATCGGGTTTAAAAACTTAAGACCTTAATTAGCTAAAAACGGCAATGTATTGGGGAACAAATGTCGAATTCCTATTCGTCCCCCATGCCCCCATCGGTTTTTGCCCCCATCAAAAATTTTCTCGACTACGGTTAACTACTCAAATCCAAGTTTCCATCTTAATTTCTATCGATTTTAACCATATGCCATATGCATGTTGATCTTTATTGTGTTTGTATCATAGATATTAGATTGCATTGTAGCGGCAGTAATAGCATGGCCGTGGCGTTTCAATCTCGGCCGATAGTTGATTTGAGCAAATCTTAGAAAAGAAGTAGCGAGGAAAAGAGTGTTAACTTTCCCCCACTTTTTCATGATTTGCAACACTTTTTGGCCAATCTAGCAGTCCAATCTAGCTCATAGGACTAAGCCTAAGCATCACGGAAGCTGTTTCCTGTTTCTAAGCTCGAGGCCAAGGTATACGGTGTCCATAGTGTTATACCTGTACATGATACCAGCTACCTACAGGACTCTTACTTTTTTTCAAGGGTCACTTGTTTGTTTCTAAAGTTTGAATAAGATGGCGATTAATTTGAATATTAGTTCTGTACATTACGTTTTTGAAACGGCATCATATAAATACAACCATTCAACATTCTACTTGGACCGTCAAGCAAACCATCTTAGTGGTCCTGCATTTCCGAGACTAGCAGAGGTGTGTTTAGGTCCGACTCATATAAATATATGCAATTTTCGTCAATTTATTGAGAAGAAATACCATAAACGAACATGCTTATTTTCATTGATTATGGATGTGGATATGTTTCGCTTGGTTGATTAAATCAAAGGATAAGATGGAAAAAACTAGTGGATAATATCAAATGAATATGCTTTCCTCCTTTGATTAAACGGAAAATAGGTCATTTGTCCAAATATTTTAAAAACATGGTTTTAATGAACGAGTAAAAATTAGTATGGGTGAAATGGACACTAAAAAAATAGCAAGAATGAAACTTGATTCATCTTGGCTTAAATTTAAAAATGGGTAGGATGAAACTGTTTACATCCTGACTATTTTTACATTCTCGTCCATTTGAACAATATCAAATTTTACATAGCCTTTTCACCTAAGTTTTATTGATTTTGGTTTTTTTTAACTAATTTTGTGTTGACTAATTGAAAAGGATTTTTGGTAACAAATACGATAGAAAAAACTTCAGCAAAATCGACCCGAAATTATTTGTCCAAAGCCATCAACAAAGTGTCCCTCCTTTAAATGCAATAATAGTGATTTTTTACCAACCAAAGACCAAATCGAAAAATCCACAAGCCCGAGATCATCACATAATTTATTAAAAAGTTTCGTTGGTCCACCACATCCTCTTGTTTCTTCCATTACTCTAATTTCATTCAAATCTCCACAGATATACCCAGGGAAACTATCCCAATAGTCATGTAAAGTAGCCAACTCCATACCAAGTCTTCTTTTCTGGTTCACATTACAAGGACCATAAGCACCCGTAAACTAACCTAGCTGTTTTAAATTATTTCAATGGTTGTCCCTGCGCCTCGTCCATACACTCAATCAGCCATGTTAGCTCCTCATCAGTAAAATTGTTTAGCCATGTAATTATCACGCGGGCAAATATATCCGCATACCCTGTTTCCTACAAGCCCAAAAAAAAAAAAAAAAAAATTTGCTAGGAAGTTACCTACAAAAAACTATACAAAATTTGTTATAAAATTGATAGTTAAACACCCTCGTCAAAATACGATACGATGACAACCTATAATTGAACCCTACGCATGGGCAGCACAATATCGAAGGGGAACAACTCTACTTAGAAGTCGGGGGTTAGAGGCCTCTAACCTTAACCATGACATTCAGTCACATTAGCCAACTTGCCTAAACCAGGAAGTATGTCAAAGTTTCGTCCAACAAAGAATAAGTGCATTTACAACTGTGGAGGCGCCCTTAACGAGCTGATTTATGAATTCCTCTTACTTTTCTAAGTTCGCTAGTCCTTCATAATCGCAGTAGAACTAGAACCAGCTGCTGCTTTCTTTTTTCTGAAGCTACAATGGTGCAACTACATACGCTTTTTTTTTTTCTTTTTCTGATCGGCAAATGAATGGATTTTATTTAAAAAGAAAGCTTGGCAGAGGTAAGCTAAGAAAGCTGAAGAGAGCATACAACCCATAAAACAAAAGGAAACCCTCCAAAGACAACCCAAGAAAGCTTTTTTTTATGTGGGCTGCAAGTTATGAAAAATTTCTACACAAGACTTAATGTGTAGAAGAGGATGGCATGAATAGTGGGTAATTTATTGTTATCTATGTGTACAAGATGAGGAGTCCGCTAATCATCTTCTCATTCATTGCAAGGTAGCGTGGGCAGTTTGGTGTTTTTTTTATTAAGGAGTGGTCGCTGAAATGGGTAACCCCACCGAACTTGTGAACTCTTATCAGTTCTTGGCCTCTTCGTGCTAATTCAGTAAGGAATCAATGGTTCTAAAGGTTCTTCCTGCTGCGATTTTATGGTGTCTTTGGGATGAGAGAAACATGAGAGCTTTCCAGAATACTAGTAAGGATGAAGACGGCATTATCGACTCTATTAAGATCACTGTGGCATACTGGCTACATAACAGGGGTGTGTTTCAAGGCATTTCTATGGAACAATTTGCTATTAGTTGGAAGGAAGTTTTGTTTCAACCACCATGAGCTTGCTGTTTGAAGTTTAAAGGGGTTTGTTGGGTTGTTTTTCGTTTTTGTTATCTACCTTGCTTTTTGGAGGCGGGTTGTGTTAGGTTGTATGGACTTGTTTATTTTGGGGTTGTTACTCGGTGGCTTTTCCCCTTTTCCTCTTTTTTTTCGGTCAGTTTTGGTTAGTCCATAATTCATGTATGCAATCATTTCATCTATAAAATTTTTAATTTACTGATAAAAAAAAAAAAAAAAAAAAAAAAAAAAAACAGAACTGTTCTCTCCCAAGCTGGGTTTGGAAATGGAAGCCCACAAAAGTAGTTCTGAGAACTTCATCAACGTTCTTGCCTTTCCCTTCAAAAGTACAATTGTTTCTTTCTGTTGATCCTTATTCCATTTTTGAAAAGATATCAAGGACAAAATTTACTTGATCACTAACTGCATCTACAGTAACTCAAACAAACCGTTGGATATCTGCGAGTGTCTGACGCTTGAATCCTTCACACAATGATCAATAATATGAATCTTTAGGTCATTGAATTTATCTTGGTCAACTAATAGGGAGGGGTCCGTATCTTCTGTGCCAAAGGAATGGTGAGCCACATGTGCCAAAGAGACATGAAAGCCGCCCGATTGCCAGATTACATTTAAGTACAAAGAATTGAGGAACCAAATATATTGAGTGAAATATGTTGAACCCTGATAAAAAAAAATATATATATATATAAACCAAGTATCAAATATATATATACACAATATATTTACAGGGCAAACGTCGAATACATTAACAACCCAAAGATTAAGCCACCGGTCATACCCCAATTTATTTATAACTTATATACAAGACTTTTAGGAAGCACATACCGGACTGGCCTACTTTTATTCATAACTTATAATAAGACTTTTATTTAGGAAGCACATAATCACATCATTACGATTCATAAGCACACTTGCAAGGTCCATTCCTGAAACACATAATGTCTGTTTCATAGTATAGAGATCGACAATCAGATTTACTTGACAGTTAACACCGGATGAATATACTCCTCCATCTAAAGGGGCTGCACCCACTAGCATTGGCATTGAAACGGAAATTGCTCACACCCTGACAATCCGCTTGGTTATACATGTTAGCAGTTTGACCAGTGTAAACAAATTCATAACCATTCCGAAAAACAATGTTTGAGCATCCACACCCATCTGACGTAAGACGTCTGCCGGCGCAACCTGGTCCACCATATGCTGTTAACGAACTTGCATTTGCCAATTCACTTACAACAGCCATGAGGACCAAAGCCATGAATAGCACAGAGAGTGAGTTCTTACTAGATGCCATTGCTAAGGGATGAATAATTCAGATCGAAGGTTCTTCCTTTTGAAATAGAAAGCAAAATGAGAAATTTTCGTTTTCTTTCTTTAGGGTTCTTCTTGAAATTGTGAGTTTTCTTCTTAAGTTGGATGCACGTATATATATAGTTAAATGCTCAAAGAACACAGCAAGCGGGTCATTACTGGCGGTACCGTGTATGGAAAAAGTCCTTTATTTAACAACCAAAGATAAAAAAACGTGCATGGATAATATCATTGAGAAGCAATATTAGTAAGTGTAGGTTGATGGTGTTTCCATTGATTATGGATGAGGATATGTGCTTATTTCGATGATTAATTAATTGAAAGTATGATAATAGATAAGACGGAAAAAATTTCAACAAAGTCGGCCAGAAGTTATCAGCCCAGCCAAAAACGAAATAAAAAAAAAAGAAAGTGGTCTATCGACTAGATCCACTACTCAAATTAATCCGAGTTTGGATCTTAATTTATTCCATGCACTGTGCTGATGATTATTCTGTAGGAATCATCTCTTTGACTGTCCTGTATAACCATGTAGGCATGTTATCTCCTCACAAGTGTGATTTCTAAAAAATGACAATTCCCTTTTAAGTATTGAGAATAGAAAATGAAATATAAATCCAGGATTAAATATGAAAGATCAAGATCAAGACCGCCTTTTATATATTAAAAAGGAGAAGCAACAATTCAATCTTTGCTAATGGCAGGATTGTTTAGTGTTCCTTAGTTATAGGTGTAACTCTAATTAATCCAATGAATAATGACCAAAAATGATATATGACATCCCTTTTAATTAAGAGTTCATATTGTGATCGATAGGAATCATGTAAGTAAATAATACCATACGTGAGAATTGAACCACACATCTACATGGTTGAAAACCATGTGCTCTTCCATTTGAGCTAAGACAGCAAGACCAAATATAGAAGAAAAAACATAAGATGAAAAAATATTGAGGCTCTGCACCTGGAGATAATGACAGTAAGATTCTTATTGTCTCATATTCTTTTTAAGTACATAACCATATACATATGTGTTTACATTGCCGCGTCAGGATCCTTATAAAATATGGGGTTGTTTTTTTTTCATTTATAATTTGGATAAAAGCACTGGCCATTTTTCTTTTTTAAAACTTGTTGTGTGCGGGGCTTCTCCCCGCCCCGTGAATGCATTTTTGACTTGGTTGGGCAGGATTTCTCCCCGTCCCTGGGAGATACATTTTTGATTTGGTCAGTCACGTGAACTAAATCATACTTGATTTGATCTCAACTAGCATCATTGGTTAGTCTTAGATGAACCAAGTACTGCAATATAACTGAAAAGTTGTCCCTCAATTCAGCTCCAGGGGTGATACAACTTGAAGCACAAACTTGTGAACGTTGCTTCGAAAGTTTCCTCAAACTCTAATTACAACCGTTGTTGTCGGTCTGCTCGGTATTAGAAAAGTAAACTAAAAAGTGGCTCACGAACACCACATCTAAACAAAGTTAACGGTAAGATTAAATCAGTTGTCTTCAATCTAACCACTCGACCAATGCATACCCTTTATTGTTGAAGTTGTGATTTTTAAGTCCTCTAAGAATAAAGTGTTATTGAAGCAGCGTAATAGAATGAGAAAAAACATGATTTAAAGAGGAATAATTACCTCAAATAAAGATCTTCTTCGTGAGTAAAAATCCTGAGAATTCCCCATCCACTCCTGATATGTGTTCTAGACTGGGTGCAGACATCTGTCCCAGCTTCTTAGCATGTTGTACGACAGCCATAGCTAGCGGATGCTTACTATTTTCTTGCCAAGGTTAAATTTTTTCTGTAAAACACTTCATCTTGTTAACAAACAAAACAGCCAAGTAGAGTACTTGGAATTTGATATATATACCTCTTCTGCTGAGTTATATCGCAGAACTCATGGATTAACATGCGGAGAAAAACCTCATGCTGACAACAATAATTTTCCTACCGTCAAGAGTACCTGTTTTATCAAAAACAATAGTTTTCACCGGGTGGATTTACGGTAAACACAAAAAAAATAACATAGTTAAGTAAAAGACCCAACTCATAATGCATAAATCGCCAGGTCAAGTATACCTCTAAAGTAATTACAGTTAAAGCCCTCACGAAGGTGAAACCACTATTATCTAAGGTTAAATACCTAACTTATTGAAAGCAGTAAAGAGCAACAAATAAATAAAAGAGATTAAAGACTCTTCATATAACCCCCGAGCTAACAGACTACTTCTAAGTAATTTCATTACCACTCCTCAATCCAAGAACAATTGCATATAAGAATTAACCATATAAAAAATTGAAGAGATGCATATGTTTTGTAAGCCTACTGAATATGAATCAAAATTCATGGAAAATAACACATGTAGTAAAAGGCTACCATGAAGCGATGTTTCCTAATAGGAGGCTTTACATTGATGAATCATCTCACCGTATTTTGAGATAGGTATGGTGATTACTGTAGGGATGATTAAGAAATACTCTGTGTTTATGTTGTCAGTTGACCAAGTTATAAGCTCCAAAGCTCCAGGCGTAGATCAGAATCACTTGTCGATGAACAGTTTCCATGGCATCACTTGCGCATTATGAGGTGCTTCTCCTTCTTCAATGAGACAAATGGTTAATTCTTTCCGTATATAGACTACACGGATTAGGAATCCGGGAAAAATATCTTTTGGTCCTTTTTTAGGTGGGCCCATGTATGTTTGGTCCATAATTATTTAAAAATATTAAACTGACAAAAGTACCCTTCCTTGTTAATTTTTACTTATTTTCTTGTAGCAGTTCATTCCAGAAATGAAGTCCATATAAAAATCTATACAAACCAGAGTTCATTCCAGAAATGAAGTCCATATAAAGACATAAAAAAACAGATTTCATTCCAGAAATGAAGTCCATATAAAAACCTATACAAACCAGACTTCATTTCTGGAATGAACTCCATATAAAAACCTACAAAAACAGACTTCATTCTAGAAATGAAGTCCAATAAAAACCTATACAAACCAGACTTCATTTCTGGATAAATTCGATATAAAAACCTAAAAAAACAGACTTCATTCCAGAAATGAAGTCCATATAAAAACCTATACAAACCAGAGTTCATTCCAGAAATGAAGTCCATATAAAAACCTAAAAAACAGACTTCATTCCAGAAACGAAGTCCATATAAAAACCTATAAAAACCAGACTTAATTTCAGGAATGAACTCCATATAAAAACATCAGCAACATCATCTTCATTTTCAACAAACAGCAGCAGCGGCAAAGAACTTCATCAAAATTCATCGGCGTCATTCATCTTCAACAACAGCAGCAACAAAAAACGACGAAAAACACCCAAATCTTCATTTTCTTCATCGATTTCAACAACATCATATTCATCGTCGTCTTCAACATCATCTTCATCATCGTCTTCAACAGAAACAACAACATCATCGTCTTCATCTTCTTCTTTATCAAGACAACAACGGAAAAAACCCTAAAAATGGAGTTCATCTTCATCTTCAACACAAGCAGCAACAGCAACATGAGATTGTCGTCGTCGTCTTCAAGTAGATCGGGTTCGTCTTCAACAACAAATCTGATCAAATCATCAAGAAAAAAAAAAGAAAAGAGAGAGAGACAAAAGTAGATCTGAAAAAGAAAAGAAGACGAGAGAGAAAGTAAATCTGAGAATGAGATATTTTCTAGTAATTTTGGTATATATGTAGTCACCCTAGGACCAAACCATTATTTTATAGGACCAAACAATAATATAAGGGTATTTCTGCCACCACACAATGAAAATTACATCATCCATGACATCACCCTGGGACTAATCCATAATTTCTAGGACCAAACTATAATATATTTTCCCAAATAGGACGAAACAGACACATGACTGAGTCAACTGGACTAGACTCTCTCTAATATATTATTCTTAGGACCATATGGTATTTCCTACTTAGGAATCCATGGTTCTGTGTATAAAAATTTCCTTATTAAACTGTGTTTAGGTTATTTAATATTTTTTTTTTTACGTATATAGAATAAAGTTTTTTTTCTCTTTGTTTCCGGAAATCAGAAATCTGACGTAAGTATTGTCTACAATAGACGGCGTCACTAAAATCCAGTTAATTATTTAGTGTAAACAAAGTGTAATCAAATTATTTAGGTGTAAACTTTGACATAAGTATTGTCTACCCATAATTGGGAAGACGGTGTTACTAACGACCGGTTAAATACTTGATGTAAACGAAGTGTAACCTAATTTTTTATATTTCAACTAATAGAGTTTTGCCAAGTGTCCTCACCATAACTTTTGCATTAGAAAAAGCCTATTTCAGCCAATAGGAAGCGATGTTTTCATCACCGTTCAACGTGAGAGCTTATTTTGTCAAGGACTTTAAGGAGGAAGATTCCTATAGGTATGCCAAAAAAATATTGTTTGGCATACCAGGTGGCATGTCAAACCATTTGTGCCACTATGGGAAAATCACGGAGCGACCGAGTTTCTAGCGAGCGTTATTGACAATATCGTTGGCGATAAAGTATTTATCGCTGGCGATATTGTCAATAACGCTCGATATTAACTCAAGCGCTGGCGTTAAAATCAATTTCGCTAACTTCTCTTCTCAATTCTTCTCAAATCTTTTGATTTTCTTAAACTTCTAGTCTTAAACTTAAACAATTATCTTTTGATTTTCTTAAAAAATATGGAAAGAAGAAAAAGAAATAGAAAATCCAAAGGATGTAATAGTACCCCATCTAGTGGATTAAGTTTTGCGGTGGATACAAATTATGAGTTTGGTAATGTCAGACAAGTAGCCGGTGAAGGTATGTTCTTTAATCACCTTTCTGACCATGAGGAGCGAGCTAATTCGGTAAATTTAAGAGGTGGATGGACTGAGTTACGTACGATTTATCAATTACTTCCCTTGTTGTTTAAGAGAGAGTTAGAAGATATCCTTGGCGACATCTATATCATATACAACCTAGAAACCACAAGACTTAAGGAGTTAAAGTTATATTAGAACGATGGTGGAAGATTACAAACACGTTCTTTTTCAAGGACTTTGAATGCGGTACGTCAGTTTTTTCTAGTAATTTAATTTTTAGATTATGTGTTTTGTTTTATAAAAATCAACCAATTCTAATTATGAATAATTATTGTTAATAGGAGTTACACCGATAGATTTGTACATGTTAACGGGAATTCCATGTGCTGGAAACTTGCTTCCATTTAAAATACCAAATTGGTTATCAGAAGATAAATGGAAGAACTTCCCTTATATTCAAGTGATGTAGAAGGAAATGTTTCATATAGACAATTAAAAGCGCAAGGATTAAAAGTGGTTGGGTTGAAATCATTTTTAATACGTTATGCTAGGAAAATAAATGAAAATAGGGTATTGGTAATAAATATTTGTTCCCCGACCATTATAAGGAGCTCGAACGTCTGTTTGTATTGTGGACACTAGGCCAATGTTTCTTTTAAAATGCTAGCTTAGTGGTGTTAATTGGGTTTCACGAAGCATTAGAAGATTTAGAGCAAGCACCAACATATGATTGGGGGTCTCCGATTTTATCAGCGATTTACATGGCCCTCAGTGATTGCTCGACATGTGTCAAAGATAGTTTTAATGCTTTTTGGGGAGTTCTGGAGGTAAGAATCAATATTTTTCACAGTATGTATTTCTTTGTCATTTTCACATGGAAAATTTAGTAACCAATAATGTTATTATTTTCAGTATTGGTGGTATACATATTTCCGTGTTTCGGAACTTTCTCTTAAGAATCATACCAATGTATTTCCGATCATACAAAAGTATGATTCCGAGAATTGGGAACCTACACAGATTGAAGATGGTCAACATACTGCTATTGTTCATAAGATTCAGCATTTGTGAAGAACAAGCCTTAACCTTATCTCCCAGACGTATGAAGCAATACCTGAGTTTAAAGAAGAACAAGCTCAGATAATGGTACAGCTAAGCCTTACAAGGATGGTGTTATACAGCCCTATTTCTGAAAAGGGTGTTTGGTATTATGGTGAAAGACAACTTCTTCAGTTGCAAAGAAGATCAGTGATATCCGTCAACCTTATCCCGGTTAAGATGTTTCAGCAGACGATTACTTCAAGTTGATAAGAGAAGGTCATCATTGGCAAGAAGCTGATCAATTGATCCAGGAGACAATGGACAGAAATGACTAACTATCTTGGTATAACACTATTTTCAAGCCCAATATTGCTATGCAACCGCAAAGTTTGGGTCGGATGGATTTCCCATCTTTAGTTAGGATGCCACTTGCCGATGAATTTCTTCCTTCCCAACCTCCACCAGAGACGGGTGACGCATATTCATATCCTTCTCAAAGTTCATCGTCAAACTGCCACCATTTTCTTGGGAGGTACAGACTATATCCATCACATCTGGAGAGGTTGATACTTATCCAATTGTTTCTAGTGCACTTGATTGGACTTATCCATACTTGGGGATTAATGCTTCTGAGAGTTGCGAGTATCATACCCAGATTGAACGATTTTTATTATCTAGTTCAGGGATTTCAGAAATTGCACTTGGATGAGATGCAAAAACTGAGGGACAACATGATTTTTGAGATGAGTCAAGGATTTGAGGGTAATGATGGTTCAGGTAGTAGTAGGGGAATGAGTCCCAATATTAGAGGAATGAGTCCCAGTGGTAGAGCTGTTAGAGGGATGAGTACCAGTGGTAGAGGAATGACTCATTTGAGTCCCAGTGGTGGAGGAATGAGTCCAACTAGAAATCAGCAAAGTCGTGAAAGTGAAAGAACATTGAGATGTCGTTCTATGCGAGGAGTTACAGAACAGTTCTACTCCAAATATAGTGTTAGTACGTGGTGGTGAAGAAAACATTGTCTTGGATACAACTCCTACACGTATGTTTAGTCATATGCAAACTGACATAATGACTCCAGGTGGTGGTGTGAAAATGGAAGTAATTAGGCAATCGACTCTGTATACCCTAATTTCCTCCACCCCCCCCAATGCCTCAACCTCATCAGCATTTCAACCATTCCAACAGCCATTGCAGCAAACTCCTCAAGAATATCAACAACACGCGTTTCAAGATTTGTATCGTGTTCCCATGCGCCATGAACCCATTTCTTATCAAGGTTATGGTGATTCTGATGAGACTCAAGCACCAAGTGAGCCTCAAACCGGTTCGCTAACTGATATGTTAACAACACTCTTGATCCAGAAAAGCGGGCAATTGGATCTTTGGTCTGGGAGGAAATGGACAAGGTAATGAGTAGTTTAAATGTAATCTTTTAATTGAAATGTAAAAAACTTGGTTGAAATGTAATCTTTTTAATTTTTTTTTTTTAGATTAATATTCAATTACAATCTAGTTTTACATTTCATTAAAAATTAAGATTGCAAAAACAAACTTATAATTTGAATCCCTACACATGAACATTGTAGAGTTCATAACATTCGTCGTGACTAAACCATCTTCCGTTGTCTTCGATGAATTTGCAATTGGTACGAGCTCTAATTTTTAGTTCTTCATTTGACAACCTTGGATTATCCCCTTTTATCAACCACATAATTTGCTGATACTTTCTAACATTGTTATTGATGAAACAATAACGATTTTGAAGACACTCATTTGTTCTTCTTGGATTTACATGACTTAACGTCGTGAACCTTTAAAACACAGTGTCCCATAAGTTAAAAGACTCTAAATTGAAATCTCTATCTCTTGCAACTGAAATCCAACATCGAATTAGAGAAACATCTTCCTTTGGAGTAAAATCCACTTCGGTTATGCGAGCAATAGGCATGTTGAAAAGAATTTGAATTTGAAGTTGGGTTGGAATGGGCAGAACAGAAGTTATGTATTAATAGGGGGGAAATGGTAGACGTTGGATGAAGATCTGATAAGCGTTGATCAGACCAGCGAGCGACAGCTTGACTAACCCTAGCCTTGCGATGACCAGCGAGCGCTGACTTGACCATCGAGCGATGGACACTCTATCGCTTGATGGAAACTCTGCTTTGTGTATGCCTATATGTTATTCTGACATATAGGCATATGAGTTTGGCAGTTTGGCATACCCATAGTGGGTGCATATATGCCAAAAATCAGTGTTTGGCATATGTATAGGAATAGGCCTAACATGGATGAATTTTTGAATGATGATTTTTGGTTCTTTATAATTTTTAAGATTTTCTCCTTTCTTTGTTTTTAGTTGTATTGATTTGTTGCTTGGCGTTGGTTGAGATCTCCTCGTCCTCGTCAGCAGCTTTGTTCTTTTATGGGATTCCATTTCCGGAAAACATGTATTGTAGAGTATTGATTTTTTACTGCGCATGCACTCTCTGTGTTACCTGTGAATGAGATAAGCAAGGCAACTTGCTGATTTCGGTCCATCAAGACAAGGTTGTTAGTATTTGGGCTTTGGCATAAGGAGTGAATGATAAAGAGACCGTGTTTCCACTCACACTCCTTCAGAGAGTGGGTAGGCATTGTGAAATGATAAACGAGCATACTAATTTCCATTGGTGAACCAGAAAGATTGATAAAGCGACCGGCTTCAAGGAAGAAATATCTGAATTTTCGAATGAGAAGTGGATGAGAAGTTCTCGATTTAGATTTGGTTGCGAGATGATGGAGTGGATAATTTTTCTTGGAAGTTTGTTTGGCAAGCGTGCATCCCCAAAAAGTTAATTTTCTGATGTGGTGTGCCAATCATGAAAAGCTCAACTCGATTGATATGCTACTGTTGACGGTGGTTTTTAAACAAAGGGTAAAATCGTAAAACCCTAAATAACCTAATGTCACCAGTGACACATTTATTAGGACATTTAATGCATGTAATCAGTATTCAATAGGGGGTATTTTTTCAAATTAGGGTTACAACGAACAAAACCCTAATTCCCCTCCGTGCCAATGGCAAATCATGCCAGCCACACCTAACACAAGCTAGCCGCGCCATGCCGAATGCACTCTGCCTTGGTCCTAGCTACGCTAACCACACCTAGCCCAAGCTAGCCGCACCTCCGTGCCAATGACAAATCATGCCAGCCACGCCAAACGCGCCAAAGCATGCCAACCATGCTAGCCGCACCTCCGTGCCAATGGAAAATCATGCCAGCCATGCCAAACGCGCCAAAGCATGCCAACCATGCTAGCCGCACCTCCGTGCCAATGGCAAATCATGCCGACCCGCGCTAAACGCGCCAAAGCATGCCATCCATGCTAGTCACCTCCGTGCCAATGGAAAATCATGCCGACCACGCCAAACGCGCCAAAGCATGCCAACCATGCTAGTCGCACCTCCGTGCCAATGGCAAATCATGCCAGTCACGCCAAACGCGCCAAAGCATGCCAACCATGCTAGCCGCACCTCCGTGCCAATGTCAAGTCATGCCAGCCACATTTAGCCCGATCTAGCCGCGCCATGCCAAACGCACTCTGCCTTGGCCTTTGCTACGCTAGTCACGTCACGCCAAGCCAAGCACTCTGCCTTGGCCCTAACCACGCCATTCCAAAATGGCGCCCACGCCTAGGCTTGAAAACCATGCAACCTAGGCCAAGTTGGCCATGCATCTTTGTTAGCACATGCCAACACGCTCGCTGGTAGCTTTTCCTACCAAGACGCGACCCAAGTTGGCCACGCATGCCGTTGGCACATGCCAACACGCTCGCTGGTAGCTTTTCCTACCAAGACGCGACCCAAGTTGGCCACGCATGCCGTTGGCACATGCCAACACGCTCATTTGGTAGCTTTTCCTACCAAGGCCACGACCCAAGTTGGCCACGCATGCCGTTGCCACATGCCAACACGCTCGCGGTAGCTTTTCCTACCAAGACGCGAACCAAGATGGCCACGCATGCCGTTGGCACATGCCAACACGCTCATTCGGGTAGCTTTTCCTACCAAGACGCGACCCATGTTGGCCACGCATGCCGTTGGCACATGCCAACACGCTCGCTGGTAGCTTTTCCTACCAAGGCCACGACCCAAATGGCCGAGCATGCCGTTGGCACATGCCAGCACGCTCGCTGGTAGCTTTTCCTACCAAGGCCACGGCCCAAATGGCCGAGCATGCCGTTGGCACATGCCAACACGCTCGCTGGTAGCTTTTCCTACAAAGGCCACGGCCCTAACGGCCACGCATGCCGTTGGCACATGCCAACACGCTCGCTGGTAGCTTTTCCTAGCAATGCCACGACCCAAATGGCCGAGCATGCCGTTGGCACATGCCAACACGCTCACGCAGTAGCTTTTCCTACCAAGGCCACGGCCCAAATGGCCGAGCATGCCGTTGGCACATGCCAACACGCTCGAGGTAGCTTTTCCTACCAAGGCCACGGCCCTAACGGCCACGCATGCCGTTGGCACATGCCAACACGCTCCGGTAGCTTTTCCTACCAAGGCCCACGCCCCAAATGGCCGAGCATGCCGTTGGCACATGCCAACACATTTCATTCGGGTAGCTTTTTCCTACCAAGGCCACGACCCAAATGGCCGAGCATGCCGTTGGCACATGCCAACACGCTCGCTGGTAGCTTTTCCTACCAAGGCCACGGCCCTAACGGCCACGCATGCCGTTGGCACATGCCAACACGCTCGTTGGTAGCTTTTCCTACCAAGGCCACGCATGCCATTGGCACATGCCAACACGCTCGCTGGTAGCTTTTCCTACCAAGGCCACAGCCCTAACGGCCACGCATGCCATTGGCACATGCCAACACGCTCGCTGGTAGCTTTTCTTACAGGGCCACGGCCTAACGGCCACGCATGCCATTGGCACATGCCAACACGCTCGCTGGTAGCTTTCATTACCTAGCCGTGGCCCTAATGCACGCTGGTAGCCTAACTTGCAAACCGTGCAACCTACCACCAAGGCATTCCGCACATGCCAACACACTCGCTGGTAGCCATCATTACCTAGCCATGGCCCTAATGCACATTTGGTAGCCTAACTTGCAAGGTGCAACCTAGGCCAACTTGGCAGACGCGCCATTGGCACATGCCAAAACCCACGTTGGTAGCCTAACTTGCAAACCGTGCAACCTACCACCAAGGCATTCCGCACATGCCATTGGCACTTGCCACACACGCCGGAGTGGCGGCTACAGCATTGCCACTTACACTCAACGTGCAACCTACCACCGAGGCATTGCATATGCCATTGGCACATGCCACACGCGCCCTAGCGGCGCCACTTGCACTCAAGGTGCAACCAACACTCGAGACATCAACACAAGGCGGGGATGCTTTCGGGGGTCTTGGTTTGGCGGTCACGGCTTGCGGCGTACACTACGCTCACATTAAGAAAGCGTGAAAAGGAATAAAGTGATCAAATAAATGAGAAATAATGGTGAAAACGTTTTCACCCATAAACACCATGCGGTTACCACCTCCTCCCATTATTTCACCCTTTACTCTCTTCCTTCATGAGGCCAAGTAACGTTTCAATCTCGACTTGTATAAATAGGTCTTACCTATTTCCACCAGACAACGGTCTCGGTCAGGAGAAAAAATACAACACTCTCAGAAAAGGCAACTTTGCAAGCTCTCCAAAAAGCTTTCATCTCTTGCAAGCTTCCCAAGCTTTCACATTCTAATACAAGTCGAGATACTACTCTCCCAGAATTATTCTGGTCTCAACACCTTTCTTTGCTTCCCTCCCCAAATCAACCCTTCTCCTCCACTTTGTGACCGAAGCAAGTCTGGAACGACCATTTCTTGGTTTAGGCCGGACTTGTACAGATTGATCTCTCAAATCTATAAAGTGCTCATGTGCAGCACATTTGTTTAGGGTTTAAACCAGTTTCTCACTCACCTACCGAATTTACCGAAATCGGCAGAAACTATTTTCACCCATAAACAATTGGCGACCACAGCGGGAGGATTGATCTATCGGCTACAATGTCAGACTGTCGATCTCGTTCTTCGACCCAGATGTCAAGATGTTAGTTGAAGGCGACTCAATCCGACTCAACTACCAGACAACCCGGTTACCCGTTGTAAAAACTATACAAGAAAAACTGGCAAGAAAACTGGGGACTCGCTGAAGATGCTACCAGCGATTGGGGACTTGCTGGCGATGCTACCAGCAAAGTCGTCTTTTACATGGAGAGGGGCGTGTTCGCAAAACCTATGAAGTGAGTAAATTCAGACTGGGTAAGATATACGATCTGTTTTTAGGTTCTTAGTAAAATTGTCATAGTACTGAGTCTTGTGCCTATTGCTAGCACACACTTTCATAAAAGCAATATTCCCTTCCCAAAACATAATCAGAGTTATATTATCAAAACCATTCATCCCATAAATAATCCAATATCCTCAAAAGCTACCAGCTATCTATTAAAACCGGTCGAACTTTGAACCAGACATCCAATATGTTTTTAAAAAAAAAAAAAAAAAAAGACGAACCTAAATGAAAGTTTAACAGATAAACATTCAAGGAAAATCATCCAACAGAGGCATACTCTTATTGGAGAAAGTCAACTTTGCATCTTCAAGAGCCGCTCTCTTCATAGTCAACATCTTGGAAAGCTTTTCGAGTTCTACCTCTGTCGTGCAATCTCCTCTCTGTGAAAGGCTTTCGATTGCTTTGCATCTTTCGACTGGATCACAAGCAAGGCTTTCGACAAACCACGAAGCGTTGAACTATTTTTCTACACACACGTCGCGATGGTACTCCCAATCGGCAATAACGTCTTCAGAAACGGTGTGGCCAGTCACCTCACGCATGTCCTCGATGGAAGATAAAGCCTCTTCCACACGCTTAACCAGCGCAAATCGACTAGTGATCTTCTTGGTTGTGGCCATATGCCCATGCTTCTCCCAGTTACGGTGTACAACGCCACATACTTAGCTTGACACGCCTGAAAGCCAACCAGACACATGACTGGATAAGGAACAAAGTACGGGGGATCAAAAATGGCGCTGCAGAATCGGCCTCACGACTCGCAAAGGGTCTTTTTCCATGTATACGGCAGCAACCATCAGAGAATCATCCACCGTTTGAACCACATCTGTGACCGGAAATTGGCTAACTCCCATCTCCAAGTCACCGGCGGTGGTCACCAAAGGCAAGTTTTCGTGTGGCTCCACCTAAGAATCATCCTCCGAACCGGATTCCTCCTGCGAACTCGATTTAGACATTTTTCAAAAGAAAAAACGGAAGAAGAAAGAAAAAGAAGCGCAAAACTCACCGAACCACTTCCAGAAAAAGAACCAAGTCTTTGCGCGGAGGAATCACTCTCACTTGTCGAACTTTCTTATTTATCGACTCATCACCGCTGTGAGAAGGCTCAGTGCTTGGAATTCTTTAAAGAAATTGCCGTCTCCTGGCAACGTGCAAGGGCAGCGAAAGCATTAACACTACCGAAGCCACTGGAAGAAACAAGACACATGCTTTCAGCGAAATTCACGTGTTTTGAGACGAGACCAACAAGGAGGCGACACATACCGGTTATTATAAGAACCGAAAGACACGAGCTGCGGGAGGATCTTTTGAAACCGCGGGAACCCTCCAACACGATTCTTCGTCCTCTTTTCCTTTGCACAGGGGACTTTCCAGGAGTTGCCGGGCAACTTTCGCTGGGATCTCTCAACATTGGATACTTCTTCAAAAAACTGGGAAGGTTTACAACGAACATTCTCTACCACGTTATTTACAAAATCTCGGATCATAATAAACTCATCGCACCAGAACTCATTATAGCCAAAAGTCGTCGAAGTTACTCTTCCCGTTTGAAAGAAGGGAATGCGAATACTCGGCTCAAGGGCACTGGCATTGAGGGCGGCACGCAATGAATCCTTAGGAACCGCCAGCTGGTAAGCAAGAGGCACCCCTTGATCGAATCCCATGTGACGAGCAGCACGGTCAATATTGTAAGTAGCTATCCGGAAAGACCCCATGAAGAAAGACGGCATATAACCGGTCAATATCATAATAAACTCATCGCACCAGAACTCATTATAGCCAAAAGTCGTCGAAGTTACTCTTCCGTTTGAAAGAAGGGAATGCGAATACTCGGCTCAAGGGGCGGCATTGAGGGCGGCACGCAATGAATCCTTAGGAACCGCCGGTGGTAAGCAAGATGCACCCTTGATCGAATCCCATGTGACGAGCAGCAAGGTCAATATTGTAAGTAGCTATCCGGAAAGACCCCATGAAGAAAGACGGCATATAACCGGACATGCAGCTTTGAATAAACAAGTTTTCACCAACGCTCAAGTTGCCAGCAGAAGACAAATACATGATCGGAGCAGAAGCAAAGGTATCAATTTGAGTCACCGACCTATGAACCGGCTCCCATGGGGAGAAAAGCGATTTCATGCGACTTATCGAGAAGACTAACCAAGCTCATGCCAACTCTTGGACGCTTTGTTCACCCATCGAAGAATCAGGAGCCGCCCCAACTCGCGGGAATCGAAGGCAACGGTTTGGAGCATACTTCTCAAAGTGCTCCCATAACCAGGGCTTGTAGAAAAGCAACGTGCACATATGAATCCACTTTCATGAAACCATTCGAAACTCGCATGTTCGCAACTAGGTGATCCGGATGCACATACAGGGAACCAAGGAATAGCTTGCCAATTGGAAGAACCTCACCTTTTGCCAACTTCACTGCAATCACTAGCAACTCTGGTCTTATTTCCTTCTTGTCAGAACCTTCGTCAAAAATGTCTCTAGACAACCAGAGAGCCAGAAATGCTGCAACGTGAAGATCACTGCTTTTCTGTTTAGGTTCTAGCTCGTCCGGAAACCACTGAGATATCCACCATCTGTAAAGGCACCTTTCATCCTCTTTCCGGACAGAATCCTTCGAATTCGCAGTGGAGTCTTTTCGAGCGAAATCTCCCAACTTAGCGGCAAGGTCATCCCGCATCTTCTCCTGACTTTCAGATAATTGGATGTTAAGATTCCCACTTACCGGAAGATTCAGCAAGAGAGCCACACTCTCCAAGGAGAAAGTTATTTCACCCCATCTACATATGATCGTGTGGGTGTCCGAACACCATCTGGAGATGAAAGCAACCAAGCCTGGGATATCCTTCCTAATATGGAGATTTACTGAAGCCCTGACAGCATCAATAATTTGCACTCGAGTCAAGTTGGTATTTATGTGCTCCTTACTCACCATGAACTCAACCCATCTATCAAAAGACCGCAATCGGATTTGACACATCGAAATCGATGTTGGAAGAAGAATATATCCCTTTATGAAGACAGAACCGTATGATGTTCTCTGGGCGAACCGAACGTGTCTTCTTTTCATCTTCACCACCGGTTAACAAAATTGGCACGAAACCTGGGTGAGGGGTTTGGCAAAGAATTCATCATCCGTGTTTGGTTTGGAACTATGTACATCCTTCGATGAGGCGAAATTTTATTCAGGTAACATCTTGTCGGATTTCTTCATAACAACTTAGTAACAAGATATCTGCACACGGAGAAAGACGAAGTTATCTCCCTGACACATAACCGCACCTAACAAAAGGAAAACCTGGAAAACAAAAAAAAAGAGGGTGTATTGTCTTATTTTCTTCAGGTCCGAAATTCATATATGCAATATTTCCTATGGGGTCGAAGTCATATGAAGCACATATACAGTATTCTTCTTTGGGATTCATATACAATATTCTCTACGGGTTCAAGAATGCACATGCAATATCCTTCTTCGGTTTCAAAAATATATGCGCAGCATTTTATACGGGCTCAAGTGCGTCTGCAGTATCCTTCTTCGGGATCGAAAACTATATACACAGTATTTTCTACAGGATCGAATGCATCTACGGTATCCTTCTTCGGGTTCAAAAATTATATATGGAGCATTTTTCTACGGGCTCGAATCATATATGCAGTATTTCCCTTGGGTGCATATATACAATATTTTCTACAAGAAGCACGCCAAGAAATCATATGCGCAGTATCATTGCAAGGATTATGAAAACACCTACTCTTAGGGTTTACACCTACGTGAAAAGGGAAACAAGAAAAGTACTGGAAGACATACCTAGAAGCCGGTTTCTCTTTGTGACCCTACCGCTAGTATGAAAAGATGAAATAAGAAAGTGCAAGATGAGAGAAAGGGATTATATATATATATATATGGGCGTGAAGATTCTGAAATAGGGAAGGATTTCCCTTTACCAAAAATCGTGCGTGTAAGTAACGGGCCCACAAGGGCGCCCGACTTCCCAACGACGCCCAAGTTGCACCGGTCCCACCAATTACGCCCAGCTTCCCAATGACCGCCCAAGTCACGCCAGCAAGCACGCACAGCTTCCCCACCTTGCGCCGGTCCCACTAGCTAGCACGCTTTGTTTCCCAATTCACGCCAACTTCCCAACGACGCCCAAGTTGCACCGGTCCCACTAGCTAGCACGCTCAGTTTCCCAATTCACGCCGACTTCCCAACGACGCCCAAGTTGCACCGGTCCCACCAGCTAGCACGCTCAGTTTCCCAATTCACGCCAACTTCCCAACGATCGCCCAAGTCACGCCAGCAAGCACGTTTAGCTTCCCCACCTTGCGCCGGTCCCACCAGCTAGCACGCTCAGTTTCCCGACTCGCAACAACTTCTCAATGCCGCCTAGCTTCCTGTCTCTCATGACACTAACTTCCCAATTGTGCCAGCCTCACGATTTGCGCAAAACTGCCAGGGGCAAGGATTCCAAATCCTATTTATAAAAGGTCAGACGAGCCTCCTCAATTCTCTTTACGGTTTGTTGTTGATAGTTTGTCACCATCTTATGCTTACCTCTCAACAAAGCTCACATTTCCGAGCTAGCGGGGACTTAATGTTGATGGTGGTTTATAAACAAAGGGTAAAATCGTAAAACCCTAAATAACCTAATGTCACCAGTGAAACATTTATTAGGACATTTAATGCATGTAATCAGTATTTAATAGGGGGTATTTTTTCAAATTAGGGTTACAACGAACAAAACCCTAATTCCCCTCCGTGCCAATGGCAAATCATGTCAGCCACACCTAACCCAAGCTAGCCGCGCCATGCCGAATGCACTCTGCCTTGGCCCTAGCTACGCTAACCACACCTAGCCCAAGCTAGCCGCACCTCCGTGCTAATGTCAAATCAAGCCAGCCACGCCAAAGCATGCCAACCATGCTAGCCGCACCTCCATGCCAATAGCAAATCATGCCAGCCGCGCCAAAGCATGCCAACCATGCTAGCCGCACCTCCGTGCCAATGGAAAATCATGCCAGCCACGCCAAACGCGCCAAAGCATGCCAACCATGCTAGCCGCACCTTCGTGCCAATGGCAAATCATGCCGATCCACGCCAAACGCGCCAAAGCATGCCAACCATGCTAGCCGCACCTCCGTGCCAATGTCAAGTCATGCCAGACCACATTTAGCCCGAGCTAGCGCCATGCCAAACGCACTCTGCCTTGGCCTTTGCTACGCTAGTCACGTCACGCCAATCCAAGCACTCTGCCTTGGCCCTAACCACGCCATGCCAAAATGGCGCCCGCGCCTAGGCTTGCAAACCATGCAACCTATGCCAAGCTGGCCATGCATCTTCGTTGGCACATGCCAACACGCTCGCCGGGTAGCTTTTCCTACCAAGACGCGACCCAAGTTGGCCACGCATGCCGTTGGCACATGCCAACACGCTCATTTTGGTAGCTTTTCCTACCAAGACGCGACCCAAGTTGGCCACGCATGTCGTTGGCACATGCCAACATGCTCGCTGGTAGCTTTTCCTACCAAGACGCGACCCAAGTTGGCCACGCATGCCGTTGGCACATGCCAACACGCTCGCTGGTAGCTTTTCCTACCAAGACGCGACCCAAGTTGGCCACGCATGCCGTTGGCACATGCCAACACGCTCGCTGGTAGCTTTTCCTACCAAGACGCGAACCAAGTTGGCCACGCATGCCGTTGGCACATGCCAACACGCTCGCTGGTAGCTTTTCCTACCAAGACGCGACCCAAGTTGGCCACGCATGCCGTTGGCACATGCCAACACGCTCGCTGGTAGCTTTTCCTACCAAGACGCGACCCAAGTTGTCCACGCATGTCGTTGGCACATGCCAACATGCTCGCTGGTAGCTTTTCCTACCAAGACGCGACCCAAGTTGGCCACGCATGCCGTTGGCACATGCCAACACGCTCGCTGGTAGCTTTTCCTACCAAGACGCTACCCAAGTTGGCCACGCATGCCGTTGGCACATGCCAACACGCTCATTTGGTAGCTTTTCCTACCAAGACCCGAACCAAGTTGGCCACGCATGCCGTTGGCACATGCCAACACGCTGTTGGTAGCTTTTCCTACCAAGACGCGACCCAAGTTGCCACGCATGCCGGTTGGCACATGCCAACACGCTTGCTGGTAGGTTTTCCTACCAAGGCCACGACCCAAATGGTCGAGCATGTCGTTGGCACAAGCCAACACGCTCGCTGGTAGATTTTCCTACCAAGGCCACGACCCAAATGGCCGAGCATGCCGTTGGCACATGCCAACACGCTCGCTGGTAGCTTTTCCTACCAAGTCCACGTCCCTAACGGCCACGCATGCCGTTGGCACATGCCAACACGCTCGCTGGTAGCTTTTCCTACCAAGGCCACGACCCAAATGGCCGAGCATGCCGTTGGCACATGCCAACACGTCACGGTAGCTTTTCCTACCAAGGCCACAGCCCTAACGGCCACGCATGCCGTTGGCACATGCCAACACGCTCGCTGGTAGCTTTTCTTACCAGGCCACGACCCTAACGGCCATGCATGCCATTGGCACATGCCAACACGCTCGCTGGTAGCCTTCATTACCTAGCCATGGCCCTAATGCACGCTGGTAGCTTAACTTGCAAACCGTGCAACCTACCACCAAGGCATTCTGCACATGCCAACACGCTCGCTCGTAGCCTTCATTACCTGGCCATGGCCCTAATGCACGCTGGTAGCCTAACTTGCAAGCCGTGCAACCTAGGCCAACTTGGCCGTACGCGTCATTGGCACATGCCAAAACCCACGCTGGTAACCTAATTTGCAAACCGTGCAACCTACCACCAAGGCATTCCGCACATGCCACACACGCCACTGGCAGCTCTAGCATTGCCACTTACACTCAACGTGAAACCTACCACCGAGGCATTCCGCACATGCCATTGGCACATGCCACACGCGCCCCTAGCAGCGCCACTTGCACTCAAGGTGCAACCAACACTCGAGACATCAACACAAACGGGGATGCTTTCCGGGGTTTTGGTTTGGCGGTCACAGCTTGCAGCGTACACTACGCTCACATTAAGAAAGCGTGAAAAGGAATAAAGCGGTCAAATAAATGAGGAAATAATGGTGAAAAAGTTTTCACCCATAAACACCATACGGTTACCACCTCCTCCCATTATTTCACCCTTTACTCTCTTCCTTCATGAGGCCAGGGTACGTTTCAATCTCGACTTGTATAAATAGCTCTTACCTATTTCCACTAGACAACGGTCTCGGTCAGGAGAAAAAATACAACACTCTCAGAAAAGGCAACTTTGCAAGCTCTCCAAAAAGCTTTCATCTCTTGCAAGCTTCCCAAGCTTTAACTTTCTCATACAAGTCGAGATACTACTCTCCCAGAATTATTCTGGTCTCAACACCTTTCTTTGCTTCCCTCCCCAAATCAACCCTTCTCCTCCACTTTGTGACCGAAGCAAGTCCGGAACGACCATTTCTTGGTTTAGGCCGGACTTGTACAGATTGATCTCTCGCATCTATAAAGTGCTCACGTGCAGCACATTTTTTTAGGGTTTAAACCAGTTTCTCACTCACCTACCGAATTTACCGAAATCGGCAGAAACGATTTTCACCCATAAACAGCTACATCGTAAAGGTATGAACATGGATAATGCTTTCATTCTTTGCGGTGATAACTCAGAATATCCGAAGATCACATTTTAATTCACTGCAAAGTTGCGCGTACTGTTTGGTTCGCACTTACTTCTAACAAAGATTGTTGAAGAAAATGAGTTTTATTGGTTTTATAGTCTTGGTGAGAATGGAACTTAGGACCTTTGGGTCTCTAAGAGCACTTGCTCATTTTCTTATGAGTTAATGAAATAGAACCTTTAGTCCCACATTGGGTATAACTAAAGAGGAGTTACTCCTAACAAAGATTGTTGAAGAAAATGAGTTTTATTGGTTTTATAGTCTTGGTGAGAATGGAACTTAGGACCTTTGGGTCTCTAAGAGCACTTGCTCATTTTTTTATGAGTGAATGAAATAGAACCTTTAGTCCCACATTGGGTATAACTAAAGAGGAGTTCCACTATATAGCTATTCCTTTATGGATAGTTAGTAAAACAATGTGGGTGGAACGGGTAGGGCAAAATATTTTTGTTTCACTAAGGCTTAGGGCTTGTGCTCGGGCTCGTGCTTGCATCAACCAAGACTTATCTTTTTGACAAAATTCTTTTGAATTATTTCCTTAAATAATTTACAATCAAAATAAATTTTGTCTTAATGTGGGGGGGCGTCTGACCAGGCGCAATACTTTTTATTGCCTAGTTTAAGTTATGACGACATATTTTCGACATTGATTTCTTTCCAAAAATCAAAAGATATTGACATAATTTCGAGTAAATGCCATAGCTGTTTTCTGTCTGTTTTATTCTTCATTGCTTTGCATGGCGCAAGGAATTGATTCTCCATCAATTGCATTTATCGCACCTCTCTCATTTACGCCTATAAAAGAGACTCGAACTTTTCATTCTAACTTGTGTCCAGAAGAGCTACTATCATCTTCTTTTCGTCTCTCTCCCTCTGTGTGGTCTTTTTCTTTTCTTTTGTGCTTTGCTGTAGAGTTCGTAAGAGTGGGAAAGTATTTTAGTGCTAACAATACTTGCAACAGGCAGTTTTATCCCGGATACAACTTGACCACAGGGTATAGGCATCACTCATTCTTGAAGCGTACCGGTCAACTATTGTGTTAAGGACAGCGTGTTGAACACGTGACTCGTTTTACTGCTTTTCTTTGTCCATTGAGTGCTTATTTACCTTTCGAAATTTTACTTCTAACTTCTTCACATCTTCGAATTTTTCTCGTGAAAGAGAGTGGTAATTATGCTCAGCAATATTTTTGTTTTGTTTGTTTGCGTAACTCCATAGACAGTAAGATTTCTTAACATATACTCCCTCGGTCCTAATTGAGTTAATTGGTTTTAAATTTTGTCCCATAAGTAATTGAGCTATCTCACTAATCAAAGGGGTTTTTCTAAAACTATCATTTTAATTGATTATTGTTAAAATATGTATAATTTGATAGCCATCTTTATATTCGTTACGTAGGTGTTTTAAAATGCTTCTCAACGGTATATAAAGTTTATGAAAAACTGTGGTCAAGTTTAAGAGATAAATTATTTCTAAGTTTTACTAGTTATTATCCATGAGGGTATACTTGTAAAAAATACTTAAACATACTCCTTTTTTCTCTTGGGTATATTAATTAAATACCCTTAGTTTTGGAACCCTTCAAAAATACTTAAACATACTCCATTTTTCTCTTTCCCTTAATAATTGTGCAAACTATAAATAACTCAATTAATTTGGGAAGGAGGGAGTATCATGGAGATTGGTAATTAGGGAACAAAACAGACAAGACAAAACAAATCGAAGATAAAATGATTGTCACCATGATTATTTTGCACGAATTATCTCCTTGTCTAAAAGATTTAATAGGCATTGTTAACTCCTCAAATTTTTAATGAAATCTTTCTTCCAAATCAAAAAGAAAAATTCCTTGTAAATAATAAAAATTAAGGGTTACACCATATTTACAATAACAAAATAAAATAAAAATATAAACCAAGTATCAGATACGAAAGATACTACATTTTTGGAGAACAGTAACTCTCTATACGGACCGTGTGTGTGAACTACTCCAAAACCGTTCACACACACATGAATGGGGTCGGTGGTTCCCGCTCCCCAAAAGCAAACAGGGGTCGCATTTTGTAGGATAAATGTGTGAGTGGGTGGTTTACATCAAATATATTGAGAACGCAACATTCATCTTATTTGTAACTCATATAGGATGCTTGTAATGAAACGACCTTACTTTATTTATAACTTATTAGAAGTTTAGGGAGCACGTAGTGATATAGCTATCATTACGGTACATTAGTTGTAAGGCCCATCCTTGAAACACATACATAATGTCTGTCTCATAGTAGTGACAAGACATCCACAATTTAAATCTACTTAACACTGGATAAACATACTCCTCCATCCAACGCCGCTGCACTGACGGGCATTGCCGTTGAGAGTAGCAACGCTCCCAGCCTCCCACCCAGACAATTCCCCGTGTTATACATTCTAGCAGTTTGCCCAGTGTGAGAAAATGAATAACCACCCATATATAAAAGGTTTGAGCATCCGCAGTTACTATATGTTCGAGTTTCACCGCCGCAACCTCCTAAACGGTATACAGTTATCGAACTTGCATTTGCCAGTTCACTTGCTACAACCATGAGAACGAAAGCCATCAATAGTACAGAGAGTGAGTTCTTACTGGATGCCATTGCTAAGTGAAGGAGCAAAATGAGATTGTTTTTTCTTTTTCTTTTTTAAGGTTTCTTGAAATTGTGTGTTTTCCTCTTTAGTTGGATGCCCGTATTTATAGTTAAATGTCCAAAGAGCGGGACAAGAAGGTGCTTGGAAAAACTATATCATTGAGAAGAAAATATCGTAAACGAATATGCTTTTTTCATTCAACAACGTCGGCAAGAAAATATCAGCCAAAGCCGTAGACAAAGTTCCCCAGCTTTAATGCAGTAGTTGTGATATTTTTATTTCGACTAGATTCACTGCTGAAATCCAACATATTTCACGAGCATGAATCTCAAAACATATTTCCCTTTCTGTTAAGAGTACAATGTATGCATGGTAAAACATTTTGCATGGACCACTGACTTATGAGTACTAGCCAAGCAATGGGTGTCTTGGGCACATGGGTTATTGCAATTTCTCGTGACCTCACTCAGCTTCGAAAATTTGTTGAATGCCTGCACTAATCTTGCTCGTGCCTAGGGTGTAGCCGCCAGACACATGTGATTTTATCTTGCATATTATCTCTGTGATGCAAGTGACGTATGCAAGCTCCCCAAACTTACAATCTGGTTGGTTTCTTTTGTTGCTAATGTCCAACTTACAATAGGTGTATGCCAACATTGCATAGCTCAGTAGGTAATATGAAACATCGTTATTGCATATGGTTTTTTTGTTGATGATGGATGAGGATGTGTGTATATTATTATTGATTAACTGAAAGGAAGGCCACATATATGATGGCCAAATCTTATAATAGAAGGTCTGATCTCCTTTTCTGTACTCTGTGCTTTCATTTAGGCATGTTATGTCTATAATTTCTAGTCCATGTTTTCAAAGGTAAATTCAAGCCATAACTAAGTGTCGCTCTAACGAAATAATAGAAGGTCTGATCTCCTTTTCTGTACTTTGTGATTTCTAGTCCATCTTTCCAAAGGTAAATTCAACAGTGACCCCCTAAGTAGCTTTTTTTCGATGAATCTTTTCCTCTTGACTGATCAAAAAGAAAAACGGAAAATGGGTCAATTGCCCAAATATTTTTAAAACATAGTTCTAATGGACGAGTAAAAATTAGTTAAAGGTGGAATAGACACCAAAAAAATAGCAAGATTAAATCTGGATTTATCCTGACTTAAACTTAAAAAATAGCGAAGGTGAAACTGGATGCATCCTGATGTAAATTAAAAATAAGAAAAAGTATTTTAAAATGGGTAGGATGAAACTGTTTACATGCTGGTTATTTTTACATTCTCGAGTATTTAAACAATATTAAATTTTACATGTTTTTTTCACCCAAGAATTGTCATTATTGGGTAATTGACCAAGTTTGTGAAAGGAAAAAACAAAAAAAATCAACCGTGACACCAGAGGTCCACATGTACGAAATATTTATCGATTATCAAGACCGAAACATGGTTATAGTATTAAATAAAATTATTTTACTAATCAAATATATATATGCATGCATTCCAATTGAATTTTCTAACTGTATACATTTGTAGATTCCAGGTGGAGCTCTTTCTTTTAGATGATTGGGACTTTTATCTATCAAAAAAAAAAAAAGATTAGGACTTTTAACGGAAAATTTTAGATAATTGAGACTTTTATCGGAAAATCTTAAGAATTTATTGGCGAAATCTGTAAAAAAAAAAAAAAGATGCAGAGGTCGACCAAAAATAACATATGGGAGGAGGCAGTAAAAAATGACTTAAACGAATGGAATTTATCAAAAAAAACTAGCTTCGAATAGAAATACGTGGAAGTTAGCATTTACAGACGAGTATAACTACAAAGGCAAGTACCATGTTATGCTTAGTAATGGTAAGACCTTATCCATTTCTCTTACTGGTAGTGCAAATCTTCATACACCAAAAACTAGTTTTAGACTAGAAGATGTTTTGCATGTTCCTGACATGAGACACAATTTATTGTCAGTAGCTAGATTTACTAGAGAGAACTCCTGTTATATCACTTTTGATCCTTATGGATATAAGATAAGAAGCATGCATAATCATGAACTGTTGGCACATGGTAAAATGATAAATAATTTATATCCTATCAATTCTACCATGCTACAATATGCCTTTTCTTCCCTTGTTGCTTCCACTGGTGTTTGGCACAATAGGCTAGGGCATCCTTCTTCAAAAATTGTTCAACAACTTCATAGTCATAAGAACATTATTGTCAATCCATATGTTTCTTCTACTCTATGTTCACCTTGTCAATTAGCAAAAAGCAAAAGACTTCCTTTTCATCTATCTTGTTCTCATGCTACTTCTCCACTTGCACTAGTTCATTGTGATGAGTGGGGTCCTGCACCAGTTCCTTCTATTGCAGGTCATAGATATTATATTTTTTTTATTGATGATTTTAGTCGATTTCATTGGATTTATCCAATGCAGGTTAAATCAGAAACTTTACAGTGTTTTCAACATTTCAAGTGTTTGACTGAGAATTTATTTCATACAAAAATTCTTGCTTTTCAAACTGATGGTGCTACTGAGTTAGTTAAAGGCATTTTTAAAACTTCTTTGGATAACTCTGGTATTTTATTAAGAATTTCTTGTTCAAAGACTCCAGAGAAGAATGGTCTTGCTGAAAGAAAGCATAGACACATTACTGAAATTGGGAATACTTTGTTGTTTAATGCTTTTTGTCCTAAGGAGTATTGGTATGATGCTTTTTTAACAGCTACTTATCTTATAAACAGAACTCCTACTCCCATTCTTTATGATAAATCTCCCTTTCAAATCTTATATAATGAATCTCTAGATTATTCTTTTCTTAGAGTTTTTGGATGTGTATGTTATCCCTTTTTGGGTCATTCCAGAATTGATAAGTTATCTCCAAAATCTGTTAAATGTATGTTTGTAGGCTATAGTACCTTACATAAGGGTTATAAGTGTTATAATCCCTTGTCTAAAAAGCTTTATGTTTCTAGACATGTTGTGTTTTGAGAAAATGAGTTTTATTTTTCTCCTTCTTCTGCTTCTTCTCCAGTTTTAGAAGATGTTCTTTCTGTTCCCTCAACTATTGTTCCTTCTTCTTCTATTGTCACAAGATCTCAAAGAGGTATTTCTAAGCCAAAATCCTTTCCAGATCATGTGCTACATCATTCTGTCAAACATCCTCTTTCCTTTGCTTTTACTTTTATTCTAAATACTCCTTCTGAACCTAAGAATTTTAAAGAAGCAATGAAGGATCCAAAATGGCTTGTATCTATGAGAGATGAAAATTCTGCTTTACAGAGAAATGGTACTTGGGATTTGGTGAATCCTGAAGCTCATATGAATATTTCAGGATGTAAGTGGGTTTTTCGAGTTAAGCTCAAATCAGATGGAACTATTGATAAGTTAAAATCAAGATTAGTTGCTCAGGGATATAATCAACAGGATGATATTGATTATGGTGAAACTTTCAGTCCTGTGGTTAAATCAACAATAGTGATAGTGGTTTTGTGTTTAGCAGTTTCTAGAAATTGGTCAATTAGGCAATTGGATGTTTCCAATGCTTTTCTTCACGGTGATTTAACTGAAAATGTTTATATGAAGCAACCTCCAGGATTTGAAAGTAAGGAATTTCCTAACAAAGTGTGTCATTTAAAGAAGAGTTTATATGGTTTAAAACAAGCACCAAGGGCATGGTTTCAAAAGTTTAGTTCTTCTTTACTTTCGTATGGGTTTGTTAGAACAAAGTATCAAACTTTTCTATGTTTTTATTTGTTCCTGGTTCGAGATATGATGGTGTTTTTGTTGTATGTTGATGATATTATATTTACTGGGTCTTCTACTGCTTTGCTTGATCATCTTGTGCATTATTTGAGTTCTGTTTTTGCTATGAAGGAATTAGGAGATTTAAATTTCTTTACGGGCATTGAAGCAACTAGAACACAAAATGAAATTTTATTGACACAGAAAAAGTATACTCTTGAATTACTAGATAAGGCACACATGACAGAGTGTAATCCTTGTACTACTCCAGTTGCTAAAGGTCCTAGAGTAGCTGTTACTGAAGGTCAATTATTACCAAATACTTCTATCTACATGTTGATGGTGGTTTTTAAACAAGGGGTAAAATCGTAAAACCCCATGACCTAGTGTTACCCGCAACACATTAACTAAGAGCATTTAACTCGGTGTAAATAATTAATAGGGGTAATTTTTCAAAAATACCAGTTAGGGTTTTCGACCACGAACCCTAATTCCAAAACCAAGCGCACATGCTGCGCACCATGGCAACGATGCCAAACCAAGCGGCATCTGCGCACCATGGCAACAATTCCAAACCAAGCCGCTGCACTGCGCACCATGGTAACGATGCCAAACCAAGCCGCATCTTGCGCACCATGGCAACGACGCCAAAACCAAGCCGCACACTGCGCACCATGGCAACGATGCCAAACCAAGCCGCAAACTGCGAACCATGGCAACGACGCCAAAACCAAGCCGCACACTGCGCGCCATGGCAACGACGCCAAACCAAGCCGCACACTGTGCACCATGGCAACGACGCCAAAACCAAGCCGCACACTGCGCACCATGGCGCTGACGCCAAAACCAAACTACATATCGCACCCATTGGCAACCATGCCAAACTAAGTTGCTATGCCATTGGCACATGCCAAATATAGCGCCCTAGGCTTGCAAAACGTGCAACTAGGTCAACCTGTCCGTACGTGCCATTGGCACATGCCAACACGCATGCATGAAGCCATATTTCAAGCCGCTATGCCATTGGCACATGCCAAATATAGCGCCCCTAAGCTTGCAAAACGTGCAACTAGGTCAACATGGCCGTACGTGCCATTGGCACATGCCAACACGTACCACAAGCCATATTTCCAAGACGCTATGCCATTGGCACATGCCAAATATAGCGCCCTAGGCTTGCAAAACGTGCAACTAGGTCAACCTGGCCGTACGTGCCATTGGCACATGCCAACACGTACCACAAGCCATATTTCCAAGCCGCTATGCTATTGGCACATGCCAAATATAGCGCCCTAGGCTTGCAAAACGTGCAACTAGGTCAACATGGCCGTACGTGCCATTGGCACATGCCAACACGTACCACAAGCCATATTTCCAAGCCGCTATGCCATTGGCACATGCCAAATATAGCGCCCTAGGTTTACAAACCATGCAACCTAGGCCAAGTCGTCCACGCATGCCATTGGCACATGCCAACATGCTCGCTGGTAGCTTTTCCTACCAAGGCCACGGCCCTAACGACCACGCATGCCATTGGCACATGCCAACATGCTCGCTGGTAGCTTTTCCTACCAAGGCCACGGCCTAACTGACCACGCATGCCATTGGCACATGCCAACATGCTCGCCGGGGTAGCTTTTTCCTACCAAGGCCACGGCCCTAACGGCCACGCATGCCATTGGCACATGCCAACATGCTCATTGGTAGCTTTTCCTACCAAGGCCACGGCCCTAACGGCCACGCATGCCATTGGCACATGCCAACATGCTCGCTGGTAGCTTTTCCTACCAAGGCCACGGCCCTAACGGTCACGCATGCCATTGGCACATGCCAACATGCTCGCTGGTAGCATTTCCTACCAAGGCCACGACCCTAACGGCCACGCATGCTATTGGCACATGCCAACACGCTCGCTGGTAGCCTTCATCACCTAGCCGTGCCCCTAATGCACGCCGGTAGCCTAACTTGCAAGCCGTGCAACCTAGGCCAACATGGCCGTACGCGCCATTGGCACATGCCAAAACCCACGCTGGTAGCCTAACTCGCAAACCATGCAACCTACCACCAAGGCATTCCGCACATGCCATTGGCACATGCCACACACGCCACTAGCGACTCTCGGCATTGCCACTTACACTCAACGTACAAACTACCACCAAGGCATTCCGCACATGCCATTGGCACATGCCACGCACGCGACGCACGCCACTAGCGGCTACGGCATTGCCACTTGCGCTCAAGTACAACCGCAACAAAGGCATTCGCACATGCCACACGCGCTCCTAGCGACACCACTTGCACTCAAGATGCAACCAACACTCGAGACATCAACACAACCGGGATGCTTTCGGGGTCTTGGTTTGGCGGTTGACTTGCGGCGTACACTACGCTCACATTAAGAAAGCGTGAAAAGGAATAAAGCGGTCAAATAAATGAGGAAATAATGGTGAAAACGTTTTCACCCATTAACACCATGCGGTTACCACCTCCTCTCATTATTTCACCCTTTACTCTCTTCCTTCATGAGGCCAGGTATGTTTCAATCTCGACTTGTATAAATAGGTCTTACCTATTTCCACCAGACAACAAGTCTCGGTCAGGAGAAAATACTACACTCTCAGAAAAGGCAACTTTGCAAGCTCTCCAAAAAGCTTTCATCTCTTGCAAGCTTCCGAAGCTTCCACTTTCTGATACAAGTCGAGACACTACTCTCCCCACTATTAATCGGTCTCAACACCTTTCTTTGCTTCCCTCCCCAAATCAACCCTTCTCTTCCACTTTGTCACCGAAGCAAGTCCGGAACGGCCATTTCTTGGTTTAGGCCGGACTTGTACAGATTGATCTCTCGAATCTATAAATTGCTCACGTGCAGCACATTTGTTTAGGGTTTGAACCAGTTTCTCACTCACCTACCGAATTTACCGAAATCGGCAGAAACGATTTTTACCCATAAACACTACAGAACTGTAGTTGGAATGCTACAATATATTTGTTTAACTAGACCTGATATCTATTTTGGAGTAAACTATGTGAGTCAATTTATGCATGCTCCTACAGATGTTCATTTGTTGTTAGTTAAGAGAATTCTTAGGTACTTAAATGGAACTATTGGGTATGCTATTACTCTGAGAAAAGGTGATATTGACAAGTTAATAGCTTATCTGATTGATTGGGGTAATTGTCCCGAGACTGCTAGGTCTACATGTGGATATGCTGTATTTCTTGGGAATTCTTTAATTTCATGGTCTAGTAAAAAGCAACCAACAGTTTCAAGATCAACAGCTGAAGCAGAATATAAATGTTTGTCTGTGGCTACAACTAAACTAGAATGGCTTTCTTCTTTACTGTCAGAATTGCATATTTCTTTACAATTTCCTATTACACTTTATTGTGATAACACCAGTGCTATTTACTTGTCTTCTAATCCAGTTTCACATTACAGGACCAAGCACATAAAAATACAATATCATGTTGTTAGAGAATTGGTGCATAGTGGATTTCTCAATGTTCAACATATAGCTTCAGAAAATCAGTTGGCAGACTTATTCACAAAGGGATTATGTGCTCCCGTGTTTACTTCTTTACAGCATCAGTTACTTGGTTCATCTGGTTCTTCTTCAGTTAGTTCTGCAAATGACTTTTCTACTTCTACTTCAGCAGGATTTGTTGATAATTCTCCTTCCAAGTCTATTTGTGGATTGGCAGTTGTTAAACTAGCTACTTTTGATGTTCCATAGTCTTATTCTCTCTTGCAAACTGATTGTTTACCCTTATCAGTTTGAGGGGGGCTAATAAGAATATTAGTCAGCTCAAGTCAAGTTAGACTTGACTTGAGTATTATTGATTGTTCAGTCAGATGTTTGTTCAGTCAAATGTCTATGCTCTGTCTGAATAAGACAGTTGTAATATATATGTAATAAATATGTCTAAACTGAGTCTTTATTGTTTAACGGATTTCACTTTTCTTCTGTATTACAATTCTTTTACAATACAATTCATCTTTACTTCCAATCTTCATTGTTTTATCTAATATCTTGATAATCATGAGAGCATAACAATTCTCATGTTTAATGCTTCGGCAGTTTCTACTGCAGAAGAGTGACCAAGGAGCATAGTCAAGTCCAATGCTTGGCCTGAAGCATCCTCATTGTTGATTCTCTTAAACTTGATCAAGAGTCGAAATATGCGTGTTATATTGCCAAGAATGTAGTTATCAGCATTCAACTTAGTCTAGAGTACACTAGATTACATTGAAGCATTCCGTTTGGTTTCATGACCTGATGCCTTTTGTATGTCTTTCAGGGTATTGATAAATTACAATTGGGCTCACATGCTGAATATCCTGTTACTATATCAACAGAAAATCATGAGTCTGAGTAACATGCATGAAAGACTACCCCAGAAGCAGCTAGTAAACAACTCTCTTTTTGTGTCGTTTCAGCTTCACTCTTTTCCTTTGCATCAACTACTTCTGAGCTCTGGAAACTGACTGATTCTGACTAATGCTGAGGTATTGATGATCTCTACCGACTCTTTAAATTAATGTCTTCTTCCTGGTTTACTTTGTCAGCATGATGTTAATTTATTATTAATCAACCCTGTGGGATGGAGGAGCATGGGTTGAAGTTTCTAGTGCGAAATCACATAAGAGGGCGCTGGTTTAATAAGGGTTGAATAAATTAAAGCCACCAATTATAATGCAAGAGTTTGTGAATCATGAGGGTTAATGAGGGTGTGAAGAAGAGGGTTGTCCTGTGACGGGTCCTGGAGAGTTGTGACAACATAAACTATTTCCTTGAGATTTCACTGCTTCCAAATATATGAGTTGTCTAGTATTTTGGTCTAAATATGAAAAATTGTCACTCTTTGCAGTGGGGCAGTGTCCAGCATTTAGAAGGGGGTTTATCTTCCGACTCTGTATACTGAAAAAAAGAATTGGATTACTATGATGCTTGTTTGCTTTATAAAGCGATAAGTGAAACATTCTACCAAGTTTTTCAAGAGCCTCACCAGGTTGCGATCAAGTGCTATTCTTGCTAGCTCTTGTTACAGATTTCAGTTATGGTTTCAATTCCTCTTTGCGATCAATTGCTGTACAAGTAAGACCCCATGAAGTACAACTCTCTCTAGGTTATGGCTGTTTGAACCTTGCTGGATAGCCTTGCTAGTAAACTTTGATATTTCATGACATAAAACTAGTTTCCATCTGGTATCCTTTGGGAATCGTCGTTTTTTTTTTTGACTTGCATCTGAACTGATTGCTGTTCTCTTTGGTTTTCTTTTGTTTTTCCTTTTGGACTCTTCTGTTCTGTAATAAGAAGTAATCCCAAATGAGAACAATTGAATCAGAGAAAACACTGGGGCTACTGGCACAAGAGTTTTATGTTCTTAGAAATCTCAAACTGGGTATGTTATGTTCTTAGAAATCTCAAACTGGATATGTTCTTGAAAGGATGCATACTGAAGTTTGTCCCAAGCAAGCATCAAATTACCCCAAGGATGGTTACATTGGAAGCCACCCCCATGAACTTCAACGTTGTAGAAAGGAGAAGCTCTGAACCGGACCGAGTTCATGGCTAACTTGGCGAGCAAATCAGAAAAACTCCACTCGACCGAGTATCAGAGGATCGGATCGGCCAGAGGCGGATCCTCAACTTATTCGCGAGTAACTCGGCTGACTCGGTTGAGCCGTAATACATTGAACCTAATATACATTTAACACAAATGATTTTTTTTTTTTTTTTTTTTTTTCTCCTATACACCAATTTACATTTGTGGAGTAATATGTATTACTGGAAACAGAATTGTCTAGATCTTGCAAACTGCATTACAGACTACAGAATAGTAAACAAATTTTAATTAGACCAAAATTATAGGATAAAGATGTTCTCGATCGCCCAAACAAAGTTATAATAACCAAGCAATAGAAGCGCGTTTCATTACAAAGTTTCAATTCCACAAAATGGTCTTAAAAACGATACAGTGCATTATTTAGTTACTTTGTAATGAAACAAAAGTGAACTGAAAAGATCCACTTCTTCGCCAAAACTTCTTGGAAAATTATCTCCCGGTGGGGTTTTGGAGGAGCTTGTAGGCTATATCTTCTTTCATTTTGTTGTTAATTTTCCTTTTTCTTCTTCCTCAAGTTGTTGTCATCGATATATCTGTGTTTCCGAAAGAGACTACCCCAGTATGTAGAACGAACCATTTCAACAAACAATGGTAACTGCAACCATGCAAATAGGCCCAAAGGACAACAACTCAACATTGTTATTGGAAGTAAAACCTGGTCAAACCTGCTCCCAACCACTATAAACAGTGCTGCACCGAAAGCTACCAATATAGCCACCATAGACATGAAGAGAGTTGCAAGACCAAATATTAATTTTTGCGGTAGAGACTTTAGAAAATCTATTTCTGCGAATCTCGATGTATATATTGCTAAGAACATGAGAACCGATGTGATCGAAGAGAATAAAGCTAAGGCATCTGACACCACAAACACAGTAAATGAGGACTTCCCTAGAAAGATTGGGGTGCCGTTCATAACGCTATTACTATCACTAATATTACCCCCTGGAACCGTGAATGCAGCTGCAAATGCTACGGTTGCAATTAAAGCACCAACTATCATGCACGATCCGGATGTATCCTTCAACCAATCCTGTCCTTCCTTCACCAAGTCTTTGTGTGCCTCTGTAAATATGAATTGAGCTGTATCTCCATCTTTATTCCTGGTGAACCTATCACTTTCGCGTAGAATATTTTCTACCCCCTGCATCAAATGAAATTATGTACTACTATGGTGAAGTAACCCGTGATAAGCATAATAAAAAGGACTGTTACACAAATAAGGAATGAAATCACCACCCTTACCTTGAACCATTGCATTTCTCGTTGCATTTGGAGCGCTGCACCTGACACCAAATTAAGCTGAGCCGAAGGCGCTAACTTGGCAGCGTAATGCAAAATGTTATTCTCGTTGGAATCTGTTTTAGAAATTAGATTGACCTTCTCTCCAATTCTGTCAACGGTTTTACATATGATATTCACTATAGTTTCTTTGCGTTCTGTAATAGCAGTTTCTATCATTCTTTCTCCCGCTATATATTTATGAGACAGCTGGTAATCCTCCTCCAGACACTCTTCGACAAATTCTATAATCCCGTGCTTTATAGCTGTTTTCATGATGTTTGGATGAACTTCCAAAAACGTGTCTAATCTAGTTGACTTACTGACTTCCACTATGATTTGTTTCATTAATTCAAATGCTTGTTGGTGCATCATCTTTTGGTTATATAGTCGTTGGATTCCAATCACTGAAAAAAGAGGCATAATCAGAACACCACTAGAAAACTAAATTATTCACATGCAATCGTCATAATCATCCGTACCTTAATTATTAATCATACAGAATACGATATCAAAGAGTGGAGGAATATCTTACAAAAGATAAAGTGGAGGAATATCTTTAGGAAAGTACCTCGTCTTAAGTAGGGTACTATGATTCCTTCATAAGTAGTCAGCTTGGAGACTTTTGGAATGTTCTCTGCTTGCACGCAATCTAAGTTCTCCGGCAGCGGGTTTTCTTCATCCATAAGAGTGCATTCAGCCAGGCTTGCAGGCTGGACACACGTGGAATTCATGTTCACTTGAATTACTGCGTATTTACGATTAGATTGATTAACATATATGAACGAATGCATTTGTTTAGATAAATGAACGGTGAAGGTTTCTTTCAATAAAAAAGAAAAAAAATAAAAAAGACTGGCAAAGGATACGAAGAACTAACACGAATAGATGAGGTTTTGCCACCATGTCAGCTTACAGGTACTTTTAAAAGCAAAGGGCCTTCGCACCATCATCTCCAATCCGCACATATCAAATCCATCTGATTTTGTCGTAGCCAATTCTGGAAAATCCTTGATAAGGCAGAGTGCTGTATCTACATACAAAAACATAATGAATCAGAAACGTCAACTTGGCTGATATAATTAGCAGTCATAATAATACTGTCTAGTCATTTCTGCAAACCTACCATAGAAATTGGCCTCAATTAATTTGCATAAAGTAAAAGCACCATGAGTACTCGAAAATGAGCTTGAATCCACGTCTTTGGTTACAGTGTAAAGAAATTCAACAACCTCCTTCTGCCCACTTGAACTACAAGAGAGAGCTATATCGAACGGTGTACCTCCCTGTTTATCATGTAGCAGAGGCAATCTAGAATTATTTACCACCAATAATTTGGCAACTTCAGCATTTCCATACTTAGCAGCCGCATGGAGTGCTGTGAAATCACTTTCACTGGTTCTATATTCGAGTACATCTGGTGACATAAGCTCCACAATTTTCTTAATAAGCTTCATCTCTTTCTTTTTACCTATTGCTAAATGCAATACTGTATATTTGTGACGTGTTACTCCTTGTTTAACTACTTCAGGATTGTTGCCAAGATAGTTGATCGTCTTGTCACAGTCATCATCCATTGTTAATATATCGTCTCTATCCGGATTATAAGTTGCCCAAACCTTTTTCTCTTCTTAACAAGGCAATCGGAAGCAAGACAAGAAAAAGAAAAATTAATAACATAACTAATAAGGTGTAATGGGAGGATTCATGGACACTCTTATATGGACAAGGTTAGATATGATTTGCACTATTTTCTCCGCAAAATCCAAACGACAATAAATTTGAGTGTAATATTTTGATGATAAATTACCCAAACTTATTCCTTTTCTTAACAAGGCAATCGGAAGCAAAACAAGAAGAAGAAAAGGATTAATAACATAACTAATAATAAATACTAACGTTTAGTAGCTTAGTCGATCCACCGATATTAAAAAGATATTAGATTTTATTTTTGTTATTATCTTTTTTCTATCTTCTCTTTTTTTCTCAATATTTATTTCGGTTAATCTATCTTTTCGATGCTGATCGATAAAAAAAATATATTCTCTTTCCTTTTCAAAACCTTTTTTGTTTTTAATAATGTCTTTGCATTTTATTTTATGTCATCAATATTTTTTTTCCTTTCATTCAAATATTGAGAGTAGTAATGGTGAAAAAGATGGTGCACATTAGCATTGTTTAGTTTATACTCAGAAACTTATTTTCATTCGCTACTGTGAAAATTTTCTTTTAAAATCTAAAATTTCACGACCAGTTTTTTACAATGGTTTAGTCAATTCAAATTTATAGAAAACTGTAGAGCTTTTTACGGGAGTTTACTCATTAAATACTTTTGTGATTTCGAGAGACTTTAATAAATTTTCAAAATATTGTATAAACTGATTGTATACTTTAGGAGTGCAACTTTGTGCACCCGCAGGTGCACATTCCGTACACTATTATTGGATGAGTTTTAACAGGCGTTATCTATTATTTTCAAAGATTTTTTGTTCCTTTAAAATTAATTATAACTAGATGACCGCTATCACGGTGGGATGGCCGACCAAAAAAATTGACGCAAAAAACTAATATTTATACTTAAAATTTAATTAATTTCGTAATATTAGGACTTATAAATTTATAAATTTATACTCACAATTAAATTCCGCCACTAATATGATGTCCGCGTAACTAGACATAAAAATTACAAAATAGTACGATCATGCATGATATTTGCATTGCTGAATTAGCTTTGTTCTTACAAATTACGTGCATCTAACTTGCATAACATTTATATGCAAACCGTTCATTGAAAAAAAAGTTGTATGCAAAATTGCCAAAACATAGTAGGAAGTAGCGTGACATATCAAAGCACAAAGCCAAAACACGTGTACTATATACATATGCCAAAACACGTGTGCCCCATGCAAAGATTCTCAGTTTTCGCAGCGAAATCGAAAGAACTCCCTCATCTCCTCCGCTCTTCTATACTTCTCTGCAACTAAAAACCAAAAATCTAAGACTGATTTCTTCTGCATTATGGAATATTCATGATATCATAAAATTAGACCAATAGTTACTTTCTGTAATCGTATGTGAGTGGTTACTAAGAAAAATTGGTAGATCTGGATGTTGGTTACCAAAGATTTGTATGAATATTGATTGATTGAGATCGTGAAAATTAAAATTTTAAATCCAATTGGAGATTCAGAAAATGAAAAACGAATCGCTGCTGCTGGTGGTGGATGGTGGTGACACTCGAAGTGGTGGAGGGTGGTGATGGTGAAATATAAGCCAGATTCAATTTCAGAATTTATGAAAAAGACTTAGTTTCGAATTTCAACTTCAGAAAATGATAAAACGATTCATCGACGGTGGTGTGGAGGGTTACTTTGGTGGTGGTGCTGGTTGCGGTGAAATTGAATCTGGCTGTGGAGATGTTGGCTGTGAAATTGATACTGCATTTGGCTGCTGGTAGCGGTGGTATGGTGGTGTGTTGTTGTGGAGATGTTGGAGGTGGTGGTAACGGCGGCGATGTTGCGGCGTTGGCGTGCTGGTGGTGGTGGTGTTGGCGGCGATGATATTGTTAATGGTGGCGATGGTGTTGCTGCTTGCTGGAGTTGAAGGAGGTGGAGGTTTTTGTTTTAAAACCGACGGAGAAGATTAAACGGAGAAAAAAATCCGGAGGAGTGACGGGTGATTTCGAAAGTTGGAAAGGAGTATTTTGGGAAGAAACAAAAAATCGGAGGGACAGCTTAGTCATTTCTATATGTCCGGACCAAATTTATGAGGGACACAAAATCCAATTTTTTTTGTTAAATTGTAAAAAAATGTCACGCTTCACATTAACATAAATCACCACCATATATAGAGTCCTCGCTTCGCTCGGTCGGCCTAATTATTTAAAGATACCATATATTTAATTAATCTCCTATTCGCGTATCTTATGGTGATTCCTTGATTACCTTTTATTTTAAGCTGGTTTAAAAGGAGATTCATGAGGAAAATGCATCTCAATAATCGATTTTAAAACAAAAAAATAACTTAATAATCTGAAGTACTAAATCTAATTGATTCCCTGTCATTCATCTAATACAACAAAAGTCCAGTCAAATATTCAGTCATGTATTATTCATAGACAGACAATTGCAATCAGATCCAACTCATTAACTGAAAACAAAACGTAGAGATAGAAGATGCAGAGAAGAGAAGAAAGGGAGACCGAGCAGACCTTTGCTACTTTCCCGATGTATATTCATATTAAATTAAATACTGTTTTAATTTAGAAAAATAAAAGGGAATAAAAAATCATTGAAGATTTGGACGAATAACAATGAGAGGAATGTGCACCCTGGTTAACCAAGGGGTGCACAAAGTCGCACTCATACTTTAGAAAACTCCTTGTAAGTATATGTTACTCGTTATATACTTGTAAAATCTCGTTCAAAGTTTGTGTTACTCGTTATAACTTATAAACAAGAAAATTTAAAGACTTTGCATACTTACCAATTTTTAAGACTTTGAATGGCATTTATGTGTTTTTTGCCTTAGAGAAAATCTTGTTAAATATGAGAGATTTTGGTAGACTTCTACAAAAATTTAAAACTTCATTATTTTTATTTTTTTTTGATACTCCCTCCGTTCAACTTTACTTGATGTTTTAGGGGTTTTTTTATGTTCCAAAATAGATGAGAGTTTTAGTATTTCCCCCCACATTATCTCTGATTTACCCTTGCTTTGGAATCACACTAGAGCATAAATTCTCATCGTAATCAACACATAAAAAACTAATCCAATAATTAAATATTTCCCATAAAGGATATATGGGTTTTGTTATCATGTGCATCCATGCATTGGAGAAGGTAAAGTTTGCACTTGTATAGAGAAAAATTCAAAAACCCATGAACATTTACCTTCTCCAATTCAAGAAATCATTATCTCTCATATTTTTTTATTGTTTTTTATCATTTTCAATGCCAATGATTGGCTCTTTATCTTGTGCATGGATGCACAAGATAACAAAACCCAGGATGTATACTCTAATCTATAAAATTTTTGTGATTCCCAAGGAAATTACAATGGGATTGGTAACTTTTCCTAGATTCTAGAAACTAAAAACTAGGTATTTAAAAAAAAAAAAAAAAGGTACTAATATGGGTAGATTTGGAAAAATTTAACTCTCTCTAATGTTCCTTAATTTGCGTGAAAAATTGTACAACATCAAGTAACGTGGAACGGAAGGAGTATTATTTTATTTTATCTCAAGTTGATCCAAGCGATTGCACTATACGCGAGATCTGTTTCTCTCTCTCTTTTAATTATATCCTTAATGCATACATATATATATGACACACACATATATCATATGATACGATCAAAGTTTTTTGATTTTGTTATTTGTTGAAATGACAATTTTCATTGATGGCTAAAGTGTTTCAGATTATGATTGCTGCTCAATTTAACTTTCAATCAATGTTTTTCAAGAATTTTGATAGGATAAATTTTATAGAACTCTACAAATGTCTAGATTTGTCATGCTTGGTTGTTACACAATTTTCTAGAAATCTTGTTTTCACAACTTTTTAGAAATCTACAAATCTCTACAAGAATTAGGCCAACTCTACAAAACTCTGCAACTGTTTTTCCAACTCCTTAGAACTCTCCGAAAGTTATTATTTTTCATGACTCTTTTTAAATCTATACAAATCTACAAAAGTATTTATTGAGTAACCCCCGTAAAAATCTTTTGTTGGTGGAGAGAGAGTCTTTGTAAATCTTTGAGAATTCTTGTTATTGGATAGTGACTTCCTAAAAGTCTTTAGAATTCCCTGTCAATAAATTCGGTTTTTCAAATCGATGATTTAAGGTTATCAGGGATTTATAAAGACCTTAATGTGAAAATATAACAAAAAAAACTTAAACGAAGTCTCTTCAAAATAGGAATTCTAAACCCAAAAGAATATTTATAATCTAACAAATAAATAATAATAAACCAAACAAGCTACTATAAAATCCATGCCAATAAAAAAAAATTCACAAAACCACATTGTGCGAGATTTCAACCTCTACATCGTGTTACAATTTTCTTTTTTGTACACAAAATTGGTTAAAAAGACCAAAATCAACAAATCATGGGTGAAAAGGACATTTAGATTTTGATACTGTTTAAATGGACAAAAATAAAAAAATAGTCAGGATGTAAACAGTTTCATCCTACCCATTTTCAAATACTTTTTCTTTCTTTAATTTACATCAGGATGTATCCAGTTTCATCCTTGCTATTTTTTAAGTTTAAGTCAGGATGTATCGAGTTTCATCCTTACTATTTTTTTTGTCTATTTCACTCATACTAATTTTTACTCGTCCATTTGAACCAGGTTTTAAAAATATTTGGACAAATGACCCATTTTCCGTTTTTTGTATTACATCTATATTATTTATTATATATTATTTTTAAAAAGAAACTATAAATTCTTTTCTTCTTATTTAATCATGTGAGGTAAAATTCAAATATATTTTTTTATCTCAATGAGATTTCTCAAAAATCACTTCAAGAATCCTCCAAAATCGATAAATTGACAAAAACTCTTCGCAAATCTCTTAGAAAAAGTTCTCGCCATATCTTAGATCGACTAACTCCCTGTTAATTTGGAAAATGTAGTTCAAAACTTCAAATATATAAGTTAACCAATTTTTACACAAAATAGTACCAAATGCGATAGAAAAGAATTCATTAAAAAAATGAATTGTCATAAAAGAGGTCATTCTAGAGTTAAGTTAAAGAAAAGTTCATTCTTGAAACTAAAATGACATAGAAGTGAGTTCATTCCGGAGAATAAAGAATGATTAATTGGAGGATAAAAAAATTAATTGGGGGATATAGGAAAAGGACAAAAAAAAAGTCCAAATATTAATTCTGGGTCACCCCTTATCTAAATATTTTTTAAAATCCTAATATACCCATCACTAATCAGGATCAGTGATTAATAATAATTAGTAAAAATCTTAAGATTTTGTTAAATGATTAGCGTGTATTTGTATTTGGGTGAATGAGATGAGAGTAGAAAGATGGAAAAAAAATTTGAGAGGGAACTTTTTTTGGTGGAAGTGGAGGATGATTGTGAAGAGAGAATTGTTGCTAAGAGGTTGAAAATTTGATTTTTTTTTTCTTTGAATCCACCATTGTTGCAGCTGAAAAAGCTTGGTGCCGGCATGGTATTCAACCAAAAAACCATGCCGGCATTTGTTGGAATGTTTCATAAATTGTTTGCCACTATCCCGGGGTTTTTTTTTCTGGTTTTGATCTTCAAAACCTATTTCTTCAGGTTTTAATCAGTCTACTTAGACATGAGTTATCGATTTTCGAGCATGCGGAACTACTTCCAAGCATGGTTTTTGCTTAAATTTCTATGCCGGAACATGATGAAAAGTATCCAGAAACTTCAATTTTTTTCACTTGACTACCGGCATTGATAGATTTCTATCGAGCATGCTTCTAGCACCATTTTCCTGCGTGGTTCTTCACCAATTCCGGCATGGTCTTCATCACTTCCGGCGATGTAAAAAAATATTCCGTTTTGAGTTTTTTCGGTTTTTAATCGGTCCACTTCCGGCGGCACAAGTGATTAATTCTCGAGCATGCCGGCACCGGTTTCCAAGCATAGTATGTTGCTTAAATTTCTATGCCTAGGCACATGATGAAAAGTATCCAGGAAACTTCAATTTTTTTTTCACTTGACTACCGGCATTGATAAATTTCTATTGAGCATCTGCATTACTCGATTCTGACATTGAATGTTAGTTACCAACCATGCGGGCACACGGTTTCAGGCATGGTCTTCATCAATTCCGGCATGGTCTTCATCACTTAAACATGATCTTCATCACTTCCGAATTAAAAAAAAAAAAAAAAAAATCGTTTCCAAAGTGAGGAGCCGGCAGAGAAGGAGAAGAGAATTTGAAAGAGAGTGGGGAGAGTTTAGAATTTGAAAGGGAATGGGGAATATTTGGGTTTCAAATTCTAACCCTGAAAGTGATTAATAAGAAGTGGAGATGGAAATGGGGATATGATTTTGTTTTATGATTTTAAGTTTTTTAATTTTTATTTTGAGGGAAGGGTATTTTAGTATTTTCATACCCAAAAGTCACCCCTTAGCAGACACCATGGGTTGGGAGAAGTAATCAATATCCCCCAATTCCTTTTTATATCCCCAATTTCGTGTTCAGAATAAACTGCATGGACGAGAGTTCATTCCAGAGACAAAAATGTCGACTCTTGAAATTGAACTGCATGCTATAAAGAGAATTTGTTCCATAAATTAACTATAACCTAAGAGATTTCGTTACGAAGAATTTGAAGTGCAAAAAAAAAAAAAGAGAATGTTCATTTCTAACAATGAACAACCATAAAAAGAATATATTTCTGAAAATGAACTGCTATAGAGAAGAGATTTTTAATGCCAAAATATGAAGTGCAAAAAAATAGGTGTATATTTCAAGATGAACCATCGTAAGAACTAGGCGTTAATTATATGTGGGTATGTTATTCCTATACAGTCTTTTAAAATAATCTGAAGAGCTAGTAGATACGTGATAAATATATGACTCAATCGTTCCTTACATATATGTCAATAGCTTACGGGTGCTTCATGAAAAAAAAAAAAAAAAAAAAAAAAGCTTACCAGGCTCGGATGGTTGTTCTTTTCCACCATTATCATGTGGATCTGCAATTTCTTGTTCACTAGCATCACTGCTGCTAGCAATATTATCTCCTGGTATTAATAGGTTGACGATTCATGCCTCAAATATTATCACCATTATCATTTAGGAATACAAGGATAAACAATAAAAAGTTTAAAGCCTCAAATTCATGAATACCGCATTGACGATTTATATTAATTCTCGGAATTACTCTCCGCGAACGAATTTTGGAAGAATAAGTCTCTAAGATTAATTATGAACCAATTATTATAATTTTTCCACGTACCGTTCTGTTTTTGTTCATTGCCATGACTGTTCTTTAATATTTCCATGATTTGTTGCTGAGTATCTGCTAGTTTGGCGAGAGAATCTGCTTGTTTACTCTGAGATTCAACTAGCATCTTAAATAGAGTTTTAATCTCCGTATTTTCTTCGAGAGCAGATTGATGATTCTGATTATCGCCCGATTCTCCATTAGCAGATGACATATTTGTGAACTCTTTATCACAGTATTATGGAGAGATAGAGAGAAGAGATTAGAAAGGTAGATCTGAAGGAGATGTGATGGAACGAGTACCAAATGTGCAATATGGTATCCATTTATACAGAACTCAAAGCACAGACAAATAATGATTAAATCCATATCAAAGTCAACTCTTCGGTATTAATTTATTTCATTCTTTTTTGAAGCATTCAGTATTAATCGTGCTTACCATCACAAATGATTCACTTTCACATCCACAACTTAATGTCTTAACGTAAGGATTTCATTTAGTACAGGTCGTCTAATCTAGTCATGCTGTCTTAATTGGCCATCATTTACTACATGCTAGGATTTTTACCTGTCTACAGGTTAACTCATTTTAAATATACGATTTTTACCTAGGATTTGATGAATATTATTGGAAACGTCAGATGTTTTGGTAATTCAACTGGTTGACATTAACACTGCGGAGGTAGGGGTTTGAACCCTATAATTGCTGAAATTCACTCCAATTTAAGGAGTTTGAATGTAGTCTAGGGATCACTAGTCTAGGCATAAAAAAATTCGATGACATTAACAAACCTAGTTTTCAAATGTGAACTCCAAAAAAAAAAAAAAAAAATCCCGTCCGCCTCGATCTTTGGCTCTTAAATTTCGGTACACCTTGGTATTTGGGTCATAACATCATTTAATTAAGTATTCGGAAATTAACAGTTTGACAATATAGGTAAATCGGGTTGGTTTCACTAAAGTGGACAAATTTGGACCTATACTATAGATACTAAGGCGTAAAAAATTTGAGACTCAAATGGAAATAACCCAATTACCAACAACAATTTTTTTTTTTTTTTTGTTGACAAGTATTATTTGGTATTTAGCGCATAATTAAACCTAGATTTTTTATTTTTTTTATGGAAGAGGTCATCGCCTCTGATTTTCATTAATATGAAAATTTGATTACAATTTGATCGATTACATCAAGAATCGGAAATACAAACAACATACAACATTTACATAATTCGAAATTCAAAGAACCGAACAATGATCTAAGTACTGCATATCTGTACTCCGAGAATGAATTTGATGTCTTTCTAATGGTTTCAGACCATTTTGGTTGTTGATCATCGCACAAATCTGATGCTTCCATAGTACGTAAGGAAGTGATATGCCCAAGTTCTTGCGATCAATTCCAATATTTGTTGATCTTTTCTGCGGATAAATGGATCAATAATTCTCCGAAATGAATCACCCTGAACGATGTGATCGTCAGCAGTGTAACACCACCAAAAGATGCCAATAAGGCTATGATAAACCACTCTAAGAATGTATGGAAAAGGAAAGTGACAATAATTTGTCATATCCAACAAAAATAAAAGAAATATTTACAAACAATGCAATTCTGTTTTATTTAATTATATATAATATAGATTACTCCACCCGAATCTTAACCTAAATCAAGATCCGGGTAGAAAAACGAAGGAATATTGAATAAAGAAGATGAAGATAACTGTTTAGTAGAAAAGAGATATTGAAGAGCGTTTTTAAGTCTAAACCTAGATTAATTAGGACGTAGCAGTTATAGGAGTATTTAGGGTGCACATGGCCATGTTTATTTTGTGGGCCTTTCGTATAGTTTAACGTTGTATGACTTTCTCGTACTTCACTAATGTTTCTTTCACTTTCACATTCCTAAACAACCGTTGCATAATGCCAGGTTCAGACCTCTTTAACTTAATCGATGGGATAAGCTGTAGATTCCATTAATGGATGTTAGACCTGTTAATATACCTAGAACTTAAATTTGAGTTTTAAATTTGCTAACGCTGATCCATTCTTGAAACCCTACGCGCTATGCCAACTACCAGCGACAATTTATTCGTCATTGACAGGCATTAATTAAGGCTATAATAATCGACTATTTATTTGGGAATCGTTTACCCGATATACTAGTTATTATAATCACTAGTTAGTATTATTTAAGGTTGTATGGCTTTCGTTCATCTTACGAGCGAACTTTTACACTTTGTCCCTTTCACACTTCTACACTTCGTCCCTTTCACAGTTATATTGCATAATGCCACGTTCAAACCTCCAAGCTTACACCAATGCAACAAACAAACAATGGCCAGTTCACAGTGATTCGTCCAATCTTATTCATTCATTCTACTATTCTAGTACTGACAGACAACGTATAATCTTACCCATATATATTATATAGTACTAGTATAAAGGAAACAAGCGGATGAACAATGACCCCATCCAATCTAAAATTCGATCTTCGGATGATATTCCTGAACCATAGTATACTAGCTTTTGATCTGTCCTGTTGGATTCAGAACGCTTTTCTTCATTCCTAAATATGTACCGAAAGAACTCATAGTAATCTGGAAACCGCAGTAGGGATTTCGATACCACATTAGGTTACAATTTATTCGTCACTAGACAGTATTAATTTTGTGACGCCTATTTGATGATTTGATCGATTAGGTAGTAGACTGGATAGTAATTACAATAACAGGAGTAATTAGGTAGCTCATGGCCATCTTTATTTTGTCTCCCTACTTGGTGTACTTTAAGGTTGTATGACTTTCCTTCGTCTTACGTACGAACAATAATATTTTGTCCCTTTCACATTCGTTAATTATTTACTACTCCAACTTACGCAACTTGTATAATTCCACGTTAAAAAACTCCAACTTACGCAACTTGGTACAAATAAACAATTGGCCATCCAGGGACACAATGATTCATCCCTCTTAATTGCATTCTGGGTTTTTCAATTGTTTTTATTCCCATTGACAGAGAGAAACGTAAACATATACTCTAAGAAAAATGTATTTTTCTTAAAAAGGGTATAATTGGGTTTTTAGTTTTTGTTTTCATAACTTTTCGTTGATTTAAGAAACACCTAGGTAAAATCTATTTAACTTCGAAAACATAAACTAGTTTCCATAAATACCCAAACTCTAGTATTTTTTTTTCCTTTCCACCTCGCTATCTCCATCTTCCTGTTCTCTTATTTTCTGTTCTTAGGCTGGGTCTAATCGCAGTCCAAGATTCAAGCTTTTGCTTGGATCCACGTCACCCAAAAATATCGCCTGGGCGTAATGGGGATCCAAGATTCCTAGCAGATACGCGTTTTGAACCTGCGCAGTGTGCGTTTTCTAACTGCGTATCATTGGAAAAATCAAAAGCGCCGTTTCTAACAGCGTATTGACCTTGTTGACTGGTCAATACGCGGATTCAAAATGCGTGTCCGATAAAACCCTAACAGGGGGTTAGTCAATTGAGATTTGTGGAGATATTGAAAGAATTTTAGAGACTTCTAAAATCTCTTGTTAGTCAATTAAGAGTTCTTCAAAATCTCAAACAATCTCCGTTATTGGATCATGACTTTCTAAAAATCTTCAGAATTCTCTGTTATTGGATTTAGAATTTGAAATCAATGACTTATGGCTTTGAGAGACTTGTAGAGACTTTTATTACAAAACATACCATAAATGGCTAAAATGAAGTCTCTCCTAAGTAGGTGATATTTTGAGAGACTTTGTTCTTTCTCTTTTCTTTAAGGATCAAAATATTAAAAACAATAACCAAATAAGCTATAATTAAATTCGTAAAAATTGAAAAAAAAATTTGTTGTCTTGCAAACCCAATAAGTTTATTAGAGGTTCAAATCCCTTTAATTCGTCTCGTTTTGATTTTATTGGCAAAATGGTTACAATTTATGTTAGTCATGCATGGACTAATACATTTTCATTGAAATACTCATATATTCATTTTGAAATATAAATAAATATATTACTTGTCCCATGTGTGTAAGCTGAAATTCATATATGTTTTATTGCCTCAATGAATCACCATAATTCCTTGAAAATCATCGGAGAGAGTCTCTCAAAATCTCTAAACTCACTGAGAGTCACCCAAAATCTCTTGCATAAAAAGTCTTTGAATGTCTCTACTAATCCCAATTGACTAACCCCTGTAAATCATCCAGAAGTCGCCCCTTCCTTCTGCTCTATTCTTTCTTTTTCTCTCTTCTTCTTCAAAAACAATCCGTAGAACCTCATTTCCCATGGGTTGATTAAAGCCGATTTTGTGTTTAAGGAGCAGCAATCTTACAAGGGTTTTGTTGTAGAAGACGTGGGGAAACTATTGGTGGTATTTTTGTGCGATTTCATCAACATATCCACACCAGGTAAGTAATATTTTTTTTTTTGATTGATTTTTTTGATTTTGATTTTAGTTATAATGGTGTGATTTCGAATCTATTGAATGAATCATGTTGAATAGGTTGAAAGCGGTAGGATAATTTTTGATTTAATTTCAAAAAATTGAAATGTGAACTTAGGGTTTATGGTATTTGGGGTTAATTTAGGTGAAACAAAAATTCATGATTTATTCATAAATTGATTGATTGATTTAAGTGTGTTTATGCTTGGTAGAATGTATTTGAAATTTGTAATTTGATAAGCATGTTAACAATTTTGTTTTGATCCTTGGCCATAGAGTTTGAGGATTAACTCATGTAGTGTTTTTAGTTGATGTTGAGATGATCATATGAGTGAAATTGATGTTGTTAATATGTATCGCATAGCTTTCGCCGAAATTTATCTAAGTCTAGGATTAAATTATCGTTTTGAGGTCTTTATTGATTCAATCCATGTATCCCTTAGGTTAATACCAATTCATTCATAGTGGTGTATGTTTAACCAAAGCTCACTCTGATAAAGTAAACGCAAATAACTTGTCGTATAACATAAGAGTGTAAACTGGGTGTACAAAAAAAAGGTCAAACAAATATATATCCGGCACGCAAGTTGAACCAGCGTACGTAAAAAACACTGTTTGATCCAGCGTGCCACGCTGTTAGGAGCTGCGTGCGGAAGAATATTTCCCTAGAATATTCGTTGGTACGCGTTTAGAAACCTCGTTTCATGCTTTTTGCACACGCTGCTTCAAACCGCGTGTCAGGGTTACTTCCATCTTGGATCCAAACCACACGCAGTACTCTCTGGGAATCATGACAACTGTAGCAATATTAACGACACTTCTACAGTGCTTTATCTTGGAACTTGGAGATGGTTAAACCCAGCTTTACTCTTCGTTCTTCCAAATATAGTTGGAATGCAAAACTAAAACGTTAGGGCTTGGTAACAATTGGGTTTTCTTCATTATAATAAAATCTCTGAAAACAAAAATCCTTTTTGGTTTTAGGATTTTGTAACCTGATTTGGGTATTATTCATCATAGTTAAATCTATAAAACAAAAATCGATTTGGGTTTTAGGATTTTATAACCTGATTTGGGTTTTCTTCGTCATAATTAATAATTAGATTTCTCAAATAAAAATTGGGATTATGTATACTTATTCCAAACTTGTAAAAAATTTCTTTTTTCTTTTTGCTGTTATAAATATTGTGATGATTATTCTATTCAAATCCCTAAATGAAGAGATTTCATGTATTTGTTTCAGAATGGTAGTGGGGATCAAGATTATGGATATACTAATTGATCATGTGACCCATCATGATCACCTGAAATTATGTGAATCATGAAATTATTTTCCAGAGATTCTAGTGGAATAAAGAAATGGAGACCAAGGATTCAAGATAAGAAGATGAAGACCTCAGTTAGTCACGTAAAATTTATCACTGTGACGACCACCAATTAGTCAATTATCCTCTGAAATTATGCATAAAATTCGTTTTGAAGTGGTTGAGAGCAAAACAAGGTTAATAATTGAAGGGTAGTAATGGAAAAAAATAGTTCACTGTTATTCAATGTAATAAGGCTTTTCATCTGAATTCAATGTGAAAAATAATTAAATAATAGGGCTTAACTTGTGCATGGGTGCACAAGTTAACAAGACCCTTTTTTCTAATTTACACAATTTTTAAGGTAAGTATGTGATAGAGTTAGGCCTACACAGAACCGAACCGTAACCGCAAACCGAACCGATAACCGCACAAACCGAACCGTAACCGCACTGAACCGATAATCCAACGGTCGGTCACGGTTTTAATTTTAATAACCGTTAAATCTAAGGATCGGTCAACGGTTTTACCCTTAACCGCATTGTAACCGAACCGAATAACCAATTGGTGTAGACCATAGATCTCATATGTGTAGTAGATCCTAACCGTCTATACATAATATATATACAAACTTATCTCAAACCCTAAATCTAATTCTGATTTCACTTCTTCTTCAAAACCCAGTTCATCTCTCTCTTTCAACACCACCACCACCGGCCGTCCACCTTCTTCTTCTATGCGCCCTAAATTTTCTATTCAGACTCTATGCCTTAACTATCCCAACTCTTCTTTACCATCTATTCACCACCTCCATCACTAATTCACCAAGAACAGCCTCAGCACCACCACCACTACCGCCTTTCACCAACACCTGCTTCTTCTTTTTCTTCTCACTAGTGGAAAACAGAAGTTCCGCGACCGTCAGGACAAGTCATATATACGAGTTATACGACTAGTTTTAACCGTCTCTGTTGGGGTCTCGATAAAGCGTAGCTGTTTTGTATGACCCTTAGCCGTGTGTCTCAAAATAACGACCGATTTTAAGAGTAACGAGGTATGGACCCTAAGCCGTGAGTCTCAGATTTAAATTATAATATAAAAAAAAATATTAATTGATTTCTTTGAACCGAAATAACTGACCGCATCAAGTTCAAGTCAAGTCAAATGGAACTCAAGTCAAAGTCAAGTCAAATGGAACTCAAAGAAAGTCAAAGAAAGTCGAGTCAAAGTCAAAGTCAAGTCAAATAGAACTCAAATTAAACCCAAACTGAAATTCAAATTTAAATCTAAACTTGAGAATTCCACATTCATTCATTTTATATATTGGGTTTAAAATTACACAAAAAGATGAAATTTCCGGTTCAAGACAATACATGTACAAGCTAGCTAGCAAGTTCTAACAACAAGATGCTAAACTAATAGACAATAAGCTTAAAACAACATGTTAAACAACAAAACGATAAGCTCCTCCAATGACGATGAACTTAGCCAATACTTCATAAATGATATCAAGTAGTTCTGAAAGCAAATTAACAACAAAGACAATGAATTAAGTTCAACAACATGTCCAAGCTAGCTAGTAATTTCTAACAACAACATGCTAAACTAATAGACGATGTTCCGATAATGTGTGATAGGCAAGAATCGAAATTTTAAAGTCTGCAGAGTTGATGCCAAACCAAAAGAAACATATAAAAATGCCTTGAGACTACCATGTCTCTCACTATGGTGTAAGATCTAAAGTAACCAGGATATCAAGAGAACCTACATATCAAAACACAAAAACTCGAAGGGATAGGTAACAGATCCTGAATAATACAAGCTGCAAAGATGAACAACTTACTCTCAAAGAATCACATGACAAACTTACTCTGCAGTTGAGAAAACAACCTCGCAACCCTTGTCACCACTTTCCATGACGAATCTCGTACATCACTGCAGGCCCTAAGCACAGAAACTTCATTAGTGATGCATAAAGAGCTTTATGGATCCACAAATAAGACCTCTTCGATAATAATGTAAAAAAGTATTACCATACACTTCATATTCTGTCATATTATAAATTATCACTCACATAACGGTTTTAGTAATTTTATCTCGCCTATAACAAGTTCAAAGAACAATTGAGAAGACTATTTCACATGTTTAAACTCATGATGGTTATCAACATGGGAATAGACCTTAGAGTAAATCAGCAATAAGCTAAAGAAAAGGTCTAACAATATTTCTTGTGAAGATCTTGTGTCTTGCGAGCCTGAAACTAAGGGTACATAAGTTGTCAAGTAAGGAGAATTCTTGATGGTACGATCTTCCATCCAAGTTGCGAATGATATCGTACATGGGTAAGCATATGGCAAAAACAGTTTAAAAATGCAAATAATAATCCAAGATGAAATTTACGAGACACAATATCGAACATAGCCATGGAGAAAGATAACCAAACTTATCACAGGCCACCTAGTGCTAGGCCGGCATTTGTACCCCTCCACAACCTTGCAATTCCTTATCGCAAAAAGTCGCCCAATTACAATATGAGCAAACAAGTTACTTTTGGGGATCAAACAATCGTGTGACAACTAGATTATCTTTCTAATACTTTGGGAATGAAGTGTTCATGTAGTAACTAGTTCATTAGTTACAAAACAGCTTTACGTTAGAAATACGTTTGTGGACAAATTGGTCATGGTTAGTTGTGACACCGATTGCCAAACAGTAAAGAAGCGAATAAAAGCCTTTAGAGCGCCTAGTCTAGTATAAGCCCTAAACGTACACATGACATCAAGCGTACCTACATCACAATATGCGAGAATTTTAGAATTTGTTGTTAGGTTGAAGGATCTCGCAAACATGTAATTTACGATACACGATCAATAAGAAAGGCACAAATCAGACTTACAAAAGATTTCCTCATGGTAGTGTCATCATCGTATATCTTTGTAGATGTCGAGAAGAGCTTGTTCAATGATGCATCACCTTCTAGCTTCTCTTCTTTCTCCGAAAAATAGAATCAAATTGGTACAGATTGAAGAACAAAAGAGAGAATGTTGAGAAAAGTTAAAAATATAAAAACTTTAAACGCAATCAATCATACCTCTTTCTTTACTTGTGCTTCTAGCGTATCCCAATCAACAGTCTCAACTTTGACTTTGAAGACGGTATCAAGGTCTTGATTCGAGATCATTGGGTACAATAGGAAATCGCTTGTATCCCATGTATGTTATAAATTTTGAAGGACAAAAACGGTAAATTCATTAAGGAAGATGTAAAACATGTATGTCTAGTTTTCCTAAAAACCCACAAACATCCCTCTCATTAATTCCCCGCAACTATCTTTACCAATCAACAATCAACAATCAATGCTCATTACGAAGTCCAAGCATGCAACAAGTAAAAATCATGGTATGCGTCACATATATGAATACATACTTTGTTCGCCGAAGTCTGAGAAAAACATTTTGGGCTGGTACACCCTTTGCAATTATGGTCACAACCACTTCCTCCGGATTCGGTAGTATCCATATCTCGCATATGACCACCAACAACGTAAATAAAAAAGAAACATGATAGCAGATTGCATTAGGCTTACTTTTGTCCAATGATGAAACAAAATCAAGTGTTTAGAAAAATTACCTCGTAAAGTGTTTAGAAAAATTACCCGTATTTAGGAGTAGGTGGAGGTGCTATCTTTGGCTTAGCATCCCGAACAATAATAACAGTGCTACTTGTGATGAACTAGATGGAACGGGAGCAGGTCGTTTATTATTAAAAAATTCGAACAAATTGTTTTAAAAGTTGAGCAACTTCCTCCGAAAAAACACAACAACACCGGGATAATGGAAACCTAGGAAAAGAATTCCTTGTGAAAACCATGGATTTGAAAAGACCTCAACTACAATTTCATCCTATATTAATACTTGAAAATTTAGTGCACAACTCCTTTATGACTCGTAATAACCGCCGAACAGTTGAACTTAATATAATCACAGACCTGCAATCTTCTCATCGCACTCTTTGATCAAATTGGTTGCATCACCGAGAGTACATTCGAATCGGCGGCGGAGGCAATAGTGAATACAACTTCTCCATCCGCAACATATAGTAGGATCCTTCACAAGAAAAAATCGAAAATAAATACCTATAAAAAAGAACAAGTACTTGTTGGAACCGCGGTCTCGTAAATTTTGAAATAAGTTGATAGACTACACACACTTTATGAGTTTTTTCGGTCTACATGTCAACCGGTTATTGTGAAATGTAGAATAATTAAAACTCAATCATGATGAACAAAGCGGTAGTCAAAACTAAACTTAAAAAGGCAAAATAACTACATTAGCTCGAATGCCTCGGACTTATCCCTTAATTTCATGCGAAATGCAATTTCCCCAAGGGGTTCTCCCTCAGAAAATGGTCTCGGTTCCACTACGTCTCGGGTGATTGGACAGAATCATCATCAACATGGCAATAAACACAAGTAAATACGAAAGTTATTATATTATGTATAAAAGTGCTCGGACAACCAAGGGTTTGTAATCAAATATTAGGTGAAGTGCCCCAATCGAAACTCTAGTCCACAAGTAGTTTCATCACAAAACTTTAAGTTACTTAACTTAAAAAATTCAAACTCGATAGAAAACCCAAATGCCTCGCCTAGATCCATTGATGTCATTTGAAATATAGCTTCAAGAAAGGGGTTCTCCGTAAACAGGGTCTCAATTACAATATACCTCAATTACTTGGATAACATCTTCATTGTCTTCACAATTAACGAACGACATTATCAGTTTGTATCCAATGAAAACATGACATACATAGAAAACAAAATAAAAAGACAATTAGGCTACAACACCCAAAATTGTACAAGCTAGAGGAAGAGAATGTTCATTATTCCTACCTACAAAATCAAAGGAAATTTAGATTTAACCAATAAAGGAGGCAAATTTGATAAAATCCGAAAGTAGCAAAGAAGTCACATAAGATCGACGAATTCGGTCGGACCAACAATTATTAACCTTAAACATACACAAAGGAACTCGAACCAAAATCAAAAACCTCGTGAATTAAAATTTGTAATTACCTGTAATTTGTGATGAAGATGAACTTTCAACAACTCTAAAAGGCATTCTTAGAATCAATTTAGGGTTTCTACATTTGTGAAAATTTTGAGAAAAATCTATTAAGAAAACTACTAAAGAAGTGATATGAAAGATTATTTATCAACGAGATTTTTGAAATGGAAAAAGATTGCAAGAGTCTTGAATCAATCTATCTCAAGGAATGAAATCCTAGAATCTAAATCTTCCCAGTTGAAGAATGGGAAGTAAAAGTCGAAAACCTAACAAAAACATGAATAGCTAATTCGAATAAATCGAAGAAATCAAAGAAAATCTCAAGATTCTCAAACCCTAAAACGAAAAAATTAACAGGTAATCATTATTCTAAAAGAAGTTGTTAGAGATCTCAACGAAACCCCTAAAAACTAAAACATAAAAACATGGATTCAATCGAAAATAGACCTAAATTAAGAAGTAATGAGGTAAATTAATTTCAGCCAGACTGAGATCTTCTTGAGGGATTTGAGATGAAGAATCAAGAGATGGGTTTGCTAGCATGTTTGAATTAGAGGCGTCTGGGGGTTATTGATCGAATAAAGAAAACAAGGGAAGGAATTTCGTGGTGATGGTTTTTTAGGAGAGAGGCATGCTGGGGTTATCGATGAAGACCAAGAGCGAGAGGTGAGAGGGAGATGAGATGGAAAGAAAGAAATGCGGTGGAAGAGGAATCATTCCTTGTAGGGGCCCAGTCAATATCATCTCTACCGTTCTTCTCGGTTTAACAAATCATGACCATATAAAGTGTGGGGCCCAGAATCGATCATCGGATCTACATCGCAGAGATAGAGGGTCGTTGAATCAAAGTAATTCCATCATGGCAAAACAGTAAATAAAAGTCTCAATTCAGAGACGGCTTATTAAGCTCTCGGATTTTTTCCATATTTTTACCATATCAGAGACCGTTGTGTTTGGTCAGCGTACCGGCTACCATCACTGAGGGTCTCCGATGTGGGTCATAGAAACCCCATTTTCCACTAGTGTCTCAAGATTAACATTGACTTCTTTTTTGGTTAACAATGAGTTTTTTTTTTTATTTTTTTTTGTTGTTGTTGGATTTATAAAGGTTTAAATGCTGCTATGAATTAGTTGCTTGTGAGAATTTGAAGTGAAGTTCAGTTAGGATTTTTTGAAGAAGTTTTGGATCTGTAAGATGAGAATTGAAATCATTGTTTATAAACTTAGATTGGGTTTGTAAATAATTTGGTATAAATCTTTAAGTTGGGTCTGTAATTATAATTTTGTATGAATTTTTAAGTTGGGTTTGTAATTTGATGATATGTAATACACATCAATTAATTGAGATTTGAGAAACAGATGCAAGAACAGTCTTTTTTTTCTTTTCTATATGAGTCGGTTAAAAACCGTAACCGAATCAAGACGACTCAGAACGGTTAAAAACCGAACCGAATATTACTGAGTTCGGCTACGATTTTAAATGTGCTAACCGCACTACACACGGTTAGGTGAACGGTTTTACCAATAACCGCACCGAATCGAACCGTGTGCAGGCCTAGATAGAGTAGCCTTTTTAATTTATTTCTAAAGCTATCCTCAATGGACAATTACCACTAATTATCATTAGTTTGAGGAAAAATAGTTTTGGAAATTCATATGCTATTATAAATTAAACTACTTCCATTTTAGATACAAGAATTAAAAAGACAAATAACTCGTTTTTTTAGGAACGGACATCAATAGCTAGTATATATGCGGATTTCATTAATGGATGATACAAATTTTATAATTTAACCGGAAATGTTATTCCTGCCTTTGCACTGATTCTTTGCACAACTTATTTTATTTTTTGCACTGATGATCGTCATGGCAGTGATGTCATGGTTTCACACCTCTTTCGCTGCTTCCTGGTTTTTTTATGATCAAGTTCATTCATCTCTAGACGAGTTAATACTGGTCTAGTGGACCTGGTGGTTAGGTCCTTCGCGAACGAGACAAAAAATATACCGATATTTTTTCTTTGAAGCATGCATTTGTTTATAGAGATTTAAGTTACCATTTCACGTGATTGTTTGGTATGCATTGAGTCACGAAAAATAGTGTGACTAATAAAGAATGGGATTTCCTTGTCCCAAATATTGGTTGTTAAATTTCCAACTTGATCCTCCTTGAGATATATATACCAAGGTGGAGTAGTGGGAGAGTTGATGAATCTGCCTCAAAAATAACTTGAGAAAATGGGTCATTTGTCCAAAAAAATTTAAAACACGGTTCAAATGGACAAGTAAAAAAAGTAGCCGTGAAATAGCCAAAAAAAAATAGCAAGGATGAAACCGGATTCATCCCGGCTTATACTTAAAAAATAGCAAGGATGAAAGCTGGATGCATCCTGTGTAAAATAAAAATAAGAAATAAATATTTGAAAATGGATGAGGATGAAACCAGTTTACATCCTGCCTATTTTTAAATTTTTGTCCATTTAAACAGTATCTTTTTAATTTTTGGCTATTTAAAGAGTATCAAAACCTAAGTGTCTTTTTCACCCAGGAATTGTTGATTTTGGTCTTTTTGACCAATTTTGTGTTAATTCTTTTCTTGCCCTCCTTCCTTTTCTTTCTTTTTTGGAGGTCGTGTCTAGCTCCCCTCCATTCTTTTCTTTTCCTTTACAAATAAAAGATGGCTTTCAATTAACGAACGCACACTAGCACAAAAAAATGGAAGCAAAATGGGTAGTTTTCTTCAGAATTCTTTCTACAACCAGTTATCCTCCCAAACCTTACCTGATGTACATCATGCATGGGTTTTTTTCCCGCCAAAATGAGCCACACTTCCCACCAGTACGCAACTGTCGACGAAATAACTTTTGGTCTTTACCTTTCTATTGCAGTCCTGGATGCCAAGAGCAGATCCCATGTTTCTCATGTTAAGGAGGTTGTGCCAAAGCCATTCTGATAAGGCTTCCAAGTCCATGCATATTAAACCTGCACCTGCAGAACTCGAGTGGCCTCTTGCAGCCCCATGAATATTGATCTTAATGCAGTTCATGTTTGGGGTGGACTATCCCACCGAGCTAGATTGTCAATATTTGGATGCCTTGAGTGGTTGACAATCTGGAGAATCGTTTGGCAGCATGTGAGGCAGGGTTTCTAAATACCCAGAATAATGATTTAGTTGTTTTAGAGCCCAAGCTAAAATTCCATTGATGTTGTTTGATTTTGGCGGTATACTAGCTCATTCCTAGCTAACCATAAGGTCTAGGTATTAGTAAAGATTTTTGCAAGAGTTGGGAGATAATTATTTGAGGAGTTACAACAATTATGTAGTTATAGTTGAAATTTGGTATGACTGAGGGATGAGTTAGTAATATGTTCCAAGATGTAGTCGCTATTGGACAATGAAGTAGCAGATGAGTCGCAGATTCTGGTTCAGATTTGTATTTGGACAAAAAGTCGGAGTTGGTCAGTGGATACGACTTAGGATAAATAAGTTTGGTAGACCTTCGTTGATTGCTTTCCACAAAAAAACCTGAATTTATGGGGGACGCAGTTAGGTCCACAAGAATTTGGTATCTATGAGGGGATTCTGAAGAGGTTGTTGGGTTAGACGTTTGTATCTTGAAGATATAGTGTATTTTCCAGATTTTGAATATGGTCAGATCATTCTGTCCCGGGGAATGTCTTGGTGTACGTGGATGTTTATGGTATTTTGGGCTCCAAGATGGGGATAGGTTATTTATTTTTTCCTGTATCCAGTTGTGAGATATCGGCTTGATGCTATCAGCTACCGTCCGGATGGGGTAACATTGCTCTGGGTCCAGGTTTGGGAAGGGTGGAATCCAGTTAGCTTTGATAGAGGTTGTTAGATCATTTCTAATACATTAACATATAAGTTGTTGCATGGTGGGGACAAGCGATGCCGATTTCCTACATTAAGCGTTGGAGGAAGACGGTATGGTATCAATGCCTAGAAGATGTGGTTTTTGTTTGAGATATTTCTCACAGCAGAGACTTCCATAGATGGAGTCAGGTTTCTCATGAAAGCTTGATCCATATTCTTTTCATGATGAGAAATACTTTGTTATGTCCACAACTTTTCCTTTTGCATAGCCCTCCTTCTGGTATTGATTTTTTTACTTTATCCCAGTGAATTGGATGAAGCTTTTTAACAGACGAGTCATGGTCACACAAATTTTTTTTTTTTTTTTGTGATACGGTTTATTTGTTTGTGTACTTTGATGGGGAGAATTTGAGTTTGGATAAGGTGGTTTTAAGTGGGTATTAGGGAGGTTTTAATGAGAACCAATCTTCCTGCTTAAGTTAGACATTTTGTCATCCATCCCTTTGCTTTCCGCACTAGTCTTTGAAGAAGAGGTCCAAAGGAGTAATTAGATTCTCTTCCATGCATGTTAGAATTGTACCCCTAATTAAATATTGCCGGGATATCAAAAAATGTTGTAGGTTACTACTCACCTTGACCAACCTTAGATGCTTAATAATTACAAATTTGGATATACTAATTACGAGGCCCGCCAAAAATTAAATTAAAATGGAAGTAGGTTCTAGAGATAAACGTTACCCTGGTTAGAAACTTTATAAATGATTAGAAAGTCATCAACATACATTAAGTGAGTAACTGGTGATTTATAAGTGAAGTCCTTCTATTAACTTGGTTTTAAAGGTTTCTCAGATTTGTAGATAACATTTCCGCATATATTAGAACATATAAGAAGATAGCGGACCTTCTTGTCTAATACCTATGTTGAACTGATATATCCACGTGATGTACCATTATGTTGATCGAGTATGTCATTGTTGTGATGCATAGCATGATCCAACCCACAAAGATTGTGGGAAATAGAAATTCAATGAAGGCCGTTTTAATGAATCCACTATGAGAAAATATTGTTTAAAGATTATTTGAAGGATATTTATGATATTTGGCGCGTGATTGAAGACAGGAATATGGTGTTTTTACACGATGTCTTTCTAATAGTGCTTATAAGATAGGGATAGATGGACAAATGGACTATAAACTCTAAAGTTCTACTTAAACAAACGAAAAAAGACCGTGGCAGTTCTAAGGGAAACTTAGGAAAATGCCCCAATATGAGGTGCAATGTTGGAAATCTGCCCCAATGTTATAAAAAGTTAGGAAAATGCCACATTCCATTAACTTTGCCATTCAACCCAGTTAAGTCACGTGTGTAAGGCCACGATCATCACCAGAATCGCTTCAAAAACCACCGTCGCCACCACCTGAACCTTAAACCCTGAACCATCAACCTGAATCTTGAATTTTAAACCTGAAACTTGAATTCTGAAGGGTTTTTTTTCGCGTGTGAGAGGTCACACATGTGACTTAACTGGGTTTTTGACAGAATGAGGTATTTTTCCAAATTTTTAAATGTTGGGGCAGATTTCCAACATTGCACCCCGTATTGGGGCATTTTCCAAATTTCCCCCAGTTCTAATTCTCTATATAAAAATAGAGTTTTTTCAAGCGTTGTGGTTAATCAGAGCTTCTGGTTGATTCTGGCCCCACCATAATATCTTTTTTTGTATATAAAAATAGAGTTTTTTCAAGCGTTGTGGTTAATCAGAGCTTCTGGTTGATTCTGGCCCCACCATAATATCTTTTTTTGGTAATTTTATAATATTTTTGGTTCACAATATATTTTTGGACAATCACAATAAATAAACAAACCTAAAATAACTAAATCTAATAAAATCTAATACATTGTCAAAAATATTTGCATTTAGTCCTAACAATTAAATTCGCAAATAAAAAAAGATTCTACAAACAAAATTAAAATAAGATCACATAAAAGAAAAAAACAATTGATCACGATTTAATCACAAAATTAAATCAATCACAAAATTATAAAAAGAAAAAAATGTCCAATGTCCAATTACAGTTTTTGATACTTAAACTAATCTTAATTACAATTCCAAGCTATTAATTAATATTAAAACTAATCTAACTGATATTACAGTTACAATTTGAAAGAAGTAAAAATACTTTGATTCAAAGTTTATAAATCAATATACATAGAGTTGTAAATGCTTACCGGATCAAAACATGATACCCCATTCCGCAAGAAATTGATCGTTAATCCTGTCCAATAGTTCAAATTTTAAAACCCTCAATAAAAAAATGGAAATAGCATAACATGATTTAAGCAAAACTAAAAATCAGGAACCACAAAACCTCAATAAAAAAAATAATCGACAAAAATGAATATTGGTTTCAAAATTATTTGTTCATTTCATAAAAAATAAAAAATAAAAATAATTCCTTTTTTAGAAGTGTAAAATATACTCAATAATTTTTTGGAAAAATAACTCAACAAATACATATATATTTCCAAAAATAATATTTATTTATTTATGTATGTTATACGTAAATTGCTGAAAAATGTTGTGTAAGAAAAATATATTATTACCGAGTAAATAAATACTACTTATTTCATAGAAAATAAATTAAATAATAAAATTTTAGTAATTTTTTAAGAGAATCCCAAAAAAATAAAATACGATTTTTTATAGATTACGAAGGGAGACTTTTTGTTTTTGAAAACAATAAATATGGAGAGTTCTTCAGTTTTTCTTAGGAAAAAAATCCATAAAAAAATATTAAGTGATCAAAATAATTAATATTTTAGGTATGTTTTTAAAAGATGAAAACACGATTTTCTCTGATAGAAAATAAAGGAGATTTTTCATTTTTGAAAACTTTAAGTAAATATGGAAAGTTTTACCCATAACAATATTTAAATTCTCAAAACTAAAATTAATTCCATAGAATTGCTTAAATTTCCATCCCTTTAATATTTCCTTTCTTTTTTCTCGCGCCACATCTGTCTGTATAAAAAGTTCGACGCAAAGCCAAAATTTTTCTCAAAAACAGCTCACAGGTAATCTTCTTCTACATGGTTACAAAGCCCTAATTTTTGTTCTATTTATCTTTTCTTATTATTTTTATTGAAACCTTTTTTGTTAGGTTATCCACACATTATACCTTTTTTGTTAGGTTATCCACACATTATCTAAATTCCGGATGACTAAATGATCTTCTCGATCACACGAATAGTCAGAAAAAGATTACTAAAATCTTGCATGTGAAGGAGGTGTTGTTGGTGTGGCGGCAGCAGAGATGGGAGTTTTCGCAAAAAAAATCAGTGATAAAAGCAACAATCGGGTAATTCATGGGTCCAGGGGATTTGGTAGAATTACGTTTCCCTCTGTATATTTGGTTAACCGAATCCTTGGAATCACGTTTCCTACGGGATTCAGTTTTCCAGCCAATCCTCCATATGGAGTCCGACCCCTCCCCCCTAAGATTTGCTGGGAAACTTATCAAAGGATTTATGAACCCACTTTTTTTTAACTCTAAATCCCATTGTTGATGGTGGATTTTAGACAAGGGGTAAAATCGTAAAACCCCATGACCTAGTGTTACCCGCAACACATTAACTAAGAGCATTTAACTCAGGTGTAAATAATTAATAGGGGTATTTTTTTTTCTTCAAAATACCAGATTAGGGTTTTCAACACAGAACCCTAATTCCAAAACCAAGCCGCATACTGCGCACCATGGCAACAATGCCAAACCAAGCCGCATACTGCGCACCATGGCAACAATGCCAAACCAAAGCCGCATCTCGCGCACCATGGCAACCATGCCAAACCAAGCCGCATCTTTGCGCACCATGGCAACCATGCCAAACCAAGCCGCACCACGCGCACCATGGCAACCATGCCAAACCAAGCCGCACCCGCGCACCATGGCAACCATGCCAAACCAAGTCACTCTGCGCACCATGGCAACCATGCCAAACCAAGCCGCATCATCACAGACCATGGCAACCATGCCAAACCAAGCGCACTCGCGCACCATGGCAACCATGCCAAACCAAGCCGCACTCTGCGCACCATGGCAACCATGCCAAACCAAGCCGCACCACGCGCACCATGGCAACCATGCCACACAAGCCGCACTACTGCGCACCATGGCAACCATGCCAAACCAAGCCGCATCTTTCGCGCACCATGGCAACCATGCCAAACCAAGCCGCACTCGCGCACCATGGCAACCATGCCAAACCAAGCCATACCACCGCGCACCATGGCAACAACGCCATATTTCCAGCCGCTATGCCTTTGGCCCACGCCCAACATAGCGCCTCTCAGGTTTGCAAGACTTGCAACTAGGTCAACATGGCCGCACGTGCCATTGTCACATGCCAACACGTGCCGAAGCCATATTTCTAAGCCGCTATGCCTTGGGCCCACGCTAAACATAGCGCCCTATGTTTGCAAGACTTGCAACTAGGTCAACATGGCCGCACGTGCCATTGGCACATGCCAACACGTGGCAAGAAGCCATATTTCTAAGCCGCTATGCCTTTGGCCACGCCAAACATAACGCCCTAGGTTTGCAAGACTTGCAACTAGGTCAACATGGCCGCACGTGCCATTGGCACATGCCAACACGTGCCGCAAGCCATATTTCTAAGCCGCTATGCCTTGGGCCCACGCCAAACATAGCGCCCTAGGTTTGCAAGACTTGCAACTAGGTCAACATGGCCGCACGTGACATTGGCACATGCCAACACGTGCCGCAAGCCATATTTTCTAAGCCGCTATGCCTTTGGCCGACGCCCAACATAGCGCCCTAGGTTTGCAAGACTTGCAACTAGGTCAACATGGCCGCACGTGCCATTGGCACATGCCAACACGTGCCACAAGCCATATTTCTAAGCCGCTATGCCTTTGGCCCACGCCCAACATAGCGCCCTAGGTTGCAAGACATGCAACTAGGTCAACATGGCCGCACGTGCCATTGGCACATGCCAACACGTGCCGCAAGCCATATTTCTAAGCCGCTATGCCTTGGGCCCACGCCAAACATAAACATAGCGCCCTAGGTTTGCAAGACTTGCAACTAGATCAACATGGCCGCACGTGCCATTGGCACATGCCAACATGTGCCGCAAGCCATATTTCTAAGCCGCTATGCCTTGGGCCCACGCTAAACATAGCGCCTAGGTTTGCAAGACTTGCAACTAGGTCAACATGGCCGCACGTGACATTGGCACATGCCAACACGTGCCGCAAGCCATATTTCTAAGCCGCTATGCCTTTGGCCGACGCCAAACATAGCGCCCTAGGTTTGCAAGACTTGCAACTAGGTCAACATGGCCGCACGTGCCATTGGCACATGCCAACACGTGCCACAAGCCATATTTCTAAGCCGCTATGCCTTTGGCCCACGCCCAACATAACGCCCTAGGTTTGCAAGACATGCAACTAGGTCAACATGGCCGCACGTGCCATTGGCACATGCCAACACGTGCCGCAAGCCATATTTCTAAGCCGCTATGCCTTGGGCCCACGCCAAACATAAATATAGCGCCCTAGGTTTGCAAGACTTGCAACTAGATCAACATGGACGCACGTGCCATTGGCACATGCCAACATGTGCCTGAAGCCATATTTCTAAGCCGCTATGCCTTGGGCCCACGCCAAACATAGCGCCTAGGTTTGCAAGACTTGCAACCAGGTCAACATGGCCGCACGTGCCATTGGCACATGCCAACACGTGCCGCAAGCCATATTTCTAAGCCGCTATGCCTTGGTCCCACGCCAAACATAGCGCCCTAGGTTTGCAAGACTTGCAACTAGGTCAACATGGACGCACGTGCCATTGGCACATGCCAACACGTGCCGCAAGCCACATTTCTAAGCCGCTATGCCTTTGGCCCACGCTAAACATAGCGCCCTAGGTTTGCAAGACTTGCAACTAGGTCAACATGGCCGCACGCGCCATTGGCACATGCCAAACACACACGCCGGTAGCCTAACTTGCAAACCGTGCAACCTACCACCAAGGCATTCCGCACATGCCAAACACACACGCCGGTAGCCTAACTTGCAAACCGTGCAACCTACCACCAAGGCATTCCGCACATGCCATTGGCACATGCCACACGCGCCACTAGCGGCGCCACTTGCACTCAAGATGCAACCAACACTCGAGACATCGACACAAACTGGGGATGCTTCTTTTAGGGTTTTGGTTTGGCGGTCACAAAGATGCACGGCAGACGCTACGCTCACATTAAGAAGCGTGAAAAGGAATAAAGCGGTCAAATAAAAGAGGAAATAATGGTGAAAACGTTTTCACCCATTAAACCATGCGGTTACCACCTCCTCCCATTATTTCACCCTTTACTCTCTTCCTTCATGAGGCCGGTACGTTTCAATCTCGACTTGTATAAATAGGTCTTACTATTTCCACCGGACAACAAGTCTCGAGTCCAGAGAAATATACTACACTTACACTCTCGAGAAAGGCAACTTTGCAAGCTCTCCCAAAAGCTTCTATCTCTTGCAAGCTTCCTAAGCTTTCACTTTACGATACAAGTCGATATCTTACTCTCCTCAACACCTTTCTTTGCTTCCCTCCCCAAATCAACCCTTCTCCTCCACTTTGTGACCGAAGCAAGTCTGGAACGGCCATTTCATGGTTTAGGCCGGACTTGTACAGATCGATCTCTCGAATCTACAAAGTGCTTACGTGCAGCACATTTGTTTAGGGTTTGAATCAATTTCTCACTCACCCACCGAAATTACCGAAATCGGACAGAAACGATTTTTACCCATAAACAATTGGCGATCACAATGGGAGGATTGATCATCCTAGAATATCAACTCTAACTCCTCATTTCGTTTCCGAACGTCAAATCCCAACATGGTGGAACTCAGATACGGAGCGGCTGCGAGAACATCAACGCAACGCATCCACGATGTCAGCGTCTCCCCATAACATTGTTACTTCACCCAGTGACAAACAAACAACATTGAATGCACTCCCTTAAGTGTAACACCGCCTATCACCGGGGCCGAGCCGCTGCCTCCTATAGCGTCTCTTCACAACCCTCTAATCACGGCAACGAGAATATCTCTTCAGGTGTCACGCCCCAAGTCACCCCAGGCTAGGGCGCCACCGCGACCAGTAATGCTTCTTCCAAAGATGGCGCCTCCGACAACTAAGGCTCCAATTACCCCGCCGACGGGACGAGAGACCAGGAGGGATCAGAGAAGTCGCCCTACGTCACCATCGCCGATTTGATGGAACGACAGAGACGCTCGCCGAGCCCAGGACGGACATGGTTTCAACACAAAAGGAGGTGCTCACCTTTCTCAAAACCCCGACAGAGCGACTACCCCGTGAGTCGCATCCTCTCCGTAGATGCCTAGCGGCATCTCCAACAACCCCGACGGCTGCACCTCGGCGGGGCACGCCTCCACGGATGAAGAAACTCGCACTAGAGTCCCGTTGGAGAGAAATCAACCACCAAATTTCGTCACGAGAGAAGATTTGGAACAACTCCTACGTGACCGAATCAAGCATGATGAGTTCGATGTACATCATCACCAACCCCTTACCGTCCGAAATACAGAGAATCCCTCTCCCAAGGGGGTACTCTTCCTCAATTTACCCTCGTACGATGGTACCGGAATGCACGCGAACATGTTTCGTTCCTGGAATCATTGGGTGAACATGAATATAATCACGTTCTTCGTTTAAGGGAATTTTCAAAATCACTTAACGGAAGGCGTATACATGGGCCAACAAAGATCCCATCGAACAAAGATTCTAAGCGGAGTAGCATGGTCACGCGTTTTACAGGAAGTATTTCTTCGTGTCCGAACAAGTTACCTTTTGGACCTCGGGAGAATGTACCGGTGGGATAACGAACATCCGAATGATTTCGTCAAGAGGTTCAGGTTCAAGCACTCGATCGTCACGACCCAAACGTGACCGAGCAACAATTGGTAAACGCATGCATCAACGGTATGGTCCCGATCTACTGCTACTCGCTAGAAAACTTGCGTTTCCAAACATTCTCCGAACTCCATGAGGCCGCCGGACGATATGCAACAACAAAGACCGCACACTCGGAAAGGACTAGGCCAACTCAATCAAGACGCACGTGAAACTCGCGGAGTAGGCGCATCATCATCAAACAATTTAATGCCGGCTCATCCTCCGTGAACATAGTGAACGAAAGAGAAAAAGGAAAGCCGCAACTACGAGCCACCCCGGCCCGAAACGTGAAGCGCCCAGGGCGCAACGGAACCCTCACAACGGAAGATCGCCACTAAAACTCCCCGTGGCAAAGATCGTGAGGTAGGAAGGAAATACCCTTGATTTTCCCTTTACCCATCGGAAGTGATTGACCTCCTAGAAGCACAGGTTCAAGATGATGTCATCAGGCCCCGCCACCGCTAGACGTCCACCAACCGAGGTGAGATGGCAAACCCCAAATCGCCATTACCACGGGTTCGTTCACCACCCGACTAGCGATTGCAACATATTAAAGCATATTTTCAAGGAAAGGATAGAAGCCGGGAGAACTCCAACTAGGAGACGAAAGAGTGCATCAAGACCCACTCCCAATAAGAAACGGTTCCTACGGGGACTCCGTGCACGAGACTGGCATAATCCATGATGCGACATATATGCGAAATTCTCTATCTCTCCAAGGTTCGGTGGCAAGATATTTTCGCAGCTCTCGGTCGTCAGATCCAGGCAAACGGCTTTTCTCCCTCGGAATCCACGCCAGGGCCCAAGCTTCCCAAACAAGCGAAGCGAGAACTCGGGACTGCTGACCCGTCCGTTTAAGAGGTGCGAATTTGGCGACACGCTCATCGACACGACCTCTGACCACAACATCATCACTTTCAAGACACTACAGGCAGCCGGATTTACAAAACAAGACGCTACATATTTCCCGTTTGTGGTTAAGAGCTTGAGAGGAGAGGCTTTGAACGCGCATGGCTACATCAACCTAGAGATCGAGATGGGAGACACTATAACGCACAACAAGTTCCACATTGTCAAAGAACTAGATCACGACATGATTTTGGGACGCTTTATGGGCGCTCGACAACAAAGCAAAGGCGGGCGTACACCCTCGGCATCCCCTGCCAAGGGGATTCCCAACAAATCGTCCCACGCATTATCACATCAACAAGCTATTAAAGGAACCCAGCGTCCGAAAGAGGACCCGTTGGCGCTAGCCCATGATTTTCAAATGCAATGGTTAAGGAAAGCTCGTTTCAAGTTGGGAGGATGGTAAAGATGGATTTTCCAGGAAGGTAAAGGCTTTGTCACACTGTTTGCGGATACCCTTTTGGGAGGATATTGCAAGCTCATCAATACCGACACACCTGAAGGCGTGATAGTTCATTCGCGATGGCTCAAGGAATCCAATCCCTAAAATGCTGTATTTCCCAATCACTCCCCTTTTCAGTACTTCCTTTGAATCATTCCTCTTAAATAACTGTACTTCCCCAGGATGAATACACCGTTTGTATTTTTCCCTGATCTACCCTTTTATCAAAAAAAAATAAAAATAAAAATAAAATAAATATGTCTCTTCCCGAGCGAATCCTTCAGATATCAGAGAAATACATCAGAAGAACCCAGAAAACCCTTGCAGAGCCATCATACCACAACCCCTTTCAAAAATATATATATATGAAGCAAAAGGTTTACTGATGAAGAAGAAGGGAAAGATGTCTTTACAAAAAAAAAAAGAAGAAGGGAAAAACATCAGGGAACTAAGCAGCTAACAAAAAAAAGGGGAGGAACTAGCCCTCGAAGGATGGAGCGCAAGTCCCTTCGGGCAAAGCTATCTTCAAGCATTTCCCCCAGCAATCCTTCGGGCAACAAAGGTTCCACTCAGCGGTTTTAAGAAATGGCGACCTCAACATCCCATCCCGGCGGCCACAAAGAAGTGAGTGTCCTCCCCGACAACTATTCCAAAGATACGCCACCATGACGCCTCCGTTTGTTGATTCATCCACATCAAAATCGAGAATCATGGCGTTCTCCTCTCGGTCCACCGAACAAGGGAGTCCGAACATGCACTGTTCTTCGTGGGGATAGGTGGGAGGGAGGTCCTTAATAATTTCATTAGCTTCATGGAACAAAGATTCAACCCCGACCGATACCTCCTCAAGAGAAGAAGATCGATCTCCACCGATTCTCAAGTCCTTTTCCAAAAAGGTTAAAGGCACGGTAGTCTCGGGAAGATCCCATCATACACGCAAGAAATGGAAAGATGATCAAGTTCCATCACAATACCTGCACGCATATAAAAAAGAGGATGGCGAGAACAAAAAAAAAAAAGGGGAGGGGGAAGAAGAAGAAGACGCAGAAAGCAAAGCAAAGGAAAAGGGGAATCAAAAGAAGAACCCTTTTCTCAAACGAGGAGACGATGCTATTATTCTTTGGATATGAATATTTTAACCTTAAAAAGGGAAAGGAAGCAATGGGAGATATAACGCTTCCATATTTTAGCATGAATAATGCCCTAATCAAGCCGCACGTGAAGGAAAGCAAGATAAGGAAACTTTGCTATCGGAAGAAACTCCCTCCTTGTTTACATCGGTCTCACCCTAGCACACTCAGTTAGCCAAAGACACGCCATTTCCCAAGTCACGCTGCAAGCAAGGTTTCCAAGTTGGTGGCCTCACCAAGCCGACTTCCCAATGCCGCCCAAGTCACGCCTGCAAGCATGGTTTCAAGATTAGACCGACCTCCCAATGGTCGCCCAAGTCACTCCTGCAAGCATGGTTTCCAAGATTAGACCGACCTCCCAATGGTCGCCAAGACACGCTGCAAGCATGGTTTCCAAAATTAGACCGACCTCCCAATGGTCGCCTAAGTCACGCCCGCAAGCATGGTTTCCAAGATTAGACCGACCTCCCAATAGTCGCCCAAGACACGCCCGCAAGCATGGTTTCCAAGATTAGACAGGCCCCACCAATCATGACTTCCCAACGCCGCCCAAGCTGCACCAGGGCCCACCGGTGTGCCGGCCTCCCGATTTGTGCAAAACTACCGAGGCAAAGATTCGAAATCCTATTTATAAAAGGTCGACAAGCCTCCTTCAATTTTCTTTACGGTTCGTTGTTAATAGTTTGTCACCATCTTATGCTTACCTCGCAACAAAGCCCCATGCTCCGAGCTAGCGGGGACTTAATGTTGATGGTGGATTTTAGACAAGGGTAAAATCGTAAAACCCCATGACCTAGTGTTACCCGCAACACATTAACTAAGAGCATTTAACTCAGGTGTAAATAATTAATAGGGGTATTTTTTTCTTCAAAATACTGATTAGGGTTTTCAACCTGTAACCCTAATTCCCAAAACCAAGCCGCATCTTTGCGCGCAACTACGGCAAACCATGCCAAACCAAGACCATGGCGCTCTGCGCGCACCGACCATGGCAACCATGCCAAACCAAGCCCGCATCTTGCGCACCATGGCAACCATGCCAAACCAAGTCGCATCATGCACCATGGCAACCATGCCAAACCAAGCCGCGATCTGCGACGCCATGGCAACCATGCCAAACCAAGTCACACCCTCGCGCACCATGGCAACCATGCCAAACCAAGCCGCATCGCGCACCATGGCAACCATGCCAAACCAAGCCGCTTCGCGCACCATGGCAACCATGCCAAACCAAGCCGCACTACTCGCGACCATGGCAACCATGCCAAACCAAGCCGAGACTGCGCACCATGGCAACCATGCCAAACCAAGCCACCACCCGCGCACCATGGCAACCATGCTAAACCAAGCCGCACTGCGCACCATGGCAACCATGCCAAACCAAGTCCGATATCTTTTGCCACATGGCAACCATGCCAAACCAAGTCACGCTCTGCGCACCATGGCTACCATGGCTACCAAAACCAAGCCCATAATTTGGCACCATGGCAACCATGCCAAACCAAGTCGCACTCGCGCACCATGGCAACCATGCCAAACCAAGTCAGTACCACTCGCGCATCATGGCAACAACGCCATATTTCCGAGCCGCTATGCCTTTTGGCCCACGCCTAACATGGCGCCACAGGTTTGCAAGACTTGCAACTAGGTCAACATGGCCGCACGTGCCATTGGCACATGCCAACACGTGCCGCAAGCCATATTTCCAAGCCGCTATGCCTTGGGCCCACGCCAAACATAGCGCCATAGGTTTGCAAGACTTGCAACCAGTCAACATGGCCGCACGTGCCATTGGCACATGCCAACACGCGCGCAAGCCATATTTAAGTCAAGTATGCCTTTGGCCCACGCTAAACATAGCGCCCTAGGTTTGCAAGACTTGCAACTAGGGTCAACATGGCCGCACGTGCCATTGGCACATGCCAACACGTGCCACAAGCCATATTTCTAAGCCGCTATGCTCTGGGCCCACGCCAAACATAGCGCCCAGGTTTGAAAAGACTTGCAACTAGGGTCAACATGGCCGCGACGTGCCAACATGCCGCTAAGCCATATTTCTAAGCCGCTATGCCTTTGGCCCACGCCCAACATAGCGCCACTAGGTTTGCAAGACTTGCAACCCAGGTCAACATGGTCGCACGTGCCGTTGGCACATGCCAACACGTGCCACAAGCCATATTTCTAAGCCGCTATGCCTTTGGCCCACGCCCAACATAGCGCCCTAGGTTTCAAGACTTGCAACTAGGTCAACATGGCCGCACGTGCCATTGGCACATGCCAACATGTGCCGCAAGCCATATTTCTAAGCCGCTATGCCTTGGGCCCACGCCAAACATAGCGCCTTAGGTTTGCAAGACTTGCAACTAGGTCAACATGGCGCACGTGCCATTGGCACATGCCAACACGTCAAGCAAGCCACATTTCTAAGCCGCTATGCCTTTGGCCCACGCTAAACATAGCGCCCAGGTTTGCAAGACTTCAGAACTAGGGTCAACACATGGCCGCACGCGCCATTGGTACATGCCAAACACACACGCTGGTAGCCTAACTTGCAAACCGTGCAACCTACCACCAAGGCATTCCGCACATGCCAAACACACGTTGGTAGCCTAACTTGCAAACCGTGCAACCTACCACAAAGCATTCCGCACATGCTAAACACACACGCTTGGTAGCTTTAACTTGCAAACCGTGCAACCTACCACCACCAAGGCATTCTCGCACATGCCATTGGCACATGCCACACGCGCCACCAGCAGTGCCACTTGCACTCAAGATGCAACCAACACTGAGACATCGACACAACCGGGGATGCTTCTTTTAGGGTTTGGTTTGGCGGTCACAAAGATGCGGCGACACTACGCTCACATTAAGAAAGCGTGAAAAGGAATAAGCGGTCAAATAAAGAGGAAATAATGGTGAAAAACATTTTTCGCCATTAAAAACCATCGGGTTACCACCTCCTCCCATTATTTCACCCTTTACTCTCTTCTTCATGAGGCCGTGGAGTACGTTTCAATCTCGACTTGTATAAATAGGTCTTACCTATTTCCACTGATACAACAAGTCTCGGTCGGGGAGAAATATATATACTACACTTACACTCTCGTAAAAGCCAACTTTGCAAGCTCTCCCAAAAGCTTCTATCTCTTGCAAGCTTCTAAGCTTTCACTTTCGATACAAGTCGAGATACTACTCTCCTCAACACCTTTCTTTGCTTCCCTCCCCAAATCAACCCTTCTCCTCCACTTTGTGACCGAAGCAAGTCTGGAGCGGCCATTTCTTGGTTTAGGCCGGACTTGCAGATCGATCTCTCGAATCTACAAAGTGCTCACGTGCAACACATTTGTTTAAGGTTTGAATCAATTTCTCACTCACCCACCGAAATTACCGAAATCAGCATTTGTTTAGTTTGATCCTTTAGGATTACTTCCTTAGTAATGTTATTTGTTTGTTGTAGAGAACTGTATTTTTTTTTTCTTTTTTTATGGGTATACTTACTAACTTAAGCGAACTATATTTTTTGTGCAGATTGGGCACATATAATATTTACATATTTCTCCCTGCTATGGAGCATGATGCTTACAAAAACGTTAGGAAAACACTCCAAGAAAACATCTTAAAAATTCCTAAACTATTCGAATATTTTCTAACAACTATCAACGAACACTTTTGCGCTTAAATGAAACACACTCTCTCTTCAAGTACAATATATATGATATGTATCTCAACTCAAAAATAATAATTCTTTAAATGCTTTGTATCTTCGATAGAAAATGATGCTAATAACAAAGATGGGAATGAGCAGGTGTTACAGGCTTTGTTTGACGATACAACTAAAGAAAAAAATTGAGCTAGATAATCAATTTAGGCTTTGTTACATGATAACAACCATTTCTGGAAAACTACACTTCCTAATGGTATTCTCTACTTTCTATGAAATTTCTCCAGAATTGCTTTCCTCTTACTAATAGGTTAGCTAGATTTTGTCTGACCATTGATCCTAGATTTCTTTATGTAATATGCATGCAAAGCCAAAGCATGTAGATGCATTGAAGTTTTACTGAACTGTGTGGATGCTCTTGATGTTGATATCGGTTTAACTATGAAAAGTGTAAATTTCATTCACTATTTTTGAACTTTGTTCCAAGTGAGCAATTAGAGTGGTATAAGGGATATTGTGCTAAAATGATTTTTTTTTTTTTTTTTTTTTTTTTTTTTTGCTATGTGGCATGTCCAAATATGCATATCTAGGAAAGTTTTTGATAACCAATAACCTAGCATAAACTATATGGTACATTTGATAAAATAACACCATGGAGACTGGAATAAGGTGACTAATATTAGTTCAAGATTCCAAGATAATAGGGGTTGGGAACGGCCTAAAAATTCCTTTCAACGAACTTTGCAGGTAATACACATGAAGTTAGATGACGTAGAACCAAACCAGTAGACCCAGCACTCTTGGAATCTACAATATGAGCTAGAGGTACAGGAGCACATGCTCTCCATTTGGAGGGACACTGCCAAAATTTATCAATGCTTTTAGCGGTGGATTAGATGTAATAAAATGGACAACAAATAATTTAATTATTCATTATAATAGTATTTGAATTCCTTTGTAAATTGAAAATGCACTCATGTGCATATAGATTTAAACCATGTACATGGCTTATTTTCTTGCTAAACATAGTATTGTTAGTATCTCAAATGAGGAATGATCAAACAATTTCTCTGCTTGGGTATTACAATGTATCCAAAGGGAGACGCAGTATAATGCTTTCTAATTCAATAAATTTTTCTTTCGTATTAAAACATTTGTGCAGCCAGATTAATATTCAAACTTACATTATAAGTTAAAATAACTAAAAATACTAGCATTGACATTATCTTGATATTTGAATCCTAAATTTTTTGTTGTCCCCAAATAAAAAACGGGTTCCCTTCGATTCACAATATATTTATTGAATTCACGGGTACGCCTACACTGAGAGCATGTGCTATAATAAGTCACATGCGCATAATACATACATAATTTGCAACCTAATTTATAATCCACGGGGTTCGCATATTGTGGCATTTTTGCCAAACAAAATAAAACCTATTTATCAAGAACAACCATGCGAGAAAATACAATGTGAATAAACCGGCCGAAATGATAAATGCATAGGACTTTTTTTTTTTTTTTTGGTTGTAGTGTTTACACATAATTGCACATTCTAAGATTTTCTAAACAATTTTATTTTTAGACAATTGGGATATTATGATTAAATTATAAAATTACGGTTTATTTTTACGATAATTCAATTTACGAAAATAATTGCTATAGTATAAGCTATTTATTTTATGAATGACTTCGTAGTTTAATTAGTGGTTCTTTGACAAACTTTCGGTTTGTGATGAAACATGAACCCATATAAAGTTATATAAATTGCAAGTTAAGTTGTTCTATGATAAAGATTATTGAGTCTGATATCTTTTTTATTCGAGGGACAGTGATAACATGGAGAGACTTCATAGTCCATGTTTAACAGAAATCACGGACAAAACAAGTATAGTTTTTACAAAAGTTAGAATATGGAGAGTGTGGGATATATAAGGCCACTTAACAAAGAAAAATATTCCCAGTGCAACATGATTTTACTTTATAGGAACATTTGAAGAAAACCGACTAATAATAAACAATTAGCAGGGAGAATAAACTTAATATATGCAGTATCTCAAAAATTCACTATAAAAATCGCAAACGAGAATTTAAGGGTAATAGTCCAAACGGGCTTTGTCGTTCAATTAATGGTAAATTATAGGCCTGTCCCAAGAAATTTAAGATTGCACTTCAATGCTCAAACAGGTAGGCAAGAAAATATCCCATTGCATAAATTTAATTTTACTAGGATATTCAAGTGCAATTCGCACGTAATTATAGTTATCTTTATTTTTGTCTCTACTTTGTATCTAATTTTATTCTCTCTATGTTATATTAGTTATATTTATTTTATGATTGATAATTTTTATTTAAAAATATTTTTAGTTTTATGTAAAGAGAAAGAAAACCATAAGAAGGTCATTAAGTTCTCGAATCGAAGAAAGCTCTACTTATATCCATTTTACTAACACAATTCCGATGATATAATCGAGATGGAGGAATTTATAAAAAAAATTAAACGAACGAGTGATATTGTTTTTAGAAATCATGATGCGACGAGTGATATTTGTTTTTTGTTGAAATTATAGTGCATCGCGATATTGATAAAGCTTCTACTGACGAGGTACACACATAATGATTGGACATGAATATATAAATAAACAAAAGCCACGAGCTTTGGAAATTTATTAAATATCAAAATTTGGAGAGAATGATAGGGAGGTAACATTTAATTAATTTTATGAAGCTAGAACAAGTACCATGTATGCTTCGAAGATGTTGCAGTGCCGTCCCATATCTTTTTAGTTCTGTTTTCTCCTACATGCCGTTTTTATTAGCTTATTATTAAATATCTTATATTGGTTCATAGGGTCATCAACATATTAATAATAATTTTTGTTTATTTAACGAAATCTATTTTAAAACATGGATCTAATATTTCATAATACAGATACCGACCCGTTCATCGCACGGGTGAAAAACTAGTCTATGAAACAAACCAGGGACTCAATCTTCATTTTCGGAGCCGTAGAGTCGCGTTTATTTTAGCGTAGTGTTTTTTTCTTCTTCCCTCTTGAGTCCGAATCTCGAAGTGCATGAGGACACGGTGATGATCTGGCTTGGTGGGATAACGTAGTCGGTGCCTAGTTAGCAATTCGGAATTCGGAAAACGTACGAACGGCAAACGCACAGTATCATACGGTTTTGTAAAATTCGATTCGGTCCAAGATTGATCAACGGGACGTGATTCGTCAAGAATTCAAACGCATACATGACGTGTATAATTCGATTTATAAATGTGAGTTCGGCTCTGAAAATTCAGTATCTATATATACTAAATAATTTATATTTATAAGGTCATAGACCAATTTTTATGCATATGTGTGAGTTATTTAAACAAAAAATAAAATTAATATGATGATATTAATAATATATACAACATTAGTCATCCAAGAGGACGTAGTATATTGGTTTAGATGCTTGATCAGTGAGTTTGAGATCTCTCTCACCTTCACCATCAAATTTTTTCAGTCATTATTATTTCATAAAAATTACAACAACATCTAATATTTGGTCGTGTATGCCGGGGGAGGCGTAAACTCCAAAAAGTGGGGCCTTTAAAAACGTAAAGCTAAAGAATTTATGGCGAATTAAGCGGGCGTATCATTCGGGATTCGGGATACGTAAAATTCGTGAACGATTCGAATAATCCGGGAATGCCACATAATACGCGACTTGGGTTCGGAGTTGCAAACGTACTCGGATAAAACGGTACAATTCGCGATACGGAAAAATTCGCGAATCATTCGCGAATGATTCGCGAACTTACTAACTAGGAGTCGGTGCACATTGTCTTGTTTCTTTCGTTAAACTATTGGCCTCGTTGTTTCTTGTTTCTTTTAACAAAACTAGTCATAAAAACTCTTTTGTATTAATAATAAAAAAAAAACTCTTTTGTATTAATTGCCTGGCTAGATTGGGGTATACTTAATAAGACAAAATAAGGTCATTTTAAAGTAAAACCTAGCCACCCCTTAACCTTATATTTTCTAAATGGCTAATATGCCCTTGTTTAATTAACACTAAAAATTCTGATTAGGTTAATTAATTGAGTTTAGATTAAAATTTTGAAATCATGAATTTATGTTATGAAATTTTGTTTTTGATTGAACTCATTGGGGAAGATTTTTGATGAATTTTTTTCTTTTTCGAGAATATTTTTTCAACGGAAATGAAAGCATAACACTTCTAAAAGAGGTTGCAAAGTGGGTATGAAATCATACTCAAAATTAAAGAAGAATTCAACACTTTCGAGTTTTGAAAGTATGAGAAAAGTCACGAGGTCGACGGATGAAGAACATGCCGATTATATCCAGCGAAGCCCAAGGTTGCGGATGAAGAACATGCCAACAACTTATGGTAAGCAAGGTCGATGAATGAAGAAGATGCCGACTTTATTATTTTTGACACACGGGAGACTATTGTAAATGCTTCGCTAGTCGGCATCTTATTGATTTCTTTTAGGCCACCTTATAGTCAATAAGGTCGATAAAAAATACCTGTCGACTATAGAATTTTTTGACATACGAGATAAAAATGATTAGTCGAAGGTATTAATTTCATAACTGACTAAACTATAGTTTTAGGTATAAGGATGAATATCGTCGACTAAAAATATAGTCGACGGGGTATAAGGTTGAATATTTTTGATTTCGAGAGATGAAAATCATATTCAACCTTATAACCTATAGTCGGCAAGTCGACAAAAACCTTCTTAGACTTTCGATCCCGTTTTGATTCGTCGTTTTTTTATTTTTGATCTCATCAAGAGTTTTGAAGAAGATTTTGAAATTTTTTGAATATATTTTAGTCGGCATGGTTTTTTAGTATGGGCAATTTGGTCTTTTTGACACCTTTTAAACACCCCCAGCACACTAGTTTGGATGGGAATAAAATGGGTATACCCTAATTAGTTTGGGTATACCCCAATCTCCGGGGATTAATTACCAAGTACTAGAAAGGCTTCTTTATTTCTTCTCTATAAAGCTTCCAGTTTCATACGTTTATGCATCCATAAGTTTCCATCGAGAACAAGAGAGCATTTTTAAAATTTTCAAGCAAAGACACTTGCAATGGCTAGTCTTAATGTCCCTGCTCGCATCCCATCTGTTTCTGAAGATTGTCAACTACTTCACAAAGCTTTCGCTGGTAAGAAATTGTTGGAAATAATAAACCAAGACTATACATGGAAGTCGTTATCTTGAGAAACAAGTTGTTTGGTTCTAGAAGAGTTCTATTATTAGAATTTGATCTTATTAGGAAAGTGTCTTTGCTTAGTCGTCAAGTTTGTTAAACTATAAATAGGATGTTGAGCCATGAGAATTTGTACACGAATTGATTATCAATGTAGACGTTTAATGCTTAGCGTGTGCTCTCCTCTCTCTTTTCGATCCTACATGTGGTATCGGAGCAAGGTGAGAGAAAGGGAGAGGAGAAGGAGAAAGAGAGAAGTTCCATTTTTTTTTCGTTTTAGGGTTTGAGAGTTTTTTTTGAAAGAATAAAAAAAAAAAAAAAAGTTTGAAGCTGTGAAGGAGCGGTGCTCGATGCTGTATCCGTGAGAAATAAAGAAGTTGAAGGTCTGTCGTGTTGCTACGTTGAAGGAAAAGATGTTGCTGCCCTAGATTTGATTTCCAGTGATGCTCTTCGTGAAGAGTAATTGATGCTGTTTGGTTTGCTGGTGAAACGAAGTCTGTAAAGAGTTGATGCCATTGACGTAGAGATGACGAGTTTTAGCCGAGGAATAGCAGTGAAAGAAGACAAGACTGTCGGAGCTTGTTGCTGACGGAGATTGGTGACTGTGGAAAGAACGTATGGCTGTTGATATAAGAAGAGAACTGAGATGAGTTAGCTATGACGTTAGGGTTAGGGTTATCACGCAGAAGACAAAGAAGGAAGCCAGTTTGCTGCCGTAATTGGGTGATGTTTGAACTAAGCTGCAGCGTTTAACGTTGGTAGTGAAAGTGGTGTTGGCAGACGGTAGTTCCAATTGGTGATTCTTGTTGCTGTTCATAACGAGCTGATGATGGCAGATGAGCTTAGTGTTAATCCGATGGAGCTCGGTGACTTGCTGCTGATGATGATGGAGCTTAAAAAAAAAAAAAAAAAAAAAAAAAAAAAAAAAAAAAATGAAGTTGTTGTTGTGTTCGAAGTTCATGGAGCTGTTGGCAGAAAAGATGAGATGCTGATGATCAAAACGATGATGGTGATTACGCTCATACAGAGAAGGAATGAGAATTCAAACTGGTGTTAATGGACGGAAGACGGGATTGAGAGTCAAGCTTGTTCACGACATGTAGTGCCGCTGTAGGAGGTCGACGTTGCTAGGGTTTCACGACCTAATTAAAAAAAAAAAAGGTGAGAACCTGTATAGTTCGTGTTAAAAAAAAAAAAAAAAAAAAAAAAAAGAAGAAAAAAAAGTGTTATTGGAAGTTTATCACAGTATGTGATTGGTGTTACAAAGTCTAACAGTTGCTGGAGAACTGTTACAGATGAACAGTAGTGTGACAAAAGGATGTCACTGTTAAGCGTTACTGAAGATTGTTACAAAAGTGTAACAGAAGAATTGTTACGAAAGAAAGGTGTTACAGAAGAGTCGTAACAGTCACAGTTCGTGACAGAAGTTTGACGGAAGGATTGTGACAGAATTGGAACACCTAAAAAAGTGTGACAGTCTCAATCAAGACGGGGTGTTGAAGCCTTGTTCGAAAGTGTTGGGAATCTATGGAATAGGTTTTGTTTGCATGGCGCATACTGATTTGATCAAGAAGATTAAGTATGTCTCTCGGGTAGAGAGTTAAAAGCCCGAGTTGCGGCCGGAGTAACGATGTAGCAAGTTCAAGCAGGATGCTGCAAGTCGTTATTCGAGGTGTTGAAAATGGCTAGGGAGGCATTCGGAAATCGTTTGGTTTCTGTGGTTGAGTAGGCATGTATGTCTATCAATGGAGTTTAATACTCGGGGTGAAGCCATGAAAGAACGGTCAAGCAAGTTCAACCAGATGCTGAATGATGGATGCATAAACTAAATGCTCAAACATCAAGTTTATGAGACAATCTAGAGAAGAAAGGTTTGTGAACTGAAAATATCGGTCGTAGCAAACATCCAATAGTGAGGTTGTGACTCTTGTGTCGGTAACATGTGAAGTAGGTAATAAAAAACCTAAAGGATTTGGTTTAGTTGGTTTCTTGTTCGGTTAGCAAGTGGATAGAGCACAACAAAAAGGATTGTGTTTCTAGCTTGTTAGGGAACGTTACTATGATGCACAATCATAGGGAGATGGCTGGATATGCAAGTTTGCATGTGTCTTAGAGTATGTAGTATTCTCTTGAAGAAATCAAATGGCCCAAGAGTTAGTGAACATGCAGGAGTGTGTGTTGAAGAGTAAACCGTTTGTCGGTTACAAAGATATTTAAGAATGTTTTCTTAAGGAAGTCTTGGTTTAAGGGAGGATGTTGGAAATAATAAACCAAGACTATACATGGAAGTCGTTATCTTGAGAAACAAGTTGTTTGGTTCTAGAAGAGTTCTATTATTAGAATTTGATCTTATTAGGAAAGTGTCTTTGCTTAGTCGTCAAGTTTGTTAAACTATAAATAGGATGTTGAGCCATGAGAATTTGTACACCGAATTGATTATCAATGTAGACGTTTAATGCTTCCGCGTGTGCTCTCCTCTCTCTTGCTCGATCCTACAGAAATCTATCATAACTCAATATCCCCATTACTAGTACACTAGCAACAAGATGAGGTTAATTTGGCAAATGAAATTAGATGTATTGTTTCCATGTGTTATTTGTTGTTTGACATAGTGATTATTCAACTACCAAGATGAACAATCTTTAATTCTGAGCCATTTTGATCAAATCTTCTTTTGCAGGATGGGGAACAGATGAGGATACGATTATATCCATATTGGCTCATAGGACAGCTACACAGCGTAAAAGTATCCGAAAGTTGTATGCTGAAACTTATGGACATGATCTCTTTCCACGCCTCGATAAAGAAAATTTCAGGAAATTTTGAGGTCAGATCGTAATTTATTAGTATGATCAGTCTCAGTCTAAAGATGAAACACTGTTACTTTAAGAATCTCCTGCTATCCAATATGTTTCTTGTAACAGCGAATTGTGGTACTATGGACATTTGATCCTGCTTGAACGTGATGCTTTTTTACTGAACGAATCTACAAATGAGGCAAACTTGTAGAAGCCAGGTAATTTTGAAATAGCTTGTACCAGATCCTCTAGTGCACTCTTTTCGTCAAACAAGCGTACCAAGCTCGCTTTAAGAAATCTCTTGAAGAAGATGTTGCAGCTCACATCACAGGTGACCTTCGCAAGGTAGAGGTTTTTTTCCTTCTTTTTAGGATGTAAATAAACTCCAAATGGTGCTTCAACTTATAGGTTTCCAAAATTTTGCAGTAGTTGTTGGTCATTAGACAACTACCTAAATAATGAGTTTATGATCAATTTATAATTTATTCCTTTCCAGCTTCTGGTGCCTCTTGTCAGCACATACCGATACGAGGGGCCAGAGGTGGACATGACACTCGCAAAAGACGAAGCTAAGATACTCCATGAACATATATCAGACAAGATGTATAATCATGATGAGATTATTAGGATCCTTACTACAAGAAGCAAAATACAGCTCTGTGCAACTTTCAACCACTACAAGGACGAATTTGGGACGACTATCACCAAGGTATGCAAAATTCCTGGCTTGGTTTTGAAGTTCGGGAATGCACTGTGTATAAGGTCTGTATAATGAGCATTTAAAATATTCGGAAGCTGGGTTGCAGGATTTGAAGACTGATGTGGAGGATGATTTTCTTACACCACTCAGAAGTGCCATAAAGTGTTTGGTCACTCCGGTGAAGTACTTCGAGAAAGTTCTTCGATTAGCTATCAAAGGAGTAGGAACTGACGAATGGGCTCTTACTCGAGTTGTTGCTACACGAGTAGAAGTAGACATGAATGTCATCAAGGAAGCATACTACTGAAGGAACTCCGTTGAACTCGTTGACGCTATAAAAAAAAGATACTTCGGGGATCACCAAAACATGCTTATTGCTTTGATAGGGGCATGACTCATGAGAATGCTTATATCACAAGTATTTTCAGCAGCTTTTTTTGTGTTGATTGTGAAGAAGCATTTTCCTTGTTGCTGTAATGGAACGTGATGTGCGAGGTTTTGTTTGTGAAGATTTAGACCTTTGTGGTTCAAAAACTCCACATAATTTTCACTTTTGTTTTACCAGATGTCAGGTCAGGTGATATATGGAATATGTTACTTTATTTCCCAAGCCGTCCGAGTGATTGATGGTGATAGAATAATATGACCGAAATCAATTGAATTAGGATTTTCCGATGAAGTGTGAAATTAAGAAATTGCCATGATATATGACATTTTGCGTTTTTAGCATATGCCTCCTAAAAAGGAAAAATTAGTCGCAAAAAATATTAAAGAGGCTACATACTTTCTTACTATCAAAGAACGATTCACAATCTCAAAGTAAATACATCTCATTGAAAAGTGATGCAATTCTAATGCATTGAAGTGGCCATGGTACTACAATTTTTCAAAAATACATGCAATAAAGATTTGGTTGAAACCGTGCAGAAATATTGTCGTTGGTTATCCATTAGTAATAGCAATAACAGTAACAGGAACTGATGTGGTAGTTGTAAACCCCCTCTGTTGGAAAATATTAACATCAATAATTTTTATATGTAAGTATAGCATCCAAATTTGGCTGGATTGAAATCTTCTGAATAATGCAATAGTTGGACCCATGTTAACACCTTAGAGTTGCAATCCTCATAATTACCGACTGGTGTGGTCATATTCATTATAAGAGATATTAGGTATCGACCTGGCCTATGATGGAGGCTCACCCTTTGGTAAGCGTGGGGATAGCCGGAGCCTACGATTCCTGCTTTAATCAAACTTTAATCAAGAAAGTATTTCCAATTGTACAAGACCTTCGCTAATTTTTCCTTGAGGTTATCTATAGTCGGGTGAGCGTGGAGTTAGTCGGGGCTGTAAATTGCCAAATTTCATGTAGGAAAGCATCTCCGATTATACTCCCCTTGGGAACCCATCTAAGTTGGTAATTAATTACGAAAACTTGGAGCATACAATTAGCAAAGATTGGGGGTAAGTTAAATAGAGCCAATGTTGGTTAATAGGCAGAGACAAGATTAATTTGTGGGATGAGGCATGATCTTAACTGTCTGTCAATTATCAGCAACAATTTAGACGTCACTGACAGAGTGACAGTGTAAATTAAGACTAGTGGAGTTTGATTAATTGTTCGGGAATCGTTTACCATAAGTATGCTGTCATAAACTCATAATGATAGGATTAATTAGGTAACATATGAACATCTTTATTTTGTCTGCCTACTTGGTATTGTTTAAGGTTGCAGGAGTTTCTCGTACTTCATCTTACGTACGCACAATAATAATACGTTATTATTGTCCCTTTCACATTCGTAAACAACTGTTGCATAATGCAGAGTTCAAAACTCTAACTTAGTAGGTGGGGATTAGTTGTATATGGTATATATATATATATATAGATATTAATAGATGTTATTAAATCTGTTATATAATTATTTAGTATATATATACATGAATTTGGATTATAGATTTACTTATGCCAATACATTTTTAAGCCCTACGTCAATTATCAGCGAAATCAGACGTCACTGACAGCGTTAATTAAGGCTTATGGAGTTTGATTAATTGTTTGGGAATCGTTTACCTAGTATTATTATTATAGTACTCATAATGATAGGATTAGTTGTGTAGCACATGGACATCTTTATTTTATCTCCCGACTTGGTATTATTTAAGGTTGTACGACTTTCCTGTACTTCATCTTACGTATGAACAATAATACGTTATTGTCCCTTTCACATTCGCAAATTAATACTACTGCTGCATAATGCCACGTTCAAAGCTCTAACTTATGATTTGAGTGTAAAAAATAAACAATGGCCAAGTTAACACATGCTGATTTACCAAAAACGGAAGAAGAATTATTTCAGAGGTGAAATCTAATAGGGCACCGGGCCTGATTAGATTATCCTTGAATTATGCACAGAGGATCTCGACCCTGTTATTTGAGCCTAGTGGCTATTTTTACAGTAAGAGTTAATAGTGTGTTTGTACTTTGTAGATACATGATAATCATTATATATAGTACCTTTTCTATAACAGGTACCAAGGAGATCAAGCAGAATTCTATCCATTTCCTACAATTTGTTTCTCTAATCCTTGTTAATATCTCACATATCACCGTCTGTATACAACCAATTACAGTTAATGGAAACTATGGATGATAACGTAATTCAAGTTCATCCTTTACTTTCTCAAGGGAAGAATGAACAACTATCAATTGCAATTGAAGAAATGATTGCCAAATTTGATAGAAGTAGTGAGCATCTCTGGCGCCCCTATCAGGAGCTAGTCTGTGTGCGCAGAGTGCATGAAAAGCTTCACAAAACGACGGAGCCTAGTTCATATGCTCCTTTAATGGTATCTATTGGTCCCTTCCACAGGGGAAACGAATCCCTAAAGCCAATGGATGAATGCAAGCTGTATTATATGAGCAACATTCTAAATCGAAAAAGAGAAGAGCATAATGTTGAATCAATACAAGTGGTATTCAAGGAATGTGTTGAATCTATTAGGGGGATTGAAGAAAAAATTCGCCAGTGCTACTCGGAAACCATCAACCTCGAAAGCAAGGAGTTTTAGAAATGATGGTAGTCGATGGCTTGTTCATCATTGGAATCTTCCAAGCATTAACAGGAACGAAGTTGACAGATGACAAATTTTTATTTCATAATATATGGGGCAAGAATACGCTTCTTTGGGATCTTTTGCTCTTCGAAAATCAAATTCCTATGTCTGTTCTTGAACGTTTATTCAGCCTAACTGCAGAAAAGAACAAGTCAAAGGGCATGGGCTTTCAAGAGATTGCGCTGAACTCATTCAAAGATAATATTGAGCTGCCGAGAAAAATCAATACCGTTACCAAGTTGCAACTAGAGTTGCCGGGTAAAGGTAATAAGCATTTACTCGATCTGGTAGCTAAATCCTTGCACCCTAATCCTGATCCCAATAATGAAATGCATGTCCAAATCAATTCTTCACCATGGTCTTTGTGCACAGATCTGATCCTAAGTATTAAAAATGCATTACTGCTAGTTGTCAAGTACATCATCATATTTATATCCCCTGCACCCAGCAGTTGTCACAAATTATCAGGATGTGTGATTCCAAGTGCCACAGAGTTGGCACGAGCAGGAGTCAGTTTCAAAATAGGCTGCGATGATGGTAGTTTTCTAGATGTTAAATTTTCTGACGGAGTGATGAGAATCCCTCATCTTGTAATCGGTATCAATACTGGCCGTTTTTTTTAGGAATCTCATTGCTTCTGAGCAATACTTTGGATCTCCATATTACATGACCTCTTATGCTATATTCATGGATAACCTTGTAAGTTCTGAGGCAGATGTCACATTACTTCGTAATCAGGGAATCATTACACATACTTTGGGTAGCGATGAGGATGTCTGTAACATCTTCAATAAGCTTTGTTGTGACATATATTTGAAAGACGATTATTATGCTGATATACACAAGAGAGTGAACTTATATTACTGTGACCGTTGGAATTTCTGCAAAGCGACATTGAGGAGCAAATATTTTGACAATCCATGGGCGGGTATATATCTTGTCGCTGGAACTATACTTCTTATTCTTTCACTCATAGGGACTACAATAAGGTTACTTGAGTACATTTTACCTAAGAAGGCACCCTGAACCTGGGGTATCAGACTTGATTAAATCCGTTGGGTTAAACACAGCCTTGTTCGTTTTATCTCCTTTATGTTCCATGAAAGCAAGTTGTCCTCAGTTGTAGTTGTTTTGGCTTTAATTGTTTACCTCTTTATATCTCTGGCTTTGTCGCTCCATTTTATATTGTATTATTTCTATGAATTATCAATCCTACAATATGAACAACCATTATGAATTCATTGGGAAAATTGGGAATATGTCTCATTTTCACTAATTCGTTTGGGGATCTATCCCATAACGGAAATAATTAAAGAATCTATCCTAGAGAGAGAAACAAACCGTTAAATGAGTAGTATTCCATATGTGTGGGCTTACACATGCGCACCGGTTACATTTTTACCCTCAACCTTTAGATGAACAACACGCCACCTTGCATAAAATGAGCGACAAGTGCTATGGAAATCCAACGATCAATTATGGAAACGGCACTGATATTTACCGAAAAATTTAATTGAAATGACACATCTACTGATATTATTTATATGCAGAGAAGGTATAAAGAACTAGAATACTCTGTTGCAAACAAAAGAAAATTGAATCAAGATTGTCTTAACATAATAATTTTAGTAGTATGTCTTAGAATGTTTACATAGAACAAACAGACTAATTAGCAATAAACAGACTAATTTTAGTAGTAAATCTCAACATTTGCTTCCCCACCAGATCAAATTGAACTTAAACACCAGAGTAAACATTCCTTTGCCTCTTTGAACCATCTACAGCATCACCACCATTCACTACAATTCCATATTGCATACTGCATACATTCCACCACCAACACCATCTGCTGTTCATACCACCAGTCCATCCATCACCAGCAGCTGCTGTTCATACCACCAGCCCATCCATCACCAGCACCTCCACTCACTGCACCTTCAAGATCAATCTACAAGCCGGAGTAGCAATTCAACCATCATCAGAGCACTGCACATGCCTGAGTTAGAAACCATCAACTGCAGCATGAATACAACAGCAATACTGTTCATACAATTCACATCCATATACCATCAGGCCATACTAACAAATTCGGAAAATAATTCTAGGTAACAATTAATCCTAAATAAACAGTAACGAACAACAATACATGTTATTTAACCCTAAAAATTCATGTTTCAAACAAAATCCCCAATTTTAAAACCCTGTAATCAATTTTACATAAACCCTAAATTCTTATACGCGATTAAACAAAAAAATAAACTAGCTAGATGTGAGATAGACCGAAAAATGGAACTGGGAGCACCTTCCATCAACTTTGATGAAGAAAATAACCAACGTCTTTGACATTAGAATTTTTCTCCTTTTAACAATACGTAATCACTCCAAAAACACAAACGATCTTAATCTATCACTACTTCAATCAGTCTACCTCTATTTTTACTTGACCTCTCCATTCCTCTCTGCAAACACTTTCTTCATTCCTCTCTTTTCTTTTCTTTTTTACTATTCACACACAAGAAAGCAACCTATGAACACACGTCAAACATACATGTTTGTCTAAAAGGAATTGTTGACACGTATCTCAGATTCTCCGAACAACAAAAAATCATCCGTCAGATCTATAGGTGACTTGTCCCTCGTTAAAGGATGAGGGTGAAAATGTAACTGGTGCGCATGTGTAAGCCCACACATATGGACACTACAAGAAAAGGGGTGTATTGCAACATGTCCTGAATGTGACAACAACCCATATTTAGTGTGGCTATATCTTTTTGCCACATAAAAATATTTTGCCACACCAGTGGCAACAGCTTGGGTGGCAAGAAATAGTTGCCACCCCTTTAAGGCACAGTGGCAAAATCTAGATTTCTTGCCACACCAAATGGTGAGGCAATAACATGAAGCAATATGTATTTCTATTTTTCTTTTTTCTTTATTTTAAATTTTAATTATTTATTTTAAATTTTTTGCCACATCAATTGGTGAGGTAATAACATGAGGCAAAAACATTTATTATTATTTAATATAAAGTTATTTTGAAATTACATTTTATTTAAAAATTATTTTGCCACACCATTAAAATTATTTTGCCACACCATTGTCATGACTATGAGCGCGGCAAAGGCAAACCCCATGCCAAATGCTTGTATGTAGCTAAAACTCATTTATGGCCATTGTAATATTATGTTTTAAATTATGGTAAGAATAAAACAATAACTAAAAATGAATCCAAATATAGAATTCAAGTTCCATTAAATAAAAGTAGTTGTGACAAGGCATAGAGAATCCTACTCTAACCATAAGGAAAAAAAAATTACACAATCAAAACTAAAGAAAACCTAATATATCAAACTTGGCTGATCCATGTTAAATCCAATCCCAGCGCCTTAGGTATCCAATCCTGACACGTCATTCTGTCCACGAGTACCTGCTAAACAAGACTAAAGAAACCTAATAAATTACACAATCAAAACTAAAGAAACCATAAGGAAAAAAAAATTACACAATCAAAACTAAAGACCCCTAATAAATCAAACTTGGCCCACCCATGTTAAATCAACTCCAAGTGGCCTAGGTAACCAATCCCGCACGCCTGTTCCTGTTCCCAGTACCTGCTAAACAAGACCACCAAGCAAAAATAATATCAACAAATGAGAGAGAATCATCATGTCCAAATGAAATGAACATCAACAAATACCTTAATTATCAAGGAAGAGAGACTTACAATCATTTTGAGGTCTGTTGAGTTGGTCCCCTGGATATGTAAAGTGGCTCCGGCGGGTCCAAAGAGTAGCTCCCCAGGTCCAGATGCTCTCCCAGGTCTTTGGCGATGCTCGATAATGGTATGAAAGGAGTCACCCCGTGTCCATTGGGATGCTCCAGGGCTCAAAGGCCTCACAGGGTCCAAAAAGTTACTCTGGGTCTTCCAGATGCTCCCCGAGTCTTTGGCGCCGTTTTAAAGGTATGAAAAGCGTCGGCCGTGTATAGATAGATGCTCCCTGTGATGATGCTCCCCGGTTATGAAGAGGTGATCCGAAGGTCCCGAGAGTTGCCCGATCTCGTAAATAGAGTCGCTTTGCACAATCGACATACTCCATCATTTGGTTGACGCATGTTATACTGCTCATATTGTGCTTCCATTCGCCTCTCCCATTCTGCATCTCGTTCTTTCATTTGCCTCTTAAATTCTTCCTCTCGCTCTTCTTTTTCTCTCTCAAAATCCTCATTTCTCGAGTATTCCAGATTGCATCTTTGAGCTCTTATACGTTTATGTCTATTTGTAGGTACTACATTTGCATAGACTTCATTACTGATTGACTGTTGGTTACCATCTTCATCCAACCCATTCTCATCAAACCTAGATTGTTCCCTCAGTTGGGCCTATGTATATCAGGAAAAAAATAAAATAGGCAAAAGGATCTTTTATAAGGAGCAAATGCATGAACTTTGCTAGTGATACTTTGAAACCATTACAATAGACTTACAATGTATCCTTGTGAAAATGGGTCCAAAGCTTTTTCAATGACTTTATTTATATGGGTTTTAATGAACACGTCACCATCAGTTGGTGGGTTCCCTCCGTTCTCTTGAGCCTAAACAAATTCAACCACATAATGATTAATGGTATCCAATAGAATTATATGATTAGAATTCTGACAAAACTTAATAGAATAAAAAACTGGGTTAGCACTATCCAATGTTCACTAGCAGTTAAGTCAGACAGATGAGCAACAAGTGCTAACCATGCTAAAGGAAAGAAAGGCCATTTAAGCATTGTTGAAAATACATGCATCTACATACCATTTCGCAGCATCGAGTAGTTTTTCCCGCCCAATGTGTGCTTCGTTTTACGGTGACTTCTACTAATGGCATTTTTTCTTGGATAGTATCTTACGAATACACAAGTCAAAATTAATTAGACATGAATGTTTTATGAACTTAAATGCAAACATTTTAGATGTGTGAACTTACTTGATGCCCTTCACTATCCCAAAGTTTTACAAAGACTTCCACCTTTTGTCGGTTAACGAATTGGGTTTATCTTTGATTCATTGCATGTGTATCTGTGAGCTTATAGTGTTTCCTTTTCCATTTAGCCTTCTTGTCTTTAAATATTCCACCAGCAATAGACAGGTGTTTATGGGTAAAAATCGTTTCTGCTGATTTCGGTAATTTCGGTGGGTGAGTGGCTGATTCAAACCCTAAACAAATGTCTGCACGTGAGCACTTTATAGATTCGAGGATCGATACGCACAAGTCAGAGCCCTAAACCAAGAAATGGCCATTCAGGACTTGCTTCGGTCACAAAGTGGAGGAGAAGGGTTGATTTGGGGAGGAAGCAAAGAAAGGTGTTGAGGATAGTAGTATCTCGACTTGTATCGAAAGTGAAAGCTTAGGAAGCTTGCAAGAGATGGAAGCTTTTGGGAGAGCTTGCATAGTTGCCTTTACGAGAGTGTAAGTGTAGTATATTTCTCTGGCCAAAGACTTGTTGTCTGGTGGAAATAGGTAAGACCTATTTATACAAGTCGAGATTGAAACGTACTGGCCTCATGAAGGAAGAGAGTAAAGGGTGAAATAATGGGAGGAGGTGGTAAGCATGGTTTTAATGGCGAAAACGTTTTTCACCATTATTTCCTCTTTTATTTGACAGCTTTATTCCTTTTCACGCTTTCTTAATGTGAGCGTAGTGTACGGCGCATCTTTGTGACCGCCAAACCAAAACCCTAAAGAAGCATCCCCAGTTTGTGTCGATGTCTCGAGTGTTGGTTGCATCTTGAGTGCAAGTGGTATTGCTAGTGGCGCATGTGGCATGCCGATGGCATGTGCGGAATGCCTTGGTGGTAGGTTGCACGGTTTGCAAGTTAGGTTACCGTGCGTGTGTGTTTGGCATGTGCGGAATTCCTTGGTGGTAGGTTGCACGGTTTGCGAGTTAGGTTACCGCGTGTGTGTTTGGCATGTGCCAATGGCATGTGCGGAATTCCTTTGGTGGTAGGTTGCCACGTGTGGTTTGGCATGTGCGGCCATGTTGACCTAGTTAGCTTAGCCTAGCGTGTGTGTTTGGCATGGGCCAAAGGCATGCGGGAATGGCTTGCCTTGGTGGTGGCAGGTTGCACGGTTTTGCATTTATGTTAGGCTAGCGGCGTGTGTATTTGGCATGTGCCGCGTGCGGCCATGTTGACCCTAGTTGCAAGTCTTGCAAACCGAGGGCGGCTATGTTGAGCGTGGGCCAAAGGCATATGCTTAGTTGCGGCACGTGTTGGCATGTCTTGCAAACCTAGGCCATGCGCTATGCTATGTTTGGCGTGGGCCAAAGGCATAGCGGCTTAGAAATATGGCTTGCGGCACGTGTTGGCATGTGCCAATGGCACGTGCGGCCATGTTGACCTAGTTGCGAAGTCTTGCAAACCTAGGCAAGCTTGCAAACTTTGGGCGCTATGTTTGGCGTGGGCCAAAGGCATAGCGGCTTGGAAATATGGCTTGCGGCACGTGTTGGCATGTGCCAATGGCACGTGCGGCCATGTTGGACCTAGTTGCAAGTCTTGCAAACCTAGGGCGCTATGTTTGGCGTGGGCCAAAGGCATAGCGGCTTAGAAATATGGCATTTGCGGCACGTGTTGGCATGTGCCAATGGCACATGCGGCCATGTTGACCTAGTTGCAAATCTTGCAAGCCTAGGGCGCTATGTTTGGCGTGGGCCAAGGCCTAGCGGCTTAGAAATATGGCTTGCGGCACGTGTTGGCATGTGCCAATGGCACGTGCGGCCATGTTGACCTAGTTGCAAGTCTTGCAAGCCTGCGGAGCGCTATGTTTGGCGTGGGGCCAAAGGCATAGCGGCTTAGAAATATGGCTTGCGGCACGTGTTGGCATGTGCCAATGGCACGTGCGGCCATGTTGACCCTGGTTGCAAGTCTTGCAAACCTAGGGCGCTATGTTTGGCGTGGGCCAAAGGCATAGCGACTTAGAAATATGGCTTGCGGCACGTGTTGGCATGTGCCAAGTGGCGCGTGCGGCCATGTTGACCTAGTTGCAAGTCTTGCAAACCTAGGCGCTATGTTTGGCGTGGGCCAAAGGCGTGTTAGCATGCCTTAGAAATATGGCCATGTTGCGGCACGTGTTGGCATGTGCCAATGGCACGTGCGGCCATGTTGACCTAGTTGCCAAGTCTTGCAAACCTAGGGCGCTATGTTTGGCGTGGGCCAAAGGCATAGCGGCTTAGAAATATGGCTTGCGGCACGTGTTGGCATGTGCCAATGGCACGTGCGGCCATGTTGACCTAGTTGCAAGTCTTGCAAACCTAGGGGCGCTATGTTTGGCGTGGGCCAAAGGCGTAGCGGCTTAGAAATATGGCTTGCGGCATGTTGACCGTGTTGGCATGTGCCAGCGTGGGGCACATCTTGGCCATGTTGACCTAGTTGCAAATCTTGCAAACCTAGGGCGCTATGTTTGGCGTGGGCCAAAGGCATGCATAGCGGCTTAGAAATATGGCTGCGGCACGTGTTGGCATGTGCCCGATGGCACGTGCGGCCATGTTGACCTAGTTGCAAGTCTTGCAAAGCCTAGGGCGCTATGTTGGGCGTGGGCCAAAGGCATAGCGGCTTAGAAATATGGCTTGCGGCACGTGTTGGCATGTGCCAATGGCACGTGCGGCAATGTTGACCTAGATGCAAGTCTTGCAAACCTAGGGCGCTATGTTGGCGTGGGCCAAAGGCAAAGCGGCTTGGAATTTGGCTTTGTTGCCATGGCACGTGCAGGATGGTGCGGCCAAGTTTGGCATTGTTGTCATGGTGGGCAAAGGATGCGGCTTGGTTTGGCATTGTTGCCATGGTGCGCGAGGTGCGGCTTGGTTTGGCATTGTTGCCATGGTGCGCAGATATGCGGCTTGGTTTGGCATTCTTGCCATGGTGCCATGAGAGTGCGGCTTGGTTTGGCATGGTTGCCATGGTGCGCGATAGTGCGGCTTGGTTTGGCATTGTTGCCATGGTGCGCGAGAGTGCGGCTTGGTTTGGCATGGTTGCCATGGTGCGCGAGAGTGCGGCTTGGTTTGACATTGTTGCCATGGTGCGCTTTGATATGCGGCTTGGTTTGCATTATTATGCGGATGCGGCTTGGTTTGGCATGGTTGCCATGGTGCGCGGTATGCGGCTTGGTTTGACATTCTTTGCCATGGTGCATGAGATGCGGCTTGGTTTTGGCATTGTTGCGCGGTGCGGGGTGCGGCTTGATTTTGGAATTAGGGTTACGTGTTGAAAACCCTAACTGTATTTTGAAAAAATACCCCGTATTAATTATTTACACACGAGTTAAATGCTCTTAGTTAATGTGTTGCGGGTAGCACTAGGTCATGGGGTTTTATGATTTTACCCCTTGTCTAAAAACCACCATCAACATTAAGTCCACCGCTTAGCTCGGAACGAGGGGCTTTGTTGCGAGGTAAGCATAAGATGGTGACAAACATTAATGAAAAAACGTAAGGAAAATTGATGGCGGCTTGTGTGACCTTTATAAATAGGATTTGGAATCCTTGCCTCTGGTAGTTTGGCACAAATCGGGAGGCTGGCACAATTGGTGGGCCCAGTGCAGCTTGGGCGACGTTGGGAAGTTGGCGTGAGTTGGTAAAGCGAGTGTGCTATTTGGTGGGACAGAGGCGAAGTGTAAGCCGTGCATGCTTGCGGGCGTGACAGGGGCGGCATTGGGAGGTCGGGCGCAGGCGGGTGGGGCAGGTCAACTTGGAAACCATGCTTGCAGGCGTGACTTGGGCCAGTGAGAAGTCGCGATTGGTGGGGGCCGGTTCAACTTGGAAACCATGCTTGCGGGCGTGACTTGGGCGGCATTGGGAAGTCGCAATTGGTGGGGCGGTCCAACTTGGAAACCATGCTTGCGGGGGCGTGACTTGGGCGGCATTGGGAAGTCGCACCCTTTGTGGGCCGTTTCTTACACGCGTGATTTTGGTAAAGGGAAATCCTTCCCTATTTCAAAGTCTTTCACGCCTATATATATATATATATGTATAAAGCCCCTTTTCCCCATTCTGCGCTTTATTCTTTCCTCTTTTCATACTAGCGCAAAAGAGACCGGCTTCCAGGTTTGTCTTCGAGTACTTTTCTCTATCCTTTTTTTTTTTTTTTTTTTTTTCGTAGGTGTAAACATTAAGAGTAGGCGCTTCCACAATCCTTGCATATGATTCCTTGGCGTGCCTCTTGTAGAGAATATAGTATGTATGCAACCAAGGGAATACAGCATATATTGTTTGAACCCGTAGGAAATATTGCATATATGAATTTTCGGTCCTGAAAGAAATATTTCAACCTTGAAGAAAATTTCGCTTGTGTATTTTGAACCATTAGAGGATGCTCCGTATATAATTACGAACCCGAAGAACGATACGAGGCGTATTTGAGCCGTACAAAAATTGCATGTGTATTTCGAACCCGTAGAGAAACTGTATGAATCCAGAAGAAGAATCTTGTGTATATGCTTCATATGACTTGAACCCATAGGATATTGTATATATGATTTTGCTTCTTGAAAGAAGTACCACGCGTGCGAGTTTTGAACCAATAGAAAAAATGCTCCATATATATATTTGAACCCTCAAAGAAGGATCTTTGTAGACACACTTGTACCGTATAGAATGCCGCGTATATAGTCTCGAACCCGAAGAAAATATCGCGTCTATAGTCTTGAACTTGAATAAAATACGTCCTCCTACCCTTTCTCTCTCTTTTTTTTTTTTTTTTTTTGTTGGGTACGATTATGTGTCGGGAGATAACCGCCTTTCTCCATTTGTTTTGTGTAGGTATCTTATTACCAAATTGTTGTAAAGGAATTCGATAAGATGTTACTTGAAACAAATTTCACTTCGTCGAAGGATGCTCATAATTCCAAGCCGAACATAGATGATGAATTCTTCACTAGAGCCCTCGCCCCTGCTCGGAAGAATCACCTAGGTTTCGTGCCAATTTTGCTAACCGGTGGTGAGGATGACAGGAAGACACGTTCGGTTCGCCCAGAGAGCACCATTCGGTTCTGTCTTCATAAAGGGGTATATTCCTCTTCCAACATTGACTTCGGGATGTGTCAAAGTCCATTGTGTTCTTTTGAGATGGGTTGAGTTCATGGTGAGCAAGGAGCGTATAAATACCAACTTGACTCGAGCGCAGTCATTGATCTTGTCAAGACCTCGGTAAATCTCCAGATTAGGAAAGACATCCCAGGCTTGGTTGCTTTCATCTCCGGATGGTGTTCGGACACCCATACAATCATATGTATATGGGGTGAGATAACTTTCTCCTTGGAGAGTGTAGCTCTCTTCTTGAATCTTCCGATGAACTGGGAATCTTAGAATCCAATTATCCAAAAGCGAGGTGAAGATGCGGGATGACTGGCCGCTAAATTGGGGATTTCGCTCGGAAAGACTCCATTGCGAAGTCGAAGGACTCTGCCGGAAAGAGGATGAAAGGTGCCCTTACGGTTGGTGGATATCTCAATGGTTTCGGACGAGTTGGAGCCTGATCAGAAAAGCGGTGATCTTCATGTCGCAGCATTTTGGCTCTCTGGTTGTCTAGAGACATTTTTGATGACGGTTACGGCAAGAAGGGAATAAGACCCGAGTTGTTGGCGATTCTTTGTGAAGTTGGCAAAGGGTGAAGTTCTTCCCATTGGCAAGTTGTTCCTTGGTTCCTTGTATGTGCATCGGATCACCTAGTTGCGAACATGCGAGTTTGAATGGTTTCATGAAAGTGGATTCATATGTGCACGTTGCTTTTACGCAAGTCCTGGCTATGGGAGCACTTTGAGAAGTATGCTCGAAACCGTTGCCTTCGCTTCCCGTGAGTTGGGGTGGCTCCCGAATTCTTCGATGGGTGAGAACGGGCGTCCAAGGGTTGGCGTGAGCTTGGCTAGTTTTCTTGATAAGTTGCATGAAATCAATTTTCGTCCATGGGGTCCGGTCCATAAGTCGGTGACTCAAATTGACACTTTGCTTACCTTTCTCAGCTCATGTCTTTGTCTTCGATGACGATTTGAGCGTTGGTGAAAACATGTTCATCCAAAGTGCTTGCCGGTTATATGCCGTCTTTCTTCGTGGGGTCTTTCCGGATAGCCGCTTACAATATTGGCCGTCTTTGCTCGTCACATGGGTTTCGATCAAGGGGTGCCTCTTGTTTACCGGCCGGTGATCCCTAAGGATTCATTGCGTGTCGCCCTTGACGCCGGTGTCCTTAAGCCGGGTATCCGTCTTTCCTTCTTTCAAATGGGAAGAGTAACTTCGACGACCTTCGGCTATAATGAGTTTTGGTGCGACGAGTTTACTATGATCAGAGATTTTGTGAATAACGTGGTGGAGAACGTTCGTTGCAAACCTTCCCAGCGAGTTACGAAGAGTATCCAATGTTGAGAGATCCCAAGCGAAAGTTTCCTAGCAATTCGGAAAGCTCCATGCCAAGGAACGGAGAACGAAGAACCGTCTTTGGCGGGTTCGGACGGTTTCACAAGATCCTCCTACGGCTCTTGTGTCTTTCAGTTCTTCCAATAACCGGTATATGTCGCCTCTTCATTGGTTTGTCTCAAAATACGTGAATTTGGTGAGAATATGTGTCTTGTTTCCTTGGGGCTTCGGTAGTGTTAATGCTTTCGTTGCTCTTGCACGTTGCCGAGGAGACGGCAATTTCTTCAAAGAACTCCAGCAGTATTGAGCCTTCTCATAGCGATGATGAGTCGGAGAGAGAGAAGAGGGTTCAACAAGTGAGAGTGACTCCTCGACGCGATGGTCTTGGTTGTTTGGGAAGTGGTTCGGTGAGTTTCGCGCTTCTTTTCTTTCTTCTTCTTGTTTCCTCTTTTGAAAAATGTCTAACTCAAGTTTGCGGGAGGAATCCGGTTCGGAGGACTATTCTGCGGTGGAGTCACACGAAAACTTGCCTTTGGTGACCACCGTAGGTGACTTGGAGATGGGAGTTAGCCAATTGTTAGGGGCTGACGTGGATGACGATGGTTCAAAGCGGTGGATGATTCTCGATGGTTGTTCTTGTAGACATGGAAGAAGACCCTTTGCGAGTCGTGAGGCCACTTGCGGCGCCATTTTGATCCCGTACTCGGTTCCTTATCCAGGTCATGTCTTTGGTTGGCGGCTTTTAGCGTCTTAGGCTAAGCATGAGGCGTTGTACACCGAGAATGCAGGAGAAGCACGGACATATGGCTACAACCAAGAAAGTCACTATTCGATTTGCGGCTGGTTAAGCGTGTGGAAGAGGCTTTATCTTCCATCGAGGATATGCGTGGGGTATTTGGTCACACCGTTTTCTCAAGACGTTATTCACCGGGAGCACCATCGCGACGTGTGCTTAGAAAAGGAGTTCAACACTTCGTGGTTTGTCGAAGGCCTTCTTGAGATCCAAAAGTTGAAAGATGCAGCAATCGAAAGCCTTCACGTGAGAAGATTGCCGACGGGAGATGGAACTCGAAAAGCTTTCCAAGATGTTGACTATGAAGAGAGCGGCTCTTGAAGACGCAAAGTTGACTTTCTCAAGAAGAGCGGACTTCTGTTGGACGATTTTCCTTGAACGTTTTTCTGTTAAACTTTCATTTAGGTTCTTTTTTTTTTTTGAAAGACATATTGGATGTCTGGTTCAAAACTTGACCTTTGATAGACAGCTGGTAGCTTTTTAGGGTATTGGATTATTTCGGTATGAATGGTCTTGATAATATGACTACGATTATGTTTTGGGAAAAGAATATTGCTTTTATGAAAGTGTGTGCTAGCAATAGGTACAAGACCCAGTAGTATGACGGTTTTACTAAGAACCTAAAAATGGATTGTATATCTTGCCCAGTCTGAATTTACTCACTTCATAGGTTTTGCGAACACGCCCCTCTCCATGTAAAAGGCGGTTTTAGTGGTGGTTTCTTGGTAGCATCGCCGGCAAGTCCCCGATCTGGTAGCATCTTCGGCGATTGAGTAATATCATCTTGACAAGTCCCAGTTTTCTTGTGTAGTTTTTACAACTAGTAACTTAGGGTCGTATGGTAGTTGAGTCGGATTGAGTCGCCTTCCCCTACCATCTTGACATCTGGGTCGAAGAACGAGATCGACAATCGATATTGTAGCCGATAGATCAATCCTCCCATTTGTGGTCGTCAATTGTTTATGGGTAAAAATCGTTTCTGCTGATTTCGGTAATTTCGGTAGGTGAGTGAGAAACTGATTCAAACCCTAAACTAATGTGCTGCACGTGAGCACTTTATAGATTCGAGGGATCGATCTGTACAAGTCCGGCCTAAACCAAGAAATAGTCGTTCCAGACTTGCTTCGGTCACAAAGTGGAGGAGAAGGGTTGATTTGGGGAGGGAAGCAAAGAAAGGTGTTGAGGAGAGTAGTATCTCGACTTGTATCGAAAGTGAAAGCTTAGGAAGCTTGCAAGAGATGGAAGCTTTTGGGAGAGCTTGCAAAGTTGCCTTTCGAGAGTGTAAGTGTAGTATATTTCTCCCGACCGAGACTTGTTATGCGGTGGAAATAGGTAAGACCTATTTATACAAGTCGAGATTGAAACGTACCACTGGCCTCATGAAGGAAGAGAGTAAAGGGTGAAATAATGGGAGGAGGTGGTAATAGCATGTTTTAATGGGCGAAAACGTTTTCACCATTATTTCCTCTTTTATTTGACCGCTTTATTCCTTTTCACGCTTTCTTAATGTGAGCGTAGTGTACGCCGCATCTTTGTGACCGCCAAACCAAAACCCTAAAGAAGCATCCCCAGTTTGTGTCGATGTCTCGAGCGTTGGTTGCATCTTGAGTGCAAGTGGCGCTGCAAGTGGCGCGCGTGGCATGTGCCAATGGCATGTGTGGAATGCCTTGGTGGTAGGTTGCACGGTTTGCAAGTTAGGTTACCAGCGTGTGTGTTTGGCATGTGCGGAATTCCTTGGTGGTAGGCTGCACGGTTTGCAAGTTAGGTTACCAGCGTGTGTGTTTGGCATGTGCCAATGGCATGTGCGGAATTCCTTGGTGGTAGGTTGCACGGTTTGCAAGTTAGGCTACCAGCGTGTGTGTTTGGCATGTGCCAATGGCATGTGCGGAATGCCTTGGTGGTAGGTTGCACGTTTTGCAAGTTAGGCTACAAGCGTGTGTATTTGGCATGTGCCAATGGCGCGTGCGGCCATGTTGACCTAGTTGCAAGTCTTGCAAACCTAGGGCGCTATGTTTGGCGTGGGCCAAAGGCATAGCGGCTTAGAAATATGGCTTGCGGCACGTGTTGGAATGTGCCAATGGCACGTGCGGCCATGTTGACCTAGTTGCAAGTCTTGCAAACCTAGGGCGCTATGTTTGGCGTGGGCCAAAGGCATAGCGGCTTAGAAATATGGCTTGCGGCACGTGTTGGCATGTGCCAATGGCACATGCGTCCATGTTGACCTAGTTGCAAGTCTTGCAAACCTAGGGCGCTATGTTTGGCGTGGGCCAAAGGCATAGCGGCATAGAAATATGGCTTGCGGCACGTGTTGGCATGTGCCAATGGCACATGTGGCCATGTTGACCTAGTTGCAAATCTTGCAAACCTAGGGCGCTATGTTTGGCGTGGGCCTAAGGCATAGCGGCTTAGAAATATGGCTTGTGGCACGTGTTGGCATGTGCCAATGGCACGTGCGGCCATGTTGACCTAGTTGCAAGTATTGCAAACCTAGGGCGCTATGTTTGGCGTGGGCCAAAGGCATAGCGGCTTAGAAATATGGCTTGCGGCACGTGTTGGCATGTGCCAATGGCACGTGCGGCTATGTTGACCTAGTTGCAAGTCTTGCAAACCTAGGGCGCTATGTTTGGCGTGGGCCAAAGGCATAGCGGCTTAGAAATATGGCTTGCTTGAACGTGTTGGCATGTGCCAATGGCACATGCGGCCATGTTGACCTAGTTGCAAGTCTTGCAAACCTAGGGCGCTATGTTTGGCGTGGGCCAAAGGCGTAGCGGCTTAGAAATATGGCTTGCGGCACGTGTTGGCATGTGCCAATGGCACATGCGGCCATGTTGACCTAGTTGCAAATATTGCAAACCTAGGGCGCTATGTTTGGCGTTGGCCAAAGGCATAGCGGCTTAGAAATATGGCTTGCGGCACGTGTTGGCATGTGCCAATGGCACGTGCGGCCATGTTGACCTAGCTGCAAGTCTTGCAAACCTAGGGCGCTATGTTGGGCGTTGTCCAAAGGCATAGCAGCTTAGAAATATGGCTTGCGGCACGTGTTGGCATGTGCCAATGGCACGTGCGGCCATGTTGACCTAGTTGCAAGTCTTGCAAACCTAGGGCGCTATGTTGGGCGTGGGCCAAAGGCATAGCGGCTTGGAATTTGGCGTTGTTGCCATGGTGCGCAAGGTGCGGCTTGGTTTGGCATTGTTGCCATGGTGCGCAGTATGCGGCTTGGTTTGGCATTGTTGCCATGGTGTGCAGTATGCGGCTTGGTTTGGCATTGTTGCCATGGTGCGCAGTATGCGGCTTGGTTTGGCATTGCTGCCATGGTGTGCAGAGTGCGGCTTGGTTTGGCATGGTTGCCATGGTGCGCAGAGTGCGGCTTGGTTTGGCATGGTTGCCATGGTGCGCAGAGTGTGGCTTGGTTTGGCATGGTTGCCATGGTGCGCAGAGTGCGGCTTGGTTTGACATTGCTGCCATGGTGCGCAGTATGCGGCTTGGTTTGGCATGGTTGCCATGGTGCGCAGAGTGCGGCTTGGTTTGACATTGCTGCCATGGTGCGCAGTATGCGGCTTGGTTTGGCATTGTTGCCACGGTGCGCAGGGTGCGGCTTGATTTTGGAATTAGGGTTCTGTGTTGAAAACCCTAATCTGGTATTTTGAAAAAATACCCCTATTAATTATTTACACCTGAGTTAAATGCTCTTAGTTAATGTGTTGCGGGTAACACTAGGTCATGGGGTTTTACGATTTTACCCCTTGTCTAAAAACCACCATCAACAACGAGGGTACCTTGTTTATGACATTCATCAACAACAAACATATCCTGAAATGAATATAACAAAAAAATTGCCATTCGGTTCATAAGTCACACAAACAATACTTAAGTTCACTGCAGAGTATGTTCACCTTAAGTTCGGCCCACAACCAATCTTTAGCGTTGTCATCTTGCAAATTCAAAGGTTTTTTCCAGTTCCAACGGCGAGATTGTTTAAGCAACACACCAATGACACCGGAATATTTCGCTTGGTTTTTTCCACAAGTTTTATCTTTTTTCGTATCCCAATCAACCATTTCCCTTTCCTTCTCATCTTTTTTCTTTCCAATGAAAGATGCAAATGTGGTATCACCTCGCACCTTTCTCTCTCGATGGACAACAACTTCTTAGAGACTAACGTAAGCATTTTGTACAGGGTTAACTAAAAATACATCTAAACATAACAGTACCCAAAAAACAAAAAAAAAATCACCAGTAGTTTCGAAATTGGAATGCTCTCCTTGCTCCCCATTTTGTTGATATTCCATCCTACATAAAACAACAAGGTTTCCTTTATAATCATACATCAGAAGAACACTCAGATTGGAATCTATGAGAGAACTGCTGGAATATGATAATTTGTAATGTCCACATCTAATCAAGGAGCTCATACGTAAATATAAGAAAAGAGTAAGTTTTGAGCAGCAACACTAAAACGAAGCAAAAACGTATAGAATTCAACTGAGCTAGTCTGAACTACGCATAACCTAAGTACTGATATGAAACTAAATTTTATATGGAGGAGGAACTGGTAGATAAACTTTTCAAAGAAGCATTTCAGGTTTGCTACGTGTCCTTGATTACAAAGAAACAAATTCAACAATTCATGCGATTCCGAACCTAATGCATCTAATGTACTACATGGCTTCTCTTACTCACTTTCTTTGCTCCGTTTCCTTGTACTTTGCTTTAGTATATAGCATGTTTTCCACTGACTTTCACATATTATAGTATCATTTTACGAGACCTTGGGACTTAGGAGCAAAGATGACTATTACAACTAATTTTTTGGGAACCAAGACGGACTTAGGAGCAGGACTAGGATAATTAATTTGTATGGAAGCGTAGTTATTATGAAAAACAAACAATTCATCTGTAAAAAATAAGTAACATGGACAGTTATCTAGGTACTAAGTGACCTCTCCTAGCGTTGAGACAGGTGAACATAAATGCAATTACACCCGAGCTTATAGTATGGTACTGGAAGAACATCTCATAAATTTATACTACAAAAGTCCCCTGTCAAGAAAACAAGCAGTGGCCTACTATGGTGTAACACCTGGTTACATGGAGGGCTTACAGAATATAGATAACCTTCAAGGCTACCTACTGGTATGATGGCTTTAACAATTTAGTGTTCCACTATAAACCCAATGATGGACAATCTGGTTGGGCAGAACCAAAATACAACGCCATCTTATCACTATTTCGACTTAGTTCAGATGGTAATTTGCGGATATTTAGCTATGACAAGAGCCACCAATTAACTCACTTCTGGGACACAATCTTTACAAGATTTAAACATCACATCTACACACAATTGGAAATTCTTAAACAAAATCAAATCCAAACATGAAATGAAACAAAACAGATGAACAATCCTTACCTAATACTCAAAATGTCCCTATCAAATATGAGAACCAAACAAAAAAAAAAAATCTTGCCAAAACCACAGAAACCTTATAAGAAAGGGAAAGATATATAATAGGGATTGAAAACTTACTCTTCCTCAAATTCCATCTTCGGAAATTAAATAACCCTACAAAAAAAATTATAAAAAAAATATCAGAACATCGAAAAACCCAAATTAAAGAAAACCCCTTTTCGAATTGAAATTCAGAGCGGATGTGAGAAAATGACCTGAATGAGTCTCTGGAGAGTGAAAAACCCAAATCAAATCAATTCGAAGAACTGTGTAGATCTGTTAATAAAAAAGAACAACATATTATGATCGATTGGAAGTTATTTAACTGTTGAAATAAGCATAAAAATGATATACCTTGATGTTTTTGATCTTAACCGATAATCCCTCATAAAAGGTGTATCTCTTAACATCCCTGGACTGATTTTAGGGTTCAATTTATAGATACTCCAAAACACCAAGCGCGAATAATCCCGCCGAAAATGATTTTCTTTTGATTTCATCCCGCCCAGAATGAAAATATTAGGGTTCGAATCGAAAAAGAATTGACCGAGATTATTCCCGCTAGATGTTCTTCTCAAAATACGTCTTGTTTTCATCAGATTCTCATCCTACGGCGATGCAGAAATATTTCCAAAATTCCAGACAAATCTTCTATGAATAACCCCTAATTCCCCTTTTCCTCCAACAAACTTTCCCTAATTTGAAGCGAAAATACCTCACAAAATCTATCCTCGTTATCTCTGGCTCTCTCTGCAACTTTGTTTTGGGAAGGCAAAAGAAAAAGAAAAGAAGAAAGAAAGAAATTTGAAACTCTCGTGTATTAGTTAGGTAAGGCCAGGTGTAAACAAGGAAAAAAAAAGTGAACATTTGTAATCCTAATTTCTAATGACGGACCCTTCTATGCCTTTGTTACGTGTGGCTTCCACTTCCATAACTTTGCTAGTGGTTTCTTTGTTAGTACGTGGCTCATCTGTGCATATACAAAGACAAAATATTTGTTATGTTGTTCTTTTCCTTTTCCATTTTATCAAATTTTAATTTTTTTATTGTTTATTTATCTTATCATATTTAAAAATTTTAATTGTTATTAAAATGTTGATGCATTGAGTTAGTAAAAAGAGCCTAGCGACAAGTTATGCTCCTACATCCTTTTGGAAGGCGAGCCCTTTTTTTACGTAGAAAAGAAAATTTCCTACTATGACATTAACATCATAACTAGCTAAAAACAGGTGATATGAACGATTATTTATCAACGAGCTTTTTGAAATGGAAACTTAGCTAACGATTGTTATGAGTATTTTCTTCATAATACATTCAGATGTTACCAATCTTCCTAAGTTTTATGCATCCCAAAAATGGTTCAAATCGTCACAACCCACTATTAATAAAAATCAAAAAACTAAATTCAGATTTCAAATTATCTCAATCTATCAGATTAACATCAAAAATTTTCCAAACAAACGTAAGAGTTGATAATACCTGATATTGGGAGCCGTCGAGATTCTCTTTTTCCTCAACTAAGAATACAAAATAAGTCTGAGATGATTTTATCTGTGGATGTGGGAAAAAAATAAAATCAAGTTCTAGGGTTAAGTTGCACAGGAAAAGAAAGATTCACAGGGGAAGAAAGATGATATATTTGGTTGTTCGACATTACCAAGAATACGTATCTAAAAGTTTTCCCAAAAAAAAAAAAAAAAAAAATTAAATTAACCGGATATTATTTTAATAAGTTAATCAATAAAATTATTGAAAAAAGAAAAGAATATCTAATAAAAAAATTTAGCCTTCTATTTTACATTATTTAAACCTGTTGCCACGTCTATGTGGCTAGAAATTAAGCTATTGCGTCTTCAAAGAATAACATGAGGCAAAAATGTATCTTTTGCCTCATCTATTAACATGTGTAGAAAAAACTCTTACTTAATGCCACACCTGTTATGGCGTGAGGCTAAACCCTCCCCTATTGCCACATTATTTATAGATGTGTGGCAACATAATGAGGCAATAGGCCCACTTTTTTGTTGTGGGAATAATACTCATTTAACGGTTTATTTCTCTCTCTGGGATAGATTCCTTAATTTTCCGTTATGGGATAGATCCCCAAACGAATTAGTGAAAATGAGACATATTCCCAATTTTCCCGAATTCATTTGACAATAACAAACATCTATCACGAGTTCATTCTACAATATGAACTATAATAATGAACTACCATTTTGACTTCATACTTCATAATGAACTACTTTTATGAGTTCATTCTACAAAACGAATTGCTAACATATATGAGTTCATTCTACGAAATGAACCGTTATAAGTAGAATGAACTATCATGTTCTAAAATAGTGTTCATTCTCGGATATGAACTACTATTTCACCGAAAAATTTAAAATTCCGAAACATAGCATAATAGGTACTCGTTGTGTAGATATTGTCGAGGCCTTTCCAAATATATAAAATTCATTAATTTTCGACTTATAATTTAAGAGATATTTCATTTTTAAATTTTTTATTTATTAAAGTTAAGAATAGAGAGAAAAATTTAAGGAGAAAATAAAAATGAGATAAAACAAAAAACACGTGAGAAGAGAGATAAATATAAAGAGAGTATTTTAGATATTCCAACATTTTTAAATAAATAAGCACCAAATAGAACTCTCCTTCTATTGGTGGACCAAACAAACATGGGACCATCTAAAAAAGGACCAAACAATATTTTTCCCATGCAGGATTCCCAAATAATTAGCCAAACTCCATTAATCAACGCTGTCACGACTATGGCTGCGCATCGGTTGGTATTTTTCCTGTACAAAGCACGGATTTAACATTTGAAACTGTAGCGGAACTGTTCATTCTCTAGTTTGGTTATTTACGGTTTCTAACCAACCCCGCACGTGCACATCCGTTTCATACTTAACAAGTAGATAATTAAAGTCTTAATAAACTGATGCACAGAGTCTTAATCATACTTAACAAGCACTACACCAAATTTGGGGATTAGTAACAGAATAGGGCGTTTCAAATCGGGGTTGTAACAGTTTCGGCCGTTACAAAGGGGGTGTAACAAATTTTAGTAACGAGCATGTATTGTTACTAATCTGGGTTGTAACAACATTAGTAACGGCCATTGATTTGTTACTAATTTTGAATTAGTAATCGCATGTCGTCGTTTCTAAATTTTTACACGTGTTGCTAATATCTTGACTTAGTTCACCTGCTAATGTCCATCAAACAACAAAATCAAAGTTAGGGTTCTTAATAAGCTTCAAAATTTTACTAAGGAAATCAGATTTTATTAGGGTTCAGTTCTTCGATTGTTCAGATCATCCCAATGAAACAACTGAACTTCGAATTTGTAAGAAAATTGAAACTCAGCAATGAAACATCACCTGATTAATAACCTCTTGTAGATCAATCAAAATTATTTGCAACCTTTGTTTTTTAATTCGCGTGCTCCTTTAGATCAATCAAAATAATCTCTTGTCCATCTCTATAATTGAAACCCAAGATAAGAAAAATAAAAATCATATATCTAGGGTTTTCCACTGTAGAGATAAACAAGGGGGTTATAGGGAAAGTTGATTTAAGAAAAAGAAGAAGGTAGATAATGGCGATTGTATCAGAGAGATGGTGATGGTGGTGCTCGAGAAGAATAAGGAATAGAAGAAGGAGGAGTGGCTGCTCTGCTTGCTCGGTGAAGAAGGAAGGGAAAAGAAGATAATGTGGTTGCGGGGGGAGTTTGGTTAGATAAGATATACATAGGGTAGAATTATCTTTGAAGTTGAAAACAATTACTAATATTTGGGCGAAAATACGAGGCCTAGTGTTACCATGCACACAAACTCTTGGCATGATTTTATTTCAGTGATTACTATTTGTAACCGGGTCTGGGCCGTTTCAAAATTAGTAACAGCGAGGGGCTATTACTAAAATTAGTAACTGGATTTTTTGGTTGCGAATTAGTAACGGATACATGCCCGTTACTAATCTGGGTTACTAATCTGCATATTTGGTGTAGTAAAGTAAATAACTAAAGTCTTAAGAAACTGACACACAACGTCTTAAAGTTCAGAAACAAGGATTCTAATGTTCAAAAACAAATCTTAAAGTTGAATATAACAAAAAAGGGATAGCATGAATACCAAGTAAAAGATTGCATGAGCTTTAAACCAAGTAAAAGACTGCAGTCCGTCTCAATGGAATAATCTCTTTAATCTTCAATTTTCAGATCACCCACAATAGTGTTGGTTTCTGAAAAATTGGTTTGTTAGATGAATATTGTTGTATTTAGTCATCGCCATTATATTCAAATTTCAATAATAGGTACAAATAAAATTGTAGGTGTTTTAACACAATGTGGGTGTGGGAAAAACTGAGGTAAATACTTCATGACAGACTACTGTTTTATTTAAAACTGATGTCTAAAATCCTACCTGTAGATCACATCTTTTGAAACCAAACACAATTTACACAAGATTAGATCACGGTCGGATATAACTAGATTACAGTTCCCTTGGTAGAAAAACAGTGATCTTAAAGGATTACCCGTTAGATCACAGAGGCTTATATCAAAGTTTTGTATATCAACTGTTGTCTAATTTCTCGGGTTGTTAGTGTAATTCATAACGAAATGAGAATACGTTCCTGGGAAGATACGAACAAAAGGAAAAACAATTCAAGTACTTATATTTTTTGTAAAATGAACTCGTAATAATAATTAAGTATGGTAGTTCATATTGTAAAATGAACTCGAAATAGATGTTCATTATGGTAGTTCATATTATCAAATGAACTCGTAAATGATAGTTCATATTGTAGAATGAACTCGTGATAGGTGTTCATATTGTTGAATGAACTCCTAATGGTATTTCATATGGTAGAATGAACTCGTAGTATTAGTTCATTATACCAGTTCATTATGTAGAATGAACCAGTTCATATAGCTAGTTCATTTTGTAGAATGAACTTAAATAATATATTTTTTTCCAAACAATTCACTTTTTAAAATGAACTACCTAGTATGGTAGTTCATTTTAAAAAATAAACTCTTATAATAGTTCATTTTATAGTTAATTTTTAGTTAAAGAATAAGGCAAAATTAAAAGATCCGAAACATAGCAACAATGTTACTCGATGGAAAGCTCTCATCGAGGGCTTTCCGAATATATAAAATTTATCATTTTTGGACATGCGGTTCAAAAGATATTTCAGTTTAAAGTTTTTATTTATTTACTTTTATTTAGAGTGAGAAAAAAAAAGAATAAAGAGCAAATCTGATACTATTTAAAAACAATGACGACATTGATGATGTCATCCGGCGTGGGTGTTATCTACCCTAAGACCAAACAATAATATTCAGGACCAAACAATAATATATATTTAAAAAAAAAAACAAATAGATAATTGAGTTTGTCAACAGGACAAAACTAACTTAAATATATTTTTTCTAGGACTAAATGGTATTTTCTACCCGGCATATTACCCTAGTCAACATGAATTAATCTGGATTAGATCGAATAATTAGGTCGCACATGCCATGTATTATTTAAGAACGTGCAATTGGGGATACTTATATTAATTGGGGATATGAAAAGCTATTTCCATCCTTAGTATCTTGCTAAGGGGTGTCCTAAAATGTAAAAAATCAAAGTTTCCCCTTTCAAATATTAGATAATTATTTCTTTATTTTTTTTAAACTTTTTTCTTAAATTTTTTTTTAAACTTTTTTTTTCATTAATTTTTTAAACATTACACAAATGAGTTTTATTTGGCAACCGAGCAACAAGCCGAGTAAATATTAATTAATTTTTTTTTAACTTTATTGTTTTTTTTGTTATTCTTTTTTTAATTTTCTTTTTTAAATTAATTGTTCTTAAAAGAAAAGATTGAAATTTGATTTAAAAAAAAAACAATAAAATTTTAAAATTTTTAATCAGAAAAAGAAAAAAAATTTAAAAAATATTAATTTGTGTTAAAAAATTTTAAAAATTTATTTTTTATTAAAAAATACGATTTCTTTTTATGAAAATAATTTTTTTAAAAAAAAATATTAATTTTTTATTAAAAATTAGTTTTTATGAAAATAAATTTCTGTTAAAAATATTAATTTTTATTAGAAAAATATTAGTTTTTATTAAAAAAAATTAAAGATTTGTTAAAAATATTAATTTTTTATTAAATTTTTTTGTAATTAAAAATAAAATATTAAATAAAAATTAAAATATAAGGGCATTTTATGAGTAATAGAAATATATGGATAATGGGTTTTGAAAATTACTTCAATTATGCGTTCTTATTTAACGTTGTATAAATAAACACTTTCTCATACTTCATCGTATTTTCGAACAATTACACATTATTGTCCCTTCACATTCGTAAACAACAGTTGCATAATGGCACGTCCTGAACTCTAACTTAATCGATGGGATTGGCTGTAGATTCCATCGATCCTTGTTAGATCTGCTAATATACCAAGTACTAGTAGTACATAAATCTGGGTTTTAAATTTGCTGTAGATTCCATTTTGGTAGCTACGACTACCAGCGACTATTCGTCACTGACAGTATTAACTTATTTGGGAATAATCACTACTTGGTAGTATTATTCAAGGTTGTATGGCTTTCGTTCATCTAACGTACGAACAGGAACACTTTGTCCCTTTCACACTCGTAAAATATGAACCGTTTTTTGGGGACCAGCCTTTTTTCGGGGACGATGGTTTTATTTTGGGTAAAGACATTAGAAGTAATTCTAGGTCACCCCATATCTAGTTATTTATTTAATACCTAATTTACCCTCTTAATTAATTTTAGGTTATGATTAGTGAAATGATTTAGTTAAAACAATTAGTGAGATTAAATTAAAAGATGGGTTTATTATTAGTTGAGTAGAATTATTGTGAGAGTAGAGTTAGAGAAGATGAAGGAGAAAAACATGAAAAATAAATTTTTTTCAATTCACCTTTGAGTATTCAAATGATGGATTTTATCAACCACAACCTGGGAGGAAGAGTATTTGGGTGAACAAGTATGCTCCAAACTTAGATAATGTATGTTGAATTGGTAAAAACTTCCCCAAAAATGTAAAATTTTGAATTGGATTTTGAACAGTTCGGTTATTTTATATGAAGAACAAGTACTTAGGAACTCATCCGAAGGTGTAGTTTGGTTGCTTTGTGAGGATGAACAAGTAAACCGAACTCATCTCGAATGTGTAGTTCGGTTGCCTTGGGAGATAAACAAGTACTTAGAACTAGTTTGAAGGTGTAGTTCGGTTGCTTGATCCAAACACGCAGTTACCGAACTCCATATTAATGGAAGCTCGACATGCGGCGTTATGTTCGGTTGGTTCGCAACTAACCGAACTTTAAGTACAAATAAATTTTAACCAAGTGTATAAGGTTGGTTGGTTCGCAAACTACATGCTTTTGCGATCCATAGAACTAAGTTTAATAAGTTCGGTTGTTTCGCAAACTTGAGATCAATTGCACAACCAACCGAACTTAACAAACAAAAATTTCTTATGTTTTTAACCGTAGAGTTCGGTTACATGGCAGTTTTAAGATTTTGCGAAATAATAGAACAAAGTTGATAGAGTTCGGTTATAAGAGAAATAAAAATAATGGGAAAAACAATAAGGTTCGGTTACATGGCAACTTTTTTTCTTATGTTTTTTAACCCTAGAGTTCGGTTACATGGCAGTTTTATACATTTATGCGAAACAACCGAACTCGTCAGTTCGGTAACATAGTTATAAAGCATACTGAGAACGAACTCATTCGAAGGTGTAGTTCGGTTGCTTTGTGAGGATGAACAAGTAACCGAACTCATTCGAATGTGTAGTTCGGTTGCCTTGTGAGATGAACAAGTAACCGAACTCAACACTTGTAACCTCCATTAAACCTCTCCACAACTTCCATTTTCAACTCATTTTGATGATTACTTCTCATTGTTTCAACCAAAACAAACGACAAGTAATGGGTTTGTGAGAATATCTTTGCTAAAGATTTAAATTAAGCTATATATATATAGAGGTGGTGGTGGTTGTTGGTGGTGGTGGTAATCGGTGGTTGGTGGTGGTGATAATCAGAGGTGGTGGTGGTGGTAATCGGCGGTGATGGGCGGTGGTGGTGGGAGGAGGTGGTGGTGGTAATCGACGGCGGTGGGCGGTGGTGATGGTCGGAGGTGGTGGTGGTAGTAATCGGCGGTGATGGGCGGTGGTGGTGGGAGGAGGTGGTGGTTATATATAGAGTGAGAGAGAGGTGGTTATTAGGTTGGTTTTAAATTAAATTAGGTTAAGGGTAGGTTAGTAATTTCAACGCATTAGGACACCCCTTATAAATAGAGGGAAGGTGGCCTAATAAGACCATGGTCCCCTCAAATAAACCATGGTCCCCAAAAAATGGTTCTAAAATATTACTATATTGCACAATGCCCCGTTCAAACCTCCATGTTACACCAATGCAACAAATGAACTATGGCCACTGGCCCAGTAGACAGTCATTCATCCTTCTTGTTCATTCAGTCGTATCGCGAATTTTTCCGTTTTATTCGCGTACGTTTGCAACTCCGAACCCAAGTCGCGTATTATGTGGCATTCCGGATTATTCGCGAATCGTTCACGAATTTTACGTATCCCGAATCCCGAATGATACGCCCGCTTAATTCGCCATAAATTCTTTAGCTTTTACGTTTTTAAAGGCCCCACTTTTTGGAGTTCTTGCCTCCGGCATACACGACCCAATATTAGACGTTGTTGTAATTTTTATGAAATAAAAATGACTGAAAAAATTTGAAGGTGAAGGTGAGAGATCTCAAACTCATTTGATCAAGCATCTAAACCAATATACTACGTCCTCTTGGATGACTAATGTTGTATATATTATTAATATCATCATATTAATTTTATTTTTTATTTAAATAACTCACACATATGCATAAAAATTGGTCTATGACCTTATAAATATAAATTATTTAGTATATATAGATACTTTGAATTTTCAGATTAGAACTCACATTTATAAATCGAATTATACACGTACGGATGCCGTTTCGAATTACTGACGAATCACGTCCCGTTGACCGAATCTTGGACCGAATCTGAATTTTACAAAACCGTATGATACTCGTACGTTTGCCGTTCCGTACGTTTTCCGAATTCCGAATTGCTAACTAGGATTCAGTCTACTAGCCTGGTATTGACATGACAACATATAATATGAACTATGATTTTGGGCATACCAAAATTTTTCTAGGCATACTCAATAAAGACAAAAAGGGTTGTGAAATAGCAAAATCAGGTATCCCCTTAACCCAACTTTTTTTAATGGAAAATCTACCCTTTACGTATTAGTGTTAGTAATCTGGATTAGTGATTAATTATTTTGTTTAGTGATTAAGATAATTTTCAGAATTATAAAGGTTGTTTAGATGAAAAAATTGGGGAAAAAAAATCAAAGTTTTGGTTAAGAAGGAGAGAAAGAAGGAGAAAGTGAGAAAATTTTAATTCTTGATTCAATGGAGGATGAGGAGGGTCATAATTCATATAAAAAACCTAGGAAAATACATATCAACTACAACAATGATTCCCAAATGGATGATTTATTAGATTATGAGAATGATTTTACACAAACTCAAACTCAAGCTCAAGCTCAAACTCAAACACAAACTCAAGATGATGATTTTGATGAGCCAAACTCAGATGATGAGCACATATATGAGGAACCCAATGCTTCTAATACACAGGTACACTTCTATCTTATGCTCAATCTCACTTTTATAGCTTGAAATTATCAAAAGTTTGGATTTTTGCTTCATGGTTCGCGAACCGGAGTTAAGGTTCGGATCACATTTATGAGTTAGAATCAACCAAATCATGAACGGTTCGGCTCCTTCGAATCTGTTTACAGCATGCGCCGAACCTATAATTTCAATTCCCACCCTTTTGCTAGACACTAGTTCGGCTTATATGAAAGTTTCATAGTAAGCCGAACTACATCCTGTATTGCCCGGAATAAGAAAATTAGTGGTTCGGCTTATTTATTAAAAATATTAAGAGCCGAACATGAATTTGTTAATTTTTGGGTAAAATATTGTTATTGGTTCGGCATATATTGATAATAGCGTATAAGCCGAAACCTCTAAATGTTAAAGGATCGGCACAAGATATCATTATCGTATTAGCCGAACATGAATTTGTTACTTTTTAGGTTAAAATATTGTGTGTGGTTCGGCACATATTGAGAATATCGTATAAGCCGAATATTTCTATTATATTCCTTTTCTGATAATTAACCTTGTGATATTCTCTTGTAGATTGTGCTTGGACCCATGGAAAATCAACCTGATCCAGTAGATATGATTCACGAGGATACCAAGGATCGCTTCCAAAATGATTTGGTATTTAAGAACTTTTTGTTTATCTTAATGTTGTCGGAATATTCCAAAGTTTTTCTTACAAATTATTTGTTTTGGAATGAACGTAGACATGGAAAACTAAACCCGAAGTTTTTGATTGGCTTGAGGAACATGCGATGAAGGTAAATTGTGTACTAGTTAAAGGAAAACAAGGCCGATGGGATCGGTTTGAAATGATTTGTGAGTGTAGTGGAACCGGCGCTAGCAAGGTTAAAAAGGGTACCGTATATGTTGGGAAGACCGGGAGAAAGAATAGGACGAAGACGAAGAAAACAAATTGCCCTTTCAAGATCGTTTTCAACCTCAAGAATAAGACCATGAAGATAGAAGATAAATATTGGATAATGAATAAAGATATGGATTGTCGTCATAACCACCCACGTCCCAAAGGCCTTCATGGACATGCGAAAGTAGCGCGACTCAAACCCGACGAGATGCTAGAAGTGGATAAAATGACACAAGCACGTTTGCCACCTTCTAGGATTCTTAACAAATTGAAGGCGGACAACAAGAATAACAAGTCGACTATGCAAACTATCTACAATGCAAGACAAAAGATTAGAAGACTCAATTTGCAAGGTAGGATGGTGATGCAACAAGTAATGTGGTTAGGGGTGAAGAATAACTACGCTTTCCAAAAGAAGTTGGATGACTTCGGTCAAGTCACACACCTTTTCATTGCCCACCCGGAATGTGCCCAATTGGCTCTATGCTTCCGACAAGTTATTATATTGGATTGCACGTACAAGACTAATAAATATGAGATGCCGTTGATGAACATTGTGGGGCATACTTCGACAAAGGCACCGTTCACCGTGGCTTTTTGTTTCATGAAAAACGAGAAGAAAGAGAGTTATGTTTGTGGGTTAGAACAATTGAAGTTAATTTTCCGGGAGGGTGCTCTTCCTAAGGTGTTCGTTTCCGATCAAGATTCATCGTTGATGTATGCTATTAAGAAGGTATTTACGGATGCATTCAATTTTCTTTGTACGTTTCACATATGGTGCAATATGAGAAAAAAAAATGCCAACCGATAATTCAACCACTTAAGTTGAAAGAATTAGAGAATATTGTTAAACTACCGTTGGAGACACGAGTAATGAAATAGAATGAATTCTTGAAAGCATATGAACATAATAAGATGTTGTGGTCTTCTTTCCATCGCGAATGGGAAGCTTTGATATGGTCAATCACCGAGGATGTCTATGAAGAAAATTTTCAAATGCTTATTAAGCATTGGAAGACCGCCTACCCCGATGTCATTACTTACTTGGTCAAAGATGTGTTGGAACCTAATAAAGAAAGGTTCGTGAGTTGTTTCACAAATCGGCACAAACACTTCGACAACCAAGCCACAAGTATGGTAGAGTCGGCTCATTATCGGTTGAAGAAGAACCTTTTTGGATGTGTTGACACTTTTGTCACGGTTTTTGATGCAATTGATGAATATTTCAAAAGTGATGTTGTGAGAATTAAAGACGCGTTCGAGCATGACCTTATGTTTAGACACAAGCATTATGGTAGTAATTGGCTTGGGCAATCAACTTATAGAGTCTCCCATCTATGCATTGACTTGTTGATGAAAGAAGTGGATTTGATTAAGACATTAGGCGCCAACTTGGAGGAAGATTGTGTTTGTAAAATGAAGACATCTATGGGACTTCCATGCCGCCACGACCTACTTCGGTACAAGGATGGGGTCATACCATTTGAGGATATTGATCAATTGGTGCTTCAATTGATCTATTAGAATGCATTACATTCTTACGATGACCTATTATATAGTAGAGTTTAATCGACGATCAATTTTTCATGAATCGACGATTATCAATTTCACGGCGATGCAATATGAAGTGAGGGAGGCAGAGGAGGGGAGGAAGAAGAAGAAAACTAGAAAACTGATTTACTGTTTTTTGTTTTAGGTTTTTGTATTAGGGTTAGGGATAGATTAGTAATTTAGAAGATTTAAGGGCATATATGTAATTGAACTACCCATAGGGTACCCGTTATAAGGTCACCCAAGTTAGGATTATTGCTTTGTATGCCTAGAAAGATTTTGGTATGCCCAAAATCAGGGTTCTATAATATTATCCATTTGAGGAAACAAGGGGATGACAAAATAACCCCCTCTCCTTTTTCTTTTTAATATAGGAAACAAGTTTTATTTACGAGAATAATAACCTACAAATTATGTTTGATGGCTAATTTTTACATTCCCTATTTTTATCCCGGCGAGATTGGGTTATACCCAATAAGACAAAATATGGTCATTATGAAGTAAAACCAAGCCACCCCTTAACCTTGTATTTTCTAAATGGCTAATATGCCCTTGTTTAATTAACTCTAAAAACTTTTATTAGCTTAATTAATTGAGTTTAGATTAAAACTTTTGAGAATGAAAATTCAGTAGGTTAAACCTTTAATCCGTCTTATGAGTTCGATTTCGATCAAAAAAATAGGTTTTCGAAAATGTTATAAGTCGGCAAGGTCGACGATTGAAGAAGGTGCCGGCTATATATAGCCGGCATGGTATACGTTTCACTAAAACGCCGACCATGTTTTGGCCGGAAGGTTTTTGAATGAATAATAAGCCGACTACCTTTGGCCAGCAATCTAACGTCGGCATGTAAATATTCACAATCATGCCAGCTATAATATAGTCGACATACACATAATTTATTACACTACCGACTTTCCTGTAGCCGGCATGTTAAGGATTTATAACCATGCCGACTTGTACTTATAACAAACAGAATACAAAATATGGGAAGATGTAATTCACTTCATTCATGCAATTTTGGTTACTACACTAATTGAAACATAAAAACGAATGCACTTAGCATGTGCATCAAGCCTTTGAACTCCTAGGCGACCCTAGTGGACGAGTTATAGTCTCGTGAGTTTAACATAGAGGTCTACCCACAAAACCTATACAATAACTTCTAAAGCCATCAATCTTCCTTCTTCGAAGACGATACAACATCCAAGTAGTCCGGGTTATCCTCCGGGATTCTTTCTGCCAAGAAGTGATAGCTTGCATCGAATGCGAATGCTTCCCCCTTTTCCTCCAAGTAGCGCGCTTTCACGACTTCGTGCTACAAAAACACAAAAACAAACTTACATTTGTTAGTGGTGTTTCATTGGAAGATCAAACAACATGGATCACGTAAAATAAACCACAAACATACTTACAAATTGTTCAATGGACAAGGTGAAGGGGAGAGTGTTAAAAATCCGAGGTTGGAGAGCTAAAAAAGCAAGTATCGCATTTTCTATGACTAGGTGCCTATCGTGCACTTGTTGAACACTTCTTGCATTAGGATTCCCAAACTCTTGGCTAAATTTGTTGTGTACCCTAGCCCAAAAGGTTACGGAATCCACCCTTACGGAGGACCGCCTTCTAACTCGAGTTTCCGCGTACCAAGCTTTGGTGATTGCCAAGTCTTCATTAAAATCAAATGAAGTCATTGTTATATGTAGAGAGCTATTGGGTGAGTTAGATGGAGTGTATGATGATATGAGATTTGGAGAGTATATGCAAATAGTTGTGTGTTGTTTTGTAGAGAGAAGTAGTGTATTTATAGGATGGTGTCCAAATTTGGCTGTTATAGTGCCCAAGTACAAGTCAATCAATGAAATTGTGCTTGCCAAAAATTTGAATTTTGAATTCGCCGGCGAGATTTGTTATCCCCAATATGCCGACTACGTATGGACGGCAGGGTGGGAAGTTTCTTACCATGCCGACCTTATGAGTTTTAGGCATCAGGAAAACATTTTCTTCTGTGTATCCACCGGCAAGGTATTTTGACATTTTCATGCCGGCTATGATATGGTCGGCAGGGTATAAATTTTCTTACCATGTCGATCTTATAAATTTTAGGCATCAGGAGTTCATGCAATTTTCTGTTAAACCGTCGGAACGATATTTGTTCACTATCTTACCGACTATTATGTGGTCGGCAAGGAACCAAATTTATGACCATGCCGGCCTTATGATGATTTTAGGCATCAAGAGAAGGCATTTTCTGCAACAAATGGCCGGCATATTCTATAACATAATACACTGCCGGCTGCATCACAGCCGGCTTGGTATTGATATGATTACCTTGCCGACCCTGGTATGCAAGCATTTTCTGCTGTTAGGGTCGGCAGTCTGACACTTCAAAACCTTGCCGGCCCTGGTATAGTCGGCATTTTGAATTAAAAAAAAAAACATGCCGGGATAAGTATTGAAACTCTAAGTAGCTAAACAAACCATTCATTCAACAACTAGAAATCCAACACTTGTTGTCCAAAATACGAAAACATATCCCATAATCCTTAAAAACCCATTTTTCCAACCATTAACCTTAACATTTGTCCAACACAACATAAAGAAATGAACTAGAAATGCATTCATTCACGGCCACGACCACGACCCCGTTTAGGAACACCACCACTACTACTACCTTCACCACCACGACCACTACGAGCCCTCTTTTTGTCAGCATTCATATTGGCATGTACTTCCCTCCTGGATTTTTCTTCCCGCTTTACTTCAGCCTCATCTTGCTTGAACATTTCATGGGCATCCTCATTGTCAACATTGTTAACAAAGTCAATGTGCTTGCCTTGCTCTTCAATCGACAAAGACTCTCCTCTTTCTCTCGCGCAGCACAACACCTTCGCAAAGGTCTTCAAATGCTCCTTCTATTTTCAATTAAACAACAAATAATTAATAAAATGATTCGATAATGTGATCTTAAAATAATAAGAACAACTCTAAAATACTTACAAAGAACTTAAGACTTGTTGCTGGGTCTTTCGATGCCATCTTCCTCTTACGAGCTAATTCTTCAGCAGTCATCTCCCTAATCACAGAAGGACGAGCCCAACCCAAGTACCACGATATGTATCTCTCACTAGCTTCATAACCGGTAGTCACCTCGTCCAAAAGACTCACATCGATGTTACGGCCCTTTCTATCGTCCCAATGTTCTTGAGTTGGCGTTTGATCGTAAGAGACGTTAATAGTTTTTTGGGAGGTGGTGAAGTCATCCCGGTTCACAGTAAAGAACGTCTTATCTTCATCGAAATGAGGTTCTTCTTGCACGTAACCCAATTGTCGCATTACCCGATGTGGATCGTACATTGAATATCCTTCGGTGCACAACAACAAGGGTCCATAGTATAATGAAACTTCATCTCTCCTTTGGATTAAACCTTGATTTCTAGCATCCCGATACGGACCAAATATCACCTCCTCCGCAGTCAATTTGTCGATGGCCATTCGCATTTTCATAAGATTTTGCGGCATTTCCTTATCTTGAGTACCCTTAAAACTGTACCTTTGCGCTCTTGGCTTATCAACAGCAACATTCGCATCCACTTTGACGTAGGAGTTGGCTTTCACCAAAGAAGGAAAGTGCTCATATATCCAAACCTATGCAAAAAAAAAAAAGTTTAGTAAGAATTTTATCTTACGAGAATTTGGCAAATATAAATGATTTAGACAATAGAATTATCTGGAAGAGACATATGTTTCCGTTAACTTGCGAAGTGAGTTCCCTTGAAGCCTTTGTCAACTCATTGTTCAAGAAGGCGACCATCGCAGTACCCCAAGAATACTCACGCATCTTATCTAAGGGAACCAATAGTTGCAAATAACTGGCGTCGACCATGCTTCCGGAACTGTCGGGGAAGATACATCTGCTCAGGATGTATAGCAAATAACCTGACGCGGTAGCATTGATTCGCACCGGGTTCACCTTCCTTCCTCATCAAAAATTTTCTTGGTGTCACATAATGTGTCCCTCAACATCTTCAGATTAAACTTCTTGGTTAGACGACCATCCTTCGTCACAAGCATAGACTCCCGTCGCAACCCGATTCCAACCGAACAATTTAAGCACGATTTGTAAATATCCGCGAAAGAAAACTTGTTATCTAGGCCTCATTTCACTGCTTTTCCCTCAACCTCGAGGCCTAGTATTTGATGAGCATCATCGGGAGTTATGGCCATCTCACCGAATGGGAATAACATTGTATCGGTCTCTCCGTAGAACCTCTCTGTGAGAATGCGGATACGGTAACTCTATCATGCTCAATATTCGAACTCTCCACCGCAGGCCACAACCCGGAGTTCTTGACAATCACTTTCACCTTTCACATTCATCCTCAAGATCCCAAGTCTTAGTCACTGAACATGAAGCTTGGCGCCTCATGAGACGGACGACATTCTTGTGATCCTAAATACCAAAAAAAAAAAAATGAAAAGAAATACAAACACTTGACGCAAATTTAAGATGGTTACAGACTTAAATAAAAAACAAAGACGGATTGAGATTACTTACGATAGTATTATGGATCCTACATGCCCATGAGTCCTTGTATCCAAAAAGAACATTGCCACCATCTTTTGGGGTCCCCCTTGGGTTCTCATCTTTTTTCAGTGTAACCATCAAGTGAGAGGGAGGCATGTGGGAATCATCTGCTTTAGTGATCACCCTCTTCTTCTTTCCGGTTTCAGTTGAAGTTAAAGCTTCGACTTGTTGAACATTAGCTTGAGTTTGTTCTCCATCTCCTTCTTTTTTTTCTTGTTCTTCTTCTTCTTCTTCTTCTTCTTCTTCTTCTTCTTCTTCCACTTCTTCCACTGCCTCTTCAACAATTTTATCTTCTCTACCCTTTCCTTTATCTCCATTACCATCATAATCATCATCATTACCTCCTCCAACATTAGGCATGTCTTGATCACCATCATCATCACCATTGTTCCCTCCTCCAGCAGCCGGTGTTCTTTCATCAACATTATCATCATCACCTCTTCTACCAGATGGAATTGATTGGTCTTCATCTGGAGTCTCGTCTGAATTACTGGGTTCCGATGGTGGTTCATAATCATCATTCGATACACGTATCTTGAGCGTTCCCGACACAACATATGCCCCTCAATGTGTTGAAGTCAAGAGTTTATCACCAACACGAGGAGGTCTTGAAGGAGGACTAAGAGCTTTCATAGCTTTCTTCTTTGCCTTTTGCAACCTGAACAAGAACGATTAAGGAAAAAAAAATTAAAGGTCGGCAGGTTCGACATATCTAACAAATCCGGCGGATAAATGGTCGGAAGATTAGATATCTAAATACATGTCGGCTAAACATAAACCGGCATGGTGTGATTCACATAACCTGCCGGCGTATAACAAATATGAACACAAAACTTAACTGGATTTTTCAGAAAACCAGTCGGCAAGTTCCTTTACCCATACATTGCTGGCTAACAAATAGCCGGCATGGTTTTTCCAAATACCATACTGGTTTTAAAATTCAAAGCATCAGGAGACACAAATCTTGAAATACAGCCGGCAAGGAATATTTTTATAACCATCCCGGCCAAAAAGCAAAACTATCGCCGGCAAGGTCTGAGGTTGAATAACTGCCAGCCCTGCAAGGATCAGTTACAGGTATTTAACAGCCGGCAAGATCTTCAACCTAATATCTTGCCGGCCAAACCCTAACTATGAAAACCCGGCAGGGTCGATAACTAAAAACCTTGCCGGCGGAAATAACTGAAAATCAAAGAATCGATTTTTCTGACCTAATTTGACATGCAAACATGAAATTGAAGTACTTGAGTGAGTTTAAGTAGGCGCTTACTTTCTTAATCGCTCCATTTCTTCGTTTTGAGCGGGTTCAATTTCTTCTTCAACAACCGTTTTTTTCTTCACTTTATGTTGAACTAGTTCTGCAATTCCAGGGTTGTATTGATTGGGTTTTCGATTGACGTCTTTCATACGAGTTCCCTTACGCCGTGGTGGATCCATTGATGAAGATTAATCGGAGTTTTCGAATCGACGATGTCAATGAATTAATCGACGAGTTTTGATGGTGGTGGGGTGATGGAGCCGGTATGGTTGTGGAGGAAGAGAAGAAGAAAATAAAATGAAAAGATTAAAACTAATTTAGGGTAATAGGTTTTTAAAGGGTGAGTGTAGTTTTGTAACTTACCCATTAGGACTCCCCCTAAAACCCATAAAAAGAGTCCCTTTAAAATTGGGTATACCCCAATTAGTTTGGGTATACCCCAATCTCGCCAGGTTTTTATCTGATCGACAAACATTTCAAAACACTATCCAGGAAATGAATTTATGTAATTTTGATCCTTAAAATCGTTAATATGGAAATGATTCTTTAATTAGGTTCCAATCCTACTACACTAGTGGAAAATGGAAGTTAAACCACTGTCAAGACAAGATGGAATATCATTAAGAACGACTGTGTTGGTCAGTTGTAATATAGAAGTGGTTTTTTCCAAAACCACTGTGTCTCACAAAGGTTGATTTCTTTAAAACAACGACTTTCTTCATCAGTTTATTGATAACACACTGATAGACACAGTGGTTTATATTGATCAAGGTTACAAAAAAAAAGATTTGATTCAGCTGATACAACTAAATAATTAAGCTGACTCATTGAAACTGAGATCATAATTAAAACTAAAATTAATATATTAAAACAAAGTTAACGTTTACATTAAAAGGTGGATTCTGTTTACAACTTCAACATCTAAATTTATCCCCTGTTCAACATATTAAAACTTTGGAAAGACACTCACTAACTTGAATTGTATAAACATAAAAAAACAAATCGGTAAACAACACAATTATAGATCGGTTTTTTTGAATATCATCTCCGCAAGAACAATTTCAGCAACAGTTTCATCTCCCTTCGTGCACATGAAATCTGACAAAAGGGCTATGATACAAAGGAAGCTTCAGGAAAAGCACATCCCTACATATATGGCCACAATACTAATGACAATGGGAAAAATAAAAGATACATCGGTAGGATGCTCCAGTATTCTCTGCAACGACAATAACAATAATGAGCACCAAGGATAACCATATCTCTCCTAGCAAGGTTAAGGTTTATCCCAGTCGAAGAAGTCATGTAATAGGTGTAACGATTATATAGGAACTGCCCAGCATTATAAATGGTGCAGAACTCTACATCTAATAAAATTGGTGCAGAAAATGTTACCGGAAAAAATAAGGGCGGGGAAACTTAACTTACACATTGTGGATGAACAAGGAATGGTATACTCTAGCCGATATTGTCCTGACTTTAATTTGATGTTCAGGATCCCAGATCAAAAACTGATCAATCACATTCACCTGTTATCATAAATTCAAGTAATGAATCACTTACAGATCCTCAACCTAAACTATATATTCATTGACAATGTATTTCTTAAGGGACAAACAACTAAGGGATTCGTAGATTACGCACCATATCCAGGGAATTCAAGTAAGTGAATTCGTAGGTCACAATGTCTTCCATGATCCAGGTAAGTGTATCTACCAACTCCAACAACATGAAACACAAGTACATAACGAACATTATAAGAAGCTGCATTGGTTTGAAAAGAGTAGGCCAAGGTAAAGAACAAGCATATCACGAAGCAAACAACAATAATTTTGAAGATCTTTACGGTGATGCTCCGAAAACTTATACAAGACGGACATTCACTGTAAGAAATATTCATCAAAACCATATCACAGAACATAATTCCATCAAATAGGATAAAGGTATAAACATAAGCAATTGATGATTAAAGCAATGTTTGGGTATAAGTTATAAAGTTGCAGAGGCACAAATTATTGAAGTTGAATGGTAAAATGATTCAAGCCTTTGGATTGTATCTTATATATAACCTAGTGGTAGTCATGTGAAAGGAATGTAAGCTACATCTAACTTCATTTATTTCCTAAATCCCGGCATGCACTTGCAAAAACATGATAAAACACTTCATTAAAACAAACAAAAATCCACATGAAGCGAAAGAGAAATCACATAGATTTGGTCGACAGTGCTTACAACTCCTTCAAATGAAGTTAAATCTTGCAAAAGTATCCTACATTTCCATTCAGTTGAAGATCTGGTAATTTTATGAACTAAACTAAAGCAGAACAAAGATAAATGCAGTACACCAACAATACTAATTAGAAATTATAAATAGAGAAGGTTGAAGATTACTTACAAATTAGTAATAAAATGAGACAGTGCGAGGTAACACCTTACCATTTCCCACCACAAGGATCACTACCATGTGGAATTCATCGTGTTAGCAGTTTTGGTGAGTTCAAGCTGGTGTAAATAACCGCAAGAGCATCAGCTGTAGATCAAAACATGCAAAAGTGAGATCCTCTATTAGTTCAAAGCCATCGATCATTGCTGCCATTGGGGAAACCGACAATCCGTGAAGTAATCATCAGTGACTCAATCTAATTCAAAATCTATTCATCTAAATCTTGTAACAAAGATTCTAATGAATTTATGAAATAATACCTAAAACCTGCTACACTTAACAAAAAACATCATTTGCTAATATGAGTATAAGAAATTCAGCCACTCCAATCTAAGTAGACAACACACATACATCTACATCCATGGAGGACACTAGAAGCTAATAAAAATGAATCATTTTTCTGCAGATTACTTTGTGAATCATAAGATTTAGACATTTAGATGAACAAAAATGAAATCTAAGCAACAACCCAAATTTTAAAATACCAAATTGTCATACTTGAAAAAAAACAAAAATCAGAAATTTTCATGCCAAATGAACACTAAAAAGATAAAGAACATGACCGAAACATGGATTTGAACTGAAAACTGAACAACATGACCAAATCAAACACGAGTTTCATATATTATTATCAATAAGTACAATTAAAATCATACAAAGAACTAAAAAAATGTGAAATTCAACATATTAACAACCAATGAATCCAAATTATTTCGCAAAACTTAATCACACAAACTAGATCTACTAAAAACAAGTCAAACTACAAATCAAAATAAAAAAATCTTATATAGACAGCCAACATAATTCAATCAATTTCTCCTCCGATCTTCACGAACCCAGAAAATCAATTCTCTTTTTCTTCTTCAAGACTTGTATCAATTTGTTATTCAAATTTAATCAAAAATTTATGAGCATGCCCTAAAATTTTTTAAAGACGAAGAGAAAAAGAAACTCCTACAGATTCTAGGGTTGTGAAAGAAATATGAAAGTTTTTTTTCTTTTTTGGGTGTTCTTGAGAGTTGGAAACTTGGGACATGAGACTTGGGTTTGGGGTTTTTGGGTATTGTTAAGTTTCTGGTGGTCGTGGTGGTGAGTGAATGGAGATGCAGAAGAAGAAGATGGTAGTGGTGTGCTCGGGGTAATGAAGGTGGTGGATCGGTAGCTGTGGTGGTGATTGAATGGAGAAGAGAAGGGGGATTACACCGTTAGGGTTTGGCAGTTTCAGTTTGATCTTTGGTGTGGAAGAGATAAAGAAGATGGAAGAGAGAGGCGCAGAGATTAGATTAAAAAGAGATAAAGTTTCAGTGAGAGAGAAATCTCGGGCTATGAAAACATTTGCTCCCACAGTAGTTCTTAAAATTCCCAATATTTAAAAAAATACCATTTAGAAAAACAACCGTGTTCGAGACAAGTTTTATTTTTCAATTTTTTATTCCACTAAAACTACTGCGTCTCACAGAACTACTATTTTATTCTTCTTAGCACAGTTGTTTTCCTCAATATTAGGAAGTGGTTAAAAATGGATTTTTCACTAGTGCTAGCTAAGTAGGTTTAGTAATTGGGGCGTCACAACTTGGTATCAGAGCCTACTATTAGATCTTACATTGGCAATAGTAGATCATACTTAGTACCTGATAGATAACCAGAGTAGTTAAAAACTTGGTTGGGTTGTGAGATAAATCTTAATCACCAAACGCTATCAATAACTAAAAGATTTATTCGGTTGATTGATTTGTTTGTTGTTTGTTTTTGTATACATTTTATGAAGTAAAAATTGTAGGTTAAAACAATTGTATTATAGATTACAAGTTGATGGAGATTAGAGACTAATTGGTTTGAACTTAAGAAGATGTAGTCAATCCAATATTAAAGGAAAAAAAATAGTGAAATTAGCATATTTGATAGATCCCGAATGTCATGCAAAAACTTATTGCGTACCTTGACTTATACTTGGAGCCATCAAATTATTGAGATAGAAAATTAGTGTGAAGAACTTAGACTTATTTATCTGTTAGTGTATAAATCAGTATAACCGAGGTTGATCATTTTGATTGATAAATTACAGATTCAAATAGAAACCTTATTAAAGAATATTTTTTTAGTGTACTTAGGACCAGTAATCTGTTGAAATATAATATAGTTTTTGAACCTAGAGCTACAAATTTTATTTCTAGAAAGCCATATAGGTTTGTGCTTCATTTCATGTTATTTCGAACACATTTAAAATGAGATTTTTTTTTACGCGCGATTGTAAGTATGAGCAGTACATGCATTTAGTCGAGAGATAGTTTTTCTCTATAAGGTGGGGAGTTTTGAAGACCAGAAGAATGGTTTGATTTCGAGGACGAAAATGTCATAAGGTGGGGAGAATGTAATGACTCTCAAGTACGTCAACGCTATTAGACCGGTCAAGAGACGATCTAGAGATGATCAAGAGAAGTTTTAGCCACTAATGACTCGTTTAATTAATTTAGACATTAATTAATAGGAAATAATCTAACAATAATTTGAACATCGACCGATACCATTAGTCAGATCTCGAAAAGTTATGTGGAATGGAATACTCGAACGCGTCAGTAGGACACCAGATGAGAAAGATATCGCACCTGAAAATTTAGATGTCCAAAATTGACTAAAGGCGGTCGGTGTTGACCTTGCCGTTGACCGTTTAACCTTGTCGTTGACCGGAACCTCTGACCGTTGACAATTGTTGACCGAACCTTAATTTTACGTGGACCTTTCTCTAGTAATAGACTGCCCCCTTAGTAGTTACTTAGATATTGCATAGTAAAACCTTAATTAGTATTTCATTTATTTTATATATATATATATATCTTGAATCTAAAGAAGAGTTTATCTTCTTCTCTTTTAGGAGCAGGAGCTGTTGAGTTTATGGGGCTGGAGAGCTGATTCATTGGAGGGAGAGATATGTGTAAGGTGTTTTGTTGGGAGAAAGATATATATATATATATAGAAGATAAAAAAGGTGGTGGTAGTTTTAAGAGAGAAATAGAGTTCTAAAGAAACCAAATTAAATAGGATGGGTTGGTAATTGATGATTGAAAAGATACATAGTAATTTTGAGAGAGTTTGCATATATATATATTAGTGAGGGAGGAGAAAGTATTAATAGATATCTTGAATGAAAGGGAGTCTAGCTTGGATAGAAAATGAAGAAGAAGCAACTTTAATTAATTAAGATGGTGATGATAAAGATTATGTTATAATAAGGTTGTCAAACTAAGTTAGTGTTTATTAAAACGATCAATTCAAAGAATGAACAAAGTGGATCGTGGATCTTGAGGTATGCTTGGCTTGTCATCAAATCAGGTGGGAACTTGTAACCTTCTTGTAATCATTGAGTTTCTTGTTTTGCGAGCATGACGTGCTTTTACTATCTATATGCATGTATACTATAATTGCATTATACGATGTTTGCTTTGCATGTAATTTTGTGTATCTAATATGTGTTGTGTTATTTTCCCGCGAAGAGTGTCCGTGTTTCCTCACGGCTCTTAGCCAAGTTAAGTAGGGCGGTAAGTCGTCCGTCGGCAATAGTATTAGTAGGGAGGTAAGTTATCCGTTTGAATATTATTATAATTATTTCATTTAGTAGGCTGGTAAGTAATCCGTTTGAATATTATTGGTTATTAAGATAGTAGGTTGGTAAGTCATCCGTTTGAATATTATTATATACTATTTTAAATTGGGAAAATCACTCGTATGCATATTATACTTGTTTGTCTAACTTTCTGATCTTGAAAGTAATATTCTGAATCATGGTTTGTATGTGAACTCTGTGTGGACTATGTTATTATTATTGATTAGGGTTGCTCTCGCGTCGTCTTCTCCAATGAGTTTGGCGAGGTTAGAGTGACACTTTATGCATAAATAGTTGTATGATTAGTTTATTCTTATTTCTTTCGATTTATATTCTGTTAGAACTGTGAAGCATATTAGTGATTACTTGAGAGTTACATGTTTTCATTGAGCAGCCTTTTGGGATGATGTGCCCACTCGTTCCCACTTCAGTTTCAGCTACCAGAAGAAATGGTGCACGTGAAGATACCCGTTCGTAGTTGAAAGCGTTACAAAATTGTGTTACATTTATGTACCTTTTGTATATGTGTATCCTTATTTATTATAAGACAACATACTAATATATTAATATCATTTGACAGTTCTTCATTTATCAATATCAGAGTGTGGGGTTTAAGTTTGGTTTTAGTTCACTTTATGTAATTATGATCCTTAAAATCGTTAATATGGAAATGATTCTTCAATTAAGTTCCAATCCTATTAGCTAAGTAGGTTTAGTAATTGGGGCGTCACAACTTAGTACCTAGAATCAGATTATGCTAATACACTTGTAAACCGATTCTGGTTATGTCTTTTCATATTTCGATTTCGGACACAGAATCGGGCGATATTAATCTTCATATAAACTGATTACTCTGCATGCTCTTCATGGCTGAAAAACAAAACCCAGAATCAGTTTATTCGATATGTCCACATAAAACCGATTCTGGGTAGTTAAGAGATTTTGATTTTCAAAAATCGAAGATTTATACATATAAATCGATGAAGAAATGCGAATACTAGAATGGGTTGATGGAGATTTACCTTTTTCTTGGCTGGTTGTAGTCGTTGGAGAAGAGGATCAAAAAAAAAATTAATTAGGGTTTTGAGAATTTGGAAAGATTATAATGAAAATAGATTTATTTTATTTATTGTTTTAATGTTTTTGGATTTACTGAGAATGAAAACATTAGTATTTATATGAGTTAGTTTTAAAAATTAATTTGGTGGTAAATTAGAGATTATGGGAAGTTTGGCACCCCTAGCCATTTGGTGGAGTGGGAAGGAAAATTTGATAGGCCCCAAATTAGCCAGGCTCTTACGTCTGGCCAACACCGCGGAGGGTTCGTACGCTATAGCCTAGTTAGTAAGTTCGCGAATGATTCGTGAATCATTCCGTATCACGAATTTTACCGTTTTATTCGCGTACGTTTGCAACTCCGAACCCAAGTCGCGTATTATGTGGCATTCCCGGATTATTCGCGAATCGTTCACGAATTTTACGTATCCCGAATCCCGAATGATGCACCCGCTTAATTCGCCATAAATTCTTTAGCTTTTACGTTTTTAAAGGCCCACTTTTTGGGGTTTACTGCCTCCCGGGCATACACGACCCAATATTAGACGTTGTTGTAATTTTTATGAAATAAAAATGATTTGAAAAAACTTGAAGGTGAAGGTGAGAGAGATCTCAAACTCACTGACCAAGCATCTAAACCACTATACCACGTCCTCTTGGATGACTAATATTGTATATATTATTAATATCATCATATTAATTTTATTTTTTCTTTAAATAACTCACACATATGCATAAAAATTGGTGTATGACCTTATAAATATAAATTATTTAGTATATATAGATACCGAATTTTCAGAGCCGAACTCACATTTATAAATCGAATTATACACGTACGTATCTTTGATCCGAATATCTTGATTTAATCACGTCCCGTTGACCGAATCTTGAACCGAATCTGAATTTTACAAAACCGTATAATACTCGTACGTTTGCCGTTCCGTACGTTTTCCGAATTCCGAATTGCTAACTAGGCGCTATAGCACTAGTTTAGCAGGTGGCGTACAGTAACCCAAACAAATGCCCTGCCCTTAGTAACAAGCTTCTCAATTCGCATTTTCTTCAATTCAAAACTCACACTCTCAAGTTTCCTCCTCTGAAGTGAATCCACGAATTTGTGTTGGTGATCGAGTTTAAGGTATTTTCGATCTTCTATTTTAAGGTATTTTCAATTTTAGAATTTAAAATCCCTAATGTTTGATTCCCTACTTCAAATGAAATCTAGTTTCTCTGAAAGAGAGATGATTCTCACCATCATCTATCTGATTCAAAGATTAGAATCTAGAAATTATGTCCGATTAATTTAGAATCCAGAAATTATCATGTTATTACTCTAGTGTATGTTAAACAGCAATCAACTGTTCTTGTAATGATCTTAGGGTTTTGGATTTTATAACATAATAATAATAGGTGTAGTGGTTCAACTGTTCTTGTTATGCTTATCTTACCTGATTTCATATACTGAACATTTTTGTATAATGTTCAATCACTGTTTGATAAAATGCCTTAAAGAAGTGCCTTGAAATTGGTTGTAATTTTTGGGTTTTTAAACAGGTTTTGATAAGTGGGTTTTAGAGTATTGGTGATATCTGTCTACTAGTCTAGCAAAAAGAAAAAAAGAAGAAGAAAGATTTATGTGTACTAGGGGGGAAATAACTTTGGTACTGTGTGTTTGGCTGCAGTAAGGTGGCGACGCTATCAATTACTATGGGTGAAATAACTCTCAATCACTGTTTGTTAACTTTGGTATCGTGTATTTAGCGTTAGTAACAAGGTAACATTGCTATATCTGATTTTATGTTTCATTTACTACATGTGTCGATATTCTGCTGCTTGTAAAATTTCAGTATTACGCGATTATTTATGTGTAGTATTCATTTTCATTTTGTTTCTGGGGTTATGTTAGATAGGTCACTAGCTAATGGCATAGCAAGTTGTAGATTTGAAATGTTACCCTTCAGTTTTTTGCTGCATTCCCAGCTCTTATAGAACTCCAATATTCTTGACCCTGCAAGTATATACTGTTCATTTCTTCTTTTTATATTTATAAATGTTCTCATTATTGGGTGATTTCATCCATCGTAGACACCTGCATCAAAACTTTTCCCTTAGCTCTAAGCACCAGACACTAGTTTGTATCAAGGTTTAGAAAATATACTCGATGATGATCCGTTACATGTATGACTAGATTATAAGGACACCCCTCCAGCATCAGTTAAAAGACCTTTCAGATATAATATCCACAAATTACACCTGTTAGTTACAAAATGAACTTTTTTGAGTACCAACTTTGTAAGAACCATTGGGACAGGAGTTCGGTTTTTATAACTCTGGTTTGAACAATGGTTTGATTTGCCAAATAAGAACAACAAAATCCTCCAAACCCATTCCCTTAGTTCCCCAAACCTGAACGTGAGAAACGTGTCATTTTCTGTGTCAATCTCAACTGTTCTTGTTATATATCTTTGGAGTGTTTTGGATGAAGAAACATAATAGTAGTGCATACTGCATAGTTCAAGTGAGAATTTTTTTGATTCTTCTAAAAGTAAAATCATATTCTACTAATTACAGAATTTTCCATTTAGTTTATAATTCTCTTATTCGTTTTTGTTTTTCTTTGTTTGACTATCAAAAGTACCACTGAAGGGGATACATAATTGCATATCAAATATGAGTGAGGCGACACAGGATAGGATCAGTAATCTACCGGACTCACTGATTCATCACATCCTTGCTTTTCTACACATCAGCGATTGTGCTCGTGCTAGCGTATTATCCCGAAGATGGAACTACATTTGGACTACGGTCCCCACCCTTTATTTTCAGAGACGGGATCCTAGAAGTTTTCAATGGGCCTCTCCTTCTGAGACCGAGAAATTCATGGATTTTGTGGATGGAACATTGCTTCGTCGTAATTCGTCAAATTTAGACAAGTCACTCTCGTCTGGACTCGCCACTTGAATGAAATTCGGGTTCATTCATGGATCACTAATGTAATAAGGGGTAAAGTTAAAGTGTTCAAGCTATACTTAAGATTAAGGTCAAAGCTAGCCTCGCACAATACACCGTTTCATGAGAAAAGATTGAGGTCCCAAAGATTAACCTTCTTTTTTTACTTCTTCATCCTATCAACCGTGAAGAACACTCGTAAACCCTAAAATCCCAATTTCATGTATGATTCATCTGATGTAAAACCATCAAGATTTCGCACACATCATCACTGAGACTATATCTTTAAAAAGGTACGACTATAATGATGGGAGAATATCTAGATTACACGAAGTTAGGAACCAATTTTCGAAACCAAATAAGTTAAATGAATCATTTTGTGAATCTTTGTCTTCAAATCTGCCAGCGTTTGCTGGAAGCGACAAATTTTAGGTACCCAAATAATTGAATCATGATTCTTTCTTCTTCTAACAACAACAGAGGGGAAAAAAAAACACTCCATAAAACCTTGGTTCGGTCATATCAGTTGAAGAGAAATGAAACATTCTTGTATACAATACGGAACGTGAATACCAAAATTTTCAAGCATGTAGGTTATAGTGAAACACAATATTTCTCTACCACTTGACAGCCAGTGAAATAGAACATTTCACTTCCATTATAGTGACGGTGAACATATTAGTTGCAACACCACCACTGATTGTGAAGTCTCTCCCGGTCTTTGTTTTTGTCTGCTGAAATTTCACGGTCCTTTTTCTTCGCTCCGTTAACTGATATCCCTTCATAATTGCCAAAAAAATTTCAACATCATTATAGAAAGATGGCTTAAGACATACCCTATGATCTTCCAGTACTTCCTGCTTTTGAATGTTGGTGGTGCTTGCTTGGGAATGCATGCAATTGGATGCCAGGGCGTAGGATGGGTTTATTCATTGGGGGAGAGAGTTGCAAATGGAAGAACCTTGACTGAAAGAAAACAACAATGAAATATTGTATTTCACCATCGCTTGATTGGAAGTGAAATGTTCTGTTTCACTGTAACTTTGATGGAAGTGAACAGTTAGTTTTCACCTCCACTTACCCAGTAGAGAAATCAAGAATTCACGTTTAGAAATGTGCATGTGAATGCTTATTATCACTGCCTCTGATTCGAACGAACAAAGGTCATACATATTGATTTTTTTTCATCTGTAGTTCTATTACTACATAAGAACAAGAGAATCATGCTATTATGGCAATAGGAGATTCTCGGTTTCTACTGAACTCGGGTACATCTGGGGATAAGATTAACAAATTGTTTCAGTTGATTCTCTTAGGTTTGGAATTGGAAATGGGAGTATTAAGCGTTGAGTGTCATCTTCCAACCTTCAAAATCTTGATATTATTCGTCATTGTCGTTGCTTTCTTGAACGTGTCGGAATTCAGTGATAAAGTTTGCAAAACCTTGACGATTTTACGAAGGAGCTCTATGTATAAGTGGGTGTTTAGGGTTCCTTTTGTTTTGGTTGCTGAAATAACTAAAACTAGGTTAAATGATATTTAGTTAGATGAGCCAACCTTGAAGGGCATTTTTGTCAGAAACGAGTTAATATCTAACTCATTTATGAACCGGTGAGTTAAATCTGATTTTTCCACTCCCTTGATAGGAACTCCTCCTCCTTATAACAAAAGTGATCTAAATGTACATGTCATTGTAGGGTGTGCTCTCCAATGGGGAAAGGGATGTATCGGGCTGTTCATATACTCGAGGATGAAGTTTTTCGTTGGGGTCCAAGGGAAAAGGTACTTGGGTACGTTGCATAGTACCATATTTGTGCATGTGATTTTGTTTATGCTAATTTGTATGATTCAGGGATTCAATTCACATAGATTACTAAGATTGGATGGTTCATAACATTAAGGTCATTATCTTAGACTTATGTTCCAACACAACATGACTGTGTACACTGTGCATATGCAATCCTGTTGATATTCTTCATTGAGTTGACTGTGAGGTATGGACTTTTGGTCTTCTAGGGGTTTACATTATGTAGCTCTTGGTCAAAAAGGTTCGTAAATCAAAGGATAGGTTCAATGATGTTCCTTTCATAGGGCTTTTTTTTTAACACCGCACCATTATTTTTGTCATGGAGATGGAGTAATCCTAAGAGCATCTCCAATGCAAGGGGTAAAGGTCTTAAAAATGAATGACACCTAAGATTTAAGACTTTTTGCACCAAATTTCCATCTCCAACACAAAGGTCAAGGTCATAGAAAGAGGGGTATATTTATTAAATACCCCTAATTTTGACACCCAACAAATATACCCTTATAAAACAATACAAATACCCCCATCATTTAAATACCTTATCCATTAATAAATAGATTACCTTAATACCCTCACTTACAATATCATTTTACATTTAAAAATCTTATCCATTAAAAAATAGATTTTTCTGTTATTTCATTTCACCACCAACAAATGCACCGCCGCCACCACCACCAATCCGCCGCCACCACCACCACCGCCACCACCACTTACTAAATACAAACCACCAATAATATTCCATCACCGCCACCACCACTCCACCACCGCCACCACTTACTAAATACAACCACCACCACCGCCGCCGTCACCACCGCCGCCGCCACACACCACCGCCGCCACACACCACCGCCACCACCACCACCGCCACCGCCGCCGTCGCCGTCAATATTAAGTGTCAACAACTGAAGTTGATCCAAAAAATCAAAAGTTCAAAAATATTTGTCAAATTTGGTTGTTGATTCCCTAAAACTAAGGTCAATTTCTATTGTTGATATACAAATATTGGTTGTTGATTCCATTTTTCCATTGTTGATACACAAACATTGGTTGTTGACTCCTTACACAAAGATCAATTTCTATTGTTGATACACAAACATTGGTTGTTGATTCCATTTTTCCATTGTTGATACACAAACATTGGTTGTTGATTCCATTTTTCCATTGTTGATACACAAACACCGGTTGTTGACTCCCTAAACTAAGGTCAATTTTATTGTTGATACACAAATATTTGTGTATCTTGGTGAGAGATATAAAATAATGACCATTGTATGGAAACACATTTTAGAAACAACCTCTAATTGATATATATCTTGAAATACAAAAGATTTCCAATCAAGACAATCTAAATGAAACCAAAGATAAACATTTATGTACTAAAATTATGAACCTGACGTGAATCGAACACGCATCTTCTGACGTGGAGTCAGGTGTGTTACCATTACACCACAAGTTCGTCAAAATTTAACTACCTCAATGCTTCTCCAATTCAACTCACATTATTCAAGCAAATGAAATTGTTAAATCATACATGTAGTTATGGTTTGAACACTAAAACTTGGAATCAACGAATCATAGAGATATGGAGTCACGCACCTTTGGGATATCCCATACATCTTTTCTACAACCCATTTATGCATTCCTTGCTCAACTGCAAACCACCAACAAAATCAATCTCTATTCAAACTCCTGCTGCTAACTCAATTTCATTAACCACCTTTGGAATCACATACCACATTCGTCCTCCAATTACAGTCCACTTTCTGTACGTCTATATATATATAGTTCATCATCCCCATACCCTTCTCTTCATCTATACCAGACCATCACATTCCCTAGTATAATTCATTCCCATACAAGTACGCATCAATACAGGCTAGTCGACAATTCATTTCCACACTAAAGCAGTGTTTATAACAAAATATACCATTCAACCAATCTACAACACCCAAATCCAAAAAAAAACTCAATCCAAAAACGCACATAATCTCTTGGAACAAGCAATATACACATACAAATGCTCCCTGATATGATTTTCACCAAAAGAAACTTAGAATTAGATGATACAGAGTAGGAGATATGTTACCAGTAATACTGAAATGTCCGTTGTATTGCATTCTCTAGATATGAGCTCTACCACTACCTCTAGAGTTTTCCTCTTAACTTTTCCAGCACAAGCTAAAGATCCCACAACCATACCTGCAACAACGATCATAAACCACCGGCCATTGGATTCACAAAAACATTTAGACTTAAAAATCAAAGAAATGTGATAGAATTGAAAGGAGAATAGAGACTGAGACTGAGAGTGAGAGTTACCCATGATTGCAGATTAGGGAACAAGAAGTTGCACTGATGCAACAAAAATCGTAACAACTTTTAATAAAACGCACCGAAATCAAAACCTATATCAAATTTAATATGGATTTGAGTGAGATTTTATAAAATTTGTTTCTAAATCACAATCTCGATTTCAATTAAATCGAAATACAGAAGAAAAAAAATTAAGTGAATCAACAAAAATCAAATTTTCAGAAAACTCTATAAACAAAATTGAAAATCATACATACTAAATCTAACTCTCTGAAATCTGAAACTGCAACTCGAATCTGGTTTAGAAAAAAGAACAGATCTGAATCCGCAACTCGAAATCGAAACCCAAATAAATAAATCAATTCATGAATCTGGTTTAGAAATCAGTTGAAATCGAACACAAATAATGATAGATCTCGCGATATTAATAGGCGACGTGATGAACGAAGGTGGTGGTGCCGGGTTGTGGTGCGGCGATAGGTGGTGGTGGCAGCGATGGAGATGACGGTGGTGGAGGCAATGAGATTTTTTTTCTTCTGTTATAAGAAGTGAAGTAGTGTGAAAGACGAAGGCTAAATATGGAATTATAAATATTATGTTATTAAAGAAATTTTCGATAATGCCATCAGGGGTATTTATAAAGTTCTTCAAGGATATTTGTGAAGGCCCATCAAAAGGAGGGATAATTATACAATTCCCACTAGAAAGAGTTGACATGGCTAAATGGGGTAATGGAGAAAGTGTAAATAAGACTTTCACTATGACCTTGGGTCTTAAAGCCACATCATTATTTTGTCTCTAAATTCAAGTAATGTTTGTTAGATAATACCTTGGGGGTTGGAGATCAACTTGAGGTAAAAAAAGTTTACATTAAATTTATTTTGACATTTAGCAATGACCCACACATAAGAATGTGTTAATAAGACCTCCACCTAGGATGACCTTGACCCTATGCATTGGAGATGCTCTAAAAGGTAACTGGTGATCAATTTTGTGTTCCTTAAGTTTTTTGTTTCCACCAAAATTGTCAACTTTTATCTTACTCTTCATAGCTTGATGCACCGGTTACCGTAATTTTCTAGACATCAAAAGATAGGGTCAATGGTGTATTTATCCTATTTATTATGTACTGCTTACCCCCAAAACAATATTTTATACAGTAGCGATAATGTGGATATCACCCCATGGGCTAATTAATGTACTGAGCTCAGTTGTTGCTTGGAAGATCAAGTGATTTGCCAACCATACGTTTTCGTTGTGTTCTCCGGAGAATAGGTTAAAAGGGATGTTTGTCTTATCTAATGTTTGTGTAGTCCTTCGCTTGACAATATCTTTATTTTCTCAATGTCTTTATTTCCTTATATCTTTATTTTCTCAATGTCTTCTTTATTTCCTTATATAGCATCGTGTTAATACCACCACCCCTCCCGCGTCTGCAAAGAATGCTCTCCACTTCAACCTCCGTGATAACCATCTAAGAAAAAAGGTGATTCTAAAACACAAAATTGGTCAAAAAGACCAAAACCAACAATTCAGGTGAAAAAGACACTTATGTTTTGATACTGTTTAAATAGCCAAAAATTAAAAAATATGTTTAAATGGACAAAAATTTAAAAATAGGCAGGATGTAACCAATTTCATCCTGTCCATTTTCAAATATTTTTTTCTTTTTTTATTTTACACAGGATGCATCCAAGTTTCATCCTTGCTTTTTTTAAGTATAAGCGGGATGAATCCAGGTTTCATCCTTGCTATTTTTTTTTGGCTATTTCACCCGTACATTTTTTTACTTGTCCATTTGAACCGTGTTTTAATTTTTTTTGGACAAATGACCCATTTTCTCATTCTAAAACTATGTTTTTCACTTTAAATTTCCAGACATCTGTGAATTAAAATTTTCCTCTTGGCTGTCTTATGGTGTTGCTGAGTCACCCCACCCCACGAGATCACACCCCTGCAAAGCCCGAACAAAAGTATTTTTCCTTGCTGAACTTTTTTGTTTTTTTAGAAAGGATCTCTCGGAGACGAAGGCACTTTGGTATGGACTTATTAAGAATGGAAGAAGAGGAGGTAAGCGGTTGACTAGGATTTTTGATATGATTTTGTAGCTGACATTGCAAAGGCTTATAGGTCTGAACTGGGAAGGTTTTGTTGGGTTGTCAACTTTTGGAATCGGTGTAATGTTTGTATGATTCATGAGAGGGTGTATGTTTAAATTATCGAAAAAACTTCGAACCATAGCAATTAATTGAATATGGGTGGTATTCTAGAAAACTTTAAAAAACTTACTGGTCTATCCATCTGGACCAGGAGCACTTTCAGAGTTGATGGAGAATAGCGCTTGCTTAATTCCTTTACTGTTACGGCTGTCGAGAGCTGGTCACATTGAGAAGGTGTCAATCGTGAGGCTATTTTTCAAAGAGTTCTTCATCCAGAGTTGTGTTTGGGGCTGAATATTGAGTAGTGAAATGATCGAGGATGATCTGGATCACTTGATCCTTATCAATGACCAGGATTTTTTTTTCGATCTGTAGTTGCTTTATGTTGTTGCGGCTTCGATGTATGGTTGCCTTGGTATGGAAGAAGGTTGTATTATTGTCTCCTGATTGGAGCCATTGAATTCTGGATCTTTGTTGCCAGTATGTTGCATGGCATTAGAGGAAAGTTAGGTGATTATTGCGCAGATCCTTCTCGCGATATATCCAAAAACTTTGTTCTTCTCCGATGTGAATAGCACATTGATGTTGAGTCATCTTAATTTGTGTTGTTGATTTGAGAAGTAACTTTGGAAGATGTCCAAAAGTGTCCTTGTTCCATTCCATTAGTGTTTGTCATGTTGTGATTAACCGGAGTTGAAGATCCAGGGCAGAATTTGAGTCTCTTTGTTGTGTACATGCGGATTCGACAATTTGCTTAAGCTGTGGATGTGTCAGCCATAGATGTTCAAACTTGTAATTTTTTTGTCCTTGCTAGTCAATTGCTTTGGTGTGTAGCAGAATGAGTGCGTGATCCAAAGCAATCCTTGGAAGGTGGGTAACTCCGGCATGAGGGTTTGTTGTTCTCCAATGTTGGGTTGCAATTGCTCTATCTAGTCTTTCCATGATGTTGTCTTGGCCCTGTTGATTGTTTGTCCAAAAGAATGGATCTCCTCGAAATCCTAGGTCGATGAAACCCATTTGATCTATCATTGTTAGGAATGGATGAGTCTGACTATACGTGACTTGTCTGCCTCCTTTTTTCTCCGATTGGTCCAAGATGTCATTAAAATCCCCTATCAGAAGCCGGTGGATGAGTTGTTGGTATTTGGGAAGATTTTAGGGAAATCTTGCCAAAAGTCTGTTCTTACATCTGGATGAGGAGGTCCGTATATGCCTGTGCACAACCATGGTTGTGTCGGAGCTGGGGGAGTAATAAGGACGTGAATGTAACTTTGGGATTGTAGAAGGACTTGAATGTTCAGGTTGTTCCACATAAGACATAGTCCACCTCTACGAACAGCAAATCAAATTATTATTATTATTACTGTATTATTATTGTTATCAAGTTTTAAATCTCATGAATCACCGATCAAAACTAATGCTAAAACAGGATGTGCATAAACCAAAGATGATACGATACTAACATTTTCAACTAAACAAACCCAACCAAAAGACTATTTTTATCAAATACAAGTGTCGTGTTCTATAGACTACCGAGCATAGCAGATGACATGCGACCAAACTCCACATCAGGACCCATGGTATTGGACTTGAATCTATTGCACTATATATATGTGCGTATCTAAACAAAGTAAGCAGCACACAATGATGAGATTAAACAATATAATATCCAAACCAAGTAAGCAACGCAATGATGTTTAAGCAGAGGTAAACAAAAGAAAATGAATGGATTAACCTTTGAGAATTCAGCCACAACCACAAAGTTGAACAGTACAGGAATTTTGTTACCAATAGCACGTATCGCTACTCACGAAATGCAGTATTTATGACCCCGCCACGAACTTGTTTTTGATGCGAATATATAATGTTACTTAGATTAATGAAGATTCCAACAAGACTGCAAATCGTATCGGAACGTACTCGACTAAAATATGCTTTGAAAATTATTTCACCAAACCTCTCCTCACTTCTTCTCTAAAATTTTCCTCCCCCGACAATAAGAATTCGTCCCCCATTTATAGTTTTTTCCTTCGACTAGAACCCTATATATAATTAAATGGCCTAAATCCAATGGCACAAATCAAAAACCTAAATTTCATTTCCTATTTTCACAAAATATTATTCTCCTTTCTCAAAATTGAGTGATATAATTTTCAAAACTAAAAATATACTCCCGTCTTTACACACAAACCTGCTTATCTTTTAGAGACGGAGGGAGTATTATTTAAGCCTAAAATCCTAACTTGATGGAAAGTCTTGGGAACAAAGTAAACTGTGTCGACATTTTAACTCATTTTAGTTGGGTGGAGGTTTTATCTTAATGGACCAGTTTTGACATCTTTAACTCACACCTAATAGACCATTTTGAGCCAGTGGACTTTTGGTATGGGTGGTATCAGAGATTATACGATTAAGCGGAAACGGGTATCGGTTCGTACCTTGAACTTGAGCTTCGATTATCAAGAACAAGGAACAAAAGCAGCAGCAGCAACAATGTTTTCAACTCGACGATCAGCAGGTACTACAATCTCCAAATATGAGCACAAACTTCATTCACAGGTTTAGAACTTAAAACATTTTCTTCTAATGGTAACTCTCTTTAGGGTTAGAGTTACCACTTTTCTAATGGAAAACTTATGTGTGATATCGGTGGGAATCATGTAACCCCTCTACACACATGCTAGAGATGCTTATATAGGTTACAAACCCTAAGGAATATGGAACCCTACCGGACTTGCCACATACAATATGGGCGACCATATTCGGATCCAACCCGAATATCTAACATCTCCCACTCGCACATAGTATGTGTGGATTGTACCAGAAGAAAGAAAAGTTCATATTAGTACGTAAATAGCCCGTGCGACCGTCGAGGTACCTGCATTTTGGGAGCTCCATACTAGTAGCTCGATATGAGTCAGCATAGAGACATCGACCCTTTAAGAAAAAAAATTTGGTTGTATCTTGTAGTATCCTAGGTCCATCAAAATCTCATTGGGCTAGACTACTCTGATCCCTCGTAGAGCTAGTCTAACCCTCATGCTAGCTTATTGTAAATACATTCACACTTGTGTTGCAACTCCAGCAAGGAAACCCAAGTTGTTGACTGTGAATATAAAGCATTCATGAGTTTGATGACCTTCCTTTCGCCCTATTGCCATGAAGTTTTGAGAATCAACCGCTTTCCCAGATATATACCCTTTAAGCCGGATCATCCATGGCCACATTACACATACTAAAGTAGCAATCATCGAATCTTTACTTAATAACAAAGTCAAAAGTCGTAAGGTTACTTGTGTATAATCTAATTATCATACGGACTCACATGGTGAGAAAAACAGGGAACCATTTTCGCACCTTCGTAATGGTCGCAAGCACGCATAATATGAAAATACGCTAGAGTGGAGTTTTACTTGTCTACACAATTATATGTCACAAACTCTTACACTCTACAAATCTTGACTTAGTCACAATTCTTGCGCCTAATCCGAAATTTCTAACTGTTCGCTTTCAACAAGCGCCGTGAAAGAGATTTCTCATTTGGCTATACTTTAAGGTATGATGAACAGTAGGTACATTCATTATCGATCTTCACTATATAGATCTCACCCTGGTATTTCCAACGCGATGCCTCATCTCATCTTTGCTCACTCTCCTTAGCGCCAAAAGGTGACTGCTTATGTGAGTAAGCCAGTCCATACCTGGTGACATATCAATCAAGTTTTGACAAAATGCATTCTCCATGCACCAATGTCAACGTGTATATCCATGCCCATAAGTAAAATAATTAATCACAACAATGATCCATTATCAAATTGTATTGATTATTATTAAATATCCATAAAAGATATGCATCTACGATCATCATGTCCTAGAAAAAATTAAAATAAAGAGACATCCATTACCACCTACGTAAACCTAACACCCTAACATGAGACAAGAAAGCATCTCTTGGTATAGGTTTAGTAAGGGGATTAACTATCATCAATTCTGTAGGCATGTACTCCAAAACTATTTCTTTCTTCGCAAGAGCAGCTCTAATAAAGCAACACCTCATATCAATGTGCTTAGTCTTTCCATGGTACTTTGGGTCTTTTGCATAAGCAATCATTGATGTGATATCAGAGTGAATTTTCACCGCATCAGTAGCGTGAGTGACATATTCAAAACTCTCAGAGAACCTCCTTAACCAATTGGATTCTTGTACTGCGGCTTGACAATCTACAAACTCATATGCCATTGAAGACATAGCTATAATTGACTGTTTTTTACTACTCCATGTTATGGCCCCGCCATTTATCAAGAAAGCATACCCTGATGTGCATTTTTTCTCTCCCATTTCGCCATTCCAGTAGCATCACAATAACCACTGAGACGTAGATCTGGACCCTTGAGATACCTTAGTATCCTCTTGACCGCTTTCCAGTGCTCAAAAACAGGATTCGACTGGTACCGACTAACTAATCCAATAGCATAGCATATGTCAGGCCGAGTACACATCATAGCATACATCAGGCTCCCAATTGCGTTGGAATAGGGTACCCGCGACATCCTGTCTTTCTCTTCAGGGGTATTAGGGCAAATCTCAAGGCTTAAGTTCTTACCTTTAGAAACTGGTGTGTCTATGGGCTTGCAATATTTCATGTGAAATCGCTCAAGAACTCTTTTAATGTATGTCTCTTGTGACATACCCAAAAGTCTCTTTGAACGATCTCTAAGGATCTTAATCCCGAGCACATAGCTTACTTCTCGCATGTCCTTCATCTCAAAAGTTGAGGATAACCACTCTTTTATAACGACGACAATTTCCATGTTACTTCTAGCTATAAGGATATCATCAACATATAAGGACAAGATAAGGAAACCTTTATCGGACCGTTTAACGTACTCACAATGGTCTTCCTATATCATCGTAAACCCATTGGAAACAATGGCTCGATCAAATTTTAAATACCATTGTCTAGATGATTATTTTAGGCCATAAATATATTTTTGGATCTTGCAAACTTTGCGCTCTTGAACTTTAATCACGAAGCCCTCTGGTTGCTCCATGTATATTTCCTCATCTAGTTCTCCATTGAGAAATGAAGTTTTAACATCCATTTGATGAAGTTCCAAATCCATATGTGCGAAAATAACTAGCATAAGGCGTATCGAGGCAATTCTCACCACACGGGAGAAAGTTTCCTCGTAGTCAACACCCTCCTGTTGGGTGTAACCTTTTGCCACAAGGCGAGACCTATATATTTCATCTAAACCATCTGCATTGTGTTTGACTTTAAAAACCCATTTGTTTCCAATAGCCTTGTTCCCTTCTGGGAGGTCAACGTATTGCCACACACCATTTATCCTCATTGATTCTATCTCTTCTTCAAGTGCAATAATCCATTTTTCCCATTTAGGAGATGACATAGCCTCTTTGAAATTCTTAGGATCTGCGTCATCATGTGAACAAACCATGAAACTTTCCCCCTCAATCTGAAAACGAAGACGAGGGACTTTTCCACGTTCACTTCTCCGAGATTGGGGATCCTGATTTGATGTAGCCAATCCATTATCAGGTGGAACACTCCTACTTTCCCTAGGAGAACGAGGAATTTCTTCGTTATTCTCAAGTAGACGAATTGGTGTGTCTTCCATTAACTCTTCCACCTCGAAGAGGATAAGATTTCCCCCTACCTCATTCCTTCTAGGAAAATCATGTTCTAGGAAATTTGCATCACGTGACTCAATCTCAGTTACACTTCCATCAGGATGCTCACCAATGAACACATGGTCTTTTGAGTGATCAGAATATCTGATAAAGATACACTTTTTCGCTCGAGGGCCCAACTTCCCATACCGATGAGAACTGTTGTGTACATAAGCAGCTGAACCCCATGGTCGCAAATTACCCAATTCAGGTTTCTGCCGGTCCATAAATCATATGGGGTGGAAGGCACGCGATTAAGGGCATAGGCAGCAGTCAATAACGCATCTCCCCAAAAACAATTAGGAAGATGAGCTTGCGCCATCATTGACCTAACCATGTCTAACAAAATACGATTCCTTCTCTCTGCTACACCATTTTGTTGTGGAGTACCAGGAATAGTCAATTGTCTCTGGATCCCTTTTTCCTCACAATAGCCTTTGAATAGGTCAGATAGATGCTCGCGTCCACAGTCAGTTCTGGGAGCCTTAATGCTCTTATTTAGTTGATTTTCCACTTCGCACACATAACATCTAAAGCAGTCCAATGCTTCTGACTTGTGGGATATCAAGTAAATATGGCCATATCGCGTAAAGTAATCTATGAAAGTGATGAAATAAGAGGATCTATGTCTTGCCTTAACGTTCATTGGGACACATATATCAAAATGAATTAATTGCAAAGGCTCAGAGGGCCCTTTTGGCTGTCCCAAACGGTTTTCTAATGGCTTTACTTGCAAGACAATGTTCACAAGTAGGCAAGGAAACTTTAGCGATGGGGCCTTAAAGGCCTTCTCGAGCTAACCTAGTCATCCTTTCTTGCCTGATATGACGTAATCTAGCATGCCAGATCACAAAATCATTATTAACATCTGAGGAAGATGCAAATAATGAAATAGATTTATTAGCATCATAAGAACTAGAATTGTCAACATCCAAAACCATAAAACCATCCGACATAAAACCAAAACCATAAAACTCAGTTGCCAAGCAAATCTTAACAGAATTACCCTCAAAAAGAAAACTAAAGCCTAGACGCAACATACTATTAACTGAAACTAAATTTTGTCGAATATTTGAAGCATAAAGTACATCATAGAGGATTAACGTGCGCCCTTTTCGCAGATTTAACATATAGGTATCGATGCCAAGTACTTCTATGCTAGTTGTGTTCCACATATAAACTCTCATGGTCCCAGCAGGAACTCGACGATAATCTAGGAACCCATCTCGGTCCCTCACTACATGGTCGGTTGCTACCGAATCTATAACCCACAAATGAGGAGAATGAGCAACTAATGCTTGACTAGAAAAAAAACATTCATGAAGAGGAATAGATTCAGAAATTACCTTCTTTGGCTCAGTGCATTCACGAGCAAAGTGTCATTTCTTATCACAGTTAAATCATTTCATCTCTGCTTTGTCTTTCTTACCAGCATGCCTGCCTCTTTTGCGATTAGGAGCATTGGTAGTAGATGGCCCAGATCCATCACGAGGATTCTTAGCAGAAGAACCCTTACCCCTCTTGCGCTTAGACCCATTGGTCTTATGCGAAACAGATTCAGCAGCGAAAACAAAACTGTCAGTCTTAACAGCTTCCAAGCACTCGACTTCTAGTTCCACACGATGAGAAATATCCTCAAAAGTGCGGACATTATCATTATGTGTCATGTTTTGCTTCATCTGCTCCCAAGAGTTAGGTAATGAACGAATAACATCTTGTACCTATTGTTCATCTCTGTCAAGTGATGACGTGCAGCCTCAAGTTCGCGTATCATTGACGACATTGTCCTCAAATATTGCTTCATTGTAACATTCGGCTTCTTTTGACAAGTGTCAAACTTCATAGTTAAAGTGCGCAACTTAGCCACAAAGGTAACTCCAAATTTCTGCCTGACTTCCTCTAGCATGTCATGAGCAAACTGGTGGTTCGCAAACTCTCCAATGAGATCATTATGCATTGAGCTCAGGATCATATGACGAGCACTGCAATCCTTCTTAATCCATTCCTGGTAATCCTCGAGGTTGCGACGGTGTTGAACCGTCGTACCCTCCTCAGGCCGAGGCATCACATGCTCGGTTATTTCCTGCAGACCCATCATCATTCAAGAGAAAAACGATCTTTCGACGCCGGATGTTATAGTTGTCGCCATCAAGTTTTTCACCCTTGTTCAAATCAGCAATGATGTTCTTGGAAGCCATTTAGTCTAACATAGCATGCGAAAAAATAAAAGGATATTAAACTTATGGAACTATACACATATTAAAAAAGAAATAACTTTGCAACATTAATCTAAATAAATAGCAAAACAACATTACAAGTCGCAAGATCGAAAAATCGAAAAATCGTCAAACTCCTAATCATCTCTCGCGCCACAAGTAATATTTTCTACTTCTATTTAATATATGCGCAAGTTATTGGTTTTTGGGAATTAAACAAACTCAACCAAACAACCTCCCACTCAATCGTTTTAAGATGTTATTTAATCAAAATAATAATTCAATCAAACATGTTATCAAACCAAGATGATTATATAATCAATCAACATGTTATCTAGTCATACAATTCAGTAAGATATGAATTCAATCTAGCACATACATGTTGTATATTAAAGAAATTAGACAATCACAACATAGACCATTCACATGTTATCATGGATAAAGCGATTAACCATATAATTTCAAAGAAACTCTATCATGTGAATCTAATTAGGTTCTGAAAATAGTTTCATTGAATTCGGAGCGTCAAAAAACCTTAGGGGGACCAAAATTAGAGTTGATCCGACAACCACAAGATAGAGAAAACGTGAATAACAAATAACCAGGGCCGAACTACGGACTGACCCGCTGGTCTGGACCGCGAGCTGACCCGCCGAGTTGGACCGCGAGCTGAATCGCCGATCTGGACTGGGTTGACTCGGCGATCTGACTCGGTTGACTCGCCGATTTAATTCGGTTACTGTTCATCATCTTCTCCAAATTTCAGCAGCATACCGACACGCATGACCAACTTTGGGAGACGATATCTCACTCATACAAGCTCTGATTCAAGCAAATAACATGTCAAATGAAAGCTCTCCGAGAGCACTATCTATATACATTAATTTTAATTAACATGGAACGACATATATACATCAAAAAAATCATCAAACCACTGCTCACAAACATGATATAAAACTACGGTTTTGTTATATCTTTCAAACCACACGTTCAAACGATACAAAACTTTCCAGGAGATCATTTGAATCAATAATGAACATACCCAATTAAATATTTCAAAATAAAACACCTTTATCAAGATCCGAAATATTTATACATCCATTAATGGTTTTTAACCCAAAAAAAAAACAACAAGAACCCTAATCAGGACACTATCATGTTATCAACAACTTACAAGCAACCAAAGAAAGTTATATCAAGCACGAAAATGCAGCAAACCATAGATCACGATACCAATATCAGAGATTATACGATTAAGCGGAAGCGGGTATCGGTTCGTACCTTGAACTTGAGCTCCGATTATCAAGAACAAGGAACAAAAGCAGCTGCAGCAACAACAACGTTTTCAACTCGACGATCAGCAGGTACTACAATCTACAAAGATGAGCACAAACTTGATTCACAGGCTAAGAACTTAAAACCTTTTATTCTAATGGTAACTCTCTTTAGGGTTAGAGTTACCACTTTTCTAATGGTAAACTTATGTGTGATATCGGTGGGAATCACGTAACCCCTCTACACACATGCTAGAGATGCTTATATAGGTTCCAAACCCTAAGGAATATGGAACCCTACCGGACTTGCCACATACAATATGGGCGACCATATTCGTATCCAACCCGAATATCTAACAAGTGGAATGTATGTAACGTTTAACGACGGCCATTCATGGCACTAACATTAGGTGGACTTGGGTGGTGACCAGCTATCTTGTGTAGGTATTGTTTTGGGTCTTGACTAATTTTGAAGGGTTTTCCCTATTTCCCATCCCCACTTTTTCTATTTCCCATCCCCCATAATTCCTATCCCTAGTTATCCAAAGTACCACCCATATAAAATTTCACATATCCTAAATACCATCTCTTGACTTTTTATTTAGAGGCATATTGAGCTTCAAGAGAGTCCCAAATTGCTTTGGAAGTTGTAAGACGATGAACATGACGAAAAACAACAGGTGTAAGAGAAGAGAACAACCAACTTACTAGTATTTTATCTTGTTTTATCCAAGAGAGAAACTCCGGTGTAGGGACTGCACCATCAACAGAGAGGTATTTGGACAAGGTGTTGTGCCGTAATATGACCATCGAGATCGTAACCTTGGATATACGGTAGGAACTGAGCGCGCCACAATGAGTAATTGGTTTCATCCAGTTTGACAGTGATGATGTGATGAGGTTGGGAAAATTGCATAGACGACATAACAGAAGATTGTAGAGAAGAGATACTCGAGTTTATAACAGCGGAAGTGGTTGAAGATTCAGTTGACATGATGTATAATTGAAGGTAGTTGATGAAAAAAGGGTTAAAAGGACCTAAACCCAGCTGATACCAAGTTAGAACTACTTAGGGTTTACGTTTAGATTAACTTTAGAACAGAAGAAGAAGATAAAACGAAACTAAGTATTATTAATGTGTTTTTTTTTTTTTTTGTACAAGAGAAACCGTGAATCATTACATTATATTTATATACAGACTTGGTTTAAACTATAAGCTAAAGATGGTTTCCTAACATACAAGGAATTCCAAAAATAAACTAACTCTGAAAAGAGTAACTTGGGTCACGTTTTATGTTGACATAATGCTGTGTTAACACTTTCTTTTGACCGAACAACGATGATTTCCTGCCTGTATGAATTTGTTCTAAATCGTCAGTCCACTACAAATTATATAAAATAATTTAGATACTTACGCAATTCATGGGGATCAATTTTTTTATCCCTTGTGCATCTGAAGTGTTTCTTCCTTCATTATAGTATACTTCAACCCAAATCAACTTGATAACTTAAGAAATCGAGTGATGTTCTTTGAATGTAAGATCTTCTTTTTCGTTTTTGATAATACAAATTCAAACTTACCCTTTTACGGAAGAACACGCAGATATCAATATTATATATCTCGTCAGGATTTTCAAAGAACCACGACGTCATTGATATTATCTTCATCTGGTACGTTCCTACTTCCCACAAACTAATGCTTAAAATAAACAAATTCCAATGGCATACTTTGGTAGTAATTCAACAGTTTGGGATGTGTCGTCTGGAATATGTGTGGTGTTTCGTGAAATCTAGTATCCGAACTCTTCTTTTTCTTTCCCTACCGATGAAATCCAAGAAATTAGTCACATATTCTCATAGAATTTCAATATTCTAAAATCCACATGTCTGATCAATTAATCGATGCATCTGCCTAAAATCTCCAATGAACAATTTTGTTTTTCGTCCGAATATCTTTGTCGGATTGCTCATCAGATACTTCAATGTCATATCCAGCCCTTCAAATGCATGTTTATGCACCAGCATCATCGTTGCTTCATCCTATATTATTAGGTATACCCTGGACATTAGCGCCGCCAAATTTGTTTCCTTTCGTATGTCACACCGAGTTTTCATCAAGCTGTCCTCCCTCCAGGCAATGAAAGTGATGTTATTCCCGACGAAGCCACTGTTAAAACAAATTTTGGCCTGGATCTTAAGCCAACTGCCAATGCTTTCATAGATATTTCATATGTTTTTCCCTTCCCGCCACTTGCAGAAATGAAGGCACCTTGGATGCAATTGCCTCCATTACAACACCTATGTTTGCTCGATGTTCAGTCTCTTGTACAGCCGAAAGAAATCTTCAAAAGTTTGGGTTTGTTGTAGAGGGTATGGGATCTTTGGGAATTCTTTGAGAGACTTATTGATTAGGTTTATTGGTTTCCCAACTTCAATATAACAACGTTTTTGAGGTCAAGATCATCGATCTCAAGATCTTCATTTTTTTCTTCATCCGTATTAATCATCACCGACATGAGTTCATCTTCATCAACAACATCAGCAGATTTGGTTCTTCATCAAACAACAGCAGCAGCAGATTTGGTTCGTTCAACACGAGTTCATCTCATTAACACGAACAGCAAAACATCATTCTTCATCGTATAAGATCTGAGAATAAACATCGAGCAGCAGATTTGGTTCGTTCAACACGAGTTCATCTCATTAACATCGAGCAGGAAAAAAAAAATTCAGATCTAGAAAAAAAATATGAGAGAGAAAGTAAATCTGAGAATGATCTATTCTCTCATACTTTTTGACTATATATATGGTCCTTATCCAAAAGGGTATTTCTGCCACTACAAGGTGACATTTACATCATCCATGACATCAGCCTAGGACCAAACAATAATTTTTAGGACCAAACTATAATTTATATTACCAAATAGGACCAAACAGACATTTGACTGGGTCAACAGGACTAGACTCTCTCTAATATATTATTCATAGGACCTAATGGTATTTCCTACATATATAAACAATGCACACAAATCATTGTGAGATATCAAAATAAAATGACATGGCTTGGAAAATAATTAAAAATAAATAAGTCAAAATTTTACCAACCATAAAACTTAACCAACTTATGTCAAGCCCAATAATAAAGCAAGTTGCGCCAGTATGGGCGTTGGTTAATCCAAGACTCCATGTGCATCTTCTCTTTTATGTTTAACCGAATGTTATCCAATCAAAGACATGATCCATCCATCCCAATAATAAACGAGAATGCTTACCCCAACAATTTACGTCTTGTAATATAGAGAATGAGGTGAGGATAAGAAGACACAAAGTAAAGGAGAAAGAAGAATAGTTCTTATTAGATGTGTATTATTTAATAAATATTAGGGCCTCTTGTAGGTGCACAAAATAGACTCGCCACGTGGCCGCACTAGAAGACAATGAATAGGACTGATGAATCTCAGTCAGAGATCCCAGTCAGTGACTTGTCAAATCGAATGTCAAAGTTATTTCGCCGCATCACGAAGCACGAAGAAGAAGCATCCTATAATGAAGTGACTTACAAGAAGAATCTAAGCTACGAAGGATCAATGGGGTACCCTGCAAGATACTAATCACGAAGTAAGGATGGGCGAAATAAGCTAACTTGTTCGAAAAGATAACCTGCGAGGTAAGTAAATTATCTAGCAAGAAAGAGACACTGGTCCCGACAAGCACCTGAGTTGTCAGCGAAAGAAGGGGGAAAAACTTTATGGAAAATGGTCTGAGGGAAGTATAAGGCACCTCCACGAGAACGTAGCGAAGTAAAATGAGGTGTACACCATTAGGGTTGACTAGCCTATAAATAGAGGTCCTTGGGCTAGGCATGAGGGATCGGATTTTGGAGAGAGGGGAGAACTTAGCTTAGAGAGTGAGATTAGGGTTTCCTTGTATTAAAGAACTTGTATTTTCACTCTTTGGTGATTAATAAATAAAGATTTTCTAATTTCAAAACACTTATCATGTCTTAGATACGTCTTCAAATTTACTTGGGTGTACTACTGGATTTCCAGTAGTTACACATCTATTTATAGGTCTAGACACAAGGGTATCCCAATAATAAACAATATTCACCCTAGATATTCTTAACATAATTACACATTTACAAGATAATTGAAAAAGTAAATTGATTTTTAAAAATTGTGAAGGGAATGAGAAATAAAGAATACGTGGATGGGAAACAACAAAAACCATCTAGAATTACCGTGCTTCACTTTTCAAAATTAAACACTTAGAGATTCTCCAATGATAATGTGGTCGGTTTCATAGGTGGCACCATGGGAAGACATCCTTTATCTTATTTGGAAATTGATTTTCCTAAATATAAGGGGAATAAAAATCTTTTCTCCAACCCATCTATCTATTAACCTCTTTCCCTGCCTAGTTGTCTTTTTGATTTTAAGATTTTATTTGATTTGGTATTATCAAAAAATATATCAAAGTCACTCCTCTTTAATTTTCTGAACTCCAATTATGTGACGATGATCACACCAATACCATCGATTATTTTCTTAACTCCAATTCCATGGCAGTGATCACCATGAACGATTTGTTTTTCCCATGGATGGATATTATATAACCAAATGTGTTAAAACACGAATCTACATTTATATGGCGTTCATAATTCTTTGATAATGGTGATAACTATATTCGTGGAACCATTAAGAGATATTGGCTTGACTCATGATAAAAAAAAAAAAAAACCAAAAATTGGTTTTATTCCTTCAAATTTGTTAACCTCATGATTATTTCCCCCTTGCGAACACTTGACTTTGTTACTTTCTAATGAACAATTTCCAAAGCCTGATCAACAACCGTATCACCCTTTTGTTTTTCCCTTTGTCTGGTAATTAAATAGTTAAATATGAAAGTTATAGATTTTCGTTGTATCAATGGAGAGAAAGAAAAGAGGGAAGATATGATGAGAAGAAGAAAACAAATCATGAAAACAATAGATATTAGATTTGGTATAATCTTAATTCTGATTTAATGAATTTTAATTGAAAAATGCTCATTAGGATGGATAGTCATCCTCTTAATGAACCTCTGAAACAAGAGGTTGGGGAAGAGGATGTCTACATTACAACATGCCATGTCATCTACATATTAGTTAAAGAAGTTAGGGTTGGAGACATATTTTAGGGTGAATGAAAGTGTATCCTACGTGATAAAGACTTTTTTCCCCACACACATGCCATGTCATCTACATGTTAGAATTGATCCACCATCCAAAAACGACACATAATTAACTAATCAATTATTGAAGTCTCCGTTCCTAAATCAACAACCTAAAAACTCAATACCATCCCTCACTCCAGACTAAAAGTAGCACTGGTGGAGCTTACCCTCTCTCCTATTGGTTGGTGAGCGAAACCTCGCGCTCTCATTGGCTAATTGAGAAACCATTCGTATTCGTCGGATGAAATTTCGTTAGATATAGTGCGTTGATCTGAAAATGTGTGGTGTAGATTGGGTGGATTGTTAGGACACACGCGACGGACGACCCTTATTGTTTAGAAAAAAATGTTATATTAATTTCGTGCATTTATTGTGAAAATCCAGAAAATAAACAAAACTACTATATTAATTTTGGACATTTATGATTAAAATAAAAAAAAATCAATTCAATATATTTAGGGAATAAAATAATATAATTTATATTTTTTGAATCTTTTATAATTTCATGTATTTATTATAGAAAATCCAAAAAATAAAACAATACTATATTAATTCTTACATTTATGAATAAAATTAAAAAAAAATCAATTCAACGTATTTATGGATAAATTAATGAGATTTATATTTTTGAAAACTTTGTAAGGAAAAAAAGAAAAAAAAAATATAGCAATGACAAAAAGATTACTAAATTAATCTTTATTAATCTTTTATAATTTCATGTAGTTATTATAAAAAATCCAGAAAATAATAAAAAATACTATATTAATTTCGTTCATTTATGACTGTAATAAAATAATCAACTCACCATATTTATGAAATAAAATAATAAGTTTTAAATTTGTAAACTCTTTTGTAAGGAAAAAAAATCCAGATAATAAACAAAACTACTATATTAATTTCGGACATTTATGATTAAAATTAAAAAAAAAAAAAAATTTAACATATTTATGGAATAATAAGATTTGTATTTGTTGAATCTTTTATAAGGAAAAAAAAATCTAGAATTGACTATATTAATTTTTAATATTAATGATAAACATCTAGAAAAAATTACTAACAACATCTAAAAATTACTATATTAGTTGATATTTTAATTAATATTTATGTTTAGAGTATCTGAAAAAATCTAATTATTTACCTGAACACAATCTTACGGGTTCCATTAATATAGTTAATTTGAAATTCTAATTAATATTTATGTTTCCAGTATCTAAAAAAATCTAATTATTTACCCGAACACAACCTTAATTTACAAGTTCCATTAATATCGTTAATTTGTTTAGTTAGTCATGACGCTGGTAGTGGTCTAGGTAGTTTTATTTTTCATAGATTGGGTGTTTCTATTCAAAAAGGAGTTGGTGCTCAGCTTGTCGCTCGGCTACCAACTAAAAACTATGTAAAGTTATGAATATAAACATTATTTAAAATAGAAAGTGAATATTTTTTCGGATTATTTACTAATATAAACAAAGTCAATGGTTAATATACATATCCAATGCTATCATAGCAAAAAGGTCGGATTTGACTAGATTTTCTGATCTGGCCGTATATAATTAAAAAGAAAAGAAAAAAATATTAATTCTTATGCGACAAAAGGTATGAAAAAAGTAATCATATTACAAATATACGAAAAAAAATTCCAATTATATAAAATTTCTATATTTGTTGAAGAAATTACTTTTTATGTTGCAAATATTAAACTAATTTTGGAAGTCCCGGATATTTTTTCTTTTTTAATTGTCTCCTGTAATCTCAAATTATAATAAACTATATAAATTCTAAGATATTATTACCAAAACCAAATATTTTTTAAAGTTTAGTGACTCTTTATATAGGAACTATAACAAGAACCGCATTTGTTTACGTCTTTTTTTTATTTTTTCATAGATGTTTGTGTTCTTTCGTTGTTGTTTTTATATTCTTTCTTGAAATTGAGATTTCTGATGGCCAATCTATTTTCGTTATTTGATTTGTAGGTACAATCAATACTTCCAAAATAAGTTGCGGCAAAGGGAGCACTCATGGATACTGATACTAGAGGTGAATAAATTGATTTAATACGGCTTCTATTGGTTTTAAGTTTTGTTTTCGGATTTCGTTTGAATTTTTTGTTAATGTTTAATTGGTGTTTACATTTTCCGTCTGGACTACATACGAGGAGAAGCATACGAGGTACCAAGCTTAATAGTAACTCATTTTTCTTGATCAAATGCTTATATATAAGAGCCTAATTTTAGAAAAACCTACAAATTTTTTTCTAATAAAACATCAGCATTATTGGTTGTTCCATCAAATTTGTTTTATGAATGGTGTTATCTATCATTTTCTGGATTAATAATTTATGGTACGGCCTCCGTAATAACGTAATCATGCAAGTATTATTCCTGTTTTCATACGCATGCATTATTGAAATTACTTATTCCATCCATTTGTTTTCATACTCATTGCATTATTGAAATTAATTACTTATTCCATCCATTTGCATGTCCATATTTCGAATGGGATCCTATTTATTCCATGTTATATTAAAGTTGACAAAAATATGTATATATGTATCCAAATTTTAAATACTCACGTTTATGTGTGTTTATATATTAATCCTAAGAATCTACATTTATTCCATGTAATTAAGAAAATTTAAACTATTTTTAGGCGGATACAAATGTGATATTTATAGAATTTTCTATATATATCGGGTGTGTATGCGTGTATGAGTATACTAAATGCAGGTATCTATCTTAAAAAGTAAAAAAGAATAGATTTTTTTGGCTATTTATTCCAAAACTTTTTTCTTTTTGTAGTTTTATTAATTCTTATATATAAATGGTTGGAGCAAGGCAAACAAATTGTCTGCACGCGTGGCTTCTTTTGCGGACTTATTCGCGTTTGTTGGTTGTTTAGCAGGTGTGCTCAAAGGTTTTCTGTTGTATTTCGAATATATTGCTGCAAGGAAAGATATCTTGATAGCATGTAGCGTTCGGTAAATCTCTTTTTCTCTTTTAAACCTTTTAAGTCTTTACATATGCATATATGCAAGAATAAAATATTTAGGTTTACTGCATGCGGTTTATAATCGGGTTTGTAGCAGTGAAATCATTTTTATTTCTTTGTGCTCCTAAGATTCTTCTTTCCTTTGTACTTTTGTTCTGCAGTCACTGGTATTATGAACATAATACATAAACGTGGTTACGTGGCAATAGAATCATTTCTTTTCCTTTATTTTTTATAGGATTCCTCTTTGATTTTAGTTAACCCATGATAATTTTGCTACCAGCTGAAATAACAATCGACCTTCTTGGCCAAGCCAAATCTGCTGGACAAGGTTTATATTTTAAACTATGCTTATCATGTTCCAAATGTGGATTTACAAATCTGTCGACGTTATCACATACTAGGCATATCATATGTATTCTCTCCGTAAAATATAATTTAGTTGATAGTAAATTTTGTTTAACATCAATAGTTGTAGTTTTGTTATTTTTTTCGCTGCAAAAATGATTAACATTTACGATGCTCTTCCAAAAATATGCAAACCAAGGAATTTCGTGTACTTTTTCCTAACTTTTCCATTTCATATATGCATAAGATATATGGATGTGGAACATACAACACGGATTAGCATAAGTGTCTACTTTGTCTAAATGGGTGGATGAGGATTGTAAAATTCCGTTTATGCTGGTAGTAAGCCCGTTAATTTATTATGGATCAAATAAGAAAAATGATACTGCGTGTCCTTTTTGTTAGTTTTTACTGTTAATAGTCATGTAAAATGTAACTTTCTACTTTTTTTTAAACATGCGTAATTATGTACTTCACAAATGAAATAATGTTCAAGAAGTGGTTGTAGTGGCAGTTGTCGTCCCCATAATAAATAAAAATGTTCTAGAAGTGGTGGTACTGGCAGTTGTCGTCACCATAATAAAAAAGCATAAGTTTTAGCATATTCGAGATCGAGATCGAACTGTACAAAAAAAAAGTGACAAGATGTTTTTTGGCATTTGGTAAGTTACAGAATTGCCCTACATAAGTAATGCAACACACCACCGGTAAAAATGTACCTACCAAGAAAGCAACTTTAGAGTCTATGACTTTTAGAACAAAGAGATCAAGAATATTAAACTTTTTATCGTTGTATTTCTTTCAAACTCTTTATTCAAGTGAATGTCCTCTTGAGGATTTTATGGATCTTATTGTTGATCCTAATCACTCTAATTATCATATCATAAAAGTCAAATAGTAAAATAATAAAATTAACCAGGTTCCTGCTATTTAACTTTATAAGCGGTCCCCCGATGTGTAATTATACCAGGTTCCCCCAATGCCTAACTTTATAGTCTTATGATTCCACAAATCAAGATGTCATCTCAAAGTTGAGCTCATTTACATGTCTTAATATTTCTTGTATAATGCTACGAAATAAATTACAAAACAACCATATTTGATTTCCCGATCAAGTTATGATTTCAAGAACGAACTCATTTACATGTCCTAATCTCCCGTATATAAGGCTCTGAAAGAAATTGAAAAAAATAAATATATCTTTTTATCTTTGGAAAACTTTGTTATTTCTTTTGTATTAGTAGTACTCTTTAATTTAAGGCTGCAATGTATGTTTACGTTAGAGGATATTGTAGGAGGTAAAACATGCGGATGGAAACTTGATATGGTTGGAATATAAACAATTAGGAGAATTGATATCGACAAATATGACTTAGTATATTGGCGTCGATCAGTTGTATAAAGGGAAGCTCTCCTTAGAGATACCAGTACACCATCACCTTTTTCCTTTTTACCAGCATCTATAAATATACACTTTGTTTTGTTGTTATCGATGAATTCCTCTAAATTGCACAATTTCATTTGACCATTGTAGTTACTCACATTTACGTTCTTCTGTAACACCCGGCGATTATAATTAATCATTCCTTATGTTTCCAATTGATAATTTTCGTTAAATCAACATGGTTATTCCCTTTATTTCAACCACAAACAATATTATCACTTTATTTTCACAATCAATAATTTCTATCTTACACAAACTTGGGCAGTGCATGTGGTCTCGGAGAAATTGTTAGCTGTTTTTCCACTGCTCAATTGAAAATTAATTATACTTTCAGTGAAATATATTTTAAGTTTATTTCCTACTTAAAGCATTCACTCATTTAGGCTCTATTTTAGAGCTTTTTACCCACACAATCAAGCAAAAGAGGAAAGAGTAAGCTAGAAATCAAAAAGTTCCTCAGTTTTTTACTGATTTCCTTTTTTTTTTTTTTTTTTTTTTTCTTTTTTTTTTTTGATTCTGTAGGTAGTGGTTACTCAATTTAGACTAAACAAAGATTAGGGTTTGAGTTCTCATCACATTATGAGTTTGTCGGTTCGAAGGTTGTCAGTTCAAACCAGATGGAAATTAGGGTATGATTTCTTTTTCTATTTATTTTGATCGGCTTTTACATTTTATTTTATTTCTGTCTATTTCACTACACTGCTCGCATTAGTGTAGGTTGTCCCTTGCAGCGAGGAACTCAATAAAGGCCTCATACTGGCAGTTAATATGCTCGGTTTCTGAAGAATTAATGCATTTATTTGACGGGGAAGCACTTCATATGCTTAGCACTATTTAGAGTTGGCAACTTAGTGTCTCAAATATCAGATATTGATACAACTATATAGTAAGGGTGATTTTTCATTTAAATACATGTTATTGGAGCCTGAATGAGCAGTTGAGTTGGCCGTTTAATTTTTAACACAAGTATATAATTTCTGAAGAAAGATATATTGATGCATCTCATTGATCACATCTTCTTTGACGGGAAACACTTCATATGCTTAGCACTATTTAGAGTTGGCAATCTATTTTATATTAATATCGTATGTTTCTTTAGTGTCCCTAATATCAAATATTGGTACAACTATATAGTGAGTGTGATTTTTCATTTAAATATAAGTTGTTGGAGCTGGGAGAGCAGTTGAGTTGGCCGCTTGATTTTTAACGCAAGTCTATAAAGATATTGGTGCATCTCATTGATTACATCTTCTTTGACGGGAAGCACTTCATATGCTTCGCACTATTTAGAGTTTGCAATCTATTTTATATATCGTGGTTTTATTTAGTGTCTCTAATATCAAATATCGATACAACTATATAGAGAGCGTGATTTTTCATTTAAATACAGGTTGTTGGAGCCTGGGAGAGCAGTTGAGTTGGCCGCTTGATTTTTAACCCATATATATAATCTCTGAAGATATTTATCAGTGCATCTCATTGATTACATCATCTTTAATGGGAAACACTTCATATGCTTCACATTATTTAGAGCTGGCAATCTATTTTATATATAACGTTTGTATTTTTAGTGTCTCTAATATCAGATATTGATATAACTATATAATGAGTGTGATTTTTCATTTAAATACAGGTTGTTGGAGCCTGGAAGAGCAATTATTTTGGCCACTTGAATTTTAGCACAAGTATATAATTTCTGAAGAAAGATATGTCAGCGCATCTCATTAATTACATCTTCTTCGATGGGAAGAAATTCAAACGCTTTGCACTATTTATAGTTGACACTCTATTTTATATTCATATCGTCTTTTTTTTTTTTTTTTTTTTGATCTCTAATGTCATAAATCAATATAACTATATAGTATTTGCGATTTTTCATTTATCTACAAGAAAATGGACTCTGGAAGAGCAGTTGAGTTGGCCGCTTGATTTTTAATGCAAGTATATGGTTTCTGAAGAAAGATATATTCGTGTATTTCCTTGATAACATCTACTTTGACGGGAAGCAATTCGTATGATCTGCACTATTTAGAATTGACAACTATTTTAGATTAATATCGTGATTTTTTTTAGTGTCTCTAATATCATATATCGATACCTATATAGTAAATATGATTTTTCATTTAACTGAAAGAAGTTGGATTCCGGAAGAGTAGTTAAGTTAGTCGCTTGATTCTTATTACAAATATATAATTTCTAAACAAAGATATATCAGTGCATTTCCTAAATTACATCTTCTTTGACGGGAAGCACTTCATATGTTTTGCACCATTTAGAGTTGGCAATTTATTTTATATTAATATCGTGTTTCTTTTAGCGTCTCTAATTTCATATATCGACACAACTATATAACGAGTGTGATTTTTCATCATATAACTACCGATTTCTTTGTTTTATATACATGAACTACGTACTGATTTCAAAGGTTGTTATTTCAATTGTAATTTCTTAAAGACGACTTCTTAATCTCCAACACTTTATACAATGCGTAATATGTGAATTTGGTTTCATAAGTTAATCTATTAAATAATAATTGGTGTTCTCATTATACACTGCAATTGTTAGTTGGGACCCTTTTGGGACGGGCCCGTCTCACCAAATGCGGAACAATTCCCATCATACTTGATACGTAGCACATGTTAAATACTAAAAAAAAATCTTATTACACTTTTGTATTTATAATTTAAACTATTTTACTTTGTGGAAATTTCCGAGGAACCCAAATTTGGTTCCTCTCTCTTTCATGAACCCATCATTAAGATAGGATATATATGTAACCTAATTTGTAAGATCAACGGTTAAGAACAACAGTTTAGATTAGATTTATTTTTTAATGTTCGAGGGTTAGACTATTTTAATCTTAATTAGTTAGGAATTGTTAACATAAATATTTTTCTTTAAAAATACGGTCAACGAATTTGTTACCATATTTTTCGCCAATTGAAGTTATTGATTTACTCCCATAAATTTCGGCTAGTTAATTAGTTACGTATTGTTAACATAAATGTTAACAAAAAAATCCGGTCAACGAATTTATTACCATACTTTTCGCCTATTAAGTTACTCTCGTGTTAACTTTGGGTTGGTGTTGATGGTGGTTTTTAAACAAAGGGTAAAATCGTAAAATCCCAAATAACCTAATGTCACCGGTGACACATTTATTAGGACATTTAATGCATGTAGTCAGTAATTAATAGGGGGTATTTTTTCAAATTAGGGTTACAACGAACAAAACCCTAATTCCCCTCCGTGCCAATGGCAAATCATGCCAGCCACACCTAGCCCAAGCTAGCCGCACCTCTGTGCCAACGGCAAATCATGCCAGCCACACCAAACGAGCCAAATCATACCAACCATGCTAGCCGCACCCCAGTGCCAATGGCAAATCATGCCAGCCACACCTAGCCCAAGCTAGCCGCGCCATGCCAAACACACTCTGCCTTGGCCCTAGCTATGCTAGTCACACCAAACGCGCCAAAGCATGCCAACCATGCTAGCCGCACCTCCGTGCCAATGGCAAATCATGCCAGCCACACCTAGCCCAAGCTAGCCGCGCCATGCCAAACGCACTCTGCCTTGGCCTTAGCTACGCTGGTCACGCCACGCCAAGTCAAACACCCTTACCTTGGCCCTAGCCGCGCCATGCCAAAGTAGCGCCCGCGCCTAGGCTTGCAAACCGTGCAACCTAGGCCAAATTGGACACACATGCGATTGGCACATGCCAACACGCTCGCTGGTAGCTTTTCTTACCAAGACGTGGCCCTAATGGCAAAGCATGCCATTGGCACATGCCAACACGCATCGCTGGTAGCTTTTCTTACCAAGCCGTGGCCCTAATGGCCAAGCATGCCATTGGCACATGCCAACATGCATCGCTGGTAGCTTTTCTTACCAAGCCGTGGCCCTAATGGCCAAGCATGCCATTTTGCACATACCAACACGCATCGCTGGTAGCTTTCTTACCAGGACATAGCCCTAATGGCCATGCGTGCCATTGACACATGCCAAACGCACACGCTGGTAGCCTAACCTGCAAACCGTGCAACCTACCACCAAGGCATTCCACACAAGCCATTGGCACTTGCCACACACGTCACTAACAGCTCTGGCATTGTCACTTACACTCGACGTACAACCTACCACCAAGGCATTCCGCACATGCCATTGGCACATGACACACACGCCACTAGCAGCTCTGGCATTGCCACTTGCACTCAAGGTGCAACCCGCAACAAAGGCATTCCGCACATGCCAATGGCACATGCCACACATGCCACTAGCAGCGACACTTGCACTCAAGGTGCAACCAACACTCGAGACATCAACACAAACTGGGGGATGCTTTCCATGGTTTTGGTTTGGCGGTCACAGCTTGCAGCGTACACTACGCTCACATTAAGAAAGCGTGAATAGGAATAAAGCGGTCAAATAAATGAGGAAATAATGGTGAAAACGTTTTCACCCATAAACACCATGCGGTTACCACCTCCTCCCATTATTTCACCCTTTACTCTCTTCCTTCATGAGGCCAGGGTACGTTTCAATCTCGACTTGTATAAATAGGTCTTACCTATTTCCACCAGATAACAGGTCTCGGTCAGGAGAAAAAATACAACACTCTCAGAAAAGGCAACTTTGCAAGCTCTCCAAAAAGCTTTCATCTCTTGCAAGCTTCCTAAGCTTTCACTTTCTGATACAAGTCGAGATACTACTCTCCCAGAATTATTCTGATCTCAACACCTTTCTTTGCTTCCCTCCCCAAATCAACCCTTCTCCTCCACTTTGTGACCGAAGCAAGTCTGGAACGGCCATTTCTTGGTTTAGGCCGAACTTGTACAGATTGATCTCTCGAATCTATAAAGTGCTCACGTGCAGCACATTTGTTTAGGGTTTAAACCAGTTTCTCACTCACCTACCGAATTTACCGAAATCGGCGGAAACGATTTTCACCCATAAACAATTGGCGACCACAACGGGAGGTCTATCGGCTACAATGTCAGACTGCCAATCTCGTTCTTCGACCTAGATGTCAATATGGTAGGGGAAGGCGACTCAATCCGACTCAACTGCCAGACAACCCGGTTACCAGTTGTAAAAACTACACCTGAAAACTGGGGACTCGCTGAAGATGCTACCAGCGATTGGGGACTTGCTGGCGATGCTACCAGCAAAGCCGCCTTTTACATGGAGAGAGGCGTGTTTGCAAAAACCTATGAAGTGAGTAAATTTAGATTGGGCAAGATATACGATCTGTTTTTAGGTTCTTAATAAAACCGTCATACTACTGCGTCTTGTGCCTATTGTTAGCACACACTTTCATAAAAACAATACTCCTTTCCCAAAACATAATCAGAGTTATATTATCAAAACCATTCATCCCAAAAATAATCCAATATCCTCAAAAGCTACCAACTGTCTATCAAAACCGGTCGAACTTTGAACCAGACGTCCAATATGTTGTCTCAAAAAAAAAAAAAAAAAAAAACCTAAATGAAAGTTTAACAGAGAAACATTCAAAGAAAATCATCCAACATAGGTCTACTTTTCTTGGAGAAAGTCAACTTTGCATCTTCAAGAGCCGCTCTCTTCATAGTTAACATCTTGGAAAGATTTTCGAGTTCTACCTCCTGTCGTGCAATCTCCTCTGCAGAAAGGCTTTCGATTGCTGCATATTTCGACTTCTGGATCTCAGCAAGGCCTTCGACAAACCATGAAGCGTTGAACTCCTTTTCTACACACACGTCGCGATGGTGCTCCCGATCGGCAATAACGTCTTGTAAACGGTGTGGCCAGTCACCTCACGCATGTCCTCAATGGAAGATAAAGCCTATTCCACACGCTTAACCAGCGCAAATCGACTAGTGATCTTCTTGGTTGAGGCCATATGTCCATGCTTCTCCCAGATTCTGGTGTACAACGCCTCATACTTAGCCAAAGACGTCTGAAAGCGCTAACCAAAGACATGACCTGGATAAGGAACCAAGTACGGGGGATCAAAATGGCACTCGTGAATCGGCCTCACGACTCGCAAAGGGTCTTTTTCCATGTCTACGGCAACAACCATCAGAGAATCATCCACCGTTTGAACCACATCTGTGCCCGGCAATTGGCTAACTCCCATCTCCAAGTCACCGGCGGTGGTCACCAAAGGCAAGTTTTCATGCGGCTCCACCCCAGAATCATCCTACGAACCGGATTCATCCTGCGAACTTGAGTTAGACATTTTTTCTAAAAAAAAAAAAAAGAAAAAGAAGCGCGAAACTCACCGAACCACTTCCCAAAAAAGAACCAGTGCTGCCAGAGGAATCACTCTCACTTGTCGAACTTTCTTCTTTCTCGACTCATCACCACCATGAGAAGGCTCTGTCTTTGGGAATTCTTCGAAGAAATTGCCGTCTCCTGGCAACGTGCAAGGGCAGCGAAAGCATTAACACTACCGAATCCCTGGGAGAAACAAGACGCATGTTTTCAGCAGAAATTCACGTGTTTTGAGACAAACCAACAAGGAGGCGACACATACCTGGTTATTGGAAGAACTGAAAGACACGAGAGCTGCGAGAGGATCTTGTGAAACCGCCCGAAACCCGCCAGCACGATTCTTCGTCTTCTTTTCCTTTGCCTGGGGACTTTCCGAGTTGCAAGGCAACTTTCGCTTGGGATCTCTCAACATTGGATACTTCTTCAAAACTGCTGGGGAAGGTTTACAACGAACATTCTCCACCACGATTTTTACAAAATCTTGGATCATAATAAACTCATTGCGCCAGAACTCATTATAGCCAAAAGTCGTCGAAGTCATTCTTTCCGTTTGAAAGAAGGGAAGGCGGATACCCGGCTCAAGGGCACTGGCATTGAGGGCGGCATGCAATGAATCTTTAGGAACCACCAGCTGGTAAGCAAGGGGTACCCCTTGATCGAAACCCATGTGATGAGCAACACAGTCAATATTGTAAGCAGCTATTCGGAAAGACCCCATGAAGAAAGACGGCATATAGCCGGACATGCAGCTTTGAATAAACAAGTTTTCACCAACACTCAAGTTGCCGTCAGAAGACAAAAACATGATCGGAGCAGAAGCAAAGGTGTCAATTTGAGTCACCGACCTATGGACCGGCTCCTATGGGAGAAAATTGATTTCATGCGACTTATCGAGAAGACTAACCAAGCTCATGCCAACTCTTGGACGCCTTTTCACCCATCGAAGAATTCGGGAGCCGCCCCAACTCGCGGGAATCGAAGGCAACGGTTTCGGAGCATACTTCTCAAAGTGCTCCCATGACCAAAGCTTGCGGAAAAGCAACGTGCACATATGAATCCACTTTCATGAAACCATTCGAAACTCGCATGTTCGCAACTAGGTGATCCAGATGCACATACAGGGAGCCAAGGAATAGCCTGCCAATGGGAAGAACCTCACCTTTTGCCAACTTCACAGCAATCACTAGCAACTCTGGCCTTATTTCCTTCTTGCCAGAACCGTCATCAAAAATGTCTCTAGACAACCAGAGAGCCAAAAATGCTGCAACACGAAGATCACCGTTTCATTTAGGTTCCACTCGTCCAGGAAACCATTGAGATATCCACCCAAATTGTAAAGGCACCTTTCATCCTCTTCCGGATAGAATCCTTCGACTTCGCAGTGGAGTCTTTTCAAGCGAAATCTCCCAACTTAGCGGCAAGGTCATCCCGCATCTTTCCCTCACTTTCAGATAATTGGATGTTAAGATTCCCGGTTACCGGAAGATTCAGCAAGAGAGCCACACTCTCCAAGGAGAAAGTTATTTCACCCCATCTACATATGATCGTATGGGTGTTCCAACACCATCTGGAGATGAAAGCAACCAATCCCGGGATATCCTTCCTAACTGAGATTTACTTCAAGCTCGACAAACATCAATAATCTGCGCTCGAGTCAATTTGGTATTTATGTGCTCCTTACCCACCATGAACTCAACCCATCTATCAAAAGAACGCAACGGGCTTTGACACATTCTGAAATCAATGTTGGAAGAAGAATATACCCCTTTATGAAGATAGAACCGTATGGTTTTCTAGGCGAACCGAACGTGTCTTCTTTTCATCTTCACCACCGGTTAACAAAATTGGCACGAAACCTGGGTGATTCTTCCGAGCAGGGCGGGGGTTTGGCAAAGAATTCATCATCCGTGTTTGGTTTGGAACTATGAACATCCTTCGATGAGGCGAAATTTTGTTCAGGTAACATCTTGTCGGATTTCTTCATAACAACTTAGTAACAAGATATCTGCACACGGAGAAAGACGAAATTATCTCCCTAACCGCACCCAACAAAAGGAAACCTGGAAAACAAAAAAAAAGGGTGTATTCTCTACGGGTTCAAAACTGCACGCGCAGTATTTTCTTCAGGACCGAAATTCATATATACAATATTTCCTATGGGTTCGAAGTCTTATGAAGCACATATACAGTATTCTTCTTCTGGATTCATATACAGTATTCTCTACGGTTCAAAACTGCACACGCAGTATTTTCTTCAGGGTTTAAAATTATATACGCAGTATTTTATACGGGCTCAAGTGCGTCTGCAGTATCCTTCTTTGGGTTCAAAATTATATACGCAGTATTTTATACGGGCTCAAGTGCGTCTGCAGTATCCTTCTTTGGGTTCAAAACTATATACGCAGTATTTTCTACGGGCTCGAATGCGTCTATGGTATCCTTCTTCGGGTTCAAAATTATATATGGAGCATTTTTTCTACGGGTTCGAATAATATATGCAGTATTTCCCTTGGGTGCATATATACAATATTTTGTACAAGAAGCACGCCAAGAAATTATATGCGCAGTATCATTGCAAGGATTATAAAGAAAAACGTCTACTCTTAGGGTTTGCACCTACATGAAAAGGGAAACAGGAGAAGTACTAGAAGACATACCTGGAAGCTGGTTTTTCTTTGTGACTCTGCCGCTAGTAGGAAAGGATGAAAGGAATAAGGTGCAAGATGAGAGAAAGGGATTTTATATATATGGGCGTGAAGATTCTGAAATAGGGAAGGATTTCCCTTTACCAAAAATCGTGCGGGCTCACAAGGACGCCCAACTTCCCAATGCCTCCCAAGTTGCACCGGTCCCACCAATTGCGCCCAACTTCCCAATGTCACCCAAGTTGCACCGGTCCCACCAATTGCGCCCAACTTCCCAATGTCGCCCAAGTTGCACCGGTCCCACCAATTGCGCCCAACTTCCCAATGTCGCCCAAGTTGCACCGGTCCCACCAATTGTGCCAACTTCCCAATGATCGCCCAAGTCACGCCAGCAAGCACGCTCAGCTTCCCACCTTGCGCCGGTCCCGCCAGCTAGCACGCTCAGTTTCCCAACTCGCAACAACTTCTCAATGCCGCCCTGACTTCCCTGTCTCTCACGACGCTAACTTCCCAATTGTGCCAGCCTCCCGATTTGTGCAAAACTGCCAGAGGCAAGGATTCCAAATCCTATTTATAAAAAGGTCAGACAAGCCTCCTCAATTCTCTTTACAATTTGTTGTTGATAGTTTGTCACCATCTTATGGTTACCTCGCAACAAAGCTCCTGTTCTGAGCTAAGCAGGGGACTTAATGTTGATGGAGGTTTTTAAACAAAGGGTAAAATCGTAAAACCCCAAATAACCTAATGTCACCAGTGACACATTTATTAGGACATTTAATGCATGTAGTCAGTAATTAATAGGGGGTATTTTTTCAAATTAGGGTTACAACGAACAAAACCCTAATTCCCCTCCGTGCCAATGGCAAATCATGCCAGCCACACCTAGCCCAAGCTAGCCGCACCTCTGTGCCAACGACAAATCATGCCAGCCACACCAAACGCGCCAAAGCATGCCAACCATGCTAGCCGCACCCCCGTGCCAATGGAAAATCATGCCAGCCACACCTAGCCCAAGCTAGCCGCGCCATGCCAAACGCAGTCTTCCTTGGCCCTAGCTATGCTAGTCACACCAAACGCGCCAAAGCATGCCAACCATGCTAGCCGCACCACCGTGCCAATGTCAAATCATGCCAGCCACACCTAGCCCAAGCTAGCCGCACCTCTGTGCCAACGACAAATCATGCCAGCCACACCAAACGCGCCAAAGCATGCCAACCATGCTAGCCGCACCCCCGTGCCAATGGCAAATCATGCCAGCCACACCTAGCCCATGCTAGCCTCGCCATGCCAAACACACTCTGCCTAGGCCCTAACTATGCTAGTCACACCAAACGCGCCAAAGCATGCCAACCATGCTAGCCGCACCTCCGTGCCAATGGCAAATCATGCCAGCCACACCTAGCCCAAGCTAGCCGCACCTATGTGCCAATGGCAAATCATGCCAGCCATACCAAACGCACCAAAGCATGCCAACCATGCTAGCCGCACCCCCGTGCCAATGGCAAATCATGCCATCCACACCTATCTGAAGCTAGCCGCACCTCTGTGCCAATGGAAAATCATGCCAGCCACACCAAACGCGCCAAAGCATGCCAACCATGCTAGCCGCACCCCCGTGCCAATGGCAAATCATGCCAGCCACACCTAGCCCAAGCTAGCCGCGCCGTGCCAAACACACTCTGCCTTGGCCCTAGCTATGCTAGTCACACCAAACGCGCCAAAGCATGCCAACCATGCTAGCCGCACCTCCGTGCCAATGGCAAATCATGCCAGCCACACCTAGCCCAAGCTAGCCGCGCCATGCCAAACGCACTATGCCTTGGCACTAGCTACGCTGGTCACGCCACGCCAAGTCAAACACCCTTACCTTGGCCCTAGTCGTTCCATGCCAAAGTAGCGCCCGCGCCTAGGCTTGCAAACCGTGCAACCTAGGCCAAATTGGCCACACATGCGATTGGCACATGCCAACACGCTCGCTGGTAGCTTTTCTTACCAAGCCGTGGCCCTAATGGCCAAGCATGCCATTGGCACATGCCAACACGCATCGCTTGTAGCTTTTGTTACCAAGCCGTGGCCCTAATGGCCAAGCATGCCATTGGCACATGCCAACACGCATCGCTGGTAGCTTTTCTTACCAAGCCGTGGCCCTAATGGCCAAGCATGCCATTTGGCACATGCCAACACGCATCGTTGGTAGCTTTCTTACCAGGACATAGCCCTAATGGCCATGCGTTCCATTGACACATGCCAAACGCACACGCTGGTAGCCTAACTTGCAAACCGTGCAACCTACCACCAAGGCATTCCACACACACCATTGGCACTTGCCACACACGTCACTAGCAGCTCTGGCATTGTCACTTACACTCGACGTACAACCTACCACCAAGGCATTCCGCACATGCCATTGGCACATGCCACACACGCCACAAGCAGCTCTGGCATTGCCACTTGCACTCAAGGTGCAACCCGCAACAAAGGCATTCCGCACATGCCAATGACACATGCCACACGTGCCACTAGCAGCGACACTTGCACTCAAGGTGCAACCAACACTCGAGACATCAACACAAACTGGGGGATGCTTTTCATGGTTTTGGTTTGGCAGTCACAGCTTGCAACGTACACTACGCTCACATTAAGAAAGCGTGAATAGGAATAAAGCGGTCAAATAAATGAGGAAATAATGGTGAAAACGTTTTCACCCATAAACACCATGCGGTTACCACCTCCTCCCATTATTTCACCCTTTACTCTCTTCCTTCATGAGTCCAGGGTACGTTTCAATCTCGACTTGTATAAATAGGTCTTACTTATTTCCACCAGACAACAGGTCTCGGTCAGGAGAAAAATACAACACTCTCAGAAAAGGCAACTTTGCAAGCTCTCCAAAAAGCTTTCATCTCTTGCAAGCTTCCTAATCTTTCACTTTCTGATACAAGTCGAGATACTACTCTCCCAGAATTATTCTGGTCTCAACACCTTTCTTTGCTTCCCTCCCCAAATCAACCCTTCTCCTCCACTTTGTGACCGAAGCAAGTCCGGGAACGACCATTTCTAGGTTTAGGCCGGACTTGTACAAATTGATCTCTCGAATCTATAAAGTGCTCACGTGCAGCACATTTGTTTAGGGTTTAAACCAGTTTTTCACTCACCTACTGAATTTACCGAAATCGGCGGAAACGATTTTCACCCATAAACAGCTGGTTAATTAGTTAAAGATATTCTGGAAAATCCATGATATCACTTTTCTTCTCTCTGACTCATATGTTCGTTTCTCTTTTTCTCTCACGAATTTGTTTCTCTAGCTAAAATCAGGAGTGATAATAGTAATGCCAGTCTAAGTAATTTGTAATTCTGCTTATTAATACAAGAAGATGTTTGCATCAAAAAAACAAAGAAGCTAGAACAACCTGCAGTTCTCGCTAATTATTATTTTTGTTCTCATTAGATTATGTATACTCCTAATTATGAAGTAGATTACAATAGTCGTGGTCAGATTACTCCTTGTTAATTCGTTATTCATCTTCATGGAGCTGTATTCTACTTTCGTGATTTTTTATATCTAAAATTTCTTTTATTTTTTATGTTTTACCTTGAATGTAAATCGGTGATAATTATGATTTTCACAAAAATCACCTACGATGATAAGTGGAGTTTTTCCCTTTGAAATTTTTACCAATATGTGAAAACTAGAATATCACCAATCTCGCATGTGAAAACTTGAGTTTTCATCATCGGATTTTTTTAACAATTTTGGTGATAATTTGAGTTATATTTTTACTAATTTGTGAATAATATAATTCTCACTAGTTTCATATGGTGATAATCGGATTTTTTTCTGGGGTGATAATTAAAGTTTTTAATTGGAGTTATTTTAGAGGTGTGAATTAGAGTTTTGGGTTTCTTTTAAAAGAGGATGATAATTTGAGTTTTTTTTTCCTTCCAAAAATAATTTGACGAGAGAATAATTTGGGAAAGGCTTTTAAGTGAGTGATTTCTGTTATTTAGGGAGAGCTTTTTTAGGGATTAGAGATAACGTTTTCCAAAGCAGTGAGTTATTTAAATAGAGCTTTTTTAGGGGTTAGATTTAATCTCTTGCTTTGACCGTTTTTTTCTAAATTAATTAATTTCTTTAGTTATTTTTTCTAAATTAATTAAAAGGTTATTTTTGGAATCAAATCATATTTTATCTAATTACGGGTTCTTAATATATTGAACTTTATTGATGGGTTCTTGATATACAAAAATATAGAATTGGGCTAGAAAAAAAGTTTATTTTACCTACTCCCTCTGTCCGTTTTTATCTGTCCTAATTTCTACTTTGGTATGTCCATTTTTATCTGTCCGCTCTGTTTATAGACATACTTTTCCCTTAAACTATCAAATATACCCTTTATTTTTATAATAATAAAATCATTTTTAATATCCAAATCTTAAATAATATCACCATATTTATGGAAAAAAACTTACTCAATATCTTTGTATTAATTGTCATTCCTTTTTTTAAATAAAAACATTTATGAATAGTTATAAAATTCCTAATAAACTTCTACTTATTTTAACACTAATAATTTAGTTTTGGTAATAATATAACATTAAATAGGCTAGTCAAAGGCTAGTCATGACAATTTATAGGATTTCCTTAATATCTTGACTTAGTCAAAGCGGACACTTAATTTAGGACGAAGGGAGTATTTATTTTAGTTTATTTATAAAATTATAAAATTGATTATTGTTTCATTAGATTGCTTGAAATTAGTTTTCAAAACCATGTGAGATCTTTAGATAATAATAGTATTACATTTTTGATAAATAGAAATTTCTAATCACATAGCTTTAATTATTAGTTGTTAATCTGTTGGATAGTAATTCTATCGTAGCTTATTAGGATTTTCATTGGGACTAAGGGTGCATACGGTACGGTTCGGCTCGGTTCTTGCCGAGGCCGAGTACATGTACCTCCCTAGCCTCGGTTCCAAAATTTTGGACCGTTACCTGTACCTTGTACCTCGGTTCCGGTACCATTCGGTACACGTACGGTACCAGGTACGGTTCCAGTACCAATCGGTACTTTTCCATACATATGTTTCTGTCATTTTCCCAGAAAAGAAAAAAAAGTAAAGCAGAGCAAGAAGATCAATCAGACACATTAGTCGAGGATCCTCCGGGCGTTCAACGTATCTTCAAACTAACTACATGAATCTCATTTCCGTACTCGTATCATCTTCTGGTGTCGGATAGCAATCTTCTCTCAACTGCGCATAAGATTGTGTGACCTCGAACATGTATTCCATTTTGTCTTGCAAACTCTAACATGGCAGTAGTCCTCTTTTCCACGCATGTTTTCAGTGGCATACCATTTCGGCTCATTCTCAAAAAAAAGTCCACAGTGAACCTAGATGTGAACCAGCTTTGATAGGCTCCGTTTGTTAGGATATCCTTGTGTATAACTGATCCAATTGGGAAGCTTGGTTTGTTACGCCTGGGCCTGAAGTGGATCTCTGTGCCGTCAAGAATTTCACCCTTTGAATTGGTTACATGAACTTTTACCTCCCTCTGAGATTTGCATTTCTAAGAAGAAATGACAACCAATGTTCATGAGCAGTTCCATGGATGAAAAGCTTCCTTATAGTTGCACACTCCTGTAACAATCTAGCTGCAGGAAGAAAATGACTTCTCTGATTGACATCTCTATCCTGTGGTGGCCAGTAATCGAGTTCGTTCAAATTCAAGTAGCTGATTCCATTCAGGTAAAATCTTTCCCATAAATCTAACGGCTATTATTGATTTATTATCCCCTAAATCTAACGGCTACTACTACTCGGTACATTCGGTCCTGGACGGCACGGGACTTGGGTTGGACCGTGTACCTGTACCCCTAGAGGCCGGTTCCTATTTTTTGGACCGGTACCTGTACCCCCTTCCTCGGTTCGGTACAAAAACAGGTACGGTTCCACCGGTTTCGGGACGGTCCGTCGGTCCGGCTCGGTTCCTGTGCACCCTTAATTGGGACGGGTGCGGGGCGAAGCCCCGCCTCAGTGGACATGGACCGAAAGGGTAAAATATTCCAGCAATCCCGATGCGTAGCACGGGTTTCAAACTAGTAACCTCTAAAACCGACTTACAAAAATTGTAAACCGTAGGATCATAAATAACCCATATAATGTGGGATTAAGGGTGCACACGGTACGGTTCGGCTCGGTTCTTGCCGAGGCCGAGTACCTGTACCTCCCTAGCCTCGGTTCCAAAATTTTGGACCGTTACCTGTACCTTGTACCTCGGTTCCGGTACCATTCGGTACACGTACGGTACCAGGTACGGTTCCGGTACCAATCGGTACTTTTCCATACATATGTTTCTGTCATTTTCCCAGAAAAGAAAAAAAAGTAAAGCAGAGCAAGAAGATCAATCAGACACATTAGTCGAGGATCCTCCGGGCGTTCAACGTATCTTCAAACTAACTACATGAATGAACTCTCATTTCCGTACTCATATCATCTTCTGGTGTCGGATAGTAATCTTCTCTCAACTGCACATAAGATTGTGTGACCTCGAACAGGTATTCCATTTTGTCTTGCAAACTCTAACATGGCATCTGGTACAGAGTAGTCCTCTTTTCCACGCATGTTTTCAGTGGCATACCATTTCAGCTCATTCTCAAAAACAGTCACAGTGAACCTAGATGTGAACCAGCTTTGATAGGCTCCGTTTGTTAGGATATCCTTGTGTATAACTGATCCAATTGGAAAGCTTGGTTTGTTACGCCTGGGCCTGAAGTGGATCTCTGTGCCGTCAAGAATTTCACCCTTTGAATTGGTTACATGAACTTTTACCTCCCTCTGAGATTTGCATTTCTAAGAAGAAATGACAACCAATGTTCATGAGCAGTTCCATGGATGAAAAGCTTCCTTATAGTTGCACACTCTGTAACAATCTAGTCTGCAGGAAGAAAATGACTTCTCTGATTGACATCTCTATCCTGTGGTGGCCAAGAACGAGTTCGTTCAAATTCAAGTAGCTGATTCCATTCAGGTAAAATTTTTCCCATAAATCTAACGGCTATTATTGATTTATTATCCCCTAAATCTAACGGCTACTACTACTCGGTATATTCGGTCCGGGACGGCACAGGACTTGGGTTGGACCTTGTACCTGTACCCCCAGAGGTCGGTTCCTATTTTTTGGACCGGTACCTGTACCCCCTTCCTCGGTTCGGTACAAAAACAGGTACGGTTCCACCGGTTCCGGGACGGTCCGTCGGTCCGGCTCGGTTCCTGTGCATCCTTATGTGGGATTAATCTGAACAATAACCACATCTGTGGATATTGAACACGGTACGATGACCCACCCTTTGTTGAAAGACAACTCTTTCTTCATCACTCCATTCATTTCGGATCCCATTATCTTTTTTTACCCCATAACATCTCCCAAATGGTAGTCCACGTACAACTGCAATTACTGAGTTGACCGCACAGTGTTGAATCATAGTCCACGTACAACTGCAATTACTGAGTTGACCGCACAGTGTTGAATCATAGTCCACGTACAACTGCAATTACTGACTTGATCACACGTGGAGTACTACGTAGCAGGCAAAACCATGTGACTAGTCTCATCATGCCCCATGATTAATCCCCCCAAATTGTTATAGACAAGTTCTTCACCGTTCTTATCATATCCTATTTCTCTCTAATCTTCAATCTTTAGTGTATATATACTTCACAGGACCGTTAGCTAGAAAATAGTGAGCAAAAGTATCCCACCAATTCTTGTAAGCCTGCGAGCAAACAAATAAACAAACAATCATATTAAGTACTATGAGGAACAATACGGTTGAACATCTCCCAAATGGTAGGGCATAATATGTTGAATCATAGTCCACGTACAACTGCAATTACGTACTGACTTGACCACACGTGGAGTACTACGTTCTTATCATATCCCATTTCTCTCTAATCATAGTCCACGTACAACTGCAATCATAGACAAGTTCTTCACCGTTCTTATCATATCCCAGTTCTCTCTAATCTTCAATCTTCAGTATATACTTCACTGGACAGTTAAATAAACAATCATATTAAGTACTATGAGGAACAATACGGGTAGTCATTTGGTAATCGTATTTCAAAACCCCGGTTTATCTAACATAATTCACTATTTTGAAACCGATATTATCTCTATTTCAAAATAATAGGCCGATTTCATATGTTTGTACTTGTGGATCAAATAATACTGGCTTCTAAAAACAAAGTGCATGGAGAGGTTGTTTATGAGAACATACGATGAGTCTTGTATATTTTCCCCTTGTGGTTTTCAGGTTTCAGATGTTTTAAGAGATATCAGACCTTGTGCATTTTTCCGGTGAAACTTTTAATTTAATTAGAGTAAAAAGGAAAGAAAAAAAAAAACACAAAATTGGTCAAAAAGACCAAAATCAACAATTTCAGGTGAAAAAGACACTTAGGTTTTGATCTTTGTTTAAATAGCCAAAAATTAAAAGATCTTTGTTTAAATGGACAAAAATTTAAAAATAGGCGAGGATGTAACCGGTTTCATCTCGTCCATTTTCAAATATTTTTTCTTATTTTTATTTTACACGCGGGATGCATCCAGTTTCATCCTTGCTATTTTTTAAGTATAATCCAGGATGAATCCAGTTTCATCCTTGCTATTTTTTTTTTGGCTATTTCACCTGTACTTTTTTTTACTTGTCCATTTGAACCGTGTTTTAAATTTTTTTGGACAAATGACCCATTTTCTCTTGAATTTTCTAACTGTATACATTTCGTACATGTAATTTTTATGTCTGAGTTTTTTTTTGAGAAAATGGGTCATTTGTCTACAGTGGGCATGCATGTATTTTGTATGCTTGGTCTACAGTGGATAAACATTTCATACATGTGGTATGGTCTCTGGTGGTTTAACCGTTGATTTTTATTATTTGGAAAGAATTTTCTTTCTGGATTGGATACCGAGATAGATAAACACTGGTGAGAAAACATGGACTACAAATTACACTGTGCGGAGATGACATGCCTAAATGATCGTACAAAGTACAAAAAAGGAGAGGATCAGCCCTTCTATTACTGCAATAAAGCTGACACACTTTGTCGATGGCTCGACAGTCTTGACTGATAACATCTGGCCGCCTTTGTAGAAGTTATTTCCATCGTACCTATGACCATCCTTTCAATTAAACCAACGAAAAAAAATATATCGATTCTCGAACAAGGGTCAAGTTGGAAGCACCTAAAATGCATCTCCATTGGCGACGAGGTAATTTCTGACCATCTGTGAGGCACCTAAAATGCATCTCCATTGGCAATATGGCCTTGTACGCTTGTCATAGAACAAGGGACAAGTTGTAACAAACGGGAGTCTACCGGTGATGGGTTCTTACCGGTGTCTACGGCCCTTGTAATATGAACGAAAAGAGAAGATTTAGTATGGAGTTGGCCACTTTGCATGGCTATTGGGATGGTTTACCTTGGTGTATCGGTGGAGATTTTAATGAAATTAGAGTAATGGGAGAAAGAAGAGGATGTCGAAGAATCTCAAACTCAATGAGATTTTTTGATGAATTATGTAATGATCTTGATCTTGTGGAGTTGCCGATTTCCGGAGCGAAGTACACATGGAGTAGACCGCCTAACAAGAAGAGTAGAATTGATCGGTTTTTGTTCTCCTTGAATTGGGAGGAGCATTTTCCTAATCTCACCATTAGGCGGCATGCAAGACCTTTTTCGGATCACTTTCCCATTGAATTGTGTTCAATTGTGACGGATTGGGGCGCTTGTCCATTCCGTTTTCAATTATCGTGGCTAGAAAATACTAACATCATTTCTTTAATGAAGGAATGGTGGGAATCTTTTTCTTTTGTAGGTACCGCAAGTGCATGTTTTTCAAAGAAACTAATTTCCTTAAAAGAGAAATTGAAGATATGGAATAAAGAGGTTTTTGGGAGTATTGATCGTGCTTTTGATGCGGCTCTCGAAAAGATGCAAGCTTTGGATGATATTGGTGATGATAGAATTCTTACATACGAGGAAGAGGACATGCTTGTGACGGCGAAAGTTGAGTTTGAAAAGGCTCATAGATGTAAGGAAATTTTCATTCGTCAAAAATCTAGAGTCAATGCTATTCGTGATGGTGATAGAAATACCAAGCATTTTCATCGTTTGTTAAGAAGGAATAGAGCAAGAAACAACATCACTAATCTCCGCATCAATGGTATATGGACCGGGAACAAAGATGAGATTAAAGAAGGCATTGCGAATCACTTTGAGGTAGCCTTTAAGGAAGTATCTAATCATAGACCGAGAATTAAGAATATGTGTCTAAAGAGTATTGATGAGAATGCTAGAGTTTGGCTAGAGAGGCCTTTTAGTGAAGAAGAGGTGAAGAAAGCGATTCATGATTTGGGAGTGGATAGAGCTCCGGGTCCGGACGGCTTCCCTATGAAATTTTATATTGTCGGGTGGGAGTTCATTAAAGATGACTTGATGAAGGTGTTTAAAGATTTCCATGATAACAATATTCTTGATACTTCTCTAAAGAACAACTTTATAGCGTTAATTCCGAAGAAAATTGGTGTGGAGGAGGTAAAGGACTTTCGGCCTATTAGTCTCATAGGAAGCGTATACAAAATTATCTCCAACGTACTAGCGGAGCGATTAAAGGTATATCTTCCTATCTTGATCTCTCCTTCTCAATCTAGCTTTATTAAAGGGCGTCAAATTTTAGATGGAGTTTTGATAGCGAATGAATGTGTGGACTCTAGACTTCGTCAAAAATTACCGGGGTTAGTGTGCAAACTAGATTTTGAGAAGGCATTTGATAATGTGAATTGGAACTTCTTAAATGAAGTCCTATTTAAAATGGGATTTGGAGGAGTTTGGCGTGCTTGGATACGAAATTGCTTATCTTATTCAAAATTTTCGGTTCTTGTGAATGGTACAACTTATGGGTTTTTTGGTAATGAGAAGGGTATTCGTCAAGGTGATCCTCTTTCTCCTTTTCTTTTTACCATTGTTGGAGAGGTTTTGAGCCATATGTTGAGTAAGGCACAAGAAGTTGGTAAAATTTCGGGTTTTTCGGTGAAGAACGAGGGAACTAAAGTTAACCATCTTCAATTTTCCGATGATACCATTTTCTTTCTTGATGCGATGCGTGAACAAGTAGATTCTCTTCGATATTTACTTCTATGTTTTGAGTTAACCTCGGGCTTAAAAATCAACTTTGCTAAAAGTTGTTTGTTTGGAGTTTCTCTTGTTGAGGACATTGATGAATTTGCTAATATGTTGGGGTGTAAGAGGTCAAATTTTCCAAGTATCTATCTCGGTCTTCCTTTGGGTGATAAAGTTAGTGGCACACAAAAGTGGGAAAAGATTATTGAATTATGCTATTCGAGACTTTCCTCTTGGAAAGGGAGAACGATATCAAGAGGAGGTAAGTTGACTCTCATCTAAAGTGTTTTGGCTAGTTTGCCAATTTACTATCAATCTTTCTTGCACCATGCTCCATCACAAATAAGATTGATAAGATAGTAAGAAATTTTCTTTGGGATGATGATTCTAATAAGAAAAGAATTCATAATGTCGGGCGGTCTATAATTGTAAAATCTAGAGAAGGTGGTGGTCTTGGAATCCGGAAGTCTAAATACATGAATTCGGCGCTTCTCAAAAAGTGGTGGTGGAGATTTGGAACGGAAAAGAATGCTTTTTGGAGAAAGATAATTGTGGAAAAATTTGGAGAAACATCAACCGGTTGGGAAACTTATAAACCGAAAGGACCAAAGGGGTGTAGTTTGTGGCACAATATTTATAATGAGCTAGAGGATTTCAACAAACATGTGAAATTTAAGATCGGCGCTGGAAATGAAATTAGATTTTTGGGAAGATTTGTGGATTGGAGATGTCGCCTTATGCATTAGATTTCCATTGGCTTTTGAAGCTTCAAGAACAAAAGGGAAAGTGGTGGCTAGGTTATATGAGATTTCGAGTAACGGCATCAAATGGAAGTTCATGTATCGAAGTAGATATTCTCAAGCCATAATGAGAGAAATTGCTTCCATAAACTCATTACTAGAAGTGGTGAATATTCAAGAAGGGGTCGTAGACTCAAGATTGTGGATGGTGGATAGAGACAATACGGTTGATGCTTATACGGTTAAGTGCGGGTTTGATTCTCTTTGTGATCAAGGCGATACTAGCTTCCCAAGTAAGATTATTTGGAGTCCACATTATCCATACAAAGTAAAAAAAAATTCTATGGCTTCTATGCCATGAAAGGTTGATGACGACGGACAAGCTTTTTAGAAGGGGTATGGATGTGGATAGGGTGTGTCGGTTTTGTGAAGAAGAAGATGAAACAAGTGCCCATTTATTTTATGATTGTTGGCGAACAAAGAGAATTTGGCATTATTTTGCCGAAGGATGCAACTTCAATTGGAGCTATGATAGTAATATGGGATTCGTATTTCTACCGGCCGCTTTGAGTTGGAATTGAGTCGTTTGGCGTTTTCTTTTTATTGTTCTCACTTGGCTCTTTGTTCTTTTTCCTTTTCTTTGGGTGATCGAATCTAAAAATCGGTCTCCTTTTTCTTTGTGTCGGTTGTATTGATTGGGTTGAGGTACCCCCTTAAGTACCTTTTTCTCAATAAATCCTTTCCTATTGACCGATCAAAAAAAAAAAAAAAAACGGGAGTCACGTTTAGAGGTTCATGCTTGTGAAGCACGTTGGGACAAGTAACGTACATTTGTTTGGCACTAAGCCAAGATTTCTAGGCCGGTTAGGCAGTTGAATGGAGCGTCGGGGAGTTTTAGCTTTCCAAGCACGATGCTGGAGGTGAAATTTTCCAACCCGCCGTAGGACCCGTTATCTAAAGACTTAAAGGCCTAAACAAATAAAGCTCCCACGTTGAATGATAAGGAAACCCTCGCTTCCTATTGGTAGAAATAGGCCTTTTTTGAGTTTTGTGAAACGAGCGTTTTGGTTAGGAGCTACACTTGGCAACGTAAGGTTGGTTTAAAAAGAATCGGAAAAAGATTAGAAAAAAAAGGAAGCCAAATTCAATTTGGAATTTATAAAGTGACAATATTTAGGTGAGGACACTTGGCAACATATGATTGATTTAAAAATTACGAACTTAAAAGGATAACCTAACTTATCATGTTTGAAATTTTATGGAAGTCCAAATTCAAATTGGAATTGAATAATTACTATATTAGGACTATTTTTTTCCAAATTAGCAATATAGGGAAAAAATCCTCATGTTTTCTGCGAAAATAAAAGGAAATTTTTTTTTTGCACATATCCTCCACCTATTTAATGTATTCGCCCCGCCACACCAAATCGAAAATAATCTCCACGGGACGGGGCGAAACCCCGCGCTCACCAAATCAAAAATGCATTTCCACAAGGTGGGGCGAAGACCCGTGCACACCAAGTTAAAAGGAAAAAAATAAATAAAATGTGCACATATTTTCAAACTATTAATGTATTTTCCCGCCACACCAAATCAAAAATACATCTCTACGGGGGCGAAGCCCCGCGCACACCGAATTAAAAGCACATCGTCACGGGACAGGGTAAAGCCCTACGGACACCAAATCAAAAACACATCGCCACAGGGCGGGACAAAGCCCCGCGCACATCAAATTAAAAGAAAAAATATGCCCATTGCGTAGCACGAGCACAAATCTAGTACCATTATTTAAAATGGAAACTGATTAAGATCTAAACTCCGATTTGAGCAGTGACTCTAATCGAAATAAAAGCCTCTTTATCAATAAAGCTGGGACACTTTGTCTTTATCTTTCGTTTTTGGTTGGTAAAGAGATGACACTTACGTACTGCATTAAAGCCTGGGAGATTTTGTCGATAGCTTTGGCTGATAATTTCTGGCCGCCTTTGTTGAAGTTTTTGCCGACATATCTAGATTTCCCATAATATCTATTGACGATATTTTCTTCTCAATGATATAATACACTAGTTTATTCCCTGCACGTTGCCTCATTCATGTCGCGTTTCTTTGAACATTTAGCTATAAATACGTGCAACCAACTTTAGAAGAAAACACACAGTTTCAAGAAACCCAAAAAATAGAGAAAAATTCTCATTTTGCCTTCTATTTTCTATTATAAGCTTTTTCATTCTCTTAGCAATGGCATCCAGTAAGAACTCACTCTATGTGCTATTCATGGCTTTGGTCCTCATGGCTGTAGTAAGTGAAGTGGCAAATGCAAGTTCCTTGACAGTATATCGTTTAGCAAATTGTGGCGGCGAAAGCCAAACCCTTAGTAATTGTGGATGCTCAAACCTTTTATATATGGGTGGTTATCAATTTTCTTACACTGGTCAAACTGCTAGAATGTATAACACAGGGAATTGTCTGGGTGCGGTTTCTAATAATCTCAATGGCAATGACCGAAGGTGCCTCGGAGTTGGATGGAGGAGTATATTCATCCAATGTTAAGTAAATTCAATAGTGGATGTCTCTATTTATGAGACAGACATAATATATGTGTTTTAGGAATGGGCCTTGCAAGTATGCTTTTGTATCGACTATCGTAATGATGGCTATATCACTACGTGCTTCATGTAAGTCTAACAAGTTATAAATAAAGTAGGGCCATTTCATTACGTGTTTCATAAAGTGTTATAAAGTTATAAATAAATTGGGATATGACGCGTGTCTTATCTGTAAACTTCGGGTTGTTGTTATTGCAAACTGTTGCTTCCTTTTATTTTTCTTTTTTATCAGTAAATAAGTTTATTAAGAAAGAGGAAATTAAGGTTCATAAAGCGTGAATGACAGATACAAAAATTCTCCTACCAAGAGAGGAACACAGCCACCCAAAACCAAACAGAACAAAAGATGCAAAGGCCAGTAATTATGTGGGTACAAAATACCACACACCAATTAAATATGCAAAACAATGATCATAAGGACTGAGCGAAGATGACCGCGTACAACTTCTCTGGAATGACGCATCAGATGACGTCACCTAAATCACGAGTAAAGTGTGAAGAATCGTGCGGTAGTAAAGAAACCATGCGTCAATGATAAAGTCCACGCGACATTGACGCACGCCAGATCCGAAATTAAGGGCTTTATTAGCTGTCCTTCATTATGTAAACTCCTATATAAGGAGACAAGCGACTTTGTATTAAAAAAAATCTTTTTGAGTGTTTAGACAAGATATTTAGGAGAGATAAAGATTATTTGCTTCCCAAGTTAGGGTTTTCTCCCAAATTTGTATCTAATCTAAAGACTTCAATAAAACTTCTTATGATTTTCAAGATGATTACTTAGATTGTTCTATTGATTTTACTTAGGGTGTAGTTGTGACATTTCTTGCAATTACAATCTAATTGACATAAAACATCAAAGACCAAAGAACAATGGATAAGATCAAGGCGGTTCAAAAACTATTTGTTTCCACTTGGTCATGAAATCTTTAAGAGAGACATACTGAAATTTTGGTTGCTTCTAGAGCCAATAAGCTATAAGGATCATGATTTTTTCGATAATTTTGGCTAGTGAGAGAGACTTGTTATCGAAAGCTCAACAATTCCTTTCCTTCCATAGGGACCAGATGATAGCAGCATGTATAGCTTTAACAATGAGAGACCTTCTGTATTATAACCTTAAGACAAAGCCAAGTACTGATAGCAATGGAAATTGAGGGAAGCAATACCCAAATCAAACTGACTTCGGCTTTTAAAAAGTTCCAGATGTTGCTAGCAATAGGACCGTGGAGAAGCAGGTGTACACAAGTCTCTTTATCTTTGATGCATATGTAATAATGATTGACCCAAGTTCGTCATCTTATTTTGCACAACTCATCTTGGGTGAGCACTTTATCTTTCAAAGCAAGCCATAGAAAGAAACTAGCTTTTGGAGGCCAATATTTCAACCATATTTTGTTGGTATGAACACATTCGACACCGTTACCTTCATTATTATGAACTAACCAATTGTAACATATCCTCACGGAGAAAACACATGCCGACTGAGAGTCCTTCCACAACCTCAAATCAGGAGAATTATTGGGAAACAAATTGCTAGAATCAAGGAGATGTAACAAACCCGCAATATCTCTTATAACGTTGTCATGGACCATTCCGTTGATACAAAAATTCCATAAATATCTATGACCGACCTTTTGTGGAGAACTGTAGCAGTTTGCAGGCTTTGTTCTCCCACTACAAACTGTTGCAATCTCTATGTTTTAGTTTGTAGTCTCGGTGAATACAATCCTATAACAGAGTTTGTCTTTGATTTTGTTCCTATATTGTTGGAAATTTTTAAAATGTATGCAATATTTTTGCCGCTACGACGTATTGTTCTCATGCAGCGTCATCCTAACAGGTCAGGTTGCGGGGGTCTATGGGGCTGCGCCCCATCGCAGAGTGCGAGACATCATCTCGTAGAAATTTTTGGTTTTAGTTTCAAAACCTAATTAAAATTTCTTAAAAATTTGAATAGACTCGTCTCTCCCGATAAACACTATTGATTCCGTTTGAAGGTGTCGTCGTTTGATGATGAACATACATCTCCAAAAGACATGAAATCCATGTATGTAGCATTGATTGTTTGTCTTAAAATCATCATCAAATACTATTGTTTTCTTCTTCTCTAATAGCATCATTAGAATCTTACACCGCATGTTATTGGTCTGGCCAGGGAAGTACAATCCATGAATTCGATTACAGTGTTATGGATTCATTGAATCCTAAAGGCATAATTCGAGTGACCTGTTGTACTCGCCGATTATTTGGAAAAGGTCGGATTATTGTCTAAAAGAATAGAAAGATCCTTGAAATCAAGGGTACACCATTCTTCTGTTTGTTTTCAATATTCTAATTTTTGAACCGATTTCCAACATGTAATACATTGCAATTTACTTTCAAGTTGGTGAGTATAGCATTTTCTTCGCAGACTTTGTATTTTATTTTGCAATCCCAATCCTTATCTGCTGAGATTTGGTTTTGTTCTAGATGTAACTTGAACTTGGCTGGCCTCCTTCTTTCAATATAACTTTTCACTAGCCAACAAAAGCTTGCAAATTTATATCCGTTAGATTATGGGATTACATCATCATCCGTTAGATTATAAGATTACCCCATTTCTCAATAAAACTTATTAGGCATGCTAGATTTAACATTTGATTTACTAAAATCATCACAATTATCAAATAAGCATTGATCTTCACTTTAAAGCATAGATTCATTCAACATATCAATGAAAACTATAAAATTAAAAATGTTTGGCGTAGGTATTATCAAGATTCATCAATTTATCATTGATTAGGCTTAGAACGATGTTAAAATTACTGATCTGAACATTATTGTAGCTAGATTTTACCACATTTTTTTTATTCAAATCAAAATGTGATTACTTGATCACTTACACGAATAACAAAAACATCAAAGTACAAGATAATAAAAACTCTAATACAAATGAAGATATCAATTAAAAGTAAATCGCGAAGAGAAAGAGCCATATATCGTAAAGATACCCAGTTTTTATAAATCACCTAAATCACGAGTAAAGTGTGAAGAGTCGTGCGGTAGTAAAGAAACCGTGCGTCAATGATAAAGTCCACGCGACATTGACGCACGCCAGATCCGAAATTAAGGGCTTTATTAGCTGTCCTCCACTATGTAAACTCCTATATAAGGAGACGAGCGACTTTGTATTGAAAAAAATCTTTTTGAGTGTTTAAACAAGATATTTAGGAGAGATAAAGATTATTTGCTTCCCAAGTTAGGGTTTTCTCCCAAATTTGTATCTAAGCTAAAGACTTCAATAAAAGTTCTTATGATTTTCAAGATGATTACTTAGATTGTTCTATTGATTTTACTTAGGGTGTAGTTGTGAGATTTCTTGCAACTATATTTTGGTGCTAGAAATCAGCTCGGATGATATACCCTGTTGGTGAGATTAAATCAAAGACATTCAAGTATTTTCACAGCTTTTTATGGTCTTATTTTCAATCTTTGTGATTTTTAATAAAGTTTCCATCCCAAAAGAGTGATTTTCATTCATAACAGTTTTGGTTCTTTAGTTCATCAAGAGAAGATATTGTTTTAAGAAAAATAACAGGAAGAAGGAATATTTAAATTGTCAAATTCATATAAATGGATGAAAGAAACAAAATCTATAAGCAAACCCAAGGCCGGATACAATCAAGGAATAATTGCAAGAACCAAGCAGATGTTACCACTCAGGCGGAAGATATAAGGATGATTAGAGTGAAAGAAGGAGGCAGAAGTATACAATGTAATTAAATAACTAAAACGAATATCTCTGATGCAGATTTCCACGCAAGAATAACATGAAGAATACACAAGCGTGATTATGAAGGAAGGAAGATAATGACAGTAGATAAAGTATCTCCTTTAAAGGAATGGGAAAAGAGGAAGATAACGTTTACAGCAGATGAGATCCCGGAAGAAAACTTAAGGCGAAAAAATCCCTTGGTGATTACAATAACTACAGAGCGAAAAGATAAAAGTGAAGGAGCGAAAGAATCAGAAGAGTGGGCGATAGATAGAACCTTGGTAGATACGGGCAGTTCGGTAGATATTTTATTATATCACGCATTCAAAGGTATGGGATACATGGACGCGGATATGACGCGCTACATACAACATTCACGGTTTTAACAAAACGACAACAAAACCAAAAGGTGAGATAACCATGCGAATATTATTGGGAGGAATAGAAACGCAGGTAACATTATGCGTGGTCGATGTAGAGTCACCATACAACATGCTATTGGGACGACCATGGGTACATGCGAAAAAAGGTGTAGCATCAACTCTTCATCAGTGCGTGGGATTCCCAATATCAAGTGGAATAGGATAAATCAAGGGAGATACAGAGAGTGCGAGGCTTTGCAATATTATAGATGTGAGGAATTCCGTTCTTTCCTTGATGTCCTGATAATCTACTTCGATATCAGATATAGCCGTCCGCAATGCGCAATCCCAGTGCACAAGCCAGTTATCTCTATAAATAAGACGATGATCTTTGTACAGGCGAACAAAAGCATCATTCACAGCTTTCGTCCTTTGTTCGTCCAATGTGAAGCACTCGCGAGACCAGTCAAGAGAAACACCTAGCCTTCGGAACTGACTTAATAACCGTGTTTTTTTGATCGTACTTAATAACCGAGTTCATTGACTAATTAAAACTTAACATTAAACAGACCGGAAAAACTCTGTTTTAAAAGGCTCGACATATCAAACAAACAACTACAACAGAGGAAGCCGCGTTAGAAAAGGTCGATAAGAGGTGGTTCTGGTTCCACAAGGATTGTGACTTGTTAATTAGCACAACTTTGGCATTCTTTGGGGCTAAAAAATATTTCCAAAGGGTGAGGGGTATTTCATGAGGAACCTCGATCGACATATAGATTTTAACCAAATTAGAATGTTAACGGGAAAGAGATAACCATTTAGATGAAATTGACAACAGAGCCCAAAGCTCAACTTAAAAGATGATAAACAGAAATAGGAGGAGAAAGTGGGAAGTATTCCCTTTCATTATGCGAAGGGGATGACTACTGCATGAAACCAAGTTACAGTAGTTTACCATACATACGGATAGTTCGTGTCCTTTCTAATTACTCCCTCCGTCTCTAAAAGATAGGCAGGTTTGTGTGTAAAATACGGATAGTTCGTATTTTACTAATTACTGCATGAAACCAAGTTACAGTAGTTTCTAATTACGAACTATCCGTATGTATGGTAAACTACTGTAACTTGGTTTCATGCAGTAATTAGTAAAATACGAACTATCCGTATTTTACACACAAACCTGCCTATCTTTTAGAGACGGAGGGAGTAGGTTAAACAGGACTTACAAATTATCACTTTGGATAATGAATTAATTACTCAATCTTTATCTATTGTGTAGTGATATATCTTGACCGGGTGGTCCTTCTGGATTAGATGGTGAGTCAGCCGCCTATCCGCACGCCAACAATATATATACAGGATTTCAGTAGTGAATCCAGACGAAATAAACAAGATTGCTATTAGGGGTATCTATTTACTCAAGGCTGACCAGATTTTAATCAAGACAAAACATCTTCCTATACCTGTGCAACGGTACAGCCACAATCAAATCGATATCCCTATTAGCAGCCATGGAAATAAAAACCTTTCTTTTTTGGTTGGTAGAAAGATCAATACTGCTCTGAAACTGGGGCGCTTTGTTCATGGTTTCGGTTGGTAATTTCTGGCCGGTTTTGTTGAAGTTTTTGTCATCATATCTATGACCAACCATGCATCCTTTCAATTAATTAACAAAAAGCGCAATTCCCCATTCATAATCAATGAAAAATAAACATATCGAGATCCATAATCGATAAAAATAAGCAGATTCGTTTGCTAGATATTCTTCTCTATGATATTATATATCAACTACTTTTTTCAATGCAAGTTTCCACATTTTTGTCGGGTTCTTTGAACATTTAACTATAAATACATGCATCCAACTTCAGAAGGAAACACACAATTTCAAGAAACCTAAAAAGAAAAATATAAGGAAGAAAAATTCTCATTTTGCTTTCTATTTTCAAAAGGCAATTAAGCTCCTTCACTCAACAATGGCATCTAGTAAGAGCTCACTCTCCGTGCTATTCATGGCTTTAGTCCTCATGGCTGTAGTAAGTGAATTGGCAAATGCAAGTTCCATAACTATGTATCGTTTAGGAGGTTGCGGCGGCGAAACCCGAACGTATAGTAGGTGTGGATGCTCAAACCTTTTATATATGGGTGGTTATAATTTTCGTTACACTGGTCAGAGTGCTAGAATGTATAACACAGGGAATTGTCTTGGTGGGAGCGTTTTCACTTTCAACGGCAATTCCCGTCAATGCAGTGGCGTTGGATGGAAGAGTATGTTTATCCAATGTTAAGTAAATTCAACTGTGGATGTCTCTGCTATATATGAGACAGACATTATGTATGTGTGTGGATGTCTCTGCTACATATGAGACAGATATTATGTAGGTGCGTGTTTGAGGAATGGGCCTTGCAATATGCTTATGTATGGTAATGATAGATGTATCACTACATGCTTCTCATAAGCCTAATAAGGTATAAATAAAAGTATAAGGCCATTTCATTACGTGCTTCTTAAAAGTCTTATAGGTTTAAAATAAATTGGGATATGGCCCGTGCCTTAATGACAAACTTCGGGTAGTTTCTAAAGCATACGGTTGCTTTCTTAATATATCACTCATTATATGGTTGGTTCTCAATTCTCAATACATAAACGCAATCTGGTAACCGGCAAGATGTTGCATTTATGCATTACTAACCTAGTGAATAAGTGAAATGTATATATGAATATGTTTCCCATATACCCGTCACGATTTTTATTACCAAATTCCTATACCACAATCACTCATTAATTAGACATAAATTTTAATGAAAGTTTTGTTCCATTAAATTGAATAACAGGGAGGTAGTCAAACTAGATTTCTATGGACTTCCATAGATTTTTAATTTGAGTGATTTCCGGAGATTCTCTGAAAATCTAGAGACTTTTAGTGATTCTCTGAGAATATTTTAGAGAGTCTTTGTGACTCGTAGAGACAAAATAATGAGATTTGTATAGAAATTTTGTGACTTATGTTGACAAAAAATGTATAATATCCCATACAATATTCAAAACATCTACCATTTTTTTTTTATCATCCACGTTACTATGTTTATTAAAGTACCATAAATACTTAAAAAAATGAAATGGTTCATAAAATAAAATAAAATACGTGTCCATTTTCAAAATAAATTTCACTGTTGTCCTGTGCCTAAATTTTCATTCTCTCTATCCTACTCGTCCCACATTTTATACGGATAATCCAATGATAACTAGGTTGGATAAGAATGCAACAGTGACACTTGTTTGTTGGATATCCATGACAAAAAAAAAAAAAAAAAAAAAAAATACTGATAATTGGGTCGAATGTAATCCTCCATAATTTGGTTAATAGGGGAGCATTGTTATCTTGACTCTCATGTTTACCAAGTTTTTTTCAAATTTTCAAGTCTCTCAAAATATCACCTCTTGAGGAGAGATTTCAACCATGCATATTTTCATAAAAAAGTCTCCCCAAATCAATAAAAACAACAAATCAATGAATTTCAATTCTTATTCGAATAACAGGGGTGTTAAAGTGACTCTTACGAATTCTTAATCCAATAACATGGAATTTTAAAGAATTTAAATGACTTAAAAAAAGTCTCTAACGAATAACAAGAGACATTGAGAGACTCTCTAAAAATCCTTGGACTAACAGTAGATTTGGGAACTCCCAAGGAGTCCTCTGAAATCTCATTTGACTAACCCTTTGTAAGTATTTTTTTTCATTTAAGGTCACTAGCCACCTTTTGGACCATGTCACCAATCTTGATTTACGTAGTATACTGTTTAGTGATCGTGGAAGGTGGAGGGCACGTCTAATCAGCTGGAGGGCACAATTCTCGCCCTTAGTTTATATTTATATTACTCCCTCCGTCCATTTTTAAGAGTTCGCTTTGACTTTGTCAAGATATTAAGGAAATCCTATAAAATGTCATGATTATCCCTTGACTAGCCTATTTAATATTACGTTATTATCAAAATTAAAATTATTAGTGTTAAAAATTCTAATTTGGATAGTATTATTGTTTTAGGAAATATTGTAAAGAAATAAAAGCAAACTTATACTCCAAAATTTAAGAATTTTTTATTTCCTCTATTTGATTTTGGTTTCCCGCATTAAAACTTTGGAATTTTTATTTGAGAGGGAAAAAAATTTGAAATTGTAGATTATTTCCTCTTTAGATATACTCTACCATGAATTTGAGATTTTGTCATAAATTTTTTTGATTCTTTCCCATGTATATAGCCATGTTAACCCGTACCCATAATCAATTACTCCTTCTAATATTAAGAATTTTGTAACCACCCATAAATGTTTTTATTTTAAAAAGGAATGACAATTAATATAAAAAAATATTGAATGGATTTTTTCCTTATATATGGTGATGATATTTATGATTTTCAATTAAGTTTATATTAAAAATGATTTTATAATTGTAAAAAATAAAGGGTATATTTGATAGTTTAAGGGAAAAGTATGTCTATAAAAATGGACAGACCAAAGTAGAAATTAGGACGGATAAAAATGGACGAGGGAGTATTTTTTAACCAGGGATACTTGGTAATACGTGTTTACAAAACTGCCCTTACTTGACAAATATTAGCAAATAAGAGATATTCACATAAGTTTTGTCCTCTTTTTGGTCTTAACGAAACACTAGCTTAGCTTGATCAAGTGGTAATTACTTAGCAAAGGCATATATGAAATATTCGACGCAAAGAGAACGCAAATAAAAATGAAAAGAATTTTGTGACTTCGACTTTGCTATTGGTCGACCAAAGGAGAATAATAACGGCAAAGAGATGCCAATTAGATCAAGTCACCATAGCCTGTAGGAACAGAATCTCGCAACAGTTATATCTCAGCGAAATTTTAACTAAAGTGTGATTGCGAAGGTTATCGCAGAGTGCTAGAAAAGTAATGTAGCGAGTGACGCTTGACTTAGTCATAAGAAAGTGTGAAGATTCTGCGAAGATCAGGATTACCTTGCGAAGCAAACCCTTGTGAGCCTGCGAGAACGACGCAGATCGGATCCGAAAATAAAGGCTAACTTAGCTGTCATCCACTATGTAATCTCCTATATAAAGGGCCAAGCAAAGTCGAGATGAGAGAGATCTTTTTAGAGAGTGAGAGGAGAACAAATAGGAGAGAGAAAGTCCAGAGGTATTTTGATTTTCTTGTAATTCTCATTACTTTTGTAAGATTCATCAAAAAGATTAATAAAAATTTGTTAATCGATCATGAAATTTGACTAGAACAGCATTTAATCTTGGAGGGGTGTGGTTGTAGGAAATCCTGCAACCACATATTGGCGCTAGAAACAAGGACTGATTTGAGAAAGGTTTTAAGAGATTAGTGAATAATTTGTGAAATTAGTAAGAGAACACTAAAATTGAAAAGATGGTAAGGAGAAGCATAAGAATTGCAGGAAGGAGGTGAAAGGAAATAGGAGAATCTTCTAGGATGGGAACAAGGAATGAAGGAGAAGAACAAACTCAACTCCCGATTCAGCAGACACCAATACAAGATGGAAACATTGATTACGATAGAGTCAGTGTACACACTTGGAGGACGGACTCAGCAGAGGAAATAGAAGAAACACAACAATTGAGGCGAGTAGAAGGAGGAATAATCCATGGAGAAGAGGGAAATGAAACGCTAGAGACACTAAGACAGAGGATCTTTGAAGAAAGGAGATTGGAAGCAAAAGAACGTGCAAATTTAGCACGACAAAATCATGAATTGAGAATGAAAAATATAAGGCTAGAAAATACAAGATTGAGAAGTATTATAAGATCAAATTCAAGATCACTTAAAAGAGAAGGAAGACGAAATTTGCTTGAAGTAGGTGCTGTTGAGAACATTCAAGAAGATATGCGGAATCCTGATGATGGACATCGTGAAGAGAGAGAAATAGTTGATGATCGTTATATTCAATCTGGAGAAAATTATCACATCGAACAAAATGATAGAGATCAGAGAGATGAGCAACATCATGGACGAAGTAATCAAGATGGAGAACAAAACCGGGAGGAAGGAAGAAGGATGTTATATGGAAGGGAAATACAAAGGAATCAAAAAACAATGGAGGATGAGATTGAGAGGCGAAATGCCGAACAAACACGTATAGCTTGCGCAAGAGAAAGAAGAACGGCATAAATTGAAGAACAAGAGTTTCAGGAGGCTATACGTCAGAACAATCATGATAACCAAGAAAGGAGGCACGAACGGATTCGCAACAACGATAATATTAATGAACAAAAGAGCGCAGAGGAGAAGATGAAAGACGCAACCATGTGCGAATAAATGAAAGGGGTGAAAGAGAAGATCGCAGAGGGCGGCGAGAAGAAGAGGATGAAGAGGAAATACAAAATCTCGCAAGGCAAGATAGACATGAACGTAGAAGAAGAGAAGGAAGATTAAAGAGACCAATGGTTAAAGGGTCAGGTATGAATGAACAAATTTTAAGAGAATTGGCAGAGATGAGGGGAATGCTCAGTAATAGAAGAGAAGGAAGTAGAAGACAACTGGATGAAGAAATAGAGGAAGCTGCGAATACACGTTTACACAAGAAGTACAGTTAATGTGAATACCACCAAAATGCAACTTACCTACATTAACCAGCATCTTCGATGGGACAACTTGTGATGTTCAACATATCAAAGCTTACGTGAGGTGCATGCTACAATGGGAGAATCATGACGCTGTGTTGTGTAAATACTTTGCATCAAGCTTAACGCGAGAGGCGTTAAAATGGTTTGAAGGATTTCCAAAGGATACCATAGCGTCTTTTAATCAGTTACAAACGGTGTTCTTATGAGCTTACATAAGTAACAATTCATTGCGTCCTGGCATTGAAGATGTATTTGGATTGAAACAAAGAATTGGCGAAAGTTTGAAGCACTTAACTATGAGGTGGAAAACCATGTGTAGTAACATGGCAGGCCGTGTGGATGAAAGATACCTCATTTTATCATTCATTAATGCAATGTTCGCAACAAATTTGCTGTATGTTCAAATATTTAGGACCAAGAATACTATCACAATGACTGAGCTGCGGGAGTTCTAAGAGGAATATATTGCTCTTGAGGAGAGATAAAATGAGATGGAGTCATACCCAGTCGCGAATACAAGCTCTACAATTGCGAACGCAAGTTTATTGCCCAGATTAACAAACACAGTGGCGATCACTTCGCAAGATTTGCAAAAATAAAGGGAAATCGAAGGTCAACAAAAGTTGGTTGCGATTGGAAGTCGAGATCAAGAAGAGTTCTAGAAAGAGAGGAGATTCTATAATCGCGGCGGAAATAACAAGATTCAGCGACTTGATCAACCTCAGGAAACTTATGGAGGACAGAAGAATAACTATCAAAAAGGACAAGGATCTAACAGGGTAGTATGGGAAGAAATAATAATGACGCCTTTAAATACTAGTGTGGAAAAGATATGGGAAGCCATAATCTTGATGGAAAATACCCCATCACCTTGGAACATGGGGAGGGAGCCACCTACAAAACTCATGAATTTTGTTCATATCATCATTTTCATGGACATTCCACAAATGATTGCAGAAACATAAAGAGAATTATCCTGAGAATGATAGACCAAGGAAAGCTGAACCATTTTCTGATAAAACAACCGCAACCTTTGCCATTACCACCACCACCAGAAGATTTCAGAGTAAATGCAGCGAAAAGAGAAGATACATTTTTAATTGAAGTCAGGTCAAAAGCAAAAAACTTATTCTGTAGATTGATACTGGAAGTTCTGTAGATATTCTATTTTACCATACCTACAAAACTATGGGGGGAAAAGATAAAGATTTGATACCTTCAACTTATAAGATTTATGGTTTTAATGGTACTGTGAACAAGCCCAAGGGAGAGATTACCATGCGAATTCCTTTGAAGGGATTATCTTCCGAAATTCTGTTCTGCGTTGTTAATGTAGAGTCACCATATAATGCGTTGATTGGTCGACCTTGGCTGCATGGGATTCTGGGAGTAGCTTCGACCTTCAACCAATGTATTAAGTTTCGTCATCCTAGTGGTGTTGGAATTATAAGAGGAGATTTGGTTGAAGGGATAAAATTTCATGCAATCGATGTAGAAAAATATGAAGAGAGAGTAACTAAAAAGATCAACTGGAAGCGCAATGTCAGAGAAAAGCAAAGAGGCGAACGATTAATGGTAGACGCAGTGGAACATGAAAGAGAAGGGATTTCTGCGAAAGCAATGGTTGCTGAAAATGAGCATCAGCGAATATTTCACAAAGAAGAGGTGGTATTACTTTCACAGCCCATCTTTCATAAAAATAATGGAAGTGAAGATGCGAATACATGGGAAGATCCATACACAATAACAAATATTCTTGGAGAAGGAAAGTATGAACTAGAAGAAGTGAAAACTGCGGGATATGATGAAAAATATCTGCAGAAGTATGGCACAAGAGATGGTGACGAACCAAAACAAATAGAGGATGGCTTGCAAAATAAGATCATCAATAGTGTGCGAGAACTTAAGGAAGCACAAGCACAAGGTGATAAAAGTAAGAAGCTTAAAATGTGAGATGAGAATGAAATTGATGAAGTTGAGCGAAGAAGAAAGCAAAATTGAACGCAAAAGATGTATTCATAAAATAAAAAAAAAAAAAAAAAAAACGAAAATTTTCAGCGGTAAGAATGAAGACGGCGTTAATTTCGCAGACGTTATATTCAAAAGAATGAAAAATATGATAATTTCGCAAGAATTATGCGATAATTTCGCGAGAATTGTGAACTTTACAAAAGAAAATAAAAGAAAATACGAGAATAAACAAAAAAGATAGAGGCACCCAACTTTGGCGTACACCCTAGTTCGCGAATAAAATTTCGCAAGAGGCGAATGTTTGAAGCGTCTTTGCCATTCTTGGAAAGTCTTGGAAGATGATGCACTCGGCCCGAAGAAAAATCCACTTAGGGTGCAGTCTCGTAACCATAAGCCATATAGGCAAAAGGGATAAGAGGCTGCGAAAACAACTGGTTGTTGTTAGGACCGTATGGGAGGAGCCAACCTTGTATGGTAGAGGTAGCTCCTTGAAGGGGCAACCAGGGGGATGATAAGGGCGGCACCCTCCATTAGGGAGCTGATAAGTGTCTCAAGACGCAAATGTCATGAGGCTTTTTACTCACTGGAGTATTAAGGATTGTCATAATTGTGCAACAACCCTGAAGAGGCAAAAATACTAGAGAAAGACAAGACGAGATTAATGGGTCAGTGCACGAAAGTGTAAAGACGTCCTGCGATTTCGTCGCAAGACGGCAATGTCATGGGGCTTTACGTTCGCAAGAACATTTAGGCCTGTCATATTGTCGCATGAAAAAATATCCTGCTGAGGCAAGAAAATGATAAGGCAAGATCAATGGGTCAATACATGAAAATGTAAAGACGTCTTGCGATTTTGTCGCAAATATAAAGAATGGAAAAATAAGACCTTTACTTAGGATGGCAAAATAAGACCACACAAGAGAATAATATTGAAAGGAATTTTGGAAAATCCCAAGCTACATATGATAACGAATTTATCATAGCGAGATTTCGCAGAAAAATACAAATAGAACAGCGAAAATGACGCAAAGAATACTGTACACAATTGTGGCATGATTAATCTCTCATTTGAAAACAAATAACAGAGGCAAGTATGGGAATGCTTAACAGAGGCAAATGTTATTTGCTTCCACATGATAGATTAACGCATATATGTTGATCATATATTACTAATCTTTGATTGTTGTTGCGAACAAGGATTGCTTTTCTAATATATGCAGGTAAAACAAGAAGAATAAAGCTTATATTAAGAAATTTTGGAAATCAGAGGAGATCGCAGTGACAGATTTACATAAAGATCAAAGATTAAAAGATATACAAGTGTCACAAAAAGACTAAAAGTTAATGAAGAAAAGGGGAATTATTTCTTGCTCGATTTTTCTTCTTCCTCATCAATGTCATCTTCAACTTCTTCTTCTTCTTCACTATCGTCACTATCCGAAATCTCTGGAAATGATGAATTCAAAGGAATTTAATCTAAGAGGCAGGGATACATAGAGTGGGAAATGCGGTTATCATCGCAGACCTTCATGATATTTTGATTGTGAAATTTAAGAATGTCATTCTGGAAGTTGGCAACAATGAGCTTTAACTGGTTCTTGAGCCTATAGTATTTATCATTGCGAGTAGACAAATTTTCTGCGAGTTCCATCTTTTCTGCTTCAAGAGATTTAGTATGAGTCTCCAATTCTTCAATTCTTTTGCAAAAGTCCTTCTCAGCCTCTGCGAATAAACAATAACATATCAATAACTCAAGCAAAGTTTATAAAAAGAAGAATAACCAGTAAGAAAGTAAAATTAACAACCTTCTCTGTTAGAGATCATATCTTTGATCAAGGATGAATGATCAGCTTGAAGACTAACGTTTACACCTAAGTTATTTCTGGCATAATCTAAGATTTTCGCAGCCCAAGCGAATTCGTCATCATTAGAATAAGAAGACGAGAACGACAAAGATGGTATTACGATGGTTAACTTCATCTCGTTCAAGCTGAATTTCTAGAAGGGTTTTATGAAATTTTTCTAAAGCTTGAGCACCTTGACTAGTGATGCGATCTTTATCATCTATAAGATCACTGATCTTAACTCTTAACTTGTTAATATCTTCTTTGGAATGAAGGTAGCGACGTTTTAAGTCTTGAGCTAGTTTCAAACTGCTCCTATGGTCAATTTCTAAGAGATGAAATTTGGATCTGAGTTCATTTAAGGAAAGAGAGTTTGTTTTATCATTGGTATAACTGTTTAAAGAAATATTAAGACGTTCGAGAATGGTATCATCATCCATAATGTGGGGAAAGGTGCGAAGAAAGGTGGCTTCATCAGAAAGACCGTAAATGTCTGCAAAAATGATTAATCAAATAAGGGAAAACTATGGGAAGAGGATTAAAAGAGAAGAAGAAATGCTACTTACCATAAAGTTGGTCATTCGCATGTTGACGGCTGGATATTTTATTCTGTTGAGTGGAGGAGTCTACTTCTAACTGTTTGTTCTTCTTGTGAAGTTCAGCAATCTCAGCTTCTAGTTCTTTATTTTTTCTGCGAGATTCCTCTACCATCTTATTAAGCTTGGAGTTTTTCTTAACTAAGTCAGAGGCAACTGCATAAGAAGCCTTTCCAGCCTGCGAAAGAATAAAGTAAAAATCAAAGTAAGATATAAATTTTGAATTATAGTTAACAATGAGCTATAGAAATGAAGATTTACCAGAATACCAAAGGAGTTTAAGAAACTTGGAGTGACAGATCTAGAAACACCATGAAGGGATGGATTATCATCTAAAAGAGGGGCGTCACAGATATTTGCGAGTGCCCGACAAGTGTTAGTTAAAGGAATGTTGCCTATCCCTTGTAGAGAATCAGAGAATATGCTAGATAGTTACGCCATAGATGATTCAGGGGAAGAACTTTCATTTGTGAAAGAAGTCTCAAGTTCTTCATCCATACTTTCATCTGATTGAAGATTTGAAGGAGAGGGAGAACAAAGTCTTCGTTTCTTTGAAGATGGAACAGTTGATTGCTTCTTGTGAAAAATACCTTTATTCTTACCTGTAATCTTCGCAACCTTGGTAGGTTCTCCAGCTTCTGGAAAAGCATCAATTTCAACCTGCGAACACGCATGAAGATAAGAAATAGAGGCAAAAATATTGTTATAATAACGCAAAAGAGTATTTCTTACTTCATCCGCGATCGCCCGTAATGCTGATAAGACGCTTGCTTTCCGAGTTTTGTTATAATATTTCGTTAGCTTCGCAATCTAATAATTTCGCAAGATAAGAAAGAATGAGATAGGAGTAAATGGAGAATCACATATTGAGTGTGAGAATGTTACGCAACGAGATTTTCACAAGTTTGGAAGCGTACCTCTGCTTTCTTTTCGAGCCACTCAAATTCCCAAGGCTGATAGGCAGCGATATTTTCAGGTAGAATGTTAGAACCAGAGATGTAGGGTCCCTTCAGAGTTAAGGGAAAGACGCACCATTTGTCATATTTTGATTGGCGTGGAGTTTTGTTAGTGCCAGAATGCCAATCAATATCTTGCATTAGCATCTTTTCGCTGGCAACATTTTCTTTCTTTTTCAAGCGAACACCCCAGCGAGTGTTTCTTTCTTCATATTGATTACTTCGTAATTCTCAAAGAATCTCTCTACAATATATTTCTCGGGGATAATATCTAAGTCAGCGAATTTAGGATCTCTAAGTTTCGATGGATAAAGAGACCCCAAGTCTGCACCGCGATGAGAAAATTCAAGTATAAGTCGGATGCATACTCCACACAATTGATAGACGGCTCGCGAAAAATTCGTATTGGAAAGGATCTCGTAGAACAATGGAAAATTAGGGTTATAAAGAGGAATAGGAAGACCAGCAAGAAGTTGGCCGAGTGACACTATAATTTCTTCACTGCTACATTGATGATCAGAAAATAATTTAGCAGAAAGAATGGATTTAGGGCCATAATCAGGAATGGTAGATAATGTAAAACCTTTTTCATTAAAGTCCTTTTTAATTTCTTCAAACTCATTATCATATTTACGATCACTTGGAGGCATTTTTGAGTATGGGAATGGAGAAAAAAAAGATCTAAAAACTTAGCAGTAGCAGAAGCAGAACTTGCGGAAGAACAGTGAAGAAAAGTTGCAGAGAAAATAAAAAGAAAGTAAGAAGAAAGCAAAAGAAGACGAAGAAGAATATATATAGAGGGAAGGAAATCTCGAGAAGATAAACTCATTAATGCGAAAAGATGATGTAAACAGTTAAGAAATGACGGTTACTAAAGACGTGTCAAGAAATGAATGGTAAAAGAAACACATAAAATTTATTTCACGGGAATCAAGGAAGATTGTCGGTGGAAAAAGATACGGAAAAATGAGCGGTTGCGGCATTTGGAGACAGAAATTCTCATATCATTCTCTTCTTCGCAGAGAAGACATGAGAAGAGGCAAGATGTAGGAATAGAATCTCGCAATAGTTATATCCCAACGAAATTTTAGCTAAAGTGTGATTGCGAAGGTCATCGCAGAGTGCTAGAGAAGTGATGTAGCGAGTGACGTCAGCTTAGTCATAAGGAAAGTGTGAAGATTCTGCGAAGATCAGGATTACCTTGCGAAGCAAAACCTTATGAGCCTGCGAGAAAGACGCAGATCAGATCCGAAAATAAAGGTTGGCTTAGCTGTCATCCACTATGTAATCTCCTATATAAAGGGCCAAGCAAAGTCGAGATGAGAGAGAACTTTTTAGAGAATGAGAGGAGAACAAATAGGAGAGAGAAAGTCCAGATCTATTTTGATTTCCTTGTAATTCTCATTACTTTTGTAAGATTCATCAAAAAGATTAATAAAAATTTGTTAATCGATCATGAAATTTGACTAGAACAACACTTAATCTTGGAGGGGTGTGGTTGTAGAAAATCCTGCAACCACAGAGCCAGCCAGCTCCGCCACTCTGGGCTGGGGTAAGTAGGCCGCACAAGGGCGCAAACACATCCTTTTACTTGGTCGTGTTTTCCATGTTAGAGAAGACATGCGTGTTGTATACCTCATTTTTGCTGGTGATTTGTGTTTGAGACACCTTTTTTTTTTTATTGGCCGACTGTTAAGGAGGCCTTCTATACGATGACTTCCATTTATAGAAGGAGGCCTTCTATACCATGACTGTTAAGGTTCTATATTTTGTCTGTCACGAGAAATGTCCCAAAAATTTAAAATCAGTTTTTCTTTTTTTCCAATTTCATGAAATTGAGATGAAATTTGAGATCATCAATTTCTTACTGAAATAATGAAACAAACAGATTATCACTTCAAACTTCTCAAAAATATCCATTCGATCGATCGGAATCGATCAATTTCTCCATCATGTTCCTTCAACTTAGAAACAAATTAACTCTGAATTTTGAAATAATATTCTCAATTGTTTACCAACCATCAAATTGACTCAATTAAAGCGATTTCCACTTCGATATGATAAAAAAAAAGCTACATAGTCCACAGATTGTATCTCAAAATTAAGTTGATTTGAAGAAATTCAAATCCAGAAAAAAAAACAGAGCGTGTACATTAGTAGAAATTGGAAAAAAAAACAAGTAGCAGAAAACAGGTGAATTTAACTCCTGCAAGATGGTTTTGCAGTGCAAGATGCAAAACCAGACACCCTCTTGTTCTGTGTCATTAAATCAATCAAAACATAAAATATCTCTTCCATCATTCTTTAATTCAGAATAGTGAATGCAAGGATAAACCGTTACATGGATAGAAGAATTAACAAACACCAAACCGTTTTCAATCTCAAATTAAAATTGATGCCTGGGTATTTCAAAGTAGATTTAGTTTTCGTTGGGTTTAAATGGAGGCTTCATAGAGTTTAGACCGGAGTAATAAGGTTTATCAGAACGAGTATGAATAGAATTAGAATAGAGAGGCGTACAACTGATGAGCTGATAAAAAGAGGCGAGAAAAAAATGTCTTTGCCTTTGCATGAAAGGGTGAGAAGACATGTCTCTTATTTAGATTCTAAACACATGTTGGGGAAGATTGACCGATTCACCTGTTTAGTGACTGACTTATAAAGCTGTTTGGACGAATGACTTAATAACTCACCTGTTTAGTGAGAATAACTTTTGCTTTTTGATCAAAAAAAAAAAAAAAAAAAAAAACTTTTGCTACACGTAGCCAAGTCGCAACTGCACATCTAGCTACAGTTAGAAGTGTAAATTGGGACGGGCCAGCACGTTTATGGCACATCACAACACGTTAAAATTCGAGCACAGCACGGGACCGGCCCAGCATGGGCACAAAGACGTTTGTTTAATGTCTTTGTCTTTGTGCTGAACAAAATAGGCACACGGCCCAAGACAAAGACGCGGCACGTGTTAGCATACGGCCTTGACCCAAAGACAAAGACGCGAAGAAAGCACGCCACGTCATGCGTAAAATACTACACAATACATCACATTTGATGCATATTTCACAAAAAAAAATCATTGTTTTAGCCAATTTCTGACATTTTATCTTCGGTATGCTAATTTATTTCTATAATAATACATGTACTAACTAAAATATCTCAAAAATATTTATTTTGGAGAACATAAAATAAGTGTGCTAGCACGGCACATCACGTTTATTTTTCTGGCACAGCACAGCACGGCACGCCATTTAGCACAAAGACAAAGACATCACGTCGAATCTCAAGATGGCCCATTGACCAAAGACGTTAAAGACGCTAAGCACGTGACTTCGTGGGTCGGGTATCGGGACCGGCACGTTTTACACCTCTAGCTACAGTCACTAGACTCACTACTCAAGATTACACATAGACTAACCCAAATCATGATTGGGTGGGGCATGTTGCAAGTCTCACCTTACCGGATGAGTATCACTAAAAACACGGTGGGCATGGAGTTGCATTTTTTTTTTCCTATAAGTGTAAAAATAGTTCACTGTTTTTAGTACGTGATGTACCTAATGCAAATTAATTTTTTGTCGGCCTCTCAATGCTGCAGCAGTTATCTAGTCAAATATACTTAGAATGTTCATGTAGGGACGTCCGCACGCATATACGTAATGCTAAATGCACCTGCACCTGCACCCTTTCACGATCCATGCTTCAGCTGATTAGTCTTTGATGTGTACGGGCAGAACATGAATTAACATTGGACCGGGTTTCATGAATTAACATGAATTAATAAAAGACTCGCGTTGTACACCTAGGTGCACACAGTTTACAATATTAACTGCATAATGCATGATATATAAATGCAAAATGCATGCTAACATTTTGGAGAAATGATAATTTTGTTTCATTAATCTCACTATGAATATGTTTGGTTCACTATGAATAGTCTGGTTAAACAAGCTGTCATTGATCACATGAGACTTTGGAGGAAACTGATGATAGGCAAGGTAAAGATCAACTAAGTAATGTGGTCAAATGATAACTTCAATTACCTGATTATTTGTAGACAATTACCATCGCCGGATTTTATAAACCTCGGATCCCGCTAGGATTTTTCTAAGGTTTTTGGTCCCCAATATATCTTTCTGTATACTATTTCCTACGTGTATTGGAAAACATATTTTGTGTAACATATTTGACTAGCGAACATTTGAATTCCATGATAAATGGGACTCATTACTTGGGACTCAATCTTCATGTAATATGTAGTTTTTTTCTTGTTTTTTTTATCTACCTTTGGTAGAAATTTCGTACATTTTTCTTTCTAATACAACTTTTCTTTTTAAAAAAAAAAAATAATATAAAAAAATAATTCTTTTACGATTAATGTGTTATTTTCTTGATTTGTAAACTTAAAAAGAAGATCCATATCAGAAAATGAAAAACAAAAACTTACGAGAAGAAGATTTCATAATCAGAAAGATGTAAAGAGATAATTGGTTTTAATTAATATTTAAGAATGATCTTTAGAGATAAAAGTCCACACCCAATATAATCTGATAGGAAACTTACAATAATTTGTTCTTTTATACCGGGTAGGTTGGCTACCTGAACATACCCAATAGTACAAGAAACTTGACCTATTGTAACACCTTATAGTTATGGCATAAACCCCTATAAATCCCACGATGATCCACTTTCTATTACTGCAACAAGATTATATTTTTTTGACAAACTCTTTTCATATTGTTGATACAGTTGTGTGGCAAAAGTTTCATTTTTCAGCAATAAATTATAGCTTTTAGCTGCATCTGAGAAATACTGTGACTCAAAATTTTTCTTTTGCAACACCTGTATTGAAGGTCTGTATTGAAGGGGTGACAATATATAGTGTAACAATAGGTAAATTTTCTTGTAGTGGCGATAAGATAACTATTTAGTTAATTGTAGTTCCAGTTCGAGCGTGATAACTAACAACAACCAATTTGAACAAACGAATATGAGTTCCGGTTAAGGGCGGTTTCGCTAGTACTAACTGCCTTCTATACATATTTGGCGGACCTCTGACATTCGTCATCGAGAAATACACACATTACTAGAGTATCAAAGCTCGTTAATGTCGCCTCTGCACTGCAGTGCAAAATGGAAAAGTCGTTTACTAATAAAGATAATGAATTTCATATCTTTTCACCTTGTGTAAGAAAATTCCACCTTGTGACTTCAATAAAATCTGAATCATCAAAAGAAGAAGAAAAAATCAACATGAAAATCAAAAATGCATGCATATATTTTGATGAAATTGGTAGGGACTTTTTTTTGATAAAATCTGAATTATCAAAAGAAGAAAGAAAAAATCAACATTAAAATCAAAATTGCATGCATATATTTTGATGAAATCGGTAATTTTGTCTCATGATAACATGGCTTGATTTATGTATGAGAAGATGATTTACACCTAATAACTATCTCGACAATCATCTGACCCATGATAGAAGGGCTTTTGACAATCAAAATGAACATGACTTGGGTTAAGATCAAATGAAATTAGTATCTTAACCCGAGTTTTCAACTGTTAAATTGAAAGAATGGTTATAGTGGCTCGAAGAATCGATAATATTGTAGGCTGGCAAATGAACTTCTTTCAAAACAATCACATGGATTATAATGGCTCTACCTCTCCTTGGTCGTCCAATTGCCTTCAAGATCAATGTAGAAAATAACCAACTTTTTTAATAATGTAACTCTTTTGTTTTTCTTTCTGACTCAGACAATGACTATATTAATAAAAGAGGTTACAAGATAACCACAAAGAAGTGGTAAAAATGTAGAAAAAAGCCACCAAGTAGAATTACAAAGTGAAAACAATCGAAAGCTAAGTAGCCGAAAGAAGAGAAAAATAGCTAAGAAAGACCTACAACACCATCCCAATTGTGCAGAACATTATTGAGATGGATGTTTGCAAAAACGTTTGTCCCAATGGACCAGATATAAATAATGTAACTCTTCCCAAACCTATTTTGTCTTTCTTTCTTTTAATTGTTTGCTCCAAAAATCCAAGTGAAACCCTGCACCATTATGGCAGTTTTTCTTGCGAGTTTACAGAGTTTCTATCACGAAAATGAATTACATTACTGTTCTAATTTTGAGTTATGGTGCAAGCTTTGGTTCACAGTTCAAGTTTTAGATATATTTACAAATTTTAGGTCTAGGGATGTATTTTGAGTTTTTTTTTTTTTTTTTGAATCACTTCGATTAAAGTTTGACTCACATCGATACCTTATTTCAGTCTTTTTCTATGGTAATTTAGAGGTTTCAAGTTTATGAAAGTAAAGACTTCTCCGCAATTTACATTATTCAGTGCATTCAGTGCGCAATTAATGTATGATGAATTAAAAAGCATGCTTATATATTATAATGAGATTGCAATTTTGTTTTATTAGTTTTACAATAAATAAGCCTCGGTCTAGAGGAACAATAAAGTTGCTATTGATTTCTTGGTCTTATTCTATGCAGTACCAACAAGATTTTTTTTTTTTTTTTTGAAAATGTTATATTAAGAAAAAAAAAACCATTACACAAAGCAAAGGGAGTTACACATTCATGAGAGTCTCCCAATTACTCCAAATAAGACTAGGAGTTACATACTTAAATGTATCTGAGTCACAAGACCAAACAACTACGAGCTGTTTAACAAGGTCAATAATCTCAGTCGCTTTCTTCTTTCCAGCAGTTCCAAAAATAAGTTCTTTCTTTGATCGGTTTCTTTTAGCTGGGACATTGGAGAAAACTTATAACACGGAGATAAAAAACGAACGAGATTCAAGTATTGTACAAAGTTTATCCAAACGCATATTGCTGGCTATTGCAAACTGTACACCCCAATGGAGAGCGAAGATGTATCGAATTGGAAGTGGTGATGGTGGTGGAGATAGTTGAGTGATAATGGGTTATCGAAGAGTTGGCGCCGAGGTTACATTAACCATACATAAAACTTGAAAATATTATCTTATGGTGACTATTATTTAGAGTCATTTGTAATAACACAAGAGTTGAAATCCTGGAAAGAAAATATGTATACACGTATTCATTCAACCACCCTACATGCTAGTGCAGATACAGATCTAGTAACAAGCTACTAGATCAACAAAACCAAAGGAAATGAAAAACTGACTAGGCCAATTGACCATAGTCGATTAATAGTCTATGTTTTCAGGATCCTTAATCACCAAAGACCAAGTGAAGCAGTAGAATTTAGCTTCCGCCAAAACAATGGTTATAGTTTTCAGCCAATTAAATGACAAACGATAAGAAAATAAGTGTTTATAATAATAACTAATGTGAATTTAGCTTAGGATATCTAACTTTATAGATTTTGGGTTTAATGAAAAAGAGATATTTACGAAGAAGACAAATAAAACTAGTAATAGTCATAGGTATAGTCAATTTAACTTTTATATAGTCATAGTCAAATTGACTTTATAGGTGGTACTTGGTAAAAAGATAGAATTTCTTGTAATATAGAGAAAAATGAGAAGAAGAAACAAAGTAAAGGAGAAAGAAGAATAGTTCTCATTAGATGTGTATTATTGATAAAAAAAATAGGGCTCTATTTATATGGATAGACACAAGGGCATCCCAATAATAAATTAGATTCACCCTAGATATTATTAACATAATTATATGTTTATAACACTCCCCCTGATGACATTGTATCTAAGATAATTACCTCGTTAAAACCTTGTCAGGAAATTCCAAAAGGACAAAAGCTGATCGAAGGAAAAAGAGTACAATTGACAAAACTTAGAAAAGATTGGACACACAAATGTTGCCTCATTAAAACCTTGACAAGGAAAAACCCAGTGGGAAAAACCTTGATGAAGGAAAAAGCGTACAACGCAATAAGTCTAATAGAATGCACCTTATGTGATGGTGCTCCCCTTGATGAGTACTTTAGTAAATTCTTGGCTTGCAAATCTTTGTGTCGAGACTTCCCAATTTCGGTGAACAATTTCTAAATTGCTGGAACTATCAATGCTTTCATGAGAAATTTTCCAGTTAATGAAGTCTTCTTTTGTGTTAGTATTCTAATGATAGTGTTCTCGAGTCTTCATGCGTCTTTGAATACATTGAGGAGTTGCTTCTTGGATTGCTAGCATCTCGAGATGATTTTCAAAAAGTAGTTGATGTAGTTCTTCAATAAAGTTCCAATACGCAGTTATAATACCAAAGGTGAGCAAAATTTGTGATCATACCTTATATGGATCAGAATAATATCCAAATTACTAAAGACTTGTTATGTTGGTTTGGTATAACGAAATGACCTAGTTAATGGTGGGAATCCACCAAACAACCGAAATTATATAACTTCCCTTGGATGACCACCATGTTGAATAAAATTTCCTCACTAAAACCTTTCCAGTAAAAACCTAATGGGAAAAAATATCTGGACGAAGGAAAAAGATAACACTATCAACATTTTGAATAAAAATTTATCGTCTGCGAGATGTTGCCTCTTTAAAACCTTGTCAGGAAAACCACATGGGACAAAACCTGAAACGAAGGTAAAAGAGTACAACTTTTGACGATTTATGGATGCTAGCTCAACTATATGAGTATTACAGAAACCAAGCATCAAAATAATAACTCTAGTCTATCTGAAAGACGAGTTTATGCTAGCATAATTCTAACTGCAGATTTAATAAAGAAAAAAAAATAGAACTTATGCTGCAAAAGCGTGGATTTTGGTGTTTTTAAGGACTCCTCAAAAGAACTATAAAGTTGATATCATCAATCAACTAATCCGGATTTTTGGTTTTGTACAAATTTTTTTAAAAACACATTAAGGATTGTTAAACCTGACATAATCAAGTCAGGTGGCTGCCTGAATATGATTTGAATATTCCAAGGATCACAAATTTGCATACGTTCCTCGACCACATCCGTCAAGGACTCCAAATCCAAATCCAAATCCAGAGTATTTTCCTGTAGCAAGTACCGGGTCGACTAGAGAATATCTCCTAAGAGTGGAACATAGGTTTTACGCCGGCCTGTCCGAGCCTCGCACAACTTGCGATAATATCTAAGTCATAGTCATAGATTAACGAAGAAGACAAATCAAGTTTCGTAAAATATTATACGATTAATTCGAGGACATATACTTAGAATAATTTCTGGATTTTAACAATACCAGGTTGGATAGTATATACTAACTCCAAGAATCATTCAAAATTATCCGAAAAATGTAATCCACTTGAAATACAAATTGAACAAAGCATAGATTTTATTGGTTACAACCAAAAAGATATAAAATATGCAAATAAATCTCCAAATAATTCCATGACCTCAACGACATGAGATTGTGGACACTTTATTTTTTAAAAGAAATTAAATTCAAGATCAATTTAGTCACTACAAGGACTAATAATATAGGCTAACAAGCCGAGTGCGTACCCATTGATCTTGAGTGTCCAATTATGTTCTAATTCCAATTGGAACGATCCCAAAATATGGAAATATTTATCACGAGGAAAATTAAAATTGCAAAAATATCCAATAAGTGTCCAATTATGTTCTAAATTCCAATTGGAACAATCCCAAAATTTGGAAATAATTATCACGAGCAAAATTAAAATTGCAAAAATATCCAATAAAAATACAACAATTCCTCGTTTTATTGGTATTTGGAACTGTCAATACCATAATAACGATATCCAATCTTTGTAGTACTGATAGAATACCAATTCCAATTGGTTTGTATGTTTCTTTGGGAGAAAATAAAGAAATCGTAGTCGTTTTCCTATGTAGGGAAAAAAAAATTTGGTTGATGATGATTTCTCTGGAGGAATAGAAATCAGAAAACAAAATTGGCTAAAAATATTTAGAATGCCAATTTTACATCTCATTATAGAGAATTTACGAAGAAAACTGATACCGATTAGTAAAATGATATACCAAAATTGTATCGAAGATTGGAAAAAAAATGTCGTTTGCTATAGAAAATCCATATTATGCTAAAAAAATGGTTTATGCATACCATCACTCGATGGATTTATTTTTTCTTTCTTTATAAGAGTGGAAAGGAAAATCGAACTTATTCTCACAGTGAAATCACTGAGTGAGAGAAAATCCTGGGAGCTACGAGGAGAAAAAGGAGGGGGGGGGGCTGGTTTTTAATTGCTGTGGTCCCATAATTTTTGTTTCACGCGGTGATATCATCGTGAAAAAATCACGGTGTATCTATACTTATTCATTGGAAAAAGTTGATCACCCGGATATCAATATATAAGGTTTTACCTAAATACCACCCATGTTTTTCCTAAGTACCACTCACAATAAAAATTAAAATAATTTTCTACCTAAGTTTAAGTGGGTAATAAAACCCACCTTCTTCCCTAACTATCGATTATAGTTATCACTGCAATATCCGGCGCCATGACATAAACATCAAAACCCTAACTGTATTGCGATTTAAGTTTTAGTTTTCATAATTATTCTTAATCTTTATCACGATTTTATTCTGATCTAAAGTTTGACCTTAATCTTTCTAATCTTAAAATTCGTGATTATAAACCTAATCATGAGTAAGTAATGTTAACTTATCTTCTTCTCTGCAACCACCCTAATGCAGATCCATTGTAATCATTACCAACACCAAAAACCGCACCACCTCCTTCCTAAAGCCCACCAAAATCATATATTACTGGGTGATGAGGCAGAGGTGTTTGGAAGTCTCCAACATTACTTGCTAGTAATTTGGATCTTAGTTACTGTCTGCTCTTATCATTGATTCGAATTGATTTTGTAGAATTTACACAATAGCCTTCAGAAATTGGTCTTCGTTAAACATTGAAACCCAATCGATCTTAATAGGATAAAATAAAAACCTTCCTTCATCTCTGAAACTAAAATGCAAATAAGATTAAAATTAAATGAATGAAATTAAGATCTTAATAACCCTCTATTGAAGGTGGCGGCCATGGTGGTGGTGGTGGTTATGACGGCAGCGGGCGGCGGCCGTCACGGCTATTATAGGTGGATGTGCATTAGGGTGTGTTTTTATCACTCACTTTAGATTAGGTCTACAACTATTGTGTTTTTAGACTGTGGGTGGTATTTAGGAAATATGTGGGTGGTATTTAGGTAAAACCATATATAAACAATGCACACAAATCATTGTGAGATATCAAAATAAAATGACATGGCTTGGAAAATAATTAAAAATAAATAAGTTAAAAATTTACCAACCATAAAACTTAACCAACTTATGTCAAGCCAATAATAAAGCAAGTTGCGCCGGTATGGGCGTTGGTTAACCAAGACTCCATGTGCATCTTTTTTTTTATGTTTAACTGAATGTTATCCAATCAAAGACATGATCCATCCATCCCAATAATAAACGAGAATGCTTACCCCAACAATTTACGTCTTGTAATATAGAGCATGAGGTGCAGAGAAGAAGACATAAAGTAAAGGAGAAAGAAGAATTGTTCACATTAGATGTGTATTAAACGAGATTCACCCTAAATATTCTTAATATAATTACACATTTATAACAAAATTAAAAAAGTAAATTGATTTTAAAAATTATGAAGGGAACGAGAAATAAAGAATACGGGGATGGGCAAAATTAAAGAATACAGGGATGGGCAACAACAAAAAACCATCTAGAATTACCCAGTGCTGCTAATGGGGGAATTGGTTTTACTTGGGGTGTACCAAATGCTAATAAGACAAAAAATATTTGCCTTGGGGTTGGTACAGCCCAAGCAAATTGGTACCCCATTAGCGGCCTTGGAATTACCGTGCTTCACTTTTCAAAATTAAACACTTAGAATTGATCCACCATCCAAAAACGACACATAATTAACTAATCAATTATTGAAGTCTCCGTTCCTAAATAACCTCTAAAACCGAGTTACAATTGCAAGACATGTAAACCGTAGAGGATCAAAGATAACCCAGATAATAACCACATCTGTGGATATTGAACACGGTACGATGACCTCCCTTTGTTGAAAGACGACTCTTTCTTCATCACTCCATCCCTTTCCCCATTATCGTTCACCCCATGACATCTCCCAAATGGTAGGGCATAATATGTTGAATCATAGTCCACGTACAACTGCAATTACGTACTGACTTGACCACACGTGGAGTACTACGTTCTTATCATATCCCATTTCTCTCTAATCATAGTCCACGTACAACTGCAATCATAGACAAGTTCTTCACCGTTCTACGTAGAGGTGTAAAACGTGCCGGCCCGGCATAGCCCGACACACGAAGTCGCGTGCTTCACGTGCCATGTGCCTGTCATCTTTGTCTTGTGCCAACGATTTAAACGTGCTGTGACGTGCTGTGCTTTACTAGTCAAAAGCTAGGCACGGCACAGCCCACGGGCACATCACACGAATAAACGTGCCGTGATGTGCCGTGCTGGCACACGTGCTATAAACAATTTGAAATCACTTAATGTATACATTAAGTCGGACATTATCACAAGAATTTAATTAGACGACATATCATTTGAAATTATTTCAAGTAAAATTAACAAGTTTATTCAATAAAAAGAAATAGCCAATCAAATATGAAATTGGATTATTGTCATGTAAATTAATGTTCTAGTATATAGGTGACGACATTATAGCAACGATATTGAAATATATTTTCTAAATATTAAGGTATTATATGTGTTGTTATAAATAAGGCAACATAAAATGTTAAAAACTAGCTAGAATAGTGACTCTTTTGTGAAATATACAAAAAATGTGATGTATTATGCCTTGTTATATGGTGTATTTGTACATGTTATGACGTGCTCTCTTAACGTGCTGGGCTGGGATGGGCCACCTGCTTATCCGTGCCGCGTCTTTGTCTTTGTGCTCTTCGTGCCAATTAGTCAAACCCAAAGACGTCCCATTTAACTAACGTGATGTGCCGTCTTTCGGGTTAAGTCACGTCTTCCGGGTGCATTTGTGCTCAAATTTTAGCGTGATGTCTTTGGGCTATGCTCGTGTTGGCACAGCCCAATTTACACCTCTAGTTCTACGTAGCAGGCAAAACCATGTGACGAGTCTCATCATGACCCTATGATTAATCCCCCAAATTGTTATACAGTTTTTTTGGTTAAATAGGCCCTAGATTTGAATTTCTGGGTGTATAAGACAAGCAAAATATGGCTCTGGTTCAAATAACCATGGATTCAAATTCAAGGTTCTAATATCCTATTTGGATATTTCACCCAAACTAAAATTAATTTAGGTAGTGTTAAGTTACTTTTATACCCATAGATCTAAGAATAAAAATCTCAAACTTGTTCGTTTCTTTTCTTCTCATTAGAAATCATTTCCTTATGAAATCCACTATCGGCACCATGACTAACACCAGCTTCCACCGCCACTACTCGAATGCCTCCACCGTCACCAGCATATCCCCTAATAGAACCAACACCACCGCCATCAGTAGCACCCCTTTAATTCTAATCTCGAAGCCAAGGAAGTGGAATTAGGGAGGAATTTGATGTCGTGATGTTTGAGAAGATAAGAAAGGTCGCTGCAACCGTTAACGTTAACGGTGACACTGCTTTATATTAAAATATTGAAAAGAAGATAGATGAAGAAGATGGACCTTGCGATGGTGGAGATGGTACCATTGATACTGGTGTTGGTGTTTTGATGGTAGAAAAAGATAATAGAGGATGATGAATATGTAGGTGGTGGTGGTGGTGATGATATTTTGTGGTAATGAAGATGGTTGAGAAAAAGAAAATAGAGGTGGATGCACCTGTCAATGGTGGTGGCACTACCAATTGTGCTAGTGTTGTTGCTTTTGGTGGCGGAGAAAGATACTGAGAAAGAATTTTGCAGATGGGGTGGTGGTGGAGACGATGGCGTTATTGTCGGTGATGTTGATTTGGTGTCTATGATGTCGTCGCAATCCAACACGTGATGCGCCTGGATAGATCAAGAACTAAAATTTAATGTATTTGCATTTATAAATATGAAACTCAAGTTTATCAAGTAATTAACACAAGATGCACCCAGGTACAATAAGCAATAACATAAGAAGCACCTGGGTATATCCAACAATAACACAAACTTCACCCGGGTGCATCTAGAGTAAACTCAAATTCAATCACGAACAAAACAAGATGCACCCTGGTTTATCCAGTATAAGTTCTAATTCAATCACAAATAACACAAGATGCACCAAGGTGCATCCTGTATAAACATGGTTGGATCAAAGATAAACTGCAATACAAATGATAACTAAGATGAGAAATAAATTTATAACGTAGGATGTGCCTGGGTGCTTCAAACGTAAAAGTGGATGGAATACAACACTAACTCAAATGTAGGTGGTATAATTATGTTAGAAACAGATTCATCTACCAATAACACAAGATGCACCCGGGTGCATCCAGTGTAAACATTGATGAATCCAAAATTGGGGAACTTTTTTTAGATCGAATCTAGAAAAAATAGTTATTAAAAAAAAACGGCGGTGATGATTATGGTAGAATGTGACTGGTTGGGTTAGAAATTATATTAAAATTAGTGACGGCGGTAGTAATGGTGGTGTGAATTCAGAAACCCAATTCGTATTTTTGCTAATACAGATAATAAAATTGAGAGAATAGACATATCATGTCTTGTTGGTGGTGAGTAAATATGGTGATGGAGTTCATTATGGGGTGATAGCGACGATCTGTGATCTTGTTGTATTGATGATGGCGATGATGGTAAATCTGAGAGAGTTTGGGATTGGAGTTTATAGTGGCAACGGTGGTGAATGTGGTAGAGTTAGGAATCGGTGTTTGTGGTGGTGATAATGGTGCTCTTTTAAATCGATGATGATGGTGGAGATCTTGAAGGAGCTTCCGGGTTTTGATGGTGAAAATAATGAAGAAGAGTGGTTCGTGATTTCATAGAAGATAAGGAAGAAGAAGAGAGGGTATAATGGTATGTTTCAATTATTTTTTTCGGATGTCTATTTCACCCACACACATAGTTTAGCAGTCCAATGCTACCAACCTTTAGGGGACTGTGGTCATATGACCCATTTTCCGAATTGTTATAGACAAGTTCTTCACCGTTCTTATCATATCCCATTTCTCTCTAATCTTCAATCTTCAGTGTATACTTCACAGGAGGACAGTTAAATAAACAATCATATTAAGTACTGTAGATGTAGAAAATCCTACCTCTACATCCAAAGTTAACTAAACACATACACAAAGAAGCAAAACAAACAAGAGAAGTAATAGAACAAGAGATGTACGTGGTTCGGCATGATTACCTACGTCCACGGGGTTAAAGGAGGATGTTATTGCTCGATTCAAGGTTACAAGATGGGTGTATCTCTCTCCGCTTTTAGTATGCTCTCTTTCCTCACTTCTTGCTTAAGTTCTTCCTCTCTACATGGTCTCTATTTATAGTTACAAGTGATGATACATCAGTACTACGATGTTAGGCCTGGCGTAGCTTCCTCGATGTTCCTCTCGGGTGATCAGTCGATGTCCCAGCCGATTGTTCTTATTTGTTCGGGTCGGTGCGTCAAGCCGAGTGATGTCTGCTTCTGCTATCTCGTCACTCGATGTCGCCCGTTTGGTGGGGATGATCGATGTCGCCCTTGGGATCCTCGGCCGAATCTTCCTTGACCGAGTCCTTCTTATCTCTTCACCAACTTTGTCAGCGCATTTATTGCTCCAGCACCCGATGTCCATCGCATCACAACTTTTCCCCTTTTCGTCGACTTTTCAAGCTGTCTCTGCTCCTCTTTTCTTGCGCCTAGATTCGGAGAGGCGACCCGGTACTCTTGACGTATGCTTTTTCTGGTGCGTTATGGCCTGGGATCATTCCACCTGTCCTTGTGGATTATTTACACCTACATTTATGCCCCTTCTTTCACTCGTGTGGTCAACACGTGGGGAAGAATAACCGCCTCGTCTTCCCACGTCCTCGGTCATGCCGGTTTTTGCGCATGCTGTTCCCCACTCGCTTCAGCTACTGCAACCGGTTCACCTTCTCTGCCGGTTACCACGGGGGGGGGTTTATAAATCCGACGCCTAAACCTAGTTTCCCTCTTATTTCCTTCTCTCGCAACTTCATTCCCTTTTTTTTATCCTCTCTCGCAACTTCATCCTTCCTCCCTCCTCTCGCAACTTCATTCTTCCTCCATCCTCTTTTCATTCTTTGTTGGCTAATTCCTCAACAAACTTCTTCCCTTTCTTCTCCGTTATCCGTCGTCTTCTCCGTCTCCGTTGCCGCTGCAACCTCCGGTTCCGGTCGTGTTTTCGCTTCTTCTGCCGTTTTTCTTATTAGTTTGCATGGCATCTTCAACTCCTCAAATGACAGAAAGAAGGTGTGTGAGTTATGTGTTTTCCGACGACGACGGCGTATCGCTTGATTCCCTGTTCGTCGTAGAGAGTCCTTCCAAGTATGATTATCGTGCTCTAGATTCTATCTTTCCTGATAACCCGTCTTCGTTTTCTTGTAGGGCTGACAAGAGGACTGCTAAGGACTTAACAGACGAGCAATATGTTCAACAACTGAAAGATGAGTTCGGTCTCCACGGGTATGATGTCAGGCTCTTGTCAGGCCAGAGGGGCGTTCTGAGGAAGGAGGATGTTTTGAGATTTCCCCATTCGGCCGAGGCGACCGTTGTCACCAGGGGTCAGCTAGAGCTCGGGCTGCGTTTCCCTTTATACGATCCTAGTCGCCCGTTCCTGTACGAGGCCCTCTCTAAGATCCGTCCGTGCCGTGCCTTGGCCCAATGGAATGGTAACACTTTCCGTATCTGTCCGAGTGGGAGAAGCGTAGTCGAGGCGAGTGCGCTCCTACTACTTGGTCTACCTTCGATCCTTCTCAAGCGGGTGACTATACTCCGCGCCTTCGCCGATAATTATCGGAGCGGGACCACTACTAATGGCGATCTCGCCGGGTTTGTCTGCCACCCTCACCGTCATAAGACTCTTCCGAGGGAGTCGGGAGACTTCTTTTGGATGAGGACCCCGAGGAAAGAGTTCCAACAAGCACGCCCGTCATACCAATGATACGGCTTGGGACCGGGTTCCGCTCGGCCATTTCCGGCCCTCTTTTGAGTGGCAAGCTCCCTCCTCCGCCTCGAATTTTATCCTTTACGGTAGTCAACGTTGATCGGGTCAGTGCATTTCTCTGTCTCTCTAGTTTGGTTGATCGGCTCAGGAGACTTACGGGGTAGTGTTTTGTTTTGGTGGTGTTTTTCAGACTAAGTCCCAGGGTACTCCTTCTGAGGTTTTCGTTCATCGGAAGAGGGATAGGATTTCGGAGTCGAGGAGGATACGGGGAAGGTAACAAATATACTTATTGTTTTTTATTTAACGTACATGTACGTGCCACTATTTGTTGCCTTGCATGGATCGACGTCGTTGACCGACACGAAGTTGAAGGTTGACAAGGCCGCCGGGTACCTCGGCGAAGGATGGTGAGGATCCCGATGATCGACTACCTTTGTCACATTTCCGGGAGGTCGCCTCTTAAATCGTCCGACGATTCGTCCCGCCTTTGTAGGTGGGAAGCCTAAGGGTAGGGGTAAAGAACCTAAGGAGGATGTGCTCCGCATGGGAGAAGGATGTGCCCCGGGAAGTGACTGGTGAAGGGATTGTGCTTGCCGATGGCACTGTGTATGTTGTGTCTGATGGTGATGATGAAGAAGATCTTTTTGATGATGAGGACGATGTCCTTGGTAAGGAGGGGGAGTCGGGTCAGGCGGAGAAATAGGGTGGTGGTGGGGGCGGTTTGATTGACCGTGATGTGGAGAACGTTGCTGTCGAGGGTCAACCGCTGAAGACTTTCCCAACCGTGGTTCCTAATTCCGAGAGCGAGTACCTCCTTCACTATTTCGGGCCCTATGTGCAACTCGCTTGGGGCGCTCATCTCTCCCGATTTCGCCTCTTTGTCCGATGAAGAGAAGGTCAATGCCGTCTCGTTGTATGAGGCCGGCCCAAAAAGTACCTTCGACCTCCCGGTGAGTTGAACTCATTCGGGTGTTTCGTTTTTGTACTTGTTTAGGGCTGACTATGTTGGTATTGTTTTTAGGATGTCAACTGCTCGCTATTGAATGCTGCCATCCAACGCCGGGGGGGCCATCGAGAGGGAGAATCTTCGTCTCTTGCTGCAGCAGGAGCGCGAACGGTCTCGAGGGCTGGAGAAGGAGTTGGCCAAAACCCAAGGTATGCGTTTTATTCGCAGCTAGTTGTGATTGATCTTGTAGTGCCAATATCCTAAGTTTAGTACTCCCTGCTTAGCCGAATCTTCTATTGCGGAGGCCGACGCTGCCACAAGGTGTCGTCTGTTGAAGAGGGAACCGAACATAGAACGAGATCATGTCTCGAACTTACAACAAAGAATAGTCAATAAGGATGCTAAGATTGATCGTCTAGAAACCGATATTGAAGATCTTCAATCCAAACTTTATCGGTACGAGACGTTTGAGTATGTTCCCGAGGAAATAGATAATTTGAGGGAGGACTTAGCTCACTTCCAAGGTATAGCGGCCGAGAAAACATTATTAGCCGACAACCTAGAAGATCAATGTGGTCGGCTAAGACTTCAGTTCGGGATCTCGCATGCGAGATCGCCTCCGGATCTTGGGGAGAGGGACGCTACTGAGAAGCGAGCCGAGAGGCTCTTGAGAAGCTTAAGGAGTTCGTAAAGGTTTCGATGAGTTGGATTGGGTGCGTGCTCAATTGTCGGGTTTGCAGGCTGCCCACTCTCGACGAGAGGAGGAATGGAGTGATCACAAGAAGTATTGCCCCACTAATGAGTTTAATGAGAGCAGCGATACCTAGAACTTTCTTCGAAGGTGTCCGCCTCGAGTGTAGCTTGACCGAGTCCGAGGAGTCGATTAGAATAATTGCCCCTTTGTTAGAAGGTGGTGTGCCTTGTGTCGTGCCTTCCATGTTGTTATCTTGTTCTGTTGTTGTGTGGCCGACCGTTCTTGTTGTCTTGGCAGCCGATGAGCGAGAAGAAAGTGGCCTCGTTGGAGGAGGAGAACATTCGTTTGAAGGGGAAGGAGGCTCATCTGCTCGATCGAGTGGCCACCGCTTTGAAGCGGCGTCGGAAAGCTAGCGCGGGATCTCGCCGCTGAGAAAGCGAAGTTCAGTGAGGAGCTCGTCTCGAAGGTCAAAGCCGGTGTGAAGGCAGTGCTTGATAAGAAGCGAGCCGATGCTGCCGCCAAGAAGGATGTCCCGGGTTCTACTTCCTCCAAAGAGTGATCATGTTTTTTGTAGCGCTGCGTCGCTGTCTTGCCCTTTTCCTCGGGTTGTAATTCGTTTGAACACTTTGTTAACTTCTTGCATAACTTGTTACGGGGTCTTTGCGTCACGGTTTATTTGCTCTTCTTGCTCGATGCTGTTACACTACTGATGTCATTATTCTTATTTATGTTGGGTTGCCCGTATGTGGCTTTTCTGTCGTAGCCTCGTTATTGTCCTTTTTATGCCTGCATGAGTAGACAGGTTAGTCACAAATGCCGCTTCGCCCGAACACACTCAACAAGGAGGGTCATCGGGCCCGATGCCATGTCCTCGACCGAGGCATCTCATCACCGTCTTTCGAGATCTAGTGGAAGGGGAGTTGGTCTTGCCTAGTTTCTATGGGATCGACACCCCAAGAAGTTATCGATTAATCTTCTTGGGCAAGTGATTCGACCACTTGCGAGGAGAGCAATGTTGATTCGCTCGACTGTCGAGTACTCATGCCTCGACAATCGGCCACCGGTTTCCAACCGCCGTGGCCCCCGAACTACCTCGGCACTTGCACAATGCCATCGCCCCGAGTTCGAATAGTCCGTGTTAGTGTAAGTCGCCCAAGCACTTGCACAATGCCATCGCCCGGGTTCGAAACGACCATTCGAGGACGCACTTGTCATATTTCCAACCCCACGCGGCTTTTCACGGAAATAGATGACAAGATATCTTACCTGATCTCACGGATGGTAGATCTTTAGTCGTGTCGCGTTCCACGGTCGTGGCTCGGGTTTTCCGTCCGGCTTCAGTATCTTGTATGCCCCTTCTCCGGCTTTCTCAACTATCGTGTAGGGTCCTCCCCATCGTGGTGCAAGTTTACCGCCCTTCTTGTCACGCTCATAGCTAGGTAGGAGCTTTAGTACCAGCTGCCCTGGTTGGAATTCTCTTGGTCGGACCCGTTTGTTGTATTCCCGTTGGATTCTTCGTTGGTAATTTTCCATCTTTTGCAGGGCCATCTCTCTTGTTTCTTCCAAATCGTCAAGTTTAGCCAAGATAAGGTCCGCCGAGATGTTTCGCCTCCACGCTTCGGTCCTCGTGGTAGGTATCATCGCCTCCGTAGGTAGGATGGCTTCGGTCCCGTATGTTAGCATGAAGGGTGACAGTCCCGTTGCCTCCATGCGAGTTGTCCTATATGCCCACAAGACATTGTAGAGCTCTTCACACCATTCCCCATATTCCCCGTCGAGTTTCTTCTTCATGTTATCGGCGATGGTCTTGTTTGTGATCTCGGCCTGTCCATTGCTTTGGGGGTATAGGGGCGTGGACTTGCTCTTTCGGATGTTATAAGTGTTGAATAGTAGGTCGATGTTTTTGCCTTGGAATTGTTTCCCGTTGTCAGAAACGATTGTGCCGGAACCCCAAAGCGGCATATGATGTGTTCCCAGATGAACCGAAAAACATCCTTATCCCGTATGTGCCTTAGCGGAGCGGCCTCAACCCACTTGGTGAAATAATCGGTGGCCACAATTAAATACTTCCTTTGTCCTGATCCGACGTGTAGTGGTCCCACTATGTCGATTCCCCATTTAGCAAAGGGCCAGGGACTCGATGACGGAGTTTAATGTTACGGTAGCGCATGTATCTTCTTCCGAATTTCGGCACTCGCCGCAAACGGTGGCCATATGCTTCGCGTCCTCGTTCATGTACGGCAGAAGTATCCCATGGTTTTAGCTCGTGCCGCTAGGCTGCGCCCGAGCTGTGGTTTCCCATGACCCCATAGTGTAATTCGTTAAGGATCATCGCCCTCCTCTTTACTTAGGCATTTTAGCAATGGTCCCTGGTATGATTTTCGGTATAGGGTGCCATCCCTAAGTTAAATACTTGGCGTGCTTTGCTCTTGATCTTGTTGATCTCGGGTCTCCCCTTGGGCAACCTTCCCGTTTCGAGGTATTCATGAATCGGCTTTCTCCAATCATCGGCCGAGATGCGATCGGTAGTGGTTGCCGCGACTTGTGCGCCGATATCCACGTTCTCGGGTACCGAAGGCATTAGGATCCTCATGATTCTAATACCCTCAATACTTGCGTCAGTCAACATGGAAGCAATATATGCCAGGGCATCCGAATGCCGATTGTCTTTTCGAGATGTGTGAATTTGATGCTTGGTATTTGCCCGATGTAGGATTGGGCGAGCTCCCAGTATTTCGCAACAAGGGGTCATGTATGGAATATTGCCCGTTGATTTGCCGCACAACCACTGGGAGTCGCTTGTCATCGTACCTCTTGGATGCCCATCTCTACGATCAAGCGTAGGGCATGTATTACCGCTTCGTATTCTGTGACATTGTTGGTTGCTTTAAACTCAAGCCTAAAGGAATGGACCATTTTCTTGCCCTTCGGTGTCGTGAAGACCAGTCCTAAACCCGACCCGTCTTTATTGGATGACCCGTCGACGAAAACCTCCCATCGTGTCGGGCTGCAGGTCTCGAGTAAATCGGGTGAGTCTTCTCGATCTTCCTCCATTCCCTGGGATGTCTTCTACTTCGTCCTCGTCATCGAGGGGAAGTCCGCCAAAAATCGTCCATCGTCTGCGCTTTCACCGCCGTCCTCATTTCATAAAAGATATCGAATCGCTTTATTTGTGCGCTCCATTTGGAGATCCGCCCCGATCCGGGCTGCATTGTCAATCATCGACTCTATGGAGGACTTGGTAAGTACTCGAATCTTATGAGTTTGGAAATATGTCCGGAGCTTCTGTGTTGCAAACACTAGCGCTAGGATGAGTTGCTCGATTCTGGTGTAGTTCTTTTCCGCCGGGTTCATGGTCTTGCTTATGAAGTATACCGGCTTTTCCTCTGCTCCCTCGTTCTTGACCAACACAGCGCTGATGGCGTGACTGGTTGCCCCGAGATATAGCGTTAGTACGTCTTCGGGCTCGGGTCTTTGTAACACCGGCAAACTTGCCATATGTTGCTTGATTTTCTGGAATGCTTCCTCACCCTCCTCGGTCCATTTAAACTTCTCTCCCTTCCTTAACGTCCCGAAGAAATCCTTACACTTGTCCGACGATCGAGATGAATCGTCCAGAGCCGCAAGTTTAGTTCGGTAGTTGCACGTCCTTAATCATTACGAGCGAAGGCATTTCATTCTTGCTTTGATTTTATCTCGGATCTGCTTCGATCCCTTATCGGTGATTATGTATCCTAGAAACTTGCTCGAGGTGACCCAAAAGGTGCACTTGGACGGATTTTCCCTCATCTTGTACCTCCTCATGGTCCGGGAAGATGTCTCTAAGGTCGTCGATGTGGGTATCGGCTACTTTACTCTTGACTAGCATATCGTCCACGTATACTTCGATGGTGTCGTGTATTTTGTCCTCAAACATGTCCTCCACCAGCCTCTGATATGTAGCGCCCGCATTTCTCAGCCCGAATGGCATTTTTGTGTAACAACACAGTCCTCTCGGCGTGAAAAAAGATGTATGCTCCTGATCTTCGGGGGCCAGGGGGATTTGGTTATATCCCGAGTACCCATCCATGAGTGTTATCGCCTTATACCCGACAATGGATTCCACCAGCTGGTCGATGCTGGGGAGAGGGAAGCTGTCCTTTGGGCACGCCTTATTCTGTGTCGCCGTAGTCGACGCAAGGTCGGACGCCCCATTCCTTTTGGGGACTATCACCATATTAGATATCCATTGCGGATATTGGGCCTTTCGGATGATTCCGCCGCGTCTTTTTCTTCAACTCCGCCTCCACCGCCGGTTGTAGCTCGGGTGCGATTCTTCTCATCTTTTGTCTAATCGGCTTGAACTTGGGGTCTATCCATGAGATGGTGTGAGCAAACTGGTCGATTCCTTCCATGTCGTGCATTTGCCAAGCGAATACATCCATGTACTCCTTCAGAGGGTTATCATTTCTTGGGAGATGCATTGTTCGTTAAGCGTGACCCTATTCTCACCAATCTCGGCTCCTCAGGGTTGGTTCTAGGGCCGAGAAGTTTTGCTTTGGCTCGCCGGACGGTTTGCACCGGCTCCGTGATTGCTATAAGACTTTTGTCTCGCCTGTTTTCGTAGGTGGCGATGGCTTGTGACATCACCTTTTCCAATTCCTCTCCCACTTCCATTTCCTTAGACTTCTTCTTTTCTTGGCGTTTCCTCGACCGTCTTTCCTCGTTCATTGGATGTCTATCCGCACACACTTTGTCTTGCCGCTTGGGGGTCGCCTAGCACCTCTACCACCCGCGATAAGAAGGGAAGCGCAGTTTCGATGGTAGGCGAGGCGACTCCCTTGATCCCCGCGATCCAAGGTCGTCCCAGATTGCCTCATATGGCGATGCGACATCGACTACGCAAAAGGTGGTCAATGTGTCAAGGAATCCTTCCCCGTCCGAGACTCCGAGAGTGACTTCTCCCTTGGCACCTGTCACCGCACCGTTGAAGCCGTAAATTCGATAAGTCGACGGGATCGGGACGTCATCGACAATTCCATCCTCTTGAAAGTGTCATAGAACAGAACTTCGACCGAGCTACCTTTGTCCATTAATATCCCCGCGGACGCCCCATTCCTCAATCATCAGGGTTATTACTAAAGGATCCCCATGTGCTTGTCCGTTTAATGGAACATCTTTCGTAGAAAAGGTAATCGGGCGCATCATCCATGGCTCCATAGGGAGGGTCTTGGCCACGCTAAAGATTTCTCTCGCCCGATCTGTCCCTCTTGTGTATCCTTGAGGTGATACTGGGTCCCTAAATCGTATCCTTGTGTTGCCGAGTGCGATATGGTATTACAAGTGAACCGAGCGCCGCGATTGATTCTTATTTGATGTACCGGGACCTCGGTCACGGTGTCGACGGTGTTTTGACGAAATGCCGTAGATACCCATCGTGGATCAGTGCTGGGACGATGTCCTTCACTTCCCTACAATCATTGGTCGAATGGCCGCAGGAATCGATGATAATGGCGAACTCGGGTGGTTCCTTGTCCCGTTGAATTGGATTCCCGAGTCTTGGGATAACGGATGTCATTCCTCTTTTCAACCTCCTTGAACACTTCTTCCAAGGGTGCATTGAGCGGAGTGTACGATCTTGGCTCGTGGCGAGGTTTCTTTCCCCTCTCGACCCGGACTTTCTTGTTTTCGCCACAGGGCTGGGCACCGGGCCTTTTCTCGGATCGTTTCGTGGCTTCTCTCGGGGTAGCCTCTTCTGCGGTGCTCGCCTCTTGTATTCCCTATCTTGCGCTCCTTCCCGGATCTCCTCCAAGGCGATATAGTGCTCCTGCATCTTCGGATCTCCTTAGTGTCTTGGGCTTTTCGTGTACATTGCCACCCGGATGGGATCCGACTTTCTTAGCGAGTTCTCGAAAGCCGAATATCTGTTGGTCGACCGGTGCTTTCCCTATATCCGTGCATAACTTCCTCCATCGTCGGTTAAGGACTGCAGCGGGCTCCCCCGAGCCTTCGCGCTGTGGTAAATAACTTGTCGACTACGGGGTAGCCATGTCTTGTTATGCATGTATGTCTCGAAAGGTTTCCACAAAAACCGCGTAGCTCCCAACGGATTTATCGGGCAGGGTGTAGAACCAACTCTTCGCTTCTCCTTCTAGACTAGCAGGAAGAATTTGCACATGACCACATCGTGATTTTTCCATTGTAGTAAGGACATGCCGTACATCTTGATGTGTTCTCCGCATCGCTTTGTGCCGCCGAACCTAGATGGGAAGATTGGAAACGTGCACTTTGGTGGAAATGGTGTTCGGTCCAGTTCCCGGCAAACGGTGTCTTCTGGCTTCATTGATTTACGCTAACTTGTCATCCTCGTTGTCTCCAAATCGGTTTCTTAATTATCCGCTCGAGTCGTTCGATCTTTTGCTTGGTGGACGCGTCCGTACTCTCGTTGGTTGCTTCCTCGTCGGCCGAAGAATCCTCGGATGGCCCATATCCTTCTCTTGGTCGATTAGGATCGGGTACTGCGTCCTCGGCTCGGTGAAGGGGGTGGGTCGTCCCTTGGTGGAGTGTGGTTGCTAGAGGCGCCTCGGCTTGATGATCCCTCGATCCGGTCCTCCTATTCATGAGCTGGTGATTCTCGTATTCTAGCGCCAAGTTTCTCCTCTGCAATTCTCTCATCGGGTCCTCTTGTCTTCTTTGGCTTGCCGAGTATGGCGAGTAACATCGGGTAGGTGCTCGTGACTAGAGTGACCGTTCACTTGGTGTCCCGTTGTGTTAGGGGGTGCGGTTGGGGGTCTCGTAGTGAGGAGCGATAGGAGGGACGATCGGGGCCGTTGGGTGATCGACCGCTCATCGGGGAACAACCGGCCGGGGGCGGTTGGTCACATCGGGGACGTCTCGATTAGGGTTCCCTCCCGCCTAGTGTACTTGCCTAAGTCTTTCGGCCTCTCGTTCTAAATCTCTTTGGTGTTCCGTAGGTTGTCTTTCTCTTCTTCGTTCCTCGTGTATCGTTTGGACTTCCTCCTCCTCCTCCGTATCCGATCCTCCAGTCCTCCCGTCTTCCATGCTGCCCTCGTTCCTCGGCCCCATCTGACTTGGGTTAATCCTCAATCTCTCGGGTGGGAAGTCGTCATCTCGGCCCAGATCGACTTCCTCGTCGACCGTGTAGTCATTCCTTTGATCAACGCCTGAGTCTCGCCCGGTCGTTAGGGTCGACGATCTCCGTCTTTGGGAGTCCGTAAGTCCCTCTTGCCCACTGATCCCGCGACTCGGTTCCTCGGGATCCTCGCTCGTCGGGAGGTACTTGCCATTGCCTTTGCTATCGTCCTCGTTCCTCGGCTCGCCTATCCGTTCGTTCCTACGTCGGTGTGCAGACGGCCCTTACTTCGAACCGCTTTCGAAAAGGTTAAGGATGGAGTACAGCGATTCGGTGCGAGTGAAAAAGAATTTTTTTTTTTTTTTTTTTTATATAGTACGATTCCCTTTACGCCATGTATCGGTCTCGGCGGTCAAATCGTTTTTGCCGCAAAAGGACAAATTTTGAAAAGTTTGTCTTGACACATCGCTTTCGATACTCTTCCTATGCATTAATCGCTATTTGTCCCGACATTCCTAACGCAGAAATCATTAATCATCCGTGCGTTGAATCGGAAGATTTCTTTCATGGCGGAGGCGGCAACGGCAACGACGACCCTTAACGACCGTCGTTCGATGGCCGCAAGATTCCTATAGTTTTTTGCGATGTTGTGGGGCTCTTAGCGTAGGATTATAGTGAGACTCGGACCGTTCTCTACAATCCGCTAGGCCATGGTTTCCAAGAACTAGACTCAACGATTCCGAGCTAGTCTGTTCCACCATTATCGTGTGTCTCTTATCTTGCTAAAATAAAAACAGTGTGAAATGGAGATAGATGTGGCAATATTTCTCCTAGGAAATAGTCCTAGCAACCTACACGTTGCGCTTATTAGAGTCGTTCGCTTAGCATCGACTATCCTCACTAGGTGTCGATAGGAGCTGTTGAATCTCTCTTATAACGGGGTTTGAAGCCACAGATCATAGTCATCGAGATGGGATCCCCTTCTAGCTTCTACCAACATCGAAAGATGCTATTTAGGGAGCTCATGGGTCATCCGATGACTCTCTGAGGTGTCTCAAACAAACAGCCCATCTTGACGGAGCGGTCTTGACGACTTCGCTTGAGCGGAAAACTTGTTTTGCTTGGAAAATGAAGACTACGGTTAAAACACAAAAACGAACTTATATCAGCTCGACACGAAGATAACAAAACGAAGATAACTAGCAAGAACGCAAGGCTAACTTTATCAATCTCGACAAGATGTTGCTAAGAAAACGAAGATAACAAAACAAGAACACAAAGTTAACCTCTATCAACTCAACAAAGCGTTACTAAAGAAAACAAAGATAGCAGACCGAAAGGGTTTCTCCCTTAGCATCAACCAGCACACAAGGTGGCTTAGGAGCTCGGAGTTTCCCCTTCTAGCGTCCGAGTTCAAGGTATCCGGAGATGTTATACGGTCCCCTTAGTCGGCGACAGAATGTAGATGTAGAAAATCCTACCTCTACATCCAAAGGTAACTAAACACATACACAAAGAAGCAAAACAAACAAGAGAAGTAATAGAACAAGAGATGTACGTGGTTTGGCATGATTACCTACGTCCACGGGGTTAAAGGAGGATGTTATTGCTCGATTCAAGGTTACAAGATGGGTGTATCTCTCTCTCTGCTTTTAGTATGCTCTCTTTCCTCACTTCTTGCTTAAGTTCTTCCTCTCTACATGGTCTCTATTTATAGTTACAAGTGATGATACATCGAGTACTACGATGTTAGGCCTGGCGTAGCTTCCTCGATGTTCCTCTCGGGTGATCAGTCGATGTCCCAGCCGATTGTTCTTATTTGTTCGGTTCGGTGCGTCAAGCCGAGTGATGTCTGCTTCTGCTATCTCGTCACTCGATGTCGCCCGTTTGGTGGGGATGATCGATGTCGCCCTTGGGATCCTCGGCCGAATCTTCCTTGACCGAGTCCTTCTTATCTCTTCACCAACTTTGTCAGCGCATTTATTGCTCCAGCACCCGATGTCCATCGCATCACAACTTTTCCCCTTTTCGTCGACTTTTCAAAGTCATTTTTCTGCTCCTCTTTTCTTGCGCCTAGATTCGGAGAGGCGACCCGGTACTCTTGACGTATGCTTTTTCTGGTGCGTTATGGCCTGGGATCATTCCACCTGTCCTTGTGGATTATTTACACCTACAAGTACTATGAGGAACAATACGGGTAGTCATTTGGTAATCGTATTTCAAAACCCCGGTTTAATCTAACATAATCCACTATTTTGAAACCGATATTATCTCTATTTCAGAACAATAGACTGATTTCATATGCTGGATTGAATAATAATGGCTTCTAAAAAAAAAGTGCATGGAGAGGTTGTTTATGAGAACATACGATGAGTCTCGTATATTTTCCCCTTGTGGTTTTCACGTTTCAGATGTTGTAAGAGATATCGACCTTGTGCATTTTTCCGGTGAAACTTTTAATTTAATTAGAGTAAAAAGGAAAAAAAAAAAAAAAAACTCGACATAAAAATTACGTGTACGAAATGCATACAGTTACAAAATTCAAATGAATGATAACTTCGAAGGGCATGCATGTATTTTGTATATTTTGTATGCTTGGTCTACAGTGGATAAACATTTCATACATGTGGTATGGTCTCTGGTGGTTTAACCGTTGATTTTTATTATTTGGAAAGAATTTTCTTTCTGGATTGGATACCGAGATAGATAAGCACTGGTGAGAGAACATGGACTACAAATTACACTGTGTGGAGATAACATCCCTAAATGATCGTACAAAGTACAGAAAAGAAGATCAGCCCTTCTATTACTGCAATAAAGCTGACACACTTTGTCGATGGCTCGACAGTCTTGACTGATAATATCTGGCCGCCTTTGTAGAAGTTCTTTCCATCGTACATATCACCATCCTTTCAATTTAACCAACGTAAAAAAATATATCGATTCTCGAACAAGGGACAAGTTGGAAGCACCTAAAATGCATCTCCATTGGCAACGAGGTAATTTCTGGCCGTCTGTGAGGCACCTAAAATGCATCTCGATTGGCAATATGGCCTTGTACGCTTGTCATAGAACAAGGGACAAGTTGTAACAAAGGGGAGTCACGTTTAGAGGTTCATGCTTGTGAAGCACGTTGGGACAAGTAACGTACATTTGTTTGGCACTAAGCGAAGATTTCCAGGCCGGTTAGGCAGTTGAATGGAGCTTCGGGGAGTTTTAGCTTGCCATGCACGATGCTGGAGGTGAAATTTTCCAACCCGCCATAGGACCCGTTATACCATTATTTAAAATGGAAACCGATTAAGATCTAAACTCCGATTTGAGCGGTGACTCTAGTCGAAATAAAAGCCTCTTTATCTCTATCTTTCGTTTTTGGTTGGTATTGGTTGGTAAAGAGATGACACTTACGTGCTTGGACACTTTGTCAATAAAGCTGGGAGATTTTGTCGATAGCTGGGAGATTTTGTTGAAGTCTTTGCCAACATATCTAGTTTTGGACATCATATCTATTACCGACAACCATGCTTTCAATGAATCAATGGAAAAAAGCACATCCACGTCCACAACAATGAAAATAAGCATATCCGTTTACCATATTTTCTTCTCAATGATATAATACACTAGTTTATTCCATGCACGTTCCCTCATTCATGTCGCGTTTCTTTGAACATTTAGCTATAAATACGTGCATCCAACTTTAGAAGAAAACACACAGTTTCAAGAAACCCAAAAAAGAGAGAAAAAATCTCATTTTGCTTTCTATTTTCTATTATAAGCTCTTTCATTCTCATAGCAATGGCATCCAGTAAGAACTCACTCTATGTGCTATTCATGGCTTTGGTCCTCATGGCTGTAGTAAGTGAAGTGGCAAATGCAAGTTCCTTGACAGTATATCGTTTAGCAAATTGTGGCGGTGAAAGCCAAACCCTTAGTAATTGTGGATGCTCAAACCTTTTATATATGGGTGGTTATCAATTTCGTTACACTGGTCAAACTGCTAGAATGTATAACACAGGGAATTGTCTGGGTGCGGTTTCTAATAATCTTAATGGCAATGACCGAAGGTGCCTCGGAGTTGGATGGAGGAGTATATTCATCCAATGTTAAGTAAATTCAATGGTGGATGTCTCTATTATGAGACAGACATAATATATGTGTTTTAGGAATGGGCCTTGCAAGTATGCTTTTGTATCATAATGATGGCTATATCACTACGTGCTTCATGTAAGTCTAACAAGTTATAAATAAAGTAGGGCCATTTCATTACGTGTTTCATAAAAGTGTTATAAAGTTATAAATAAATTGGGATATGACGCGTGTCTTATCTGTAAACTTCGGGTTGTTGTTATTGCAAACTGTTGCTTCCTTTTATTTTTCTTTTTTATCAGTAAATAAGTTTATTAAGAAAGAGGAAATTAAGGTTCATAAAGCGTGAATGACAGATACAAAAATTCTCCTGCCAAGAGAGGAACACATCCCCCAAAACCAAACAGAACAAAATGTGCAAAGGCCAGTAACTATGTGGGTACAAAATACCGTACACCAATTAAATATACGAAACAATGATCATAAGGACAGAGCGAAGACGACTGCGTACAACTTATCTGGAATGACGCATCAGATGACGTCACCTAAATCACGAGTAAAGTGTGAAGAGCCGTGCGGTAGTAAAGAAACCGTGCGTCAATGATAAAGTCCACACGACAAATTAAGGGTTTTATTAGTTGTCCTCCACTATGTAAACTCCTATATAAGAAGACGAGCGACTTTGAATTTAAAAAAATCTTTTTGAGTGTTTAGAAGATATTTAGGAGATAGAAAGTTTATTTGCTTCCCAAGTTATGGTTTTCTCCCAAATTTGTATCTAAGCTAAAGACTTCAATAAAAGTTCTTATGATTTTCAAGATGATTACTTAGATTGTTCTATTGATTTTACTTAGGGTGTAGTTGTGAGATTTCTTGCAACTACATTTTGGCGCTATAAATCAGCTCGGATGATATACCATGTTGGTGAGATTAAATCAAAGATATTAAGGAATTTTCATAGCTTTTTATGGTCTTATTTTCAATCTTTGTGAGTTTTAATAAAGTTTCCATCCCAAAAGAGTGATTTTCATTCATAAAAGTTCTGATTCTTTATGTGTGGTTGATGTAGAGTCACCATACAACATGTTATTGGGAGGACCACGGGTACATGCGATAAAAGATGTAGCATCAACTCTTTATCAGTGCATGTGATTCCCAATAACAAGTGGAATAGGAGAAATCAAGGGAGATACAGAGAGTGTGAAGCTTTGCAATATTATAGATGTGAGGAATTACCAGAAAGGAGGAGGAGCTAAGGATTTACAAAATAAGAGAGCAGGAAGGCAAAGGAATACCAAGTGAGATTCCAGAAAAGGAAGGAGAACCAACTCACATAATTAAAGAACCTTCACCAGTAGGAGAACCAAAGGCGAATTTCATCGCAGCAGAGCCGACAAAGGACATCAATATTGGAACAACAGAAGAGCCAAATATACTGAAAATTGGGACTATGATGGATAAAAGGGAAGAAGAAAAGACAATTAACCTATTAAGAGAATATACGAATGTCTTCGCATGGAGTATGGAGGAAATACTAGGTATATATTCTTCTATTACGTGTCACAACTTAAGTACAAACAAGAACGCAAGGCCATTCAAGCAAAGGATAAGGAAAATAGCAACGACATACCATCCTCAAATAGAAGCAGAATTGCAAAAGATGTTAGATGTAGGAATAATTAGACCAGCAAAGTATCTAGAGTGGATAGCAAACATGGTGGTGGTTCCAAAGAAGAATAAAGGGATACGGATCTATATTGACTTTAGCGATTTAAATAAAGCATGCCCTAAAGACAGCTTCCTACTACCAGATATACCCCAAACGGTGGAAGCCGCAGCAGGTCAAGAACATACAACGTTCTTCGCACCTAGGGGATTATATTGTTATACAAGAATGCCTTTTGGTTTAAGAAATGCAGGTGCAACATATCAAAGGATGGTGGAGAAGATATTCGCAAAATGGATACATACAACACTGGAGGTGTACGTGGATGACATGTTGGTGAAGAGCAAGGAAATTCCAGAGACCTGTTAATAGAACGTAATTCAAAGAGATGGGAAATATTTGTTGACGGATCAGTAAATGGAGAAGGTAATGGTATAGGGATTGTGATCATATCACCGCAGGGGGAAAGAGTGGTACATACATTCAGATTAGAGTTCGCATCCACTAATAATGAGACAGAGTATGAGGGTGTTGTGCATGCGTTAAGACTTGCAGTAGAAATGGAGTTGCAGGACATCAGGATAACAAGTGATTCACAGCTAGTAATACACCAAATACTAGGAATATACAACACAAATGAACCATCCCTACAAAAGTACAAACATCTTGTCGAAGAACTATCAGCAAAAATTACAAAAGTAGAATGGAGACATATATGTAGGATTGATAATAGATTCGCAGATGCATTGGCATTCATCGCATCCATGTTAATAGACCCTACCGCAAGGTATATCAAAATAGAGACGCTCAACTTTCCTTTAATCAAGAAGCAAGAAGAAGACGCAAATGTAATGATGGTGGAAGATATAGCAGAAGAGGGTATAGATTGTAGAAAGGAACTTCACTTATATCTAGAAATGGGAGAAGTACCAAGAACCAGATTAGAGGCGCACAAGTTAAAAAGCCGAGCGACAAATTATGAATTAAGAGAAGGCGTGCTCTATCGAAAATCCTTCCTAGGACCATCACTTAGATGTTTAACGCGGAAAGAAGGATTGGAAATATTAAAGGAATTGCATTATGGGGACGCAGGGAACCATAGTGGAGGAAAGTCTCTAGCTTATAGAGCGAAGATACAAGGATATTACTGGCCATACATGCATGAGGATGCAAAAGAGGTATCCAGGCGATGCGAATAATGCCAACTGTTGAGATTTTTAGTCCCACATTGTCTGGGCAATCTAAGATCCTGGGGCTTATAACCCCTTAGGGCCTCTCCACTCATTGCCAATTGGTTCTGAGTTGGATGCCCGTAATTTAACATGGTATCAGAGCAGGCTATTTGCGACGAGTCTTTGACCTCGCCTTTACTCCGCGTCACCCGATTTAATTGTCCACGTGTTACACCCAACGAGGCTACACGTGAGGGGGCGTGTTGAGATTATTAGTCCCATATTGTTTGGGCAATCTAAGATCCTGCGGTTTATAACTCTTTGGGCCCCTCCACTCATTGCCAATTGGTTTTGAGTTGGATGCCCGTATTCTAACAAGCGTGTTGAGATTATTAGTCCCATATTGTTTGGGCAATCTAAGATCCTGCGGTTTATAACTCTTTGGGCCCCTCCACTCATTGCCAATTGGTTTTGAGTTGGATGCCCGTATTCTAACATGGTATCAGAGCAGGCTATTTGCGATGAGTCTTTGACCGCGCCTTTACTCCACGTCACCCGATTTAATTGTCCACGTGTTAGACCCAACGAGGCTACACGTGAGGGGGCGTGTTGAGATTTTTAGTCCCACATTGTCTGGGCAATCTAAGATCCTGGGGCTTATAACCCCTTAGGGCCTCTCCACTCATTGCCAATTGGTTTTGAGTTGGATGTCCATATTCTAACACGACACGGAAAAAAGATACACGCACCAGGAGCGGCACTGAACTTGTCAACAAGTGTATGGCCATTTGCAAAATGGGGGCTTGATATTGTGGGTCCATTCATACCAGGAACTGGGCAAAAAAAATACTTGAAAGTAGCAACAAACTACTTCACAAAATGGACAGAAGTAAAAGCAGTGCAGCATATTCGAGATCGAGATGTGTTCACATTCATATTCGAAAATATCATTTGCAGATTTGGAATTCCTGTACAATTAGTCTTTGATAATGGAAAACAATTTGAGGGCGAAATTATAGAATACTTATAGATCCTGGAAGTTCTGTGGATATTCTTTTCTATCCTACATACAAAATTATGGGTGGAAGGGATGATGAATTAATTCCTTCAACATATAAAATTTATGGCTTTAATGGAACTGCAAACAAGCCAAAAGGAGAGGTGACAATGAGGATTCTTCTTCAAAATCTACCAACAGAAATTGTATTCTGTGTCGTGGATATCGAATCACCTTATAATGCTCTAATTGGAAGGCCATGGTTACATAGTATATTAGGAGTAGCTTCGACATTTCACCAGTGCATAAAATTTCCTTTACCTCAAGGTATTGGCATAATAAGAGGAGATACAGTTGAAAGTAGAAGTTGTCAAGAAATCGATATTGATAAGTGCGAAGAAAGAGAAGGTAAACGAAGAAATTGGAAAAAGCATGTTGCAGAGAGTCAAAGAGCTGAGAGATTAATGGTGGATGAAGTGTACAAAGTTGGAAAAATAGATAAGAAGAATACTGAGGCTGAATCTTCTGCGAATAGCACTAAGGGAGCCAGAGATACCACTTCTACAGAAAGAGGAGGAATACAGAAGCAGAAGTTATGTTCTCGAGATAAAAGTGAAAGGTTCGATGTCGCTCGTGCAGAGGAGATTGGAGGAGCTATGCGAAATAATGTTCTGGAAAGTATCTGCGAAATTAAGGAAATACAAAAGGAAAAATGGACAAAGGCGTATTGTGGAGAATATACATGTCTGTGCTTCATCAAAAAGAAATTAATAAGAAATTTATGTACTAGAGTTGTATAAACTCAAATATTGAGAATGAAATGACAAATTCTAATTTCAACTATGATAAGACCTTAATCAAAGGCAACAGAAATGAAAATTTTAACCAGATAGACTAGGAATCCGACTGTGGCGTGCAACCTAGTTCGCATACATGCAAGAGGCAAAAAATTAAGACCTATCGCACGTCATAATCGGAGATAACCTAGCTCGCATACATGCATGACTCAAGGGAAAGCTACACCGACCGTGGAACTTGAGTCATGAAGATTTGGGGTGAGAAAAAACGAAAATGCCCATCCAGGAGAGGTGCTTTAAATTTTCAGTCTAATTTCATAATCTTAGATTGGAAGACCAAGGTGAGAAATTTTCTCCTAAGGAGTGCAGAAACTCAATCAGGGCGCCGAGGTACACGGTTGAGTCAAGAGTGCGGGGGGCGTTGGAGCCTACCTTACCATTCTTGACAAGTCCTGACTATCATGCACTCGGTCTGAAGATACCCCACTTAGGGTGTGGTCTCGTAACCATAAACCCAATCGGTGGAGGGATAAGAGACTGCGAAATCAACTGGTTGTTCTATTACCGGATGGGAGGATCCAACCTTAACCCGGTAGAGGTAAGCTTCCTTGAAGGGGCAACCAGGGGGAAGATAAGGACGACACCCTCCATTAGGGAGCTGAATTGTGTCAAAAGACGTAAATGTCGTGAGGCTTTTTACTCACGGGAGTATTAAGACTTGTAATATTTATGCAATAAAAGCATGAAGAGGTAATAGTACAATAAAAAGATAAGACAAGATCAATGGGTCAATACATTACGGTGTAAAGACCTCCTGCGATTTTACTTTAATACCCTTGAACTAATTAAATAAACTCATTTCTTAATTTCATTAACTCTAAAATTAAAAAAACTAAACAACTCTTAATTTTCTCTTCTTCTTCTTCATCTTCATCTTCATCTTCCATCAACCAAAGCCATATAAAAATCTTCAACTTTGATTTTCAAAAAAATTGTTGACTCTACCAAATAAAAGAAGACTATAAATGATGTTTAAACTCAAACCCATCATTCTACATTTGTGTGATTTGATTGTTATATTAGGTTAGAAATCGAAAATTATGATTTCTGTGTTTTTGGTCGGCAAGGTCGTAACATGCATATCTTGCCGACTTTTCATAACAACCATGGCGGCGACTGTAAATTTTTCAACAGCCGGCAGGGTATTTTTTGAATACCTTGCCGGCCAAATACAGCCGGAAGGGTATTTTTTGAATACCTTGCCGACCAATAAATTTTTTATGTCATCTCCTGTATGTCAAAAAACAAAAGTCGGCAAGGTCGACGATGAAGATCATGCCGGCCACTTTTGGCCGGCGAGGTCGACGATGAAGACCTTGCCGGCAACTTTTGGCCGGCATGATCTTCATTAGTCGACCTTGCCGACTTTTCATACTTTCAGAACTGAAAGTGTTGATTTATTCTTTGATTTTGGGTATGATTTCATATAAGATTTGCAATCCCCTTTTTAGAAGTATTTCGGTTGTGTGCTTCATTTTCGTTGCAAGAGATATTCTAAAAAAAAAAAAAAAATCAAAAATCATCCCACAAAAGTTCAATCAAAAACAAAATTTCATAACTTAAAATTCATAAGTTTTAATCTATTCAATCAATTTAAACTTAATTAATTAATCTAATCAAAATTTTAGTGTTAATTAAACGAGGGCAATTTTGCCATTTTGAAAATATTTGGTTAAGGGGTGACCTCTTTTACTTCAAAATGACCCTATTTTGTTTCGTTGGGTATACCCCAATTAATCTGGGTATACCCCAATCAAGCCAGGTTCATAATTGGATACAATGTCTGTAACCAGTGCAGAATGTTCAGTTTGAAGGCTCACGTTTAAAGCTAAACTTTTCCTAGCATCGTTCAGAACCCTAGCAGCCCAAATAAATTCAGCTTCACTTTCTATGAGAAGTCGGGAGCGAATTAAATTTATTTCCTCAACAAGTACATTCTTTTCGCTCAAAGATGAATCACGTTCTTTTTGAACTTTAATAATGGATTCTTGGAATTTTTCTAGTGCTTTAGCACCCTTAAGAGCAACCTCATCTTTATCACTAATAAGCTTATTCTTCTTCGTCTCCAAGATATGAATTTTTTCTTTACTCTCATGAAGACGGCGCTTAAAGTTGTTAATTGTATTCAATGAGCTTCTATGGTCTTTTCTAAGAGCAGCATATTTCAGTCTTAACTCTTCCAAACTCAAACTCTCAAATCCTTGGGTAGGGTAATTATTTAAAGAAGAGTTAAGATGTTCTAAAAGAATTTCGTCATCGGGGAGATTGGCTACCTTATCTGACAAGTTATAAATGTCTGCGAATACAACAAAATAAGAAGTGCGAATTATCGCATAGGAATAGAAGAATGGGGAAAGTAAAGATTACATACCAATGAGTTCATCATTTCTTTCTCGGGCTCTACGAATCAGTCCAGAATTGGTTGAGTTCTTGGCTTTAAGTCTGGTATTTTCTGTTTCCAGCTTAAGGAGTTTCCTCTGATAATCTGAAGAGATAACATAAGACAAACGGGATCCCTGCGAGAACACGAAGGAGATATTATAGATAAGAATAAGGCAATATTAAGGCAATACTAAAAAGAAGACAAGGAACAAAGTCGCAAATATTACCAATGATCAAATTGTAAATTGGAGATTTGGATTTATCGCAGAGGCAGATCCGCGAAGAGATGGATCATCCAAAGTAGGGGCATCGCAGATCCTGGAGACCATTTTAAATGCACGGTTTACTTCCTCATTATTAACAGCAGTCAAAAGATCCCCAGCAAAAATATTAGATAACTCTTTTAGAGAGGAGGAGACTGATGAATCTTCAGGAGTATCGTCATCACTAGATCCCGAGTTGGAAGAAGAATCGTATCTTTTACGTTTTTTGGAAAGGTCATCTGTTGAAAAAGTCGTTTTGGACGAAGATTTAGACGCGAGTCTCTTAAGAATGTCCTTTCCTTTACCCGAAGTCTCAGCACCCAAAGATTTCACCTACACGAATAATCAATATAAGAAATAGAGGCAACAATATTGTTTAAAATAGAAGAAGAATGTTTCTTACTTTCTTATTCTGCGAAGTTGATACATCGTGCGAAGCCTTGGCTCTTTAAACAACATGCGTGGAAGGGAGTAGGGAAATAAGAAGAAATTGAGGGTACTTATATAAAGATAGATTATCAAATTTTGGACAGTTCAAATTGTGCGAGATTAAGAGTACTAATGTAAAGATTACATACCATTTTCTTTCTCTCAGTTTCGGACAGTTCAAGTTTCCAAGGTTGATAAGAAGAAAATTTCTCGGGAAGAGGAAGATCAGAGCCATCCTCAGCCTTCCTAGAAACATAGGGGCCTTCTAGAATGGCAAGGCAATTAAGCCAGCTTGAGTCATTAGACCTGCGAGCATTACTATTCGATTTGTCATTCCAGTCAACATCTCGCATGATCTTCTTATCTTCAGTGATACCGTCTTTTCTTCTTAAGCGAACGACCCATTTAGTTGAATTACTTTTCATAATTCCAACATAGTAATTTTTGAAGAAGTTATCAAGAGTGTATTCGGTAGAATCGATGATCTTATCACGATACGATTTGTTTCGAACTTCATAAGAATAAGAGGTCTCTAATCCGGCTGCGCGACGAGAATATTCCAATGCTATTCTAATCGCATCACCACTTAGCTGGAATATTCCCCGTGCGAATCGATCATCAGCAAGAATTTCATAGAATAAGGGAATTTCTGGTTATACAGGGGAATTGGAAGACTATTCAGAAGTTGTCCTAATGAGACAATAACTCTTTGATTGTTCCATTGTTTAGAGTTGATCAAATCAAGATTGAGTTTGGATGAATAATCAGATGATAAAGGAAGAGAAAGTGAATAACCTCTTGAATTGAGTTCTTCCTTTAACCTGGTGAATTCTTGTCTCCATCTTATTACCAGCTGGAGCCATTAAAGGATGAGAATGAAGAAGAGTGAAAGTTATTAGATAAAGATCAAGATCAATAAAATCAATAGCAGAGAAGACGAAGTAAAAAGTAAAAAGAAGAAAGAAGAAGACGAAGGAAGATATATAGGAGAAAATAAGGCTCGTTTTTCAAGATTTTATTTCATTAATGCGAAGAATGAATGGATAAAAACAGGCGTTTAAAAAGACGTGTCAGGTAATGAATGGTTAAGAAAACACACGTAAATAAAGAAAGCTGGAATTCCGGAAGGGTATTGGCAGAGTGGAATACGAAAAGATACGCATGTGCGATATTATAGGATAGGAATTTCTCATATCGTTGACCCTTTAGAGTAAGCGAAATGAGAAGAGGCAAAATGTAGGAATGGAATATTGCACAAGTAATGAGTATGCGAAGTGAAGACTATCTAATGTAAGTGAGGACTATCGCACATAGTATAATCAAGGTGACGTACTAGATGATGTCGGCAAAGTCACGAGTATAGTGTGATGGTCTATGCGAAGTATAAACTGTGCGAGAATGAGTAAGTGTATATGAGCGAATGTGACGCACAGTGATTCCGAAAATAGTGGATCTCTTAGATGTCATCCACTATGTAGAACCCTATATAAGGGGAAAGAGTTATCACACCAGGGAGAGATCTTTTAGGATGTGTTAGACAAGAAACTAAGAGAGAGAAAGTTTATTTGGAGAGCGAGTTAAGTTATTATAATATCTTGTAACTGATTAGAATCTTTTTTTTTTTTTGAAATGAGAAGGTTATATTAAGAGAAACCAGGAGGAGCCTATAAGAATACAAAGGTTACAGAAGCAAACCCAGGCCTGCTGAATCACCGAACAAGAGATACAACAGCCTGAAAGAATAAGAGATATAGATGCAGATCCACATATCTAGAACTACATATGCAAAACAATTTCCCAGTGGTGAAGAATTGAGTTTACATCCACAAAACTAAAAACATCCGAATCACAATTCCAAATAACTAAAGTTTGTTTTACCAGGATGATGATTTCCTCCGCTGACCTCCGTCGATGCCCAAAAATTCTATTATTTCGTTCGTTCCAGATGTTCCAAACAATGGCGAAGTGCATTACATCCCATAAAGATTTGCATCTTCCCGAAAACACATTCCAGTCCCAGGCAATAAACAACGGCAGTATAGTTGCTGGCAAAGGCCATGAGATACGAAAAGATTTAATGAAAAAATCCCAAACCTTGAAAGAAAAGGAGCAATGAATTAACATATGATGGTGTCTCTCGTTCAGCGATTTAAAACGCATAAATCGAATCAATTTGAACGGCTCGCCGTCTAAGCATGGTTCGTGTAGGGATAGAATCATTGAAAGCTTCTCATAAGAAGAAGCTGACTTTGTTAGGAACTCCCTTAATCCAAAGCAAATTGTTATAAGCACAGTCCTCCACAGTTCCTTCTAGAGCAGCATAACAAGTTTTTGGGATGAAATTCTCAACAAACTTGACTTCGTCATCTGCGTCTACAAGAACAGGCACATTCCCTAAGTCTCTTTTGAGTAAATCCCACTCCATCTGCTCGTTTTGATTTAAAGTTCTTTTGAAAGTACCTACCCATCTTCCATCAGAAATCATCTCAGCAATGGATGCTTGCTTGTTCCTGCTTGCGCCTTAAAAATAACTGGAAACAAGTCTTTTATACAGCCTCTATCAACCCAGTAATCATACCAAAACCGAATGTTCCTACCATTGTTAATTTTGGAAGTTACGAACCTCTGCTGATCAGGAACAATCTTTATAACTTTCCTCCATAAACTCTTACCTTGAGCAGTTGATTCATCTGCTGGGAGTGCAATTTCATTGTTCACCTTGCTCTTTTGTTGAGCAATCTTCCTCCACAGTGCACCTCTTTGAGTTGAGTACCTCCAAACCCACTTAGCAAGAAGAGATTTGTTGGTTAGCCTTAGATTTTTAACACCTAACCCTCCATTTCGTTTAGAAATGCTTACCTTGTTCCAGTTCACCCAAGACATCTTATTTTTTCCTTCAACAACGCCCCAAAGAAAGTTCCGCATCAGTTTTATCATTCGCTTCTCTATACTCACTGGAAGATGAAAGAGCGATAAGAAATAAATTGGTAAGCTGGAAAGAACGCTGTTTATAAGAGCTAATCGCCCTGCCTTGTTAAGAAATTTCTTCTTCCAGGAAGCAAGCCTCATCTCCATTCCTTCTAAAACAGATTCCCAAATAGACGTGCTTCTGGAGAATGCACCAATTGGGAGACCTAAGTACTTAATAGGCAGTGTTTTAATTTTACAACCCAACTCCTTAGATAAGGAAGAAATAATCTGATCAGCCCCAACACTTACCATAGTACTTTTCTCTAAATTTAATCTCAGACCTGTCAGTTGTTCAAAGATAGTGAGAATGACAAAGAGTCGAGTTACTTCCTCTTCCTTAGCATCAATAAAAATGAGAGTATCGTCCGCAAATTGGAGATGAGAAATTACCGAACCCGTGTCTGCAACTTGGAAACCATGAAGCTGACCTCTCTGAATGGCATAATCCATAAGTTTTGAAAGCACCTCAACCACTAACAGGAAAAGATACGGAGAAAGAGAATCGCCTTGTCTTAATCCTTTAGATGGATTGAACTTTTCCGTAGAAGAACCATTAACTAAAACCGAGAGATGGGCTGAAGACATACACCATTTCATCCATGAAATCCATTTAGAACCAAAACCATGTCTATTGAGAATATTAAAGAGAGCATTCCAATTAACATTATCGAAAGCCTTCTCCATATCAATTTTGCAAATAATACCCGGGGTCTTAGACTTTAACCTGCTATCAACACACTCATTTGCAATGAGGACTCCATCTAGAATTTGCTTGTCTTTAATAAAAACACCCTGGTAATCTGAGATAAGCCTTGGCATGACTACCTTAAGTCTCTCCGCTAGAATCTTAGAAAAAATCTTGTATGCACTACTAATAAGACTCAAAGGTCTGAAATCTTTTGGCGTACAAGAATCCTCTTTTTTGGGAATTAGTGTAATGAAAGAACAGTTAAGCCTCCAATCCATAGACCCGTACCTGTGGAAGTCATTTAGCATGCTCATAAAATCCTCTTTGATAATGCTCCAGCAACATTTGTAGAACTCAGATGAGAAGCCATCCGGACCAGGCGATTTGTTGCATCCCATCTTCTTAATTACCTCCCATACTTCATCTTCAGTAAAGTTTCTCTCCAACCACACCTTTCTATCATCTTCTATCTGAGCAAAGTGAAGAAGATCCAAAGAAACATTAGAATTGTTATAAGAGGAAAACAAATTCACATAATAGTTCCTGATTTCTTCCTTTATCACCGTCTGATCAAAACAGTCAACCCCATCAATCTGAAGCTTAGCAATAGTATTTCTTTTCTTCCCTGCACTAGCAATTCTATGAAAATAGCTATTATTGGCATCTCCCCATCTAAACCCATTTTGCTTAGGTCTAAGTTGCCACTTACTTGCCTCCATGTTCTCCACATTTTTTAACTTGAGTTTGCTTTGAAGCCTAATCTCATACTGCTCAGGATGTAATACACCTTGTTCCTCAAGTAAATTCAGCTCACTAATTTTATCAGTTAGAAGCTTCTTCTCCCTCTTCACAAATCCGAATTCATGTAAACCCCAAGGTTTAATGAAAAACTTCAGATTTTGGAGTTTAAGAAAGAAAATAGAACTTGCACTACCGAAAATTTCATAGCATCCCACCAAGTCTTCACATTACTGAAAAAATTCTTGTGTTCGATCCAACTTCTTTCCATTTTGAAGTACGGATTATTACCTGCAGAAGGACAAGTATTGACCACAATAGGGTTATGGTCAGAAATTGTTCTCGTCAAATCAATCTGAAGTGCATTAGGAAAAGCAGCGTCAAACTCTAAACTAAATAAGAATCTGTCCAGCCTGCAAAGGAGCGGGTCTTGTTGATTATTGGACCAAGTAAAGGCTCCCCCAATCAATGGTTGATCCACCAGTTGCTGCTGCAGAATAAAATTGTTGAGAAAAGTTGTATTTCTACTATCACCAGATCCTCTATTTCTTTCATCGTCCGATCGTACAACGTTAAAATCTCCTGCGAAACATATTGGTCCATCCCACCATTCTCTAATCTCCTTCATATCCCTCCCAGAAATCTACTCTAGGATTGTACTCACAGGGACTGTAAGCATTAGAGACAGCCCACTTGAAACCGTTAGCTCTTGTGGACAAGACTACAGTTATGTTGTTGTATCCAATCCTGTCAGCTTCCTTCTCAAATTTACAGCTATCCCAAATAGATAAAAGACCACCACTGGCTCCTACCGATGGAATATAAACCCAATCAAAATTTTCGTCATACCATAATTGTCTTATCAACCAGCTTGAGAACTTCATGATCTTGGTTTCTTGAATTAGACAAATGGCACATCTTTGATTAGCAATAATATTTTTAAGAGCCGTAATTTTGTCAAAATCGTTCAGACCCCTAACATTCCAGTTTAGGATCTTAAACTCCATTAGACAAATCCTCCTCCCTTGCATTGCTTCCTTCTTCACCGACCAACATATTATTTGCTTCCCGAGCCTCATTGTAACGCTGAGTAGCATCTTCTGCATCCCTGTTCAGTTTAACTCTTTCCTTATATTTAAGAACTAATTGAGTCATGTTATCCTTCAAAGATCTGATATTTTCATCACTAATTTGGCCATAACTACAGGCCAAATTAACAAAAGCCGCTACAGCTCTACCTACAGTTTCCATTCCATCGTCATGCTTAGTTGCTTGCAGATTCTCCACCACTGTATTTTCCATTAAGTTTCTGCTCGCACCATCATCCGCCAGAATATCCTCAGCTGCCTCCAAATTATCATCTCCAGTAGCCACATCAGTTCGCAGAGGAGAATATCTTGACCCTGACACTGACGCATGTTGAGGGCTCTGTTCATTAGATACTGAGGTTGAGTTTAGAATCGTTTTTTGGGGACCATGGGTTTTTTTTGGGGACCATGGTTTTTTTGGGGACTAATGTGTTCGGTTAGGAAATATTTTTTGCGACGTAACCGAACTTAGGTTCGGTTGAGAAATATTTTTTGCGACGTAACCGAACTATTGTTCGGTTGGGAAATGTTTTTTGCAACTAAACCGAACTATTGTTCGGTTGGGAAATATTTTTTACAACTAACCGAACTTATGTTCAGTTGGGAAATGTTTTTTGCAACTAACCGAACTTATGTTCGGTTGGGCTAACCGAACTGACCAGTTCGGTTGGGAAATGCTTTTTGCAACTAACCGAACTTACAATTTCGGTTGGTAAATGTTTCTTGCAACTCACCGAACTTATGTTCGGTTGGGAAATGTTTTTGCAACTAACCGAACTTACGTTCTGTTAGGAAATATTTTTTGCAACTAACCGAACTTATACCTAAAAAACCATGGTCCCCAAAAAAAAACCATGGTACCCAAAAAACGATTCTTGAGTTTATGGTTCTCGTGGGCTTATGAACATAAATCCATCTCCCATGTTCATCTTCCTGAATAATTTGACCCGAGCCCGTCCGTATATGCCCGTCTATTTCTTCAGCAGAAGCAACCCTATGTGCATTTTCATTCTGACCCTCAAATTATTTCCTAAGGAAGACTCAGATTGCTGGCTCTCAGAATAATTCAAGGAGGATATAAAATCTTTTAGTTTTAAGTCAAAATCTTGAATTTTCCTTCTATACTCAGATTCTGTTGCCTCCAATTTAGGTGAATAATTAAAGTCCCATTCCACAGTCAATGCCACCTTTTCTCCATCTATTTTGGTTAAGAATACTGCAGGAATATTATCGAAATCTCCATTGACAGCAATCCTGAAAAAGTGCACCTTACTAGACAGTTGAATGGACAGTGTCTCATCTGAGATTGAGCTCAAACCTCCTAGCTCATTGCCGATCATTGCAAAAATATCTGAGTTCCACCATTTCAGTGGAAGACCTCTTATCTTTAACCATTTAACCTTATTATCATATCCATCGACAGGGTAAATCTTTTGGTGAACAGTATTCCGCTTCCATGATGCAGCCATATCAGATTGCCTTAGCATTGTATTTTGTTTACCTTGATCCTTTTCCTTTGAGTTGGAGATTAATGTTAAGTCCCCAAACCATCTACAGACCTTAATGATGAGACCATTGGTCTCCCATATGATTGGCTTCCATAATGTTTTCCATTCCTCCTCTTCCAGTGCAAATTTGGCCGTGAGCATGTTTACTTCCTCAAAAGTCAAAAATCTTTTTGACTGAAGTTCTCTTTTAAAGTGCCCTGCCAATTTTTTCCATGGAGTTACATGAGAAATCTTGACGAGACCCCATCTCCCTGATTGACCCGAAGGAGTCTGCAATGCAGGATATGCTTCTTCAGATTGAAAAGATCCAATTGTCTCACCGCGAGTTTGATTACCAAGAAAGTATTTCAAAACTTCAGTCAACATCTTCCAGCAGGCTCTATTGTTTCCGCTTAGAAAACATATGCTAAACTTTTTACCTTGGCCCCCTCTTCTAAATCTAGAAAATCTAATATATTCCCCTGCATCATTATTCTGGATTTGAGCCAAGTAAACATCTTCACCAAGTCTTTGTGTCCACTTGCTTTTATCTTCACCAAATACAGCATCTTTTAAAGACTTAATCATCCAAGTAACCATTCTGAAGTCGAACGCCAACCAAGCACTAAAGCCTCCAACACCTCTTTCAGAAATCTTCATCACTTTAGTAGATCCGAAAAGTTCTGTATCTATGGAAAATGTTTTCCTCTCCATTTGAATTGTTTTTTTACAGATTTCCTTCTTTCTCGAACTTGAGCTTCCCCCTGTCTTCATTATAGACTTTTCCAAAGCTTTCCTCATCCGATCTGTTCTCTGTTTTATTCTTCCAGTAATCATAAGTTCAAAGAGTTAAAATAATAAACAACGACAAAAAAATGAAAACTCTACCCAATAAATCCCGGCCTCAAGGGGAAGGATAGAGATCCGTCCTTGGACAGCGTAGAAGTTCAGAAATAGCACACTTCTACAATCCACTGATTAGAATCTTAATAATCCTTAATTAAGGAGTTCTATTATGATCACTTAGAGTCTTGTTTAGACATATTGGATTGTGATTGTAGAAATTTCTGCAACTACACTTTGTTGAAAGACGACTCTTTCTTCGTCACTCCATTCATTTCCCCATTATCTCTTACCCCATAGCATAATATGTTGAATCATAGTCCACGTACAACTGCAATTACTGAGTTGACCGCACAGTATGTTGAATCATAGTCCACGTACAACCGCAATTACATACTGACTTGACCACACGTGGAATACTACGTAGCAGGCAAAACCACGTGACTAGTCTCATCATGACCCCATGATTAATCCCCCCAAATTGTTATAGACAAGTTCTTCACCGTTCTTATCATATCCCATTTCTCTCTAATCTTCAATCTTCAGTATATACTTCACAGGACAATTAGCTAGAAAATAGTGAGCAAAAGTATCCCCACCAATTCGTGTAATCATGCGAGCAAACAAATAAACAATCATATTAAGTACTATGAGGAACAATACGGGTAGTCATTTGGTAATCGTATTTCAAAACCCCGGTTTAATCTAACATAATCCACTATTTTGAAACCGATATTATCTCTATTTCAAAATAATAGGCTGATTTCATATGTTTGTACTTGTGGATCAAATAATACTGGCATCTAAAAAAAAAAAAAGTGCATGGAGAGGTTGTTTATGAGAACATACGATGAGTCTCCTATATTTTCCTCTTGTGGTTTTCACGTTTTAGATGTTTTAAGAGATATCGAGCTTGTGCATTTTTCCGGTGAAACTTTTAATTTAATTAGAGTAAAAAGGAAAGAAAAAAAAAACTCAGACATAAAATTTACATGTACGAAATGTATACGGTTAGAAAATTCAATACCAATGAATGATAACTTCGAAGGGCATGCATGTATTTTGTATATTTTGTATGCTTGGTCTATAGTGGATAAACATGTCATACATGTGGTGTGGTCTCTGGAGGTTTATCCGTTGATTTTTATTATTTGGAAAGAATTTTCTTTCTGGATTTGATACCGAGATAGATAAACACTGGTGAGAAAACATGGACTACAAATTACACTGTGTGGAGATAACATGCCTAAATGATCGTACAAAGTACAGAAAAGGAGATCAGCCCTTCTATAAAGCTGACACACTTTGTCGATGCTGCTCGACAGTCTTGACTGATAATATCTGGCCGCCTTTGTAGAAGTTCTTTCCACCGTACCTATCACCATCCTTTCAATTTAACCAACGTTAAAAAATATATCGATTCTCGAACAAGGGACAAGTTGGAAGCACCTAAAATGCATCTCCATTGGCAACGAGGTAATTTCTGGCCATCTGTGAGGAATGCATCTCCATTGGCAATATGGCCTTGTACGCTTGTCATAGAACAAGTCAACAAGGGACAAGTTGTAACAAAGGGGAGTCACGTTTAGAGGTTCATGCTTGTGAAGCACGTTGGGACAAGTAACGTACATTTGTTTGGCACTAAGCGAAGATTTCCAGGCCGGTTAGGCAGTTGAATGGAGCTTCGGGGAGTTTTGGCTTGCCAAGCACGATGCTGGAGGTGAAATTTTCCAACCCGCCATAGGACCCGTTATACCATTATTTAAAATGGAAACCGATTAAGATCTAAACTCCGATTTGAGCGGTGACTCTAGTCGAAATAAAAGCCTCTTTATCTCTATCTTTCGTTTTTGGTTGGTATTGGTTGGTAAAGAGATGACACTTACGTACTGCATTATAGCTTGGACAGTAAAGCTGGGAGATTTTGTCGATAGCTTTGGATGATAATTTCTGGCCGCCTTTGTTGAAGTTTCTGCCAACATATCTAGATTTTCCCATAATATCTATTACCATGCTTTCAAGTTTCAATGAATCAATGGAAAAGAGCACATCCACGTCCACAACAATGAAAATACACAAAATTGGTTAAAAAGACCAAAATCAAAATTTCACGGGTGAAAAGGACAATTGATTTGATATCTTTGTTTAAATGGACAAAAATTTAAAAATAAGCGAGGATGTAACCAGTTTCATCCTATCCATTTTCAAATAATTTTTCTTATTTTTATTTTACATAGGATGCATCCAGTTTCATCCTTGCTATTTTTTAAGTTTAAGCCAGGATGAATCCAGTTTCATCCTAGCTATTTTTTTTTTGTCCATTTCACCCATAAAATTTTTACTAAATCCATTTGAACCGTGTTTTAAATTTTTTGGACAAATGACCCATTTTCCGATGAAAATAAGCATATCCGTTTATGATATTTTCTTCTCAATGATATAATACACTAGTTTATTCCATGCACGTTCCCTCATTCATGTCGTGTTTCTTTGAACATTTAGCTATAAATACGTGCAACCAACTTCAAGAAACCACACAGTTTCAAGAAACCCAAGAAAAATTCTCGTTTTGCTTTCTATTTTCTATTATAAGCTCTTTCATTCTCTTAGCAATGGCATCCAGTAAGAACTCACTCTATGTGCTATTCATGGCTTTGGTCCTCATGGCTGTAGTAAGTGAAGTGGCAAATGCAAGTTCCTTGACAGTATATCGTTTAGCAAATTGTGGCGGCGAAAGCCAAACCCTTAGTAATTGTGGATGCTCAAACCTTTTATATATGGGTGGTTATCAATTTTCTTACACCGGTCAAACTGCTAGAATGTATAACACCGGGAATTGTCTGGGTGCGGTTTCTAATAATCTCAATGGCAATGACCGAAGGTGCCTCGGAGTTGGATGGAGGAGTATTTTCATCCAATGTTAAGTAAATTCAATTGTGGATGTCTCTATTTATGAGACAGACATAATATATGTGTTTTAGGAATGGGCCTTGCAAGTATGCTTTTGTATCGACTATCGGAATGATGGCCATTTTATTTCGTGTTTCATAAAAGTGTTATAAAGTTATAAATAAATTGGGATATTACGCGTGTCTTATCTGTAAACTTCCGGTTGTTGTTATTGCAAACTGTTGCTTCCTTTTATTTTTTATTTTTTATCAGTAAATAAGTTTATTAAGAAAGAGGAAATTAAGGTTCATAAAGCGTGAATGACAGATACAAAAATTCTCCTACCAAGAGAGGAACACGGCCACCCAAAACCAAACAGAACAAAAGATGCAAAGGCCAGTAATTATGTGGGTATAAAATACCGCACACAAATTAAATATGTGAAACAATGATCATAAGGACTGAGCGAAGACGACCGCGTACAACTTATCTGGAATGACGCATCAGATGACGTCACCTAAATCACGAGTAAAGTGTGAAGAGTCATGCGGTAGTAAAGAAACCGTGCGTCAATGATAAAGTCCACATGACAAATTAAGGGCTTTATTAGTTGTCCTTCACTATGTAAACTCCTATATATGAAGACGAGCGACTTTGTATTGAAAAAATTATTTTTGAGTGTTTAGACAAGATATTTAGGAGAGAGAAAGATTATTTGCTTCCCAAGTTAGGGTTTTCTCTCAAATTTGTATCTAAGCTAAGGGCAATTCCTATGGAATGAACAAACCTAGAGTTTGTTCATTTTGATCCCACTATGGGATGAACAAACCAAGAAAATGGATGTTCAAATGAACAGATTTGTTCATTTGAACATCGAGTCACTCCACCAGACGCGCGTCTACTCAAATGACGAGCGCCATTACCAGTAACTCTGGCGACAACCAAGATGACGCCAGAGTTTTCACTTCAAACGCGCAATTTAGCAAAAGTCGCCTGCGCCCCTTCTTCAAACGCCCATCAGTTCTTGCATTATTTTTATACAAATCCAACATATACAAAACAATATAATAATTGGTAGTGGGGCACACTAATCATGACATTATAAAAGAAATAATAAAAAACTTAACAAGATGGGACACCAATCATTAAACACAGAGTTTTATATTAAATTTAGTATTTTAATAAATTAAAAAACATATTTGATATGACTGACGGTATCTCGCATTACACCTAAAGCTACCTTCCATCTGTAAGATAGTAGTGTTCAAAGTCTTTTGAATATCAGAATACAAATGATCCAGCTTGGAGATTGCCAGATCTGACTCTTGGAGTTGAACGCATAACTCGTGATAAGCATTGTCCAAACCTTTACCATGACTAGACTTTGAAGTATCTTTGCTGGGTTGAATGACGAGAGCACCCTTGTTCTTGCGAAGATCCATAGACTTGGTTTGAGAAGAAGATTTGACAGGCTTCGGATGTGAGGAGTTATCCATCTGAGCTTGAAGAAGTTATACCTTTTTCTTCAAACAATCATTCTCCCCGTTCAATCCATCTACCTTGTTACGAGACTTACGAAGATCAATCACCAACTGATCTTTTTTACTGATTACTCGCTCATTATCTTCCTCCAGCCTCTTATAAGCTGCTAACGATGAGGAATGAAGATCCTCGAGGTAAGAAGGGAATTTCTAACCCGTTGAAGTTCTAACTTAAGATGCTTATTCTCATCATGAAGATGAATGTTCAGATCCTCGTTACGAGCAGATTCAATAGACAGGCGATCCACTTGCGAAAAGAGAGTTTCGACTTTCTCGTTCAAGGTCAGGTTTTCAGACACGTAGCTGCCATTCTGAGTCAAGAGGTTCAAGTTTTCGGCACGAATATCCTCCAGCGAGGCGGATATGGCGTCCAGTTGACGTTTCATGCATCGAGATTGACGAAATACTAAATAAGAAAATAACAGAAATAAAAGCAAAGGCAAGGAATGGATCTGCAAGGGGAGGGAACTTACTCTGAAGCTTCTCTAACTTATTTTCTTGCTTGATGGAGTATTCCTTCTCCTCTTTGAGATCTTTCGTAAAAGCCTTGGTCTGAGCTTCATCCTTCTTTGCTTTCTTGCAAATAAGTCTAATCTACACGAGGCTATCCATATGAAGATTGACCTCCTGCGTATCGAAAAATTAGAACCTAGGAATAAATCTCGGAACAAGGGGAAGGCACATCTGAAGGAGTGTAAAAGACTCACCAAGTTCATTAAGGCAGAATGTTGTTTGAGGGATAAATTCATAGAGATGTTCAACAGTGTGGATGCATCTTGGGAAAGAAAATCATCAGCACTGACAGTAAACAAAGATTCAAGAGCACGAGATCTCATAGCAGGATCTTCGCGGGCCTTGTGGTAGATATCTTGCAAAAACTTCATGTCAGGATCATAAAGGGGATTAGACGCCACAGGAGAGACCCTTTGCTTGCCCTTTTCGCGAGAGGAAGGCTTTTCAGGGGATTCATCAACATACACCACCGAAGGAGTAGGAATAGAAAGATCAGCAACTTTCGGAGACGTAGTTTCACGAGGCTGAGAAGATTGACGCTTTGGAAGAACAAAATGGCTTGGAGCAGCAACGGAACTCCTAACAGCGGTCAAAGCCTCCAAGTCCAAGACCCTGCGTCGTCTTTTGGGCTCGCCAGAAGAGGGAAAGGCTAAGGCACCAGGCTGCGAAATAATAAGCTCGATATAACAGATAAATGAGACGAAGTATATGAGATAACAATTTGGGCGAGGTAAAGATACCTGAGTAGGAGCAGGAGGCGGAGTAGGATGATCACGCCTTTTCCGTCCCTTAGTCACTAGCTCAGAAGAGGATTGCTTGGCAAGGGGAATATTATCCTACGAAGAGTAGAAAGTTAGAATTCAAGGTTATCACGCCGAGAAAAAAAATGAGGTAGCTACCTGTTTGAGAGCAGGATATTTAACGGTAATGTCCTCTTCCTTGTGTACTTTGAGAAGGCCAGCAGCAGGCATCTCGTACTAAATAAAGGTGAAAAAAGGCATGATAACATGTTAAAACCAGGACACAACAAGAGGCTAAAAGATGAAACAATACCTCAGCTGGAATAGACCACTGAAGCTTCCAGGGATCACAACCAGCAAGATGACAATGTTGAGGAAGAGGACCTCTACGAGGAACACCTTTCTCGTCAACGCCCCAGAAAAAAGGGCCCCCTACCACCAGAGGGAACGTCGCCCAGTCTTTATCTTGCTCCAATTTGAGAGAATCTATGTGTAAAGGAAGAACTTTGGACGAGGACGAGATAATCTTCTGGATGAGCTCGATGCCCCACTCCTGATACTTCCTAGTGCTCATAAACCTTGCGGAATAACTAGCCGCGAAAGAATCGACACTATAGTCACGAGGATTGAATTCCTCAGCCATTGGCAGAACCTGCGAAGTACCGCTTCCTGAGCGAATTGCAAACTCGTTGGAGATACGAAATACGTTACCAGAAAGCTTAAACACCCCGCACTGAAGCTTGTTCAAAATCTCGAGAAAAATGGGGTTAGAAGGGTTGTAAAGGGGAAAAAACAACCCAGCTCTCAACTGACGCACAATGATAATCATCTTGTCGGCTGACCAAACATCATATTCAATCCACTGGTAGTTCAGCTTCATGTCTTAAGTAGCGACAATGGGAGGACTCACTGAAGAATCTACCGCAGGGGTTAAAGATAAGCCCATCTTCAAAAAATCTGACTGGAACTCCTCGAGGGTCTTGAATAAGGAAGGTGTTGAAGCATTCTTTGGAGCCATGATATTGGAGGTAAGATGAGAAAGTTGAGAAAAGGGAAGGGTAATGATGAGAACGGAAGCAGGAACAGAGAAAGTAATAACTTAAGTTCATGTAGAAGAGAAGGAAGAAGAAACCCAAACTAGGGCTCAAAAGAGGTATTTAAAGCAAGCAGAGAATCACCCGTAAAGCAAGTGGGTCGACACGTTCGAGGAAACTTGACCGGTAATAGTCGGTTACTAAAAGAACGTCGTCGCGCGGAAAACGGAAGATGGAGAACGTGGCAGCCAAGGAATTTCAACCGGTTCTTATTCCGTTCTCGTGTAATTCGAACGAAATAAGAAAAAGCAAAATGTAGGTGCACAAAATAAACTCGCCACGTGGCCGCACCAGAAGACAATGAATAGGACTGATGAATCTCAGTCAGAGATCCCAGTCAGTGACTTGTCAAATCGAATGTCAAGAGTTATTTCACCGCATCACGAAGCACGAAGAAGAATCATCCTATAACGAAATGATTTACAAGAAGAATCTAAGCTACGAAGGATCAATGAAGTACCCTGCAAGATACTAATCACGATGTAAGGATAGGCGAAATAAGCTAACTTGGCCGAAAAGATAACCTGCGAGGTAAGTAAATTATCAAGCAAGAAAAGAGACAGCTGTCCCGACAGCACCCAAAGTTGTCAGCGGAAGAAGGGGAAAAACTTTATGGAAAATGGTTTGGGCGAAGTATAAGGCAGCTCCACGAGAACGTAGCGAAGTAAAATGAGCTGTACACCATTAGGGTTGACTAGCCTATAAATAGAGGTCCTTTGGCCAGGCATGAGGGATCGGATTTTGGAGAGAGGGAGAGCTTAGCTTAGGGAGTGAGATTAGGGTTTCCTTGGTGAAGAACTTGTATTTTCACTCTTTGGTGATTAATAAATAAAGATTTTCTAATTTCAAAACACTTATCATGTCTTAGATTGGTCTTCAAATTTACTTGGGTGTACTACTGGATTTCCAGTAGTTACACCTCTATTTATAGGGCTAGACATAAGGGTATCCCAATAATAAACAATATTCACCCTAGATATTCTTAACATAATTACACGTTTATAACAGAATTGAAAAAGGAAATTGATTTTTAAAATTGTGAAGGGAATGAGAAATAAAGAATACGTGGATGGGAAAAAACAAAAACCATCTAGAATTACCGTGCTTCACTTTTCAAAATTACCGTGCTTCACTTTTCAAAATTAAACACTTAGAGCATCTCAACGGGAGTTTCTCAAATTCCTATATTATAGGCCACATAGGATTTTTGCACTTTTTATAAAAAAAAACTTCTCCAACAGGGATGTGAAGGAGGATGTGAGGATGACGTGGTGAGTTAGTTATTACCACATCCTCTAGTCCATCCTCTAGTTTCAGAGTTTCTCATGGAGGATGTGATAAATCCTAGTCACGTACAATCAAAATAAAATTAAACCAACAGAAAATAAAAAATAAAAGTAAAGGAAATATTGCAACCAATTAGGATAAATCTAAATGGATTACAAAACCTTATCATTGGAGATAATTTTTTCTGAAAATCCTAAATTATGGGGAATTTTTGAGTTTACATTAAAAGGATGTCTCTATGGATCATCCACATAGGATACACACCACAATCCATTGGAGATGCTCTTAGAATTGATCCACCATCCAAAAAAGACACATAATTAACTAATCAATTATTGAAGTTTCCGTTCCTAAATAACCTCTAAAACCGACTTACAAAACTTGTAAACCGTAGGATCATAAATAACCCATATAATATGCGGATATTGAACACGGTACGATGATCCACCCTTTGTTGAAAGACGACTCTTTCTTCATCACTCCATTCATTTCGGATCCCCATTATCTTTTTTACTCCATAACATCTCCCAAATGGTAGTCCACGTACAACTGCAATTACTGAGTTGACCGCACAGCTGGGTTGCACGGACGCTCCATTTCTTGAGCCGTGTCCGCGTCCGACTCGCGGTGGACACGGGACGCGTGTGGGACGCTGACACGACGCATGTCCGACGTACCAATTTGCGCGTCATACGCGCGTCTGGTTTGGACGCACCGATGACGCGTGTCCGACGCTTTTTTTTTTAATTATTTTCATATAAAAAACTTTTTCCTTTATTTTTACTATTATTAACCAAATGAAGAAAGACAAACATTTCGATCAATGATTTAAGTCTTTATTCGGATTTTGTAATTGGAAATGACATCACGTATACCCTTAGTTGAACATGTGTTGATCTAAGAATGCATTTTGATTGAGCTATGTGTTTAATAGTGACTGATTATTTGACATTCGGCGTGTATAAACAAACGATATCTTCTTTTCTTTTGAAATCTTCTATATTATAAGGGACAATGGTGTTTTTCCATATGGACGGTCATCTACATTTCAGACACATAAAGGACGGTTCAGATTGAGTCATATATTTTGGTTTTTCAATTTACATTTTTAGCATATAAAGAAGGGTTGAGATTGAGACACTGATTTAAGATTTTCAATCTACATTTCCAAGGGTCCAGATCGAGCTACATATTTCAATCTCCACTTCACCCTCCCAGTGTCATTTATTTGGAGTTATTCTTCCCATTCAATGTGAAACCATTTCTTTTATTGTAAATTAAACTCCCTCTTAATTCATGCTTCAAAAAAAATAGATTATTTTCTTTCATCTTCTTCATCGTCTTTTTTTTTTCATCAATTTTTTTTTTTAAAATATCTTCTTATGTCCGTAATATTTCAATTTCTCCAATGTGTAAAATATTTCTACCAAAGAAGATCTCTTTATCATCCACTGCATATTGGAAAGATGGTTAGTTATTATATTTTATCTCTTATAGTTTGTACTTTTTTATAGTTTATTAATTTTCATCAAAATTTCTTTTCATCCAATTAGTGTTTTAAATCTGGGTTATTGGGAAATGTTTCATATTTTTGATTTTTTTTTTTGTGGTTTTAGGGTTAATTTGTGTAAAGATTAGATTAGCGCTCATTAGACTCATCAAATGGTTTTAAAGTACAGTAGTTGCAACGTTTTCAACTTAATGTTTGTATTTCTCTCTGCTCTCTGAATTAGAATTTCATTTTTAAATTCACAAAATTGGTCAAAAAGACCAAAATCAACAATTCCTGGGTGAAAAAGACACTTAGGTTTTGATACTGTTTAAATAGCCAAAAATTAAAAAGATATCTGTTTAAATGGACAAAAATTTAAAAAAGCAGTGTGATGTAAACTTGATTTCATCCCGTCCATTTTCAAATATTTTTCTTATTTTTATTTTACACAGGATGCATCCAGTTTCATCCTTGCTATTTTTTAAGTATAAGCCAGGATGAATCCAGTTTCATCTTTGCTATTTTTTTTTTGGCTATTTCAACCGTTTTTTTTTTTACTCGTCCATTTGAACCGTGTTTTAAATTTTTTTGGACAAATGACCCATTTTCTCTTTTAAATTTGTATAGTGAATATATTTATTTTTCCCCAATTAATTTTATTTTAGATTGTTAAGTTTTGTTTGAATTTGATTTTGTGCATCCCACTTCCTCTTCACAAGAATTATAAAGGTTGATGATTTTTCAAGTTTTATATTTTAAATTTTATCCTGTAAATTTACTTTTTGGTATGATTTCCAAGTCTCACTTGAAGTGTTAATACGTGAGCACTACCAGTTGAATTAGCTTTTAGTTCATCGTACTTCTTTTTTTGTTTATAGCAATCCTGCCGGCTTTAGCTAACCCAATTTTTTTCACTTTCTGTAGACCTCGAATATGGGCAAATGGAAGTTGATTCTACGAACCAAATACCGAAAAATAGACATTTCATGTATCCAACTGCACAAATTATTTTAAGGTATTATTATATTGTAATGTGAATAATTATAGAGGCGATCCATTCGTCGATTAGGTTCTTTGATTTTCTTAATTTGATTTAACAAAAATAACGTTTCAAACATTTATAAATTAGTCTTACTTTGTTGTCCTTCGTTTTCTTTGGCACTCTTGGTTTTACAATATTTGGTCCATTTTTGTTATATTGGTAAGTTGGAGTCTTTTGGCTGTTTTTCTTTTGTTGTATTTGTTGTTCTGGTGTGTATGTGATGATTTTAGTGCTTTTCTTACTTGAGTTAGATTTGTTAGCAGTCTAATTAATTTCTGAATTTTAGGTTAGTTTATAAAATATTTTAAAATCTCGCTTTGCATTTAGCTGTATTATCATTTCAATTTTTCAAATTTGCAGGTTCATAGAAACTTTTCCGAAAATGAAATACCACCTAAAGCAAGGGAGAAGGGACACAGGTTGGTTTTCTCTGTTGAGGTAAGTGTAGTTGCAGGAAATCCTACACTACACCCCTCACTAGATTATATACTAATAGATCATATTAAGATGAACAATTATACTTTTTCTTTATTAATTTCATGAATTGTTTACACTCTGGAATGAGAAGGAATTAAGGAAAATTACAATCACTCCAAGTTTTCTCTCTCTACTTGACTTGCTTCCTCCTTCCAAAAGAACCCCCCATACAACAAACTTACTCAACCCTTTATATAGGGTACTACATAATGGATGACAGCTAAGTTGTCCTTTATTTTCGGGAATCCCTCGCGAAGTGTCGCGAGTGTATAAGTGTTTGTATTCGCGACAATCCTAAATCTCGCCAAGTCTCCACACTTTTCTCATGTTCTGGTTGTCGTCATCTGATGCGTCATCTACTGCGTCATTCATTTTACATCCCTGCGACACTTTCGTAGCGCTGTCGTTTATCAATCTCGCGAAGTATCAATGTCGCGATATTCTGATCCTACATCTTGCCTCTTCTCATGTCTTCTCTGCGAAGAAGAGAATGTCATGAGAATTATCAGTTGAGATGTCGCAACCATTTGTTTTCTATCCACTTTTTTTTACCGACAGGATTCCGTGACTTCAGGGATGACCATTTACACGTATCTAAAATTTCACTTTTTTACCGGCACATTAAATGTTATCCGGTTACTCCTCTCCTGTCTATTTATAGGGGAGTTCCCTTCGAAAGTTCTTTCTTTCCTTTACTTCATCTTCTTTATTGTCTGCAACTTTTCTCTGCCGTTTTCCTTCATCGTCTTCCTACTGTAATTCTTCTGCTACTGTTTCCATGGCGTCAAGGTCTGTTGATTTTACTAATTTTGATTATTTTGTGATTAATCTCTTTAAAATTATTTTATTCTGATATTGTTCTTCTTTTAATGTCTCTTCTGCTATTTTTGTTTCAGCAAGGGCAAGCCCAGCTCCAAATTCACCGTTACAAACCCTAACATTTCTTCAGGTTCAAAATCGAAATCCTTTGCTTCTAAAAGGCAGCCTGTGAGTGGAAAGGTATGTAAGAAACATTTACTCTTTTTTATAACAATATTGTTGCCTCTGTTTCTTATTCAACTTGTAATTCGCAGGATGACAAAAATGATGGTAGATCTCCCAAGAGATCTCGCCATTCTAAATCGGTTGCACCTCCTGTTTCCTTTCCCGAGTTCAAACTTATTACTTCTCATGTAGTACCTTCGCAAGACAATCCTCCCTCTCTAGTAATTGCTTCACAGAATAAACCAACTCTTTCTTCTCAAGATAATCTGTCTTCTCCTGCGATATCATCGCAGGATAGATCAATTCCTGAGTTTTCTATCAATGAACTTCTTCAAAATGTTCCCCTCTCCACTTTTACTCTTAATACTTCTATCTCACCTCCGCCTATTAATCAGGTTTCTCCAACTGATATTCTTATGACCAAGAATGATTCAACTCTCCCCTCCTCTTCTTCTGAGTCTATCCCTCTTACCAAAGAAAATTTAGAAGGGATAGATGTAGCTTTCAAAGTTTTATCAGACACCATGAAGGATGTCAAGAAAAACTCCACTGATCCTATCAAGTTCAGCGTTTTTGAATCCTTGAATAAATATTTTGGCCCTGACACAATGTCACGAACATCTTTGGAACAAGAAGTTAAGATATTAAAGAATAACCTTCTCAACATTACACTGGATCGCGATAACCTTCGTAAGAAGAATGAAGACTTAAAAGGTACATCATATATATATTTTTGCCTCTAAACATCATTTTTTTTTTTTTTTTTTGAAGACTCAAGTCCTTGTCCACCCTTCAAGCTTTAAACCAGAAACGAAAAATGGAGATATACCAGTTGGAATCTACTGTTGAAGAAGTTCGAGTCGATAAAGATGCTTGGATGGAGCAATATAACCAATTAGATAATCTTCATACGTATGCTGCTGATCAAATAGATAATCTTTCTAAAAAAAATGCTGATTTAGCTCAGAAACACGACTTGTTAAGTAATGAATTATCTCGCCTCTCGTACTCTTTGTCTAAAGCTAATATAAAATTGGAAACTTTATCAGATGAGAATGGAACCCTTTCTCAAGAAAAGCGAGCTCTTTTAAACAAGGTGTCAGGTTACTCGCAGCAGTATGATATTTGTCAAAAATTGTGTAAAGAGCAAGAACAATCACTTCGTTCGCTGAGAAATAATCTTGAAGAAGTTACTTTCGAGAAGGATAAACTCATTCAGGGTAGAATAACTTTAAGTGTAAAAGCAAACCAACTCAAGGATCAATGTTTCCAATTAGAGAAATCCAATTCTTCCCTCGCAAAAGAAAATGCCACACTTATTTCTAACGAAAAAAATATTGCGAGCTCGTCTGAAAGGATTCGTTGGAGATAATTTTGATATCGCCATGGATCAACTGGAGAATAGTTGTTCGGCTTTAACCCAACATCTTATCTCGCAAAAGGAAGGTAGTCATAAAAGTTGACTGCCTCATCTATTCTTCTTTTATCGGGGCTTCATAATTTTTGTTTGTTATAATATTTTTTGTTTTTATTCTTTGTTTCGCAGAGTCTTAGAAAAATCTTCACTCCTCCCTTACTGCTTTGAAATCCGACCATTCAAAAATTCGCAAGGAGAATAAAATGCTTGTTACTTCCCTTATGCATTCTCGCGACAGAGCAGAAAGAAGATTCAACTATATGTGCGACTACAAAGATATTGAGAGCAAAAATCAACAGAAAGCGCTCCTTCGTCAACTTCATCTTAAGGCTGAAGTTCTTGTGAATGGTGTGTTGCTATCTAAATCTCTCAATCCTGTATCTGTTGCTCCTCTGGAAGTAAGTGATGATGAAGTTCCCAATTCCCCTGACAGTGATTATGATTATCAAAGCTGCGAAGAAGTCGCTATTGATGAAATTTTCAATAAGAATCCAAATGAAGGAACTTCTGATGAAAATCGTCCAGCTGGCGAAAAAGAGGCTGATAAAATTGTTGAAGAACCAGTAACATCTCCTGTTGTCGAGAGAGTCGATGTGGAGAATTGAATTATTTCTGTAATTTTGCACTTTTACTTAAACTTCTTTAATTGGATGACTTTTTGCATAGGATGCTTCTGAATTTCTGTTGAAGTACTTCTTTTGATTTGGAGGACAAATTCCCTGATGATTAACTCTTATTATTTTCTCTTTATATCTTGCCTCGCAATTATAATCTCGCAAGCATGTTCATGGACCTTTATTTTTGTTGAAATGTATTATTGCGACAAGATCGCAGGATTTCTTCATAAATGAAGAAATCTATTGATCTTGTTTTATCATTGATTGTATGGTCTTATTTTGCCTTCCTAGTTAAAGGTCTTATTTTGCCATCCCTCCTTGCGATAAAATCGCAGGACGTCTTTACACTTTCGTGTAATGACCCATTGACCTTATCTTATCATTTCTTAAGTATTTTTGCCTCTGCAGGGTATTGTAATTGCGACAATATAACAGGTTTAAATATTCTTGCGAACATAAAATCCCATGACATCGTCGTCTTTGCGACGAAATCGCAGGACATTTTTACATTTTCATATAAAAACCTATTGACCTCGCCTTATCATTGCGTCAGTATTATTGCCTCTTCAGGATCATCGCACAAATATGACAAGCCTAAATTTTCTTGCAAAAATTAAGCCTCGTGACATTTGCGTCTTTTGACACTTATCAGCTCCCTAATGGAGGGTGCCGCCCTTATCTTCTCCCTGGTTGCCCCTTCAAGGAGGCGTACATCGCCATACAAGACTAGCTCCTCCCATCCGGTCTTAACAACAACCAGTTGTTTTCGCAGTCTCTTATCCCTTATACCTATATGGTTTATGGTTACGAGAGTGCACCCTAAGTGGAGTTTTCTTGGCCGAGTAAAGCATATACCAAGACTTGCCAAGAATGGCCGAGACACTTCAAATGCCCTGCACTCTTGGCTCAACGTGTACCCTGGCGCCTTGAGTATACACACGACTCCTTGGAAGAGACCCTCAAGGCGTCCAACTGTGGTATAACCTTATATATATAGTTGGAAATCCAAGGTATCTCTCCCGGATATGCTTTCATGGGCCCCAAATTTTCATGACTCAAGCTTCAGGAGCGGTGTAACCTTCCACCTGAGCCATGTTAAGAGATTCCCCCTTATATGACGCACTTTAGGTCTTACATTTGCCTCTTACGAAATATCATTCGCGAACTAGGGTGTACGCCATAAAGGTTTGTCCCATTCACTCACTTTATCATTTTATCAATTCATTCTATCATTCATTGTTGGCAATGTACTGTTTGCGAGATATTCACATAATATTTTTCTATCTTACTCAACTTCACAATTATTCTGTCGCAGAAACATTTCATCCAAGCTCATTTCATTTCCTCCATATCTATGGATAATACTTCTTGAGATATAATCTATTCCACGGTCTATCCAATCTTTGTCCTACATCTTTCCCTTCAGGATCCATCAATTTATATGCCCCTGTGCCAACTATTTCTTTGATAATATAAGGTCCATCCCACTTTCTTGCCAACTTTCCACCATTTTCTCGCTGATATATCGGTGTCTCTCGCAGCACTAGGTCTCCTGGTTGGAATTCACGTATCTTAACACGTTTGTTATATTCTCTAGCCAATCTTCGCTGATAATTTTCCATATGTTGTAATGTTCTTTCTCTTTTTTCCTCCAATTCATCTAGCTTGGTTATGATATTACCCTCATTAAGATTTTTCTCCCAAACTTCTTTCTTTGTTGTTGGAATCATAACTTCTGTTGGGAGCACAGCTTCAACCCCATATGTGCAGAAGGGTGACATTCCGGTATCTTCTCTCCTAGTTGTATTCTAAGCCCATACTGCAATATACACTTGTTCACACCATCCTCTATTGTATCCTTCTAACTTCTTCTTTAATATATCTGCAATTGTTTTGTTGGTAGCTTCTGCCTGCCCATTTGCCTGCGGGTACAAAGGAGTTGATTTTCCACATCGTATCTGAAATGCATTAAGCAACAATTCTATATTTTGTCCCTCAAATTGTTTCCCATTGTCAGACACTAATTTTGCAGGAATTCCAAATATGCATATAATATTCTCGAATATGAAAGTAAAGACATCTTTATCGCGAATGTGTTGTACCGCTTTCACCTCTGCCCATTTTGTGAAATAATCTGTGGCGACAATTAAATATCTTTTCTGTCCTGTTCCTGGTAAAAACGGTCCCACAATGTCTAAACCCCACTTTCCAAAATGGCCAAACACTTGTTGAAGAATTTAACGGAGCTCCCAGCGCATGTATTTTCTTTCCATGCCTTTGGCAATCCTCGCAGCGTCTTGACACTTGTTTCGCGTCCTCATGCATATACGGCCAATAATAACCCTGCATTTTTGCTTTATGTTCTAAAGATCTTCCACCGCTATGATTACCAGCATCCCCACTATGCAACATCTTCAATATGATTTCCCCTTCCTTCCTTGTTAAGCATCTTAATGAAGGTCCATTAAAAGATCGCTGATATAATACTCCATCTCTTAATTCATAATTTGTTGCACGGCTTTTTAATTTGTGTGCCTCTAATCTATTTCTTGGTGTTTCCCCTTTCATCAGATATGCATGACGTTCTGTTCTCCAATCTTCTTCGCAAAGTGTTTGTGCTCCATCTTCTATTAACATCGCTTCGGTTTCTTGCTCTTCCTCTTTGTTAATTGACGGTGTTAGTAGAGTTTGTATTTTTATATTTCTCGCAGTTGGATCTGTCATCATACTTGATATAAAGGCAAAAGCATCTGCGAGTCTATTATTTCTTCTTGATATATGCCTCCATTTTACCCTCGGTATTTTCATCGATGAGTTCAACAAGTTTCTTGTATTTTTGTAAAGATGATTCATTTGTATCATATTCCCCTTTTATCTGGCGAATAGCCAATTGTGAGTCACTGGTAATTCTCACATTTTCTAGCTTCATTGCTATCGCAAATCGCAATGCATGTATTATAGCTTCATATTTTGTTTCATTGTTGGTTGACGCAAACTCCAATCTGAAAGAAAAAGCTATCTTGTTGCCTTCTGGCGAAATCATAACAATTACCACTACATTACCTTCTCCATTTGATGATCCGTCCACTAATATTTCCCATCTATTTGGCTCAGTCAACAAGTCTTTTGGATCTCCATGTTCTTCTTCTACATCCATCATTTCCTCCACTGCTTCATCTTCTTCCAAAGGAAATTCTGCTAAAAAGTCCGCAACAACTTGGGATTTTGTTGAAGATAAAATTTCATATTTGAGTTTGCAATGGCTTATTTGAGCATTCCATCTTTCCACTCTTCCTGATCTTTTTGAATTTTTCATTACCGACTCAATTGGTATTTTTGTCACCACTTTAACTATATGTGCCTCGAAGTATATGCGAAGTTTAAAAGTTGCATAGACTAATGCTAAGATCAGTTTTTCAATTTTTGAGTAATTCCTTTTTGCGGCATTGAAGGTTTTGCTGATGTAATAGATTGGTTTTTCCCCCGCGTCCATTCGCGTATCCGCACTTAATGCATGCGAGGTTGTCGCAAGATAAATTAATAATTCTTCTCCTGATTAAGTTTTTTGCATAATTGCTATATCCATTAGATGTTCCTTTAACCCTTGTAAAGCCTTCTCACATTCATCTGTCCATTTAAATTTCGATCCCTTTTTGAGTATATTGAAAAAATGCTTGCATTTATCAGACGATCGCGAAATGAATCTTCCTAGTGAAGCTAGTAACCCATTTAACTTCTGCACATCTTTTACTGTTGCTGGTGTTGGCATATCACGGATTGCTTGGACTTTCTCTGGGTCAACTTGTATTCCTTCTTTTGAGACAATGTAACCTAAATTTTTTCCAGATGCAACGCCAAAGGTACATTTTTCTGGATTTACTTTAATATTGAAATGTCTCATTTGTTCAAAAATTCCTTTCAAATCTTGCACATGATCTTTTGCTTTCTTGCTTTTTACTAGCATATCATCTACATATACTTCTAGTGTTTTGTGTATCCATCTCGCGAATACCTTTTCTACCATTCTTTGATACGTTGCTCCAGCATTTCGCAAGCCAAATGGCATTTTTGTGTAACAGTATAATCCTCTTGGAGCGAAAAAGCGAAGATGTTCTTGATCTTCTTCCGCGAGAGGAATCTAATTGTAGCCTTTATATCCATCCAGAGATGATATTCTTTCATTTCCTGCCGCCGATTCAACCAACTGTGGAATATCTGGTAATGGAAAACTATCTTTAGGACAGGCTTTGTTTAGATCAGTAAAGTCTATGCAAATTCTTATCCCTTTTTTCTTCTTTGGAACTATAACCATATTTTCTATCCATTCAGGATATTTTGCTTGTCTAATAATTCCTGCGTCTAACATCTTCTGCAATTCTTCTTCTATTTGAGGATGATATGCTGTTGCGATCTTTCTAATTCTTTGCTTGAATGGCCTTACGTTTCTATCAATTTCTAATTTATGGCAAGCCACAGATGGATCTATACCAGGCATTTCATCCATATCCCATGCGAAGATATCTTTGTAATCTCGCAGCAAATCAATAGTTCTTCTTTCCTCATCTGCCTCCATTTTAGTCCCAATTTTTAGCATCTTAGGTTCTTCTTCAGTTCCAACATTCACTTCTTTTGTTTGTTCTGCTGCGACATAACTTGCTTTTGATTCTCCCATGGGGGTTGGTCCTTTTATCTCTTTCGCAAACTCATTCGCTTCTCCCGAGATTTTGCTAGGTATTCCTTTTCCTTCTTTTGATTTTATCATGTAAATTCTAAATTCCTCTTCTTTTTTAGCCGCTTTTACCGCCTTCTTGCGATCTTTTCGCTTTTTCACTCGCTCTTCATAATATTTCACTTCTTCTTGATGATATATTCTTCCTTTATCACTATCTCCTCTGATTTCTCCAATTCCAGTTGGCATAGGAAATTTGATACATTGATGAAATGTTGATGTTACAGCCTTAATTGCATGTATCCATGGCCTCCATAATAATACGTTGTATGGCGATTCCATATCCACTACACTCATCGTCACTTGCGTTTCGATTTCTCCAAGCAGAATTCGTAACTTTATTTCTCCTTTAGGTCTTGTTATAGATTTTCCAAAACCATGGATATAATACTCTGTGGACATCATTTCTTCATCTATCTATCCTAACTTTTTGTAAGTATGGTAAAACATGACGCTCACCAAACTCCCTGTATCCACCAAAGTCCTATTTATCGCCCATTCTTCCACTGCTTTCGTCGGTTTTTCTGCATTTTTGCTTACATTTATTGTGATCACCAATGGAGATGTATGATTCAATCCTTCTTTTGATATTTCTGCTGCTGTGAATGTTATTTTTTGTTTTTCCCATTCTTTTAAAGACAATGTCTGCTCCTTATCTATAATCTTCTTTCCTTCAAAATCTCGTTTATGTATTCTTCCTCTGATATTTTCGTGAAATTCATTAATCATTGTTTTTGTAATTGAATTGTACTCCATATCTTCATTATGTATTCTGTTTCTTAATTCCTTTACCTCATCTGATTCAACATTTCCCTTTCTCATTTTCTTGACTCGAATGATTTTGACTGCAACCTTCTATCTTCAATCTTCTTCAATCCCTGTTTCTAGCGCATATGTAGTTGCAGGAAATCCTACACTACACCCCTCACTAGATTATATACTAATAGATCATATTAAGATGAACAATTATACTTTTTCTTTATTAATTTCATGAATTGTTTACACTCTGGAATGAGAAGGAATTAAGGAAAATTACAATCACTCCAAGTTTTCTCTCTCTTCTTGACTTGCTTCCTCCTTCCAAAAGAACCCCCATACAACAGACTTACTCAACCCTTTATATAGGGTACTACATAATGGATGATGACTAAATTTGTCCTTTATTTTCGGGAATCCCTCGCGAAGTGTCGCGAGTGTATAAGTGTTTGTCTTCGCGACACTCCTAAATCTCGCCAAGTCTCACACTTTTCTCATGTTCATCTGTCGTCATCTGATGCGTCATCTACTGCGTCATTCATTTTACATCCTGCGACACTTTCGCATCGCTGTCGTTTATCAATCTCGCGAAGTATCAATGTCGCGATATTCTGATCCTACAGTAAGTACCAATATTTGTTTCCGTACATTGTGGTTTGGTAAAAATCTTTTCATTAGTATTCCGGATGAATTTAGTACTGCTAGAGTCCATTGTAGCAATGTTCACGAAGTATAATATATGATATCGTTATTATTAACATGTTATTTAGGGGTTTTGTAAGGTCAGATTCGTTTGCAGGATATATATAAGGTCGAGTGAAAGGTTTATTCGCGTTTGATCTTGTCGGTCTCACGCAAGCTACTTTTGGACCCTTAATACCAATTGAGCTTGGATAAAGTATAAAAGTTCGGTATTTTTTTCCAGGGAGCCACGTACTATATGTTCAGTTCGTACAATTCTCAATAAGTTTTAAGCTCAGTTTTGTATAACACCACAAAGGTTGGAGCAAATGTAAATTATCAATTATGTGAATGCTTTGAAAGAAGGTCTGAGATGTTGTGAGGGAACCGGGAGAGGTTGTAGAATTGTAAGTTTTCTCATATCATTTGGCTCTTTTAACTCTTTATGCATGTACTTCGAAATAAGATATTTTGTTATTAGAGATCTAACATCCAACACATTGGTTCTTGCAATAGTCTTTATATTTCAGTTTCTACAGGATAACTAAAATTCAAAGTTTGTGTTATTAGTGTGTTACACGATAATTATTAAAAATTATTTTCTCTTGCATTTGGTCGTTAAAAGCAATCTCACTTCAAGCTACTCTTTTAAATATGCTATTAAATTTCATGCTTTTTAATATAATTTGGGCCCGATATTTTCTCAAATTATACATGTGAACTATTGGAACTCATGCTTTTGCAAATAATTTTTTCCATTTGATCGTTGGCATATTGATCCCGATGAAAGATTTTCCTAATACCAATCCACTTATACAAAATCGGCAATCATTCTCGGCATGGAATGGGTTATCTTAAATAGTTGGTTAGACATAGGTTAAATTTGGCCTCCTGTAGTCCAAATCCAAATCCAAAGTCTTTTCGATGGAGCAAATCTTTTTTTTTTTTCTTGTATACAATTTTAGTCGACTAGAATATATCCTAAGAGTAGAACATAGGTTTTACGCCGGCCTGTCCGAGCCTCGCACAACTTGCACTACGGCAAGTAAATTTGGCCTCCTGTAGTCATCAAGCATTAATGTTCCTTTCGAGGTTATGTAAAAAATGGTGTGCATACATGTATTCTCTTTGATTTTTGAAGTAAGTTGGATTTTAATCCTATATTTTTGTATGCATAGGAAAAATTGAAAAAGTGTGTATGGAACCACGACATGTTGGATTTTGGGAAAATGAACACAATCATATGCATCATCTCTTCTTTTTTTTTTCTCTTTGTATACAATTTTTAGAACTTCTGTTCCAAAATTTCAAAGAACTTTGTAAAGGTATTGGAATAGTATGGGGTAGTAGTCATGTAAAAGTTGGTGTCGTTCAATTTTAATGTTTCCATATATATTTTACAAATATTTACGTAAAATTCCAAAATTCCGCTTTTATTAGAGCTTTACATATTTTTGGTTAATTATTAGTCTAATAACACTAGGCAATAACCTAAAATTCCACAATTTACGTACGTAAAAAGTAAATTCTAATAACACTAGGAAAAAATGACACAATGTAATAACACTGGAGTTATATTTAACAAGACATATGTCGAAATACGATAAGAAACAATCATTCGGCAACACTGAGAACAAATTAAACCCCGTGCCGTCACGGCACGGGTCATATCCTAGTTTATACATATATAACATCATTTTCAATTTTTAGGGTCGAAATACTTGACTTTGCTGTATAAATACATGATTATATATAAATAAAAGTATGTAAATTATATATATATATATAAATAATATATAAATAAAATATGTATATACGTGTCCGCGTCCTAGTTTTTTGAAAATTTTGTAGTGTCCGCGTCAGCGTCGTGTCGTGTCCGCGTCTACGCGTCCGTGTTCGTGCAACCCAGCCGCACAGTATGTTGAATCATAGTCCGCGTACAACTGCAATTACTGACTTGACCACACGTGGAGTACTACGTAGCAGGCAAAACCATGTGACTAGTCTCATCATGACCCCATGATTAATCCCCCCAAATTGTTATAGACAAGTTCTTCACCGTTCTTATCATATCCCATTTCTCTCTAATCTTCAATCTTCAGTATATACTTCACAGGACAGTTAAATAAACAATCATATTAAGTACTATGAGGAACAATACGGGTAGTCATTTGGTAATCGTATTTCAAAACCCCAGTTTAATCTAACATAATCCACTATTTTGAAACCGATATTATCTCTATTTCAAAACAATAGGCTGATTTCATATGCTTGTACTTGTGGATTGAATAATACTGGCTTCTAAAAAAAAAAAAAAAAGTGCATGGAGAGGTTGTTTATGAGAACATACTATGAGTCTCGTATATTTTCCCTTTGTGGTTTTCACGTTTCAGATGTTTTAAGAGATATTGACCTTGTGCATTTTTCCGGTGAAACTTTTAATTTAATAAGAGTAAAAAGGAAAAAAAAAAAAAAAACCTCGACATAAAAATTACGTGTACGAAATGCATACAGTTACAAAATTCAAATGAATGATAACTTTGAGAAGGGCATGCATGTATTTTGTATATTTTGTATGCTTGGTCTACAGTGGATAAACATTTCATACATGTGGTATGGTCTCTGGTGGTTTAACCGTTGATTTTTATTATTTGGAAAGAATTTTCTTTCTGGATTGGATACCGAGATAGATAAGCACTGGTGAGAAAACATGGACTACAAATTACACTGTGTGGAGATGACATCCCTAAATGATCGTACAAAGTACAGAAAAGGAGATCAGCCCTTCTATTACTGCAATAAAGCTGACACACTTTGTCGATGCTGCTCGACAGTCTTGACTGATAATATCTGGCCGCCTTTGTAGAAGTTCTTTCCATCGTACCTATCACCATCCTTTCAATTTAACCAACGTAAAAAAATATATCGATTCTCAAAAAAGGGACAAGTTGGAAGCACCTAAAATGCATCTCCATTGGCAACGAGGTAATTTCTGGCCATCTGTGAGGAATGCATCTCCATTGGCAATATGGCCTTGTACGCTTGTCATAGAACAAGTCAACAAGGGACAAGTTGTAACAAAGGGGAGTCACGTTTAGAGGTTCATGCTTGTGAAGCACGTTGGGACAAGTAACGTACATTTGTTTGGCACTAAGCGAAGATTTCCAGGCCGGTTAGGCAGTTGAATGGAGCTTCGGGGAGTTTTAGCTTGCCAAGCACGATGCTGCAGGTGAAATTTTCCAACCCGCCATAGGACCCGTTATACCATTATTTAAAATGGAAACCGATTAAGATCTAAACTCCGATTTGAGCGGTGACTCTAGTCGAAATAAAAGCCTCTTTATCTCTATCTTTCGTTTTTGGTTGGTATTGGTTGGTAAAGAGATGACACTTACGTGCTGCATTATAGCTTCGACCCTTTGTCAATAAAGCTGGAAGATTTTGTCGATAGCTTTGGCTGATAATTTCTGGCCGCCTTTGTTGAAGTTTTTGCCAACATATCTAGTTTTGGACATCACATCTATTACCGACGACCATGCTTTCAATGAATCAATGGAAAAAAGCACATCCACGTCCACAACAATGAAAATAAGCATATCCGTTTACCATATTTTCTTCTCAATGATATAATACACTAGTTTATTCCATGCACGTTCCCTCATTCATGTCGCGTTTCTTTGAACATTTAGCTATAAATACGTGCATCCAACTTTAGAAGAAAACACACAGTTTCAAGAAAAATTCTCATTTTGCTTTCTATTTTCTATTATAAGCTCTTTCATTCTCTTAGCAATGGCATCCAGTAAGAACTCACTCTATGTGCTATTCATGGCTTTGGTCCTCATGGCTGTAGTAAGTGAAGTGGCAAATGCAAGTTCCTTGACAGTATATCGTTTAGCAAATTGTGGCGGCGAAAGCCAAACCCTTAGTAATTGTGGATGCTCAAACCTTTTATATATGGGTGGTTATCAATTTTCTTACACTGGTCAAACTGCTAGAATGTATAACACTGGGAATTGTCTGGGTGCGGTTTCTAATAATCTCAATGGCAATGACCGAAGGTGCCTCGGAGTTGGATGGAGGAGTATTTTCATCCAATGTTAAGTAAATTCAACTGTGGATGTCTCTACTATGAGACAGACATAAATATGTGTTTTAGGAATGGCCCTTGCAAGTATAAATAAAGTAGGGCCATTTCATTCCGTGTTCTAAAGTTATAAATAAATTGGGATATGACGCGTGTCTTATCTGTAAACTTCCGGTTGTTGTTATTGCAAACAGTTGCTTTTATTTTTCTTTTTTTTTACGAGTAAAAAAGTTTATTAGGAGAGAGGAAATTAAGGTTCATAAAGCGTGAATGACAGATACAAAAATTCTCCTACCAAGAGAGGAACACAGCCACCCAAAACCAAACAGAACAAAAGATGCAATGGCCAGTAATTACGTGGGTACAAAATATCGGACACCAATTAAATATGCAAAACAATGATCATAAGGACTGAGCGAAGACGACCGCGTACAACTTCTCTGGAATGACGCATCAGATGACGTCACCTAAATCCGAGTAAAGTGTGAAGAGTCGTGCGGTAGTAAAGAAACCGTGCGTCAATGATAAAGTCCACGCGACATTGGCGCATGCCGGATCGAAATTAAGGGCTTTATTATTTGTCCTTCATTTTGTAAACTCCTATATAAGGAGACGAGCGACTTTGTATTGAAAAAAATCTTTTTGAGTGTTTAGACAAGATATTTAGGAGAGATAAAGATTATTTGCTTCCCAAGTTAGGGTTTTCTCCCAAATTTGTATCTAAGCTAAAGACTTCAAAAAAAGTTCTTATGATTTTCAAGATGATTACTTAGATTGTTCTATTGATTTTACTTACGGTGTAGTTGTGAGATTTCTTGCAATTACAAACTAACTGACATAAAACATCAAAGACCCCAAGAACAATGGATAAGATCAAGGCAGTTCAAAAACTATTTGTTTCCACTTGGTCATGAAATCTTTAAGAGAGACATACTGAAATTTTGGTTGCTTGTAGAGCCAATAAGCTATAAGGATCATGATTTTTTCGATAATTTTGGCTAGTGAGAGAGACTTGTTATCGAAAGCTCAACAGTTTCTTTCCTTCCATAGGGACCAGATGATAGCAGCAGGTAAAGCTTTAACAATGAGAGACCTTCTGGATTTAACCTTAAGACAAAGCCAAGTACTGATAGCAATGGAAATTGAGGGAAGCAATATCCAAATCAAACTGACTTCGGCTTTTAAAAAGTTCCAGATGTTGCTAGCAATAGGGCCGTGGAGAAGCAGGTGTACACAAGTCTCTTTATCTTTGATTCATAGGTAACAATGATTGACCCAAGTTCGTCATCTTATTTTGCACAACTCATCTTGGGTGAGCACTTTATCTTTCAAAGCAAGCCATAAAAAGAAACTAACTTTTGGAGGCCAATATTTCAACCATATTTTGTTGGGATGAACACATTCGACAACTTTATTACCTTCATTATTATGAACTAACCAGGTTGTAACATATCCTCACGGAGAAAACACATGCCATTTGAGAGTCCTCCACAACCTCAAATCGGGAGAATTATTGGGAAATAAATTCTTTGGAATCAAGGAGATGTAACAAACCCGCAATATCTCTTATAACGTTGTCATGGACCCTTATTTGATACAAAAAAATTCCGAAATATCTATGACCGACCTTCGTGGAGAGGCCCATAGTGATTTACGGGCTTTGTTCTCCCAGCGCAACTGTTGCAATCTCTATGTTTTAGTTTGTAGTCTCGGTGAATACAATCCTATAACGAAGTTTGGCATCTGTATCTTTGATTTTGTTCCTGTATTGTTGGAAATTTTTGAAATGTATGCAATATTTTTTTCCGCTACGACGTAGTGTTCTCATGTGGCGTCATCCTAACAGGTCAGGTTGCGGGGGTCTATGGGGCTGCGCTCCATCGCAGAGTGCGAGACATCATCTCGTAGAAATTTTTGGTTTTAGTTTCAAAACCTAATTAAAATTTCTTAAAAATTTGAATAGACTCGTGATAAACACAATTGATTCCGTTTGAAGGTGTCGTCGTTTGATGATGAACACACATCTCCAAAAGACATGAAATCCATGTATGTAGCAGTGGTTGTTTGTCTTAAAATCATCATCAAATACTATTGTTTTCTTCTTCTCTAATAGCATCATCAGAATCTTACACCGTATGTTATTGGTCAGGCCAGGGAACTACAATCCGTGAATTCGATTACGGTGTTATGGATTCATTGAATCCTAAAGGCATAATTCGAGTGACCTGTTGTACTCGCCAATTATTTGAAAAAGGTCGAACTATTGTCTAAAAGAACAAAAACATCCTTGAAATCAAGGGTACACCATTCTTCTGTTTGTTTTCAATATTCTAATTTTTGAACCGATTTCCAACATGTAATACATTGCAATTTACTTCTGGTTGGCAGTGTAGCGTTTTCTTCTGCAGACTTTGTATTTTATTTTGCAATCCCAATCCTTATCTGCTGAGACTTGGTTTTGTTCTAGATGTAACTTGAACTTGGCTGGCCTCCTTCTTTCGATATAACTTTTCACTAGCCAACAAAAGCTTGCAAATTTATATCCGTTAGATTATGGGATTACACCATCACCCGTTAGATTATAAGATTACACCATTTCTCAATAAAACTTATTAGTCATGCTAGATTTAACATTTGATTTACTAAAATCACCACAATTATCAAATAAGCATTGATCTTCACTTTAAAGCATGGATTCATTCAACATATCAATGAAAACTATAAAATTAAAAATGTTTGGCATAGGTATTATCAAGATTCATCGATTTATCATTGATTAGGCTTCGAACTATGTTAAAATTACTGATCATGAACGATTTTAGTGTCCAATTATTTACAAAAACAAAGACATCGGTCATACATCAACCACAATCAAATCTCCATTCCAAACAAGTTGCGGTTAGTTAGAAAATGAAATCCATGTTAACTTACTAGAACCGAAAAGAAAAAATAAAGTGAATTAGTGAAGTAAAAATATAATACCACCGAAAATGCTAGTGATGGTCCATAAGCTAATTACATATACATGCTAAAAAATTTAGGGGCCAAAGTCCCGAGCTCTAGGTCCTTAATCCAGGGTTTGCTAAACAAAGTCCTCGTCTGTAAAGCTTAATCCAACCAGTGGTTCTCTTCTCTATGAACCCAGAAAAAAACCCATGTTAAAACCGCCTCTCACAGTTTTTTATTTATGGTCTCAATAGGCCCAGCCCCTCGGAAGATGTGCATGGGATGTATTGTGTGTGGCGGTTTTTTAGTGTAATTTTTTCTTGGTATGTAAAGAATTTTTATAATCCAACTAGGTTGTGGTTGTGGTACGTGGATGGCTAACTTCCACGTATTTCTATTTGAAGCTAGCTTTTTTTTTAACAAATTCCATTCCTTTAAGTCATTTTTTACTGCCTCCTCCCATATGTTATTTTTGGTCGACCTCTGCATCTTTTTTTTTTTACAGATTTCTTAAGATTTTCCGATAAAAGTCTCAATTATCTAAAATTTTCCGATAAAAGTCTCAATCATCTAAAAGAAAGAGCTCCACCTGGAATCTACAGTACAAAATGTTTACAGTTAGAAAATTCAATTGGAATGCATGCATGTATATATTTGATTAGTAAAATAATTTTATTTACGGAAAATGGGTCATTTTTCCAAAAAAATTTTAAATTATGGTTCAAATGGACGAGTAAAAATTATTATGGGTGAAATGGACAAAAAAAAAAGCAAGGATGAAACTGGATTCATCCTGGCTTAAACTTAAAAAATAGCGAGGATGAAACTGGATTCATCCTAGCTTAAACTTAAAAAATAGCCAGGATGTAAATAGTTTCATCCTACCCATTTTTAAATACTTTTTCTTATTTTTAATTGAGAAAATGGGTCATTTGTCCAAAAAAATTTAAAACACGGTTCAAATGGACGAGTAAAAAAAAGTACGGGTGAAATAGCCAAAAAAATAAAGAAGGATGGCTGGATTTCATCCGGCTTATACTTAAAAAATAGCAAGGATGAAACTGGATGCATCTGTGTAAAATAAAAATAAGAAAAAAATATTTGAAAATGGAGAGGATGAAACCTGGTTACATCTCGCCATTTTTTAAATTTTTGTCCATTTAAACATTATCTTTTTAATTTTTGGCTATTTAAACAGTATCAAAACCTAAGTGTCTTTTTCACCCAGAAATTGTTGATTTTGGTCTTTTTGACCAATTTTGTGTTTTTAATTTACATCAGGATGCATCCAGTTTCACCCTCGCTATTTTTTAAGTTTAAGCCAGGATGAATCCAGATTTATTCTTGTTATTTATTTTGGTGTCTATTTCACCCATAATAATTTTTACTCGTCCATTAGAACCATGTTTTAAATATATTTGGGCAATTGACCAATTTTCCGTTTTTCTCCTTGATCAGTCAAGAGGAAAAGATTCATTGAAAAAAAGTTACTTAAGTGGGGTCACCGTTGAATTTACCTATGAAAAAATGGACTAGAAATTATAGAGATAACATGCCTAAATGAAAGCACAGAGTACAGAAAAGGAGATCAGACCTTCTATTATAAGATTTGGCCATCATATATGTGGCCTTCCTTTCAGTTAATCAATAATAATATACACACATCCTCATCCATCATCAACAAAAAAACCATATGCAATAACGATGTTTCATATTACCTACTGAGCTATGCAATGTTGGCATACACCTATTGTAAGTTGGACATTAGCAACAAAAGAAACCAACCAGATTGTAAGTTTTGGGAGCTTGCATACGTCACTTGCATCACAGAGATAATATGCAAGATAAAATCACATGTGTCTGGCGGCTACACCCTAGGCACGAGCAAGATTAGTGCAGGCATTCAACAAATTTTCGAAGCTGAGTGAGGTCACGAGAAATTGCAATAACCAAAGGGACAAGTCAGTGGTCCATGCAAAATGTTTTACCATGCATACATTGTACTCTTAACATTAAGGGACAAGCTGGGACAAAGGGAAATATGTTTTGAGATTCATGCTCGTGAAATATGTTGGATTTCAGCAGTGAATCTAGTCGAAATAAAAATATCACAACTACTGCATTAAAGCTGGGGCACTTTGTCTACGGCTTTGGCTGATAATTTCTTGCCGACATCGTTGAATGAAAAAAGCATATTCGTTTACGATATTTTCTTCTCAATGATAGTTTTTCCAAGCACGTTCCCTCGTTATTCTTGTCCCGCTCTTTGGAGTTTGGACATTTAACTATAAATACGGGCATCCGACTAAAGAGGAACCTTAAAAAAGAAAAAGAAAAAACAATCTCATTTTGCTCCTTCACTTAGCAATGGCATCCAGTAAGAACTCACTCTCGGTACTATTGATGGCTTTCGTTCTCATGGCTGTAGCAAGTGAACTGGCAAATGCAAGTTCGATAACTGTATACCGTTTAGGAGGTTGCGGCGGTGAAACTCGAACATATAGGAACTGTGGTTGCTCAAACCTTTTATATATGGGTGGTTATTCATTTTCTCACACTGGTCAAGCTGCTAGAATGTATAACACGGGGAATTGTCTCGGTGGGAGCGTTGCTACTCTCAACGGCAATGCCCGTCAGTGCAGCGGCGTTGGATGGAGGAGTATGTTTATCCAGTGTTAAGTAGATTTAAATTGTGGATGTCTTGTCACTACTATGAGACAGACATTATGTATGTGTTTCAAGGATGGGCCTTACAACTAATGTACCGTAATGATAGCTATATCACTACGTGCTCCCTAAACTTCTAATAAGTTATAAATAAAGTAAGGTCGTTTCATTACAAGCATCCTATATGAGTTACAAATAAGATGAATGTTGCATTCTCAATATATTTGATGTTTCTCCAAACAAATCTCCAAACAAAAATTCTATACGAACGTGTAAAAAAAACCAAGAATAAACCACCCGCTCACATATTTATCCTACAAAATGCGACCCATGTTTGCTTTTGGGGAGCGGGAACCACCGACCCATTCATGTGTGTGAACGGTTTTGGAGTAGTTCACCCACGGTCGGCAGAGAATTATTGTTCTCCAAAAATGTAGTATCTTTCATATTTGATACTTGGTTTATATTTTTATTTTGTAGTATCAATTTCTATTGTTGATACACAAATATTGGTTGTTGATTCCATTTTTCCATTGTTGATACACAAACATTGGTTGTTGACTCCCTAAACTAAGGTCAATTTCTATTGTTGATACATAAATATTTGTTGTTGACTCCTTACACTAAGATCAATTTCTATTGTTGATACACAAATATTGGTTGTTGATTCCATTTTTCCATTGTTGATACACAAACATTGGTTGTTGATTCCCTAAACTAAGGTCAATTTCTATTGTTGATACACAAATATTTGTTGTTGACTCCTTACACTAAGATCAATTTCTATTGTTGATACACAAATATTGGTTGTTGATTCCATTTTTCCATTGTTGATACACAAACATTGGTTGTTGACTCCCTAAACTAAGGTCAATTTCTATTGTTGATACACCAAACTTAGCATACAAGAACTATAAAGCATTAGAAACAAATACAACGAAAGCAGGACCATGCTTCATAACAAACAGGGAGTATACTCGAGCCAGTCATCCTACCAATTTTAATTCCTTCCTTTGGCATCGAAAGCCTCTACTTCATTCCCATTTTGAAAAAACCCTGATATCATTTCACTCCAAGAATCCTAATCCCGTGCCCCATTTCATCAAACAATTTACAGGCATCCTCACTGGCTAGGACTTGTAATATGCTACAATAGTACTGACATAATCAAGAGAACGAACAAAATTTTGATTTTTACCTGATGACCGACCTCTGTTGTGAATCACCTCTTTCGTTCCCGATGTTTTCTACAAGATTAAGGACCGAAGTCGAGATTAATGAATGTAAACCAGAAAGTATAGTCAAATATTACAGGGAAACAATAGTGAATGACTATAATCAAAATCGGTCACCTATTACCAATTTTCTGAAATAAACAGGTATAACATACTTTTCTGGGATAAAAAAAAAGGTAAATCAGTATTACCACATATCAATATTTACAGTGACTACAAAACTTGTAAGAATTTTACAGATTTCGGCCTTATTATGGTATTACAAGTCAGATGATCACTACCCAAGGTAACACTGCTCGGAAGTATTTATGAAACCATTTCAAACCCAAATATCGGTCTCCATATGGTTCTAGAGTTTAAAGCACAGTGGTTACAAAGGTTTAGGATAAAAAAAAGTCGATATCATCATTATTTCGCCCTCGACAAACAAGTTACATGCAGCATAAAGGTAAGTATAGACAATATTAGTGCATGTAATGTCCATAAAAGACTACATTAAGAAAATAATATATTTTTCTATGAGCATGAGCTCGATGGGCGGTACTTTACAGGAACAATAGATGAATCAGAAGTTTTCCTATCAAACAATTAAGGTGGGATGTCCTTTGTGCAAACATTAAATTGAAAAGAAAAGGAGAAGAGATGCCAGAAAGTCAAATACAACTATGACATTAATGAAGGGAAAAGGCCAGGTATTAGAAGGGGACTACTTCAAAGTAAAAATTTAACCACAGACCATTGACAGAAAAGTAAAGAAAATACCTTGCAAAAATGGAAGACATTTTCCTTCAAATTATCAAATTGTAGAAGGTTGTGCTCGTGCTGTGAGAGCAACTGCAGTGGTGCGACCATAACCAAAGAGCAAAGAGCAAAAAAAAAAAAACTAAAATTTGGGTTTAGTCCGTGTTGTAACGCAGTGGAGGGAGACTAAAATTTGGTCAGGCGCAACTTTGAGTTACGCCTCAATCAGGCGCAATTCCAAATCTCGTCCCACTTTTTTTTTTTTTTTTTTATTATTAATTGTTGGGGCGTAACTTTGAGTTACGCCCCATGGGGGCGCAATTCCAAATTGCGCCCCATTTTTTTTTTTTTTTTTTTAATTCGGGCGTAACTTTGAGTTACGCCCCATCAGGCGCAACTTTAATTTACGCCCGACTAAAGACCAGACTAAAGACTAAATATGGTATGCGTTTTGGTTATAGTCCGGTCTTTGGTCTTTGGTCTTTAGTCCGTCTCCACTGCGTCTGTTTTTTACCAAAAAATTTGGTTATACTCCACGACTGTGGATGCTCTAAGCTATACAAGTATTACTACCACCAACCCAACAATATCACCAAAAAAACACCAGCCTAACAACCACCAACCCAACAGTTTCACCATTCCAACACCAGTCCAGCAACCACCAACCCAACAAATCACCAAACCACTGAATTCATTACCACCAAGATCACCACCAATCCACAACCGCTACCACCACCACTGAATTTAGTCAAACAATTATGATACATATTACTACCATAGAAATCCAACAATTTTCAACATCACCAAAATCCCATATCTCTGCTATCCAATAAAAACACATCTAACTAATGGGAGATTCAATTCAAATGATGTGAAAATACAGTAAATTAAAATTGAAAATTTCTAGGGTGTTCGATAAAAACCTGATCCATCGCAAAATCCTTGGAATTCCTTTGATTTTGGTTCTGTGTTTAAACTCGAAATTACCAGTGATACAAACACTAAAATCAGATCTATCCATCTCCTAAAAATTTAACGAATTCACCAATAACAAGGGAAGAAGAAGATGGAGAATAAGAAGAAGATCAATTGCTGCTGATAATTATGATTTTTGATTTCAATAAAGATCTCTATCTCACTCAATTGAAAGCTACTCTCTTTTTCCCTCTCTCTTCCTCTCGAACTCGGACTCTCCACTGAAATGTAAAAACGGGGATGAAAACTGTAATAGGTACGGGAGGGTAAAAACGGAATTATAATTTTTTTCCGGAAGGTGAGGGGTATTATTATTGTTGATAAGGGTATTATTGGAGACCCGTCAAGAGTAAGGGTAATTATTTAATTCCCACTTAAATCTTTTAGACAAGGAGATAATTCGTGCAAAATAATCATGGTGACAATCATTTTATCTTCGATTTGTTTTGTCTTGTCGGTTTTGCTCCCTAATTACCAATCTCCATGATACTCCCTCCATCCCAAATTTATTGAGTTAATTGTAGTTTGCACAATTATTAAGGCAAAGATAAAAATGGAGTATGTTTAAGTATTTTTTACAATTATACCCTCATGGCTAATAACTAGTAAAACTTAGAAATGATTTATCGCTTAAACTTGACCGCGGTTTTTCATAACCTTTATACCGTTGAAAAGCATTTTAAACACCTACGTAACAAATATAAACATGACTATCAAATTATACATATTTCTTATAGTAACAATAATCAATTAAAAGGGTAGTTTTAGAAATACCCCTTGATTAGTGAGATAGCTCAATTATTTGTGGGACAAAATTTAAAACCAATTAGCTCAATTAATTTGGGATGGAGGGAGTATATGTTAAGAAATCTTACTGTCTATGGAGTTACGCAAACAAACAAGAAAAAAATATTGCTGAGCATAATTACAACTCTCTTTCACTAGAAAAATTCGAAGATATATATATATATTTTTTTTTTGATAGGAAGAGAAAAGATAGATCAGATAATGAGAGGAATGTACATAAAGGCTACCAGAGGTAGCAAAAGAAAAGAAAAACGAAAGCAACTTAATAAAGAATAATTAATTGGGGGATATGAATTACTTCCCCCAACCCATGATTTCGGCTAAGGGGTGATCATTGGTTATGAAAATACTAAAATACCCTTCCCACAAAATAAAAATCAAAAACTTAAAATCAAAAACAAAATCATATCCTCCATTTCCATCTCCACTTCTTATTAATCTTATTTAGGGGTGGAGCTTTGAAACCCAAATATTTCCCATTCCCTTTCAAATTCTAAACTCTCCCCACTCTATATCAAATTCTCTTCTCCTCATTTTGGAAACCAATTTTTTTTATTCAGAAGTGATGAAGATCATGCTGAAAGTGATGACGACCATCTCTAGGAATTGATGAAGACCATCCGGTATCATGTTCCTAAGCATATGGTCTTCATTAATTGGCATGGTCATCATCACTTCCGTTTGAATTTTTCTCGGTTTTAATCGGTCCAGCTGCTGGCATGGTGGGTTGATATGAAGACCATGCCGGTATTGTTTTCCGGCATAGAAAATAAAGCAACATGTTATGCTTAGGAAAACAATACCGGCATGGTCTTCATATCAACCGACCATGCCGGGCGATGGACCGATTAATACCGAAAAAATTCAAAACGGAAGTGATGATGACCATGCCGGAATTGATGAAGACCATATGTCGGAACATGATACCGCATGCTCAAGAATTTCCTATCAATGCCTCAGGTAGTCAAGTGAAAAAAAAATCAACATTACGGATACTTTTCATCTGTTCCGGCATAGAAATTTAAACAAAATACTATGCCGGAACATGTCTGGCATGCTCGAAAACTAGATTACCATGCCTAGGTACCTCGGGGGGGGATAGTGGCAAACAATTTATGAACATTTCCAACAATTGCCCGCATGGGTTTTGGTTGAATACCATGCCGGCACCAAGCTTTTTCAGCTGCAACAATGGTGGATTCAAAGAAAAAAAATCCATTTTTCAACCTCTTATTAGCGGTAATTCTCTCATCACAATCATCTTCCATTTTCAAAAAAAGAAATTCCTCTCAAATATTTTTTTCCCTCCTTCTACTCTCACCCAAACACAAACAAAAATACACACTAATTTATCCCCCAAATACTTAAGATTTTTACTAATTATTATTAACCACTAAACCTAATTAGTGAGGGGTAAATTAGGAATTAAAAAAATAATTACATAAGGGGTGACCCAGAATTACTATTGGGACTCCTATTTTGTCTTGTAGCTATATCCCCGATTAGTTTTCATATCCCAATTAATCATTCTTAATAAAATACAATATCCTAGTTAACAACAGAATGAGAAAGTTCGTGTGGACTTGTATTCCGGTTGCAGCTGCCCAAGAAAGGACTAAGACTTTTGCATTATCACTCAGATCCCCATCTGTTTTGTAGACGTACTTTTCTTTGAAAATACGACAGTTTCTCTCATTCCATAATGCCAAACAAAAGCAGCAGATATTAAAAACCAAACCAACTTCCCAATACTGCTAGGGATGTAGTTGTTCGGCCAAGATAGAACTAGAGCATGCATAGTGCTAGGAAAAACCCATGCCTAATCTTTGTTAGGAGTAAGTGCGAACCAAATAGTACGCGCAACTTTGCAATGAATTAAAATGTGATCTTAGGATATTCTGAGTTATCACCGCAAAAAATGCAAGAATTATCCATGTTCATACCTTTACGATGTAGCATATCAATCGAGTTGAGCTTTTCATGATTGGCATACCACATCAGAAAATTAACTTTAGGGGGATGCACGCTTGCCAAACAAACTTCCAAGAAAAATTATCCACCCCATCATCTGCAACCAAATCTAAATACAGAGATTTGACCGAAAAACACCAGTAGAGTCAAGAGCCCACCTTCTAGTATCAAGTACATTATCCAGATTGCGGGGAGCATAACCAATAATGAGAAAAAAAGATGCAATCTGGATTACTTCCGAACTTAAGAGCACCCTTTAATTTGAAATCAAATTTCCATGCTCTATCATCCGAGATATGTGCTGCAATACTGCCATCATTTAATCTGTCTAGTTTGTAAAGTATAGAGAACTTCTCGTCCACTTCTCATTCGAAAATTGTAGGAACAGAATCTGCAACAGTTATATCCCAGCGAAGTTTTTGTTGGAAAACGATTACTAAAAAATAATTTTTAAGGTTTTAATAAAATTATAATTTATTGTTTTCTTTTGTGAATGAAAAAACTTATTAGTCCCACATTGTGGAGTTTCCACGTTTTAGTTGTTTTAAGAGAATATATAAGCATTTTAGTCCCACATCGGGGAGTTTTTCTTCTTAAGTTGTATTTGTCAATTATATAAACAAATTCACTACTTTTGAAAAATCTATGGGAAAGGGGTTGCTCCTTATTGTAGAGGGACCCCTAAGGGGAAAATATTTTATAGCCGTTTGTTAAGCGTTCGCGATTTTCCTTAACGGTTTTTTTCGGAGTTGCCAAGCTCAAGTTGAGCATCTACTACATATGCTAGTAGTAGGTGTAGTAGGGTGTTTTATCCTGGAGATATCCGTCCTGTGAGGGCTATAGCATCACTCTTGAGTGTAGCCGGGCGCTAATGTCTTAAGGGCAGCGTGTTGAACACGTGACTCACTCTGTTTTCCAAAGTTTTTCCTTGTTCTTTGTTGCGGAGATTTGGGAGCTCGTCCGTTTCATCAAATCGATCACTTCCACTATAAAGGAGCTAAGTATCAATAACTTTTGCTTATTTGATTTTTCCTTGTTTTTGATTATTGCACCCAACAATCTTAAGACATTAGAATTTGTAATAATCAAGAATGGTTGATTAGTTTGTGAATCATGGATGTTATTTATGGAGTGAAAAAAACAGAAAACAAATTTTTGGTCAGCTGTAGAGTTTCGAATTTATCTCACAACCTAGAAGGAATTTCGATGAACCCTTTTGACACAACGTAGTGGACATCCCGATAGTTACCCACGTAAAATTTCAGAATTTTTGGAGTTGTAAAAGTATTTTTTGATATTTTACAAAACAGAGAAACGTTCTGAAAAATTCTGACGGGCAGAAATGTTTTGCTTACTAAAGTAGTTTTTATGGGGTAACCATGAGTTTTTTTGATATGGTGGTTCAAACGAAGTTTTTAAATCTAGATATTATCTTCAAAACTCATATTTTATCTTCCGTTTGAACTAAGGTTTCGAGATGTGGTGTATTAGGTGATTGGGAAATTACCATCTCCGTAGTCAGTATAAACGAAGATTGTGACATGAAACTGGAAAGGGACATGGCTAATAGGCACATGTGGATGAACACAATTTTTCCAAAGCCGACAAAGGTTGGAACATCAAACGCAACTCTAAGCGTAGTCTTCTTAAGAAAGGTATGTTTCATAAACCAGATGGCATTACTTTAATTAAGGGTGATTTTTATGTGTGTAAAATCCTAGCCATACGACGCAAATTGTAGGCAACATAAAAAACCTTAATTAATAGATAGTTAATGCTAATTTAGTTGAAACAAACTAGTACGAGTTGATGGCATGACATCAGAAGTTATTTTAAATGTGAGAGACTAGTGGGTGGACTTTGGAGCCACCAAGCATGTTTATTGAAACAGAGACTGTTCACCTCCTATCGAGAGGATAGGAGATGTCGAGAAACTCTATATGAGTAACTCACTGCGACGGAGAGGTTGCATAAAAGGGAAAGGTCGAGCATAAGCTCATATCTCTGTAATATTCTCACATGAATGAAGTTTTCATGTTAGGGCATATGCAAGGATCTTGTATGTTGTTCTGTTGTAGATGGTAAAACACTTAAGATATTAATTGAATATGGAAAACTTGTCGTACCTAAGGGCATGTGATTTTGAAGGAAACGTTATAAGACTTAAGGTCAATATAAGCTTAAGGGAAAAATTGATGAAGTAGTTGATTCTTGTGTTTTCTTTTTGTGTGATTGAATGTTTTGCATGGTGTACATGGAACCGTAAACTTATATAAGTCAATGCATAAACTGGGAAGCGTAGGTGATACCCAAATTTAGTTTGGATATTGAACACAAAAGTTAAATATTTGTAGAATCAAAATATGCTATAAAACCTTTTAGCAAAATTGCTCGAGTAATTCTAAGCCCTTAGAATTAATTCGGTTAGACCTAGTTGACATGAAATCAACCCAAACTAAGGTGGTAAAAGGTGTTTTTATAACTTTCATAGATGATTGTACGAGGTACTATCTTGTATACTTACTTAAGGGTAAGGATGATGCCTTAGAAGCCTTAAGAGTATAAACTTGAATTTGAAAGAAAAGTATATGTTACAACTTAAAGGGTTAGGTACGAACATGATGGCAAGTATGAAATTCATATAGGAGAACTTTACTTGTTAAATGGCATTATTGATGAGATAACACCTCCTTATTCACCGTAGTCTAATGGTATAGTTGATCGTAAGAACAGAACCATTAAGGAGATGATTTATGCCATGTTGATTAAAGGATTAACCGCCAACTTGTGGGGGAGATCGTCCTCCGATTTTGTTATATCCTAAATAGAGTAACCTTTAAAGGATTAGATAAAAGTTCATATGTTTATGAAAGATAGACAACCTTCTTATGCATACGTCAAAGTGTGGGGGTGTTTAGATAAGATATCAGGAGTACCCTCTGCATATAGTTTTTGGTTGTGAGTTCTGCTTTTCTCGACTTTGGTGTGAATACTATTATGGAATCTAAGGATGCGAGTTCTTTGAACATGTTTATTCTTAATCATGTACCTCATTAGAAATGTGATGTTGATCCCTAGATTTATTTTCAAATAGTCGAACTTATCTTTAAGGAAGATGAATTAGAGTTGATCCTAGGAGAAGTAAAGATTAGAACCGAGACTTCTTATGGACCCGACTTCTTAATAAGCCTAGCTTAATCCGAGCTCCGGACTCGCAAAGAAGCCATAACATCTATTTAAAACCCCATTCGGTAAGAAGCTTCATTTAGTGAAATGGACTCAGTCCGTGAACCAGGACTTGGGAGCTTGCTAGTTTACCTCTAGGGAGTAAGACCATGGGATGTAAATGAGTTGAGACGTTAGATATATGGAACTGTGGAAAAATATTAGGCTAAGTTGGTAGCTAAAGGCTATAAACTAAAAGAAGGTGTAAATTTCCATGATTCTTATTCACTTGTGACGAGAATTATACATTGAGATGCTAATTGATATTGCTTCCATAAACAACTTGGAGATACATCGGATAGATGTTAAGATGACTTTTCTAAAACCGTGAATTAGATAAAGAAATTTACATAAACCAACCTGAGGATTTTGTAGTGAAAGGTTACGAAGACAAAGTTTGTAAGTTGAACAAATATTTGTATGCTTTTCAAATAAGCACGTAAACAAATGACATGGATAATTTGATCATGAGATAATGTGTAGTGGATTTAAGTTAATGAATCTGACAAGTATATTTATAAGTAACTTGTTAAGGATGCCCGTGTGATTGTATGCTTGTATGTTGATGATATGTTTATACTTGATACAAACATAGATGTGATTAATTCCACTAAAACCATGCACTGAATGAGAACGTTGACTTGAAAGACTAAAGATTTTTGATGTAATCTTAGGGATGAGGATTAGAAGATAATCAAACATTTATAGTCTTAGTTATTCTCATTATGTTGATTTTGTGCTTAAGAGATACAATCAGTCGATTGTAAGCACGCTTTTGTACTTCATACGATTCTTCTTGTAGACTCAAGAAAATAAGGAAAATGGAGTATCTTAACTTGAATACTCAAGAGTTATAGGATGTCTGATGAATTTAATGAACTGTAAGAGTCCAGACATTGCCTATATTGTGAGTAAGTTAAGTAGATCTTGTAGTCCAGAGCAAGAGCATTGGGATGCACTTAGTAGAGTATTATGGTACCTAAAATACTCTATTACCTTTTATTTGATTTATGAAAGGTATCTTGCTGTCCTTGAGGGACTTTATGATGCAAACTGGATAGTTGACTCAGAGGAGTCTAAGTTTACGAGTGGATATGGTTTCACTCTAGCATGAGGGTTTGTTTTGGAAGATTTCCAAACAAACATATATTGCTCATTTCATTATGGAATCTAAGAGTATTGTGTTAGATAATGCACGAGAGGGGGCCGAGTGCCTAAGATGCTTTTTAGAAGACATTCCTCTCTGGCATAGGCCTCGTGCCCACCTATATCTATACATTGTGTTAGCCAAGCTATATAAGCTAAAGCTAAAAATAACTAATCTCAATCGGCGTTATTTCCATTGATTGGATAAAGTCCAAGGAGAATATCGCGCAACCTTTGACGAAAGGTTTATCCAAAGAGATAGTTAGAAATGCATCGAGGGGGATGGGGCTTAAGCTCATAAATTAAACTTGCCATGAAGGATACTCAACCTTTGTGACCGGAGATCCCATGATCAAGGTTTGAATGAGACAACTAATTTGTGGTGGGTAAAGGTAAACACTATCGAGAGAATTTCATTCTCTGTGTCCCTTCCCTATGGTGTAGATGTGATAGTGTGATTGCATGTGAAGGATGACTTTTAAGAAGTCTTAATGAGTTCTATAGTTTCAATTTAAGATTGAAGTGGGGTGTAGCAGTAACACTCTTTATGGAAACTCACCTATCTGAATGAGGAAGTGGGGCCGCTTCTATGAGAATATGAGCTTTGATTCTCTAGAGCATTTCGAGAAACAGATATGTCCAGGCCAAATTGGACAAAACGGCACGAGCTTGGCAAGCACCTTTGGAGATATCATCTCGTGGTTGTTATCGCGAATTACATCAAACGCTAGCGATTCAAGACATAGTTCACTTTGTCTCTAGCAAGTAATTCCGATAATATCTCACTAAGCAAAGGTTCAAGACCTCATGGACACCTCTGCCTAAAATGGTATTTCCTGCGCTTTTTATGTGGTTTTCGTTTTGATGGTTTTGGTATTACTGGAACTTAGGATCTAAGGATCACTAAGGGTTCACTAGTTCATGCTTTTTCACTTTGGTGAAAGGAACCGTTAGTCTCACTTGTGAGGAACTAAAGATGAAAGATCTCTATATATACTATATGATTGTTGCAATCCATAGTATGACCCTGGGGTCAACACACTATTGTGTGAGGGAGATGACGTTGGAATGGCTAGTATGACTTCAGCATACACGATTTGTCTGTCTGTTCAGTCAGTTCGGGTCGTGAGATTGGGTTGTTGATTTACCAAGATCTATCTGTGTTTTCGTGTTTTTATTGAGTTTTCATTCATGTGGGGGATTGTTGGAAAACGATTACTAAAAAATAATTTTTAAGGTTTTAATAAAATTATAATTTATTGTTTTCTTTTGTGAATGAAAAACTTATTAGTCCCACATTGTGGAGTTTCCACGTTTTAGTTGTTTTAAGAGAATATATAAGCATTTTAGTCCCACATCGGGGAGTTTTTCTTCTTAAGTTGTATTTGTCAATTATATAAACAAATTCACTACTTTTGAAAAATCTATGGGAAAGGGGTTGCTCCTTATTGTAGAGGGACCCCTAAGGGGGAAAATATTTTATAGCCGTTTGTTAAGCGTTCGCGATTTTCCTTAACGGTTTTTTTCGGAGTTGCCAAGCTCAAGTTGAGCATCTACTACATATGCTAGTAGTAGGTGTAGTAGGGTGTTTTATCCCGAGATATCCGTCCCGTGAGGGCTATAGCATCACTCTTGAGTGTAGCCGGGCGCTAATGTCTTAAGGGCAGCGTGTTGAACACGTGACTCACTCTGTTTTCCAAAGTTTTGCCTTGTTACTGCATTGCGGAGATTTGGGGAGCTCGTCCGTTTCATCAAATCGATCACTTCCACTATAAAGGAGCTAAGTATCAATAACTTTTGCTTATTTGATTTTTCCTTGTTTTTGATTATTGCACCCAACAGTTTTAACTAAAGGGTGGTTGCGAAGGTCATCGCAGAGTGCTAGAGAAGTGATGTAGCGAGTGACGTCAGCTTAGTCATAAGGAAAGTGTGGAGGTTCTGCGAAGATCAGGATTGCTTTGCGAAGAAAACCCTTATAAGCTTGCGAGAACGATGCTGATCAGATCCGAAAATAAAGGATGGCTTAGCTGTCATCCACTATGTAATATCCTATATAAAGGACCAAGCAAAGTCGAGATGGGGGAGAGATCTTTTAGAGAGTGAGAGGAGAAAAAATAGGAGAGAGAAAGTCCAAAGCTATTTTGATTTCTTTGTAATTATCATTACTTTTGTAAGATTCATTAAAAAAGATTAATAAAATTTTGTTAATCGATCATGGAATTTGACTAGAGTAGTGAATAATTTTGGAGGGTTGTGGTTGTAGGAAATCTTGCAACCATATATTGGCGCTAGAAACAGGGATGAAAATAATCAAAACCATCTGAAAATAAGATTGAATGAGGGTATTATGATTTTACAGAATTTGAAGTATTTGATGAAGAATTTATGAAGTGTATAATAAGTTATTGAAATCAAAAGAGATGATGAAGCAAGTCAGTAAATTGATTGAGGAAAAAATAATCAAAATCGAAGAAGACGGCAAGAAATTGGAATGCAACTTAATTACAAAGACAACGATTAATGAGTTTCATAAAAATCTCAAAGGAAGAATACATAAACGAGATTTTGAAGGAAAGAAAACTATAATAGAAGAAAAAATGTAACCATTAAAGGAGTGGGAAAAACAAAAAATTACATTCACAGCAGCAGAAATACCGGGAGAAAGTTTAAATCATACAACTCCATTGGTAATCACAGTAACTGCAGCACGAAAAGAGAAAGATGAACCAGCGAAGTATATAGAAGAATGGGAGGTGAACAAAACTCTAATAGATACAGGAAATTCAGTCGATATAATATTCTACCATGCATTCAAAGGGATGGGGTACAAGATGAAGAGATGGCTTGTTCAACATATCATATCCATGGATTTGGTAAATTTACAACAAAACCTAAAGGAGAAATAGTGGTGCGGATACTATTAGGAGAAATTGAAACACACGTGACATTATGTGTAGTGGATATGGAGTCACCTTACAACATGCTATTAGGAAGACCATGGATACATGCAATTAAAGCGGTAGCATCCACATTACATCAGTGTATCAAGTTTCCTATGCCTAGTGGAGTAGGTGAAATCAGAGGAGATGATAATGATGCAAAGATGTGTCATCAGGTGGAATTAGAAATTTATGAAGGACGTGCAAAGAAGCGAAAACTTCGCTGGAAGATGGCGAAAGAAGAAGAATTTAGAATTTACATGATAAAAGCAAAAGAAGGAAAAGGAATACCAAGTGAAATTACGCAAGGAGGAGACAAACCGATAAAAATGGTAAAAGAGCAAACACCAATAGGAAAGTCAAAGGCGGCCTACAGTTGGCGGAACCAACAAAAGAAGTGAATGTTGAACCAAAAAGAGCCAAAGATGTTAAAGAGAACTAAGATGGTTAGATGAAGAAGAAAGAACAATTAATCTATTGCGAGAATTTAAGGATGTCTTCGCATGGAACATGGACGAAATACCTGGGATAGATCCTTCGGTTGTGTGTCATCATTTGGAAATTAACAAAAATATAAGACCATTCAAGCAGGGAATAAGAAAAATAACAACAAGATTTCATCCTCAAATAGAAGAATTGCAGAAGATGTTGAATGCAGGAATTATACGACAAGAAAAATACCCATAATGAATTTCAAATATGGTACTGGTACCAAAGAAAAATAATGGGATAAGGATTTGCATAGATTTCACTAATCTAAATAAAGCTTGTGCAAAGGACAACTTTCCTTTGCCCGACATCCCACAATTAGTTGAGTCAGCTGTAGGGAATGATAGAAGATCTTCTTTAGATGGATATAAGGGTTACAATCAAATTCCTCTCGCTGAAGAAGATCACGAGCATACCTCCTTTTTGCACCAATAGGATTATATTGTTACACGAAGATACCGTTTGGTTTTCGAAATGCTGAAGCAACATATCAGAGAATGGTAGAGAAGGTGTTTGCGAAATGGATTCATAAGACATTAGAAGTGTACGTGGATGACATGTTGGTGAAGAGCATAGAAGCTAAAGATCATGTGCAAGATTTGAAAGAAATTTTTGAACAGATGAGGCAGTTTAACATCAAAGTAAATCTAAAAATGTATCTTCAAATGTCGCATCGAAATTTTTAGATATATTGTGTCAAAAGAAGGAATACAAGTTGATCCAGAGAAGGTGCGAAAGCAAATTAACGACATGCCAACACCAGCGACGGTGAAAGATGTACATAAATTAAATGGACTCTTGGCTTCGCTGGGATGGTTCATTTCGCGATCATCAGACAAATGCAAGCATTTCTTTGATATACTCAAGAAGGGAACGAAATTTAGATGGACAAATGAATGCGAGAAAGCACTGCAAGGGATAAAGGATTACTTGATATATATTCATCTTACAAAAAGCAGAGCCAGGGGAAAAACTACTGATTTATCTTGCGACAACTTCGCATGCTTTAAGTGCAGTTTTGTTGCGAGTACACGCTGGAGTAGAAAAGCCAATTTTTTACATTAGCAAGACATTTAATGCAGTAGAGAAGAACTATTCGAAGATTGAAAAACTAATACCGGCAATAGTTTATGCAGCCTTTAAGCTTCGCATGTATTTTCAAGCCCATAGAATAAGGGTATTAACAGAGGTGCCCATCGAATCAGTAATGACAAATTCAAAGAGGTCAGGCAGGATTGAGAGGTGGAATGCTCTAGTGGGGCATTTTAAGATTAAATATGAAATATTATCTTCGCCGAAATCACAAGTTGTTGCAAATTTTTTAGCGAATTTCCATTAGAAAATGATGAAGCAAATGGAAGAGATGATGGATATAGAAGAAGCACATGGGAATCCAAGAGACCCGTTGATGTAACTCCGATAGATGGGAAATATTGGTGGATGGATCATCAAATGGAGAAGGTAAGGGAATTGTAATTGTGTTGATTTCACCAGAAGGAACAAAGCTGGCCTTTTCTTTTAGATTGGAGTTCGCATCTACTAACAACGAAACGAAATATGAAGAAGTGGTGCATGCTTTACGGCTAGCAATAGAAATGAAAATAGAAAACGTAAGAGTCACCAACGATTCGCAGTTAGTCATTTGCCAAATAAAAGGAGAATACACTACAAATGAACTTTTATTGAAGAAATACAGAAGGCTTGTCGGGGAGTTGTCAGCGAAAATCTCGCAGATAAAATGGAGTCACATATCAAGGAGGGATAACAGGTTAGCGGAGGCCTTCGCTTTTATCTCAAGCATGATGGTAGATACGACTGTAAGATGCATAAAGATACAAACGCTTCCTTTACCATCAATCAATAAAGAAGAAGAAGAAGAAGAAGTAGATGTGATGATAGTAGAAGGTGTGGAAAATGAAGAGGAAAATAAAGTCACAAATTGGAAAACTAAACTTCATGCATATTTGGAGAGAGGAGAATTACTAAGGAATATATTAGAGGCACATAAGTTAAAGAGTCGTGTGACAAATTATGAACTCAGAGATGGGGCATTGTATCGAAGGTCATTTAATGAACCCTCACTTAGATGCTTGACACGAAAAGAAGGAGGGGAAATACTGAAAGCGTTACATTATGGAGATGCTGGTAATCATAGTGGAGGAAGATCTTTGGCATACAAAGCGAAACCACAAGGATATTATTGGCCATACATGCATGAAGATGCGAAAGAAATATCAAAATGTTGCGAAGAGTGTCAGCGGCACGGTAAGAGAATACATGCACCAGAAGAATTTTTATCATCTTCAACAAGTGTATGACCTTTTGGAAAATGGGGTCTAGACATTGTGGGACCATTTTTACCAGGATCAGGGCAAAGAAGATATTTGATTGTCGCAACAGATTATTTCACAAAGTGGGCAGAAGTAAAGGCCGTACACCATATCCGCGATAAAGATGTCTTCACTTTCATATTCGAAAACATCATTTGTAGGTTTGAAATTCCTGCACAGTTGGTGTCTGATAATGGAAAACAATTCGAAGGGCAGAATATAGAAATGTTGCTTAATGCATTTAAGATAAAGTGTGGGAAATACACATCATTATATCCACAAAGTAATGGACAAGCAGAGGCAACAAATAAGAAAATTGCAAATACATTGAAGAAGAAGCTAGAAGGACATAATAAAGCATGGTGTGAACAGGTACCTAATGCAGTTTGGGCTTATAACACAACTAGGAGAGAAGCTACATGAATGTCACCTTTTTGTTTAACATATGGAGTTGAAGCGGTGTTACCAACTGAAGTCATTATTCCCACTACAAAAAGAGAAAGCTGGGAGAAAAATCTAAGTGCGGATATGATCTTATCAAAACTTGATGATTTAGAAGAAAAGAGGGAGAAGGCCTTACATCATATGGAGAACCATCAGAAAAAATTAGCTCGAGAATACAATAAGTGAGTTAAGATAAGATAATTTCATCCAGGAGATTTGGTTCTGCGAGAAATATCAGCGTATCAGCGAGGAAATGATGGAAAATTAGAAAAGAAATGGGATGGAACTTACATTATTAAAGAAATAGTTGGAACAGGGGCATATCGACTAATGGATCATGAAGGAAAAGACACTGGTCGTAAACTTGATAGGCCATGGAACATATTATATCTAAAGAAATATTATCCATAAAAGATTTGGCGCAAATCACTAGGAGGCAGAGAGAAAGAAAAAATTTCATAGTTGCGAAGTTATATTTACATAATGAAAAATGTGATGATTTCGCAGAGATTACTTTTACCAAAACAACTATGTGATACTTTTGCATAAAATGTATCAGACAAAACAGATGAAACACATGCGATAATTTTGCAAGATTTATGAATTTTACAAAAGAAAATAAAAGAAAATACGAGAATAAACGAAAAAGATAGAGGCACCCAACTTTGGCGTACACCGTAGTTCGCGAATAAAATTTCGCAAGAGGCAAATATTAGACCTAAAGTACGTCATTGAAGGGGAGACCTATTACATGGCTCAGGGAAAGGTTACACCGCCCCGGAACCTGGGTCATGAAGACTTGGGGTTATTAAACTCATCCAAGAGAGGCGCCTTTGATTCTCAGCTTAAGCTTATGACTTAGGTTGGGCGACTAAGGTAAGAAGGTCTCTCTTAAGGAGTGCAGAATTCGATCAAGGCGCCTAGGTACACGGTTGAGCCAAGAGTGTCTGGGGCGTTTGAAGCGTCTCGGCCATTCTTGGCAAGTCTTGGCAGATGATGCGCTCGGCCCGTAGAAAACTCCACTTAGGGTGCAATCTCGTAACCGTAAGCCATATAGGCAAAAGGGATAAGAGGCTGCGAAAACAACTGGTTGTTGTTAAGACCGGATGGGAGGAGCCAACCTTGTATGGTATAGGTACGTCTCCTTGAAGGGGCAACCAGGGGGATGATAAGGGCGGCACCCTCCATTAGGGAGCTGATAAGTGTCTAAAGACGCAAATGTCATGAGGCTTTTTACTCACGGGAGTATTAAGACTTGTCATATTTGTGCAACAACCCTAAAGAGGAAAATATACTAGAGAAAGATAAGACGAAATCAATGGGTCAGTGCACGAAAGTGTAAAGATGTCCTGCGATTTCGTCGCAAGACGACAATGTCATGGGGCTTTATGTTCGCAAGAACATTTAGGCCTGTCATATTGTCGCATGAAAAATATCCTCATTGAGGCAAGAAAATGATAAGGCAAGATCAATGAGTCAATACATGAAAATGTAAAGACGTCCTGCGATTTTGTCGCAAATATAAAGAGTGGCAAGATAAGACCTTTACTTAGGAAGGCAAAATAAGACCACATTACAGAATGAAATTTTGAAAAATTCCAAGATATGTTTGAAAGTGAAATTTTGCAGGAACATGCATGCGATATTGACGCACAAATAAATTTATACAAACTAACTATTTAAGTATTGTGCAGGAGACAAATTCAATTTTCGCGAGATAGATAATGAGAGGCAAGTATGGGAATTGATAGAGAAGATGCATTATCTATCTCGCTAATAAGGAGATATTAAAGAGATAAGCGAATTTCAGGATTCATGAAAATACATTGTTTGATAGAAAAGTAAACCGAAAATAAAACAACTTAAGTAACTAGAAGAATTTCAGATTTCAACATGCGGTTCGCCAAGAGGGGCTGGTTGATGACTTTCCGAAATCATCTCATCTTCGCAAGCTTTCTCTTTTCGTTGGTCCATATTAATTTGTTCTTCCCCCTGATTATTAACAACATTAATTTCCTTAATAGAGTCATTTTCTTCATCATCTTTAAAAACATCTTCATCATCACTTTCGAAGTCGAAATCACTATCAAGTTCGCGAGGAACTTCATCAGCATCTACGGAAAGAGGCATAACTTTTGTATTTATCTAGTAAGATGCCATTCACAAGAACTTCAGACTTGAGATGAACTTGGCGAAGAAGTGCCTTTTGGTGATTCCTTACTTTCGATATCTTTGAAATGCTGAAGATAGTCAAATCTTCTTTCGGCCCGATCGCGAGAATGGGCAAGACCGGTAGCAAGTGTCGCATTTTCCTTGCGAATTTTGGCCAATTTCGACTTCAAAGAAGATATAGAAGAATGAAGCTTTCTTCGTACTCAAGCGAACAAGAAAACACAAAAAGATTGATGTAGAGAAATTCACGGAAGAGGAATATTGTGAAAGTAATTAAGCATGTTAAGATGGATGAGGCCGTCAGATTTTTATGACTACCTTCCTTCTGTGAAATAAGATATTGAGCTAAAGCCAAACTACTATTCTCCAAGTGATTCATGGAACCATCAAAATTATCCCCAATCAAACTTTTCAAGCGAGATCAAAAATTCTTCTCATTAGAGATAAGTAAGGCATTTTGTTTCGCTAAGGAAGCATAAGAGTCTCTAATTGAGTATGCCTCTTTAAGTTGGTTTTCCTTTACACTCAAAGCTATTCTACCTTGGATGAGTTTATTCTTCAAACGATAGACGATTCCTAAGCATTTCCTTAAGTTCACTTCTTAATGAGAGAAGAGATCGCTCTTGTTCATTACATATTTTTTGACGTATATTAAGTTGTTGCGAAGATATCGCTACTTTGTATAGGAGGATTCTCTTCTCTTGAGACAGGGTTCCATTTTCATCTGACAGAGTTTCAATCTTCAAGTTAGCTTTAATTAATGAATAAGAGAGTTGGGATAACTTGCTACTCGATACTTCTTGTTCCTGAATTAGTTGGGAATTCTCATTAGAAAGGTTGCTAATTTGATCAACAGAATACGAGTAAAGATTATCTAGTTGGTTATATTGGTTCAACAAAGCTTCATTGTCGCACGAGCTTCTTTCAAACAAGCATACCGAAAGGCGTATTCTCCATTATTCGTTTTTGAATTAGAACTTAACGTGCTTAACAAGAAAAGTGAATACAAAAGAAGTAAAATTAACAAAGAAGATAAGATATAAATGAAAACAAGAAGATCATACCTTTCGATTCATCATTTTTTTCAAGATTCTCGAATCTAGCGAATCATTCTCAAGCTTTTTGATTTTTGAGGCGAAGATCATTACATTCCAAAGTCATAGCTTGGAGATTTTCCTTCAAAGACTCAACTTCTTCTTCTAAAGATGCTTGCGAAGATGTTTTTTCAGAACTAAAATATCTACCCAAAGTTTCGCAGACATTAATCTTGAGAGGATCAACATAGGATCTTCGAGCATCATCAAGAATATCAGATAAAATATTAAAAGCGATATCCACTCCTCCTAAATTTTCTTCTTAGCAGAAAGGGTTTCAGATGAAGAAGCAGTAAGGATTGAAGTTATGGGAAGTGAATCATCTTTCACAATAGATACATTCTTCTCATGTGAAGATTGAAAGGACTCAACAAATGGGGTTGCGACAGAATCCACCTTTGTGTCACTTGTGAGAGGACAAGAAGGGATTTCATTTGCAGAAGGGTTAGTTGAGGGGATGGTATCTGAACTAATGTTTTCATGAAAAGGAGCAGTAAGTATTAATGGTTTAGCTGGCGAAGTTGTAAGGGAAGGTGCAGGTTCGAAATCAGGAAATGAAAGAGAAGAAGTAACAGCGCTTTATTTTAAGTAGATTTTTTGGATATATTGATACCTTCTTCATCCTGTGAATATCAACTCAAATAACAAACAGAGGCAACAATATTGTTATTAAATAAAAGATGTTTCTTATTACCGTAGAATTCACAAGCTTTCTTTCGCCGACGACTGCTTGATTTTTTCGAAAGCTAGTATAGTTAACAGTAGGAACCTCTTTGACTGCTTGAGGATTATGCGAGTACCTCCGGGCAAATGATCAACTTTTTTTAAACTGCATCTTTACTCCTCATATTCCGAATAGTTTAGGTCGTGAAATTATAAACATTCTCAAAGTTAAAAAAATTAGACTGGATGATAAATACTTAGGAGGCCCTCTTTTTACCAATAAATCTAAATTTAAATGCTTCGACAATCTAGCTGAGAACATGGATTGTAGACTGAAGGGTTGGAAGAGTGAGTCCATGTCTCCTCCTGGTAGAGAGGTGATGGCCAAATCTGTGCTAGAGTCCCTTCCAATTTATACTATGTCCACCTTTATTTTACCTAAAACCATTATAGAAAGAGTTACAAACACAATAAGAGATTTCTGGTGGGGAAAACTCGGGCCTAAGAAAGGGTTCTACATAAAAATTGGAGAGGTCTTTGCAAGATAAAAGAAAAAGGTGGAACTGGTCTCAAAAAGTTAGATATGATGAACCTTTCCCTTATTGCTAAAAATGGTTGGAGGCTCTTCCATCAACCCAATACTGTCTACACTAAAACTATGAAAGGAAGTACTTCCTATCACTAATCCTTTCCATGCGTCTTGTAATGATGGTTATTCATGGGCCCGGAAAGGGGTTCATAAAGGTTTAATGATCCTAAAAGATTATAGTATTTGGCAATTGGTAAATGGCACTTCCGTGCACATCCGGAAGGATAAGTGGATCCCTCGACTTAAGGAAAACCTATAACTTTAGGAAGTATGGAAAGCATTACTAATCTTAAAATGGTTAATGAGTGAATGACTTGATACCGGTTGGAATATAGATGTTTTAAATGATCTTTTGATTGGGAAATTGTTAATCAAATTCTTCAATAACTCCTAATAAGGGTAATGATGACATCCTTAGATGGACTGACAATCCCCAAGGAAACTTTACTAGTAAATCCATGTATGATCTTCTAGACAAGAAGATCTCTCAACCCAATGACATGTTAGCTAAGAAAATATGGAATTTGAAAGTTATCCCTAGAATTAAGTTCTTTATCTGGAAGATAAAGAACAATAGTCTCCCATTCAGTGCTTCTTTAGCTAGATATTCTAGCCATATCGATCAAATTTGTAATTTGTGCAAAGTGCATTTCGAAACTGGTGAACATTCGCTCATGCGATGCAATTTTGGCAGAGCTATGTGGGCTCATTGTGCCCTGAATTTGGATACCTCTAGCTCGAATTTTGACAATTTATCTGACTGGTGCTCTAGCTGGTTCTCTAGAGACAACAATAGAACACAATGAGGATCTTGGGCTGATCTCTGTGCCACCATTTGCTGGTTTATTTGGAAAGCCAGATGTGATAAGGCTTTCCAAAACATCACTCCTTGCCCTAGGCAAACTGGAAATTTTATTCTAAGCCACTTAACTAATAACATGACCTCCCCTCAAATAAGTAGGAACTGTTTGACTATTAGAAGGCCTGCTGCTACTGATCAGAACCATACAACGAGAATTTCCTTTGCTTTTATGTCTTCCTTTGATATCCTTACAGGTCTAACTGGTCTTGGGGTATGCATTCTAGGACCAAAAGGAGAAACTATTGGCAGGAGGACCAGAGGAACCAGAGTCCATGGAAGGGAGGAAGGAGACTGCAGCGCAGCCCTCAAGATGCACTAGATGGGCTCTGCCAACTCCACTCGCAAATCTTTCACTCTTTTTGGGAAGCAATCACAACATCATTAAAGCTCGCAAGGTGAATTCAGAAAACCAAATTTGGAGGACAAATGACAGATGGACAAGCTTATTTTGTGTATCAAGAAGTTTGATATAGTTAGATGTAAAACTTTCAAAATGGCTCTTTGCCCGATCTCCTTAGACTTGCTAAAATTGGAGAACAATCTCTAAGTCCTCAACTGTGGGAGGCTCCTCTACTTTCTGAATTATGTTAGCTCCTCTTTATTTCCTTATATATATATATATATATAAAGGAAAAAGAAGAGTTGTTCTCATTAGATTAGATGTGTATTATTTAATAAACATTAGGGCCTCTATTTGTAGGGTTAAACACAAGGGCATCCCAATAATAATCGAGATTCATCCTAGATATTCTTAACATAATTACACATTTATAATAGAATTAAAAAAGTAAACTAACTTTAAAAATTGGGAAGGGAATGAGAAATAAAGAATACAGGGATGGGCAAAATTAAAGAATACAGGGATGGGCAACAACAAAAAACCATCTAGAATTACCGTGCTTCACTTTTCAAAATTAAACACTTAGAATTGATCCACCATCCAAAAACGACACATAATTAACTAATCAATTATTGAAGTCTCCGTTCCTAAATAACCACTAAAACCGAGTTACAAGACTTGTAAACCGTAGAGGATCAAAGATAACCCATATAATAACCACATCTGTGGATATTGAACACGGTACGATGACCCACCCTTTGCTGAAAGACGACTCTTTCTTCATCACTCCATTCATTTCCCCATTATCTTTTAGAACGCGAAATTGGGATATAAAAAGGAATTGGGGGATATTGATTACTTCTCCCAACCCATGGTATCTGTTAAGGGGTGATTTTGGTGTAAAAATATTAAAATACCCTTCCTCAAAATAAAAAACAAAAAACTTAAAATCAAAAAACAAAAAACAAAATCATATCCCCCATTTCCATCTCCACTTCTTATTAATCTCTTTCAAGGTTAGAGCTTTAAAACCCAAATATTCCCCATTTCCTTTCAAATTCTAAACTCTCCCCACTCTCTTTCAAACTCTTCTCCTTCTCTCTCATTTCCTCACTTTGGAAATAATTTTTTTCTTTTTAATTCGAAGTGATGAAGATCATGCTGCAAGTGATGAAGACCATGCCTGAATTGATGAAGACATGTCGAAATCGGTGCCGACATGCTTGGTAACTAACATTCAATGTCAGAATCTAAGTACTCTAAGATGCTCGATAGAAATTTATCAATGCCGGTAGTCAAGTGAAAAAATTGAAGTTTCTGGATACTTTTCATCATGTGTCGGCATATAAATTTAAGCAACATACTATGCCTAAACCAAAATACATACTCGAGAATTAACTAATTGTGCCGGAAGTGGACTGATTAAAACCAGAAAAAATTCAAAACGAAATATTTTTTTACATCGCCGGAAGTGATGAAGACCATGCCGGAATTGGTGAAGAACCATTCCGTAACTTAGTATCGGCATGCTCGATAGAAATTTATCAATGCCGGTAGTCAAGTGAAAAAAAATTGAAGTTTCCTGGATACTTTTCATCATGTGCCTAAGATAGAAATTTACAACATACTATGCCTGAGGCAAAGGTTGTGATGCTCGAAAATTGATAACCGTGTTAAGTGGACCGATTAGAACAAAAATTTCTAGCAAATGCCTAAGATGGTTTTTTGGTTGAATACCATGCCGACACCGAGCTTTTTCAGCTGCAACAATGGTGGATTCAAAGAAAAAAAAATCAAATTTTCAACCTCTTAGCAACAATTCTCTCTTCACAATCATCTCCACTTTCACCAAAAAAGGTTCACTCTCAAATTTTTTTTCCATCTTTCTACTCTCATCTCATTCACTCAAATACAAATACACACTAATCATTTAACAAATACTTAAGATTTTTACTAATTATTATTAATCACTAAATCTGATTAGTGAGTGGTAGATTAGGATTTAAAAAAATACTTAGATAAGGGATGACCCTGATTTAATATTTGGATCCAATTTTTGTCTTTTTCCTCTATCCCAATTTTTTTTTTTTATCCCCCAATTTCACGTTCATCTTTTACCCCATAACATCTCCCAAATGGTAAGGCATAATATGTTGAATTATAGTCCACGTACAACTGCAATTACGTACTGACTTGACCACACGTGGAGTACTACGTAGCAGGCAAAACCTTGTGACTCATCATGACCCCATAACTTCACCGTTCTTATCATATCCCATTTCTCTCTAATCATCTTCAGTATATACTTCACAGGATACGGGTAGTCATATTAAGTCCTATGAGGAACAATACGGGTAGTCATTTGGTAATCTATCTCAAAACCCCGGTTTAATCTAACATAATCCACTATTTGAAACCGATATTATCTCTATTTTAGAATAATAGGCCTTCTACTTGTGGATTGATTAATACTGGCTTCTAAAAAAAAATATGCATGGAGAGGTTTTTTATGAGAACATACGACGAGTCTCGTATATTTTCCCCTTGTGGTTTTTACGTTTCAGATGTTTTAAGAGATATCCACCTTGTGCATTTTTCCGGTGAAACTTTTAATTTAATTAGAGTAAAAAGGAAAAAAAAAAACTCGACATAAAAATTACATGTACCAAATGTATACAGTTAGAAAATTCAATACTAATGAATAATAACTTCGAAGGGCATGCATGTATTTTGTATGCTTGGTCTATAATGGATAAACATTTCATACATGTGGTATTGGTCTCTGGTGGTTTAACCGTTGATTTTTATTATTTGGAAAGAGTTTTCTTTCTGGATTTGATACCGAGATAGATAAACACCGGTGCCAAAACACGGACTACAAATTACACTGTGTGGAGATAACATGCCTAAATGATCGTACAAAGTACAAAAAAGGAGATCAGCCCTTCTATTACTGCAATAAAGCTGACACACTTTGTCGATGGCTCATTACAAAGAATTTACGAAGAAAACTGATACCGATTGGTAAAATGATATACCAAAATTGTATCGGCAATTGGAAAAAATATCGTTTGCTATAGAAAATCCATAATATGGTAAAAAAAATGGTTTCTTCGTACCATCACTCGATGGATTTATTTTTTCTTTCTCTATAAGAGTGGAAAGGAAAATCGAACTTATTGGAAAAAGTTGATCACCTGGATATCAATATATAAACAATGCACACAAATCATTGTGAGATATCAAAATAAAATGACATGGCTTGGAAAATAATTAAAAATAAATAAGTTAAAAATTTATCAACCATAAAACTTAACCAACTTATGTCAAGCCCATTAATAAAGCAAGTTGCGCCGGTATGGGCGTTGGTTAATCCAAGACTCCATGTGCATCTTTTCTTTTATGTTTAACCGAATGTTATCCGATCAAAGACATGATCCATCCATCCCAATAATAAACAAAAATGCTTACCCCAACAATTTACATCTTGTAGTATAGAGAATGAGGTGAGGAGAAGAAGACACAAAGTAAAGGAGAAAGAAGAATAGTTCTTATTAGATGTGTATTATTTAACAAAATATTAGGGCCTCTATTTATAAGGCTAGACACAAGGGTATCCTAATAATAAACGATATTCACCCTAGATATTCTTAACAAAATTACATGTTTATAACATAATTGAAAAAGTAAATTGATTTTAAAAATTATGAAGGAATGAGAAATAAAGAATACGTGGATGGGAAACAACAAAAACCATCTAGAATTACCGTGCTTCACTTTTCAAAATTAAACACTTAGAATTGATCCACCATCCAAAAACGACACATAATTAACTAATCAATTATTGAAGTCTCCGTTCCTAAATAACCTCTAAAACCGACTTACAAAACTTGTAAACCGTACGATCATAGATAACCCATATAATGTGGGATTAATCTGAACAATAACCACATCTGTGGATATTGAACACGGTACGATGACCCACCCTTTGTTGAAAGACAACTCTTTCTTCGTCACTCCATTCATTTCCCCATTATCTTTTACCCATAACATCTCCCAAATGGTAATATCTTGTAACTGATTTGAATCTTAATAATCCTTAAAGAGTTCTATTATGATCACTTGGAGTCTTATTTAGATATATTGGGTTGTGGTTGTAGGATTTCCTACAACTACACTTTGTTGAATGACAACTCTTTCTTCATCACTCCATTCATTTCCCATTAACATCTCCCAAATGGTAGGGCATAATATGTTGAATCATAGTCCACGTACAACTGCAATTACTGAGTTGACCGGACAGTATGTTGAATCATAGTCCACGTACAACTGCAATTACTGACTTGACCACACGTGGAGTACTACGTAGCAGGCAAAACCATGTGACTACTAGTCTCATCATGACCCCATGATTAATCCCCCCAAATTGGTATATACAAGTTCTTCAATTAGAAGTATTTTGAAGAATTGACTTGTCACCAGTCATATGAGTAGAAGCTCCACTATCAGAGATCCATATTGTATTTGATGAAGAAGGATCATCATTCACTGCAGCATCATTGATATTTAAGCCTGTAAATGCATGCTGAGAAGTGCCAGAAGAAGAAGCTGCATTGTGAGAATGTACTTGACTCTCAGAAGTAACAAAGTTTGCCTGAGCTCTCTGACCACTTGAGGTACCAGTAGGAGGATGATGATACCTAAAAAAGCATCTTGTTGCAATGTGTCCATTCTTTTTACAAATCTGACAGAACATTTTTGAATAATCTGTATATGGCCTTCTTTCTACAGTTGAGTTAGACCCATTTTGATACTGACCAGTAGAAGCATTTGACGAAGAACCATGTTGATACCGACTATTTCTATAGTTACCACTGCTAGCATTTCTATTAGAACCACCATTTTTCCTATTATTGGTAAAAGAATTAGAACCATTTCTTTCATAGAATGTTGTTGAATTTCCATCATCATACAATGAGGCACTATGATGTTGTCTATCTGCTAAGAACTGCTCATGAGAAAGCAATTTAGCTTTCACTTCTCCAAATGTGTATGGTATTTCCCTATTCTGTGAAGATATTACAAACATATCATACTCACTGCCTAGACCATTGAAAACAAACATTAATAAATATGTATCACTTACTTTTTCTCCAATTGCTGCTAATGAATCAACTATAGACTTGATTTTCTGAAGATACTGAAGAATAGACAAATTTCCCTTTTTAATACTGTGTAATTGATTTCTTAGCATGCTTTTCCTAGCAAGAAACTGAGTCGTAAAACTCATCTGAAGAAAATCCCAAATTTCTTTAACAGTAGATAATCCAAGAACATCACCACTAACTGTAGGTGTAAAAGTTGCCTTGAGACATGTAGAGACAAATCTATCTAATCTCCTCCAAGAAACCCATTCTGGGTTAACAATTTCAACACCATCAACTGTAACCTTTGGAGAGGGTTCAACTATTTCACCACTAACATATCCATAAAGATCACAAGAAAATAACACACTCTCAAATTGATCTTTCCAGAGAAGATAATTTGAATGATCCAATTTCATTGAAACAAAATTCGCTATATTTGTAAAAGGAAGAGAAGTAGAATTACAAGCAGAAGCCATTGTAGTATGATTTGAGTTGCTCTTTAAAATTTCCAGATCTGAAATTGTAGTACGATTTGTATTGTTATTGTGATTAATACTTTGATGATTAACGTTGTTGTTGTAATCAGTTGTTCGAGTTGTTACCATAAAATCTTCTAGAAACCCTAGAAATTGATTGGTGGGAAAAATTTCTTGAATATGATATTACCCAAATCAAAGCTTTGAAAAATTGTTGATAAATTTGTTACAAGACGATTGAAAGAACCTAAAGACCGTTACCTATCTGATACCATGAGAATTGTTATGCTCTCATGATTATCAAGATATTAGATCAAACAATGAAGATTGGAAGTAAAGATGAATTGTATTGTAAAAGAATTGTAATACAGAAGAAAAGTGAAATCCGTTAAACAATAAAGACTCAGTTTAGACATAGGACATATTATAGCTGTCTTATTCAGACAGAGCATAGATATCTGACTGAACAAACATCTGACTGAACAATCAATAATACTCAAGTCAAGTCTAACTTGACTTGAGCTGACTAATATTCTTATTAAAACACAATAAAATCATTAACCTGCAGCATCCTCACTGTAACCACCTGACTTCCTAATCATTGCAGAAACCTACACATCAACTTCTAATATAATGCTTGCACGAAGTTAAGGGACTGAATAAAGGATTATTCAAGAAATATATATAAATTTCAGATAATGAAAAGAAAAAGAGAAACATACCAGAATCACCCTCCAGCGATTGCTCGCCAACAGCCTGAAATTACAATTGGGACCTGCACTATATGTACTTGGATCACCCAGATTCTCATCGATTGAGATGGCATTTGATTTTGCGGTCACATACTTGTAATCACCAGGCGGTACTTCATATCAGCAGAGACAGGAGTAACTAGAGTTTCACTATCTGCCATAACTGTAGTTTGAGATGAGTAGATGACAGATGCAGCTGTAAACACACGATTCGAGAAATGAATAAGTAAATGGCATAGAAATGATACAGATATTGATCAAATAACAGTGATACTTGACAAAATAATTAGACAGATAGAATCCGATACTTAATTTTCCAATTAAGTGACCAAATTAGCCGCAGACGTATATAATCTTTAATGATGCTTACTAGAAAATAGAAATTGTATTTTCTGACTGCTTAATTAAACCCTAAAACTACCAAACAAAGCTACATTACAGCAGAACGAGATTATATTTTGGAAGAAAAAGAAGAAACTGCAATCAAAATATTGTGCAAAGTTGTCGCTTTGTCAGTAGAATAAACCTTGAGTTATCTTTGTAATCCAAGCAGCAGACAAGTTGAAGTGAGAATGTCTAGATGATTGGATATTAGCAGCATCAAATACCAGAAAGCTAGACAATTACAATGAAAAAAACATCATGATAAGTCTCCGTTTCATTGTAATCCAATTATATGTAGCAGGAAGGGATACAAAATGCCTCAGCTCTATGTTACAGATTATAAAGCTCAAACCAGTTGCATTACATACTCGGACTCGGTGTAAACAGAGAACCGAACAATACTCTGATCAACTTCACAAAAATCAAGTGAACAGCTAAAATAATGACTAAACTCAACGACAAAAAAAAAAAAAAAAAGTACTCACTGATGAGAGGAGAAGTCATCTTGGCAATCAGATGACTATATTGTTCGAAATCTGCAAATTATCTAGCTGACTTTAGACGAAATTGGAGGATGAGGAAAAAATCGCATTTACTTCTTCAAGCTGTTTCTATTGGTGTAGTCCGGAGAGGTCATCTTGGCAATCAGTAGGATGGCCATTTGGCCCACCCAAACCCATCTCCGTGGGTACCCGTCCCGTTTGGGTAGGGTTTTACCCGCACAAATGGGGATGGGGTCGGGTATGGTAATACCCGAACCTAAGCTACTGGGATGGGGTGGGACGGATTCAAGGTCCCCGCCCCATACCTGCCCCGTACGTTTCATAACTTAGGTGTTTAGACTTTTATGCAACAATGTGTATAATTTTTATACTTCCACCACTTAGTCGAGCTTTCTTTCATTTATCATATTCTTGATCGTTCTTGTATATTCGTCACCTTCGTTCTTTTGTTGTGATCAGACACATTCTCTAAAAGTTAAAATAGAGAAAATGAAGCAAATAATGAAATGGTTAATGTTGACGAAGATAGAATGAGAAAGGAAAAAACAGAAAAACTAACAAGTCATTAACAGATTCTTTTGTTCACTTTAAGATAAATTACTGAATTTAAGATTTCAGAATGCAATGTTCCTACGTTATTATTTTTGTTGAATCATATTGATTATAATCAAATTTATGTATTAACTCGGTGTTACGGGTAACCCATGGGAAACCCACCCCATATGGGTATTCCCCATACCCGCCCCGCCACAATTCATATGGGTAACGGGGCGAGGATGGTATTTTTTTTACGAACGGGGCAGTGACTGGGATTGGCATACCCGCCCCATACCCACCCCATGACCATCCCTAGCAATCAGATGACTATGTATCTCTGCACGATAATAAAAAGTCATGATATAGTTGAACAAAAGAAAATGCATATTCAGGGCAGCAAACAGATTTTAGTTAGAAATCCAGTTGCATCCAAAATACTACACAACTCGGATGCAACATTGTTTGTTGGGTCCTCGATCTTCCTGAATAGAGTATATATTGGTTGCACAACAACCCTCATACACCTGAACAGAATATATCTTGGTTGCAACAACCTGGATTGTTCTCTGGCTGAGTTTCTGGACCATGCTTAAGGCTAAGCTACACTAAGGTTAAAACTCTGACGCGATCGAAGTTAGCAAAATGCGACCAGATTAAGAGGTTCTATGAAAACACATACTAAATGTAATTTCAGTTTTCTTTGCCAAGTTCAAGATTACACCAAGAAAAATCTTGAAGAATTGAAACTGTGTGCATTCTGCGAGAGTGACCCCGGGCCCTCCGGGGTAATCAAAATTCACAAATAAAATCAAAAGAGAATCACCAGTGATCTGATTTTATTGAATAAGCTCCGCAAAATTGAAACATTCATTCGTCAAACATTAAACTTTCTACTCATCAAGAAAATAATAATTCTGTTGTAAAGATATACTAATAAATTCAGCAGCAGACAAGTTAAAGTGAGCATATTTTGGTATATCATGAAGAATTTGGGTCACGAGACAAATTTTGAGTGATCAAACTTGTTTACACAGTAAACCAAATCTGATTAATCACCCAAAATTTACCCCGTGACCCAAAATCTTCATGATGCACCAAAATATCACTAAACTAATGGCACTGCCATAAGTTAAGGATTCACTGCACTAACTGCGGCATGAAAAATACGCATGAAGACTGTGTGTAATAGTTGAAAGAGCATAAGAAACTTGAAATTATCAATCTAGTTATCTTCAGACAGACTCATGGTACCAATATTAAACAATTTGATTTATCAATGAGACAAATCCAAAAGGACTAAAAACATACATATGCCACTAATCATACAGGAACCTTAACTATAAGTCTACCAGATTCTTTATAAACACAACAGAGATCCTTCTTAGACAACAGCTAGGAATATTCAGTATCAAATGTTCAATGAAGTGATGAATTACAAACTATCGAGCACACAGATATTGGTGCTGCAAAAAGACAAAATATCTACCAGTTTGCTTTATCATGAGAAAGAGCCAGATAGAACAAACAACACATCTATTACACCATTCTTAAATAATCAGTATGTAGGAATAAAAATGTTTAGCCAAAGAATTATAAAAGAAGGTTGATCGCATACCCTTTCATCCAGAAGCAAAGTTGTTATTTCTAAACATAGCCGTCATGTTAGCAACATAATTAGTAGCTACCCCCATACCGCCTGCAATTGTACCCACTACCTAACATGATTGGCATCTACAATTATCCCAAACCTTGCATTTCCTGGATTACCCCTTGCTGCAGCATCACAACAAAAGCGAATATAACCTGCAGGAGGAGCTTTTCCTCTGCCACACAGTAACACTACAGCTCATCACTTTCCGGATACCCAGTTCGAAGAAATTTAAAACTTGCAGATCATATATCTTATTCCACTTGGTTCCCTTCATTCTAAACCACCATCAGAAACCAATTTCAGAACCTGAAAGGAAAGTTGCCATATCATAACATAGTTGTCAAGTCAGCAACATAATTAGTTAGTGGCTACCCCCAAGCCGCCTGCAATTGTATTCACTACCTCACATGATTGGCATCTAGCAATTATCCCAAACCCAGCATTTGGATTATCCTTTGCTGCACCATTACAACAGGAGTGAATATAACCTGCAGGAGGAGCTTTCCGTTGATACTCAGTAACACTACAGCTCATCACCTTCCTGCAGGCACGGAGCTGTTAAGGGTCTAGTGGGGACAGCAGTCCCCACTGGATTTTGTGATTTCAATTTCAATAGGATCGGTAGTAAGCTAATTTTAGGACACAAGGGAACAATTTCATGGGACAATAACGGAAAATGGTAAAAACAAGAAGACTAAATTGGTACAAAGCTCCATGTATTACTAGTAAATTCAATCATCAGATCAAAAAAAAAAAAAAAAAAGGTGAACCTTCAATAGAAATTGTTACTGTGTAGGCACGGAGTTTCTGCAAAAATTCATATAATTACCGTTTTAAATGCAAAACTTGTTAGAATTGAACAAGTATTTCAACGTCTTCACAGCCCAAAATATAGTAAGGAAGGGTGAAAAAAATTGCGGCCTTCGGCCGCCTAGCCGGACTTTGATCATGAATGCGAATCTATAAATTTGTCCCCCCTAACCGAAAGTTCTAGCTCCGTCCCTGCCTTCCTGATACCCAGTTCAAAGAAATTGAAAACTTGCAGATGATATATCTTATTCCACATGGTTCCCTTCATTCTAAACCCACCATCAAAAACCAATTTCATGATTCTGGCCTTAAATATACTCACACCAGGTTGAAGACACCATAATGCCGGCCCTCACACTTGCACAAGCTGCAGTCATCCAAGCTTCTATAATTATTATGTCTTGCAAGATTGTAAATACACCTCCATACCAATTCCAAATTAATTCACTGCAATCACAGTCACAGAACCATATAGAATGTGGGGCAGAAATTGAGCAGCTAAAGAAAAACCCATTTTCTTCAAATTATCATCATTAGCATAAAAAACCTTAATCATATTCTCCAAACCAATTCCAAATTATCTCAATTTGGGATTTTCAAAACCAAAACACCTCACAACCAATTCCAAATAGTCTTCCTGAAATCACAGAACCATACAAAAAACCACTTTTCTTCAAATTATCTATCATCATTAGCACAAAAAAAAAAAAAAAAAAAAAAAAAGAATCAATTTCCAAATATTACTAGGAATCCAATCCACTACATAAACCAAAAAAAAAAAAAAAAAAATCAAATTGAACCCAGCGAATAATTATGTGACCAGGTTCAGTTGCATCAGTACCAAGATTATTAATAAAGTTATTATCATGAGCTAAGATCTTACTAGAGATAAAACCAGATTGAGACCAATGAATCTGCTGCTACCAAAAACAATTCCAGTCAGAAAATCCTGATCCAGTTAAAAGAAGATACTGAATCCCAAGAAGTTGCACTATTGATCATGGATGCGGATCCAGATCCACCGCCATTTGAGTTGAGATGGGAAGCTTAACAATGAAAACCAGCGGAGAGAGAGGAAGAAGAAATGAAATGAGGTTAGGGTTTTATGTTATTATCAGATGAGGATTAAATATATCCTGACCGTTCATTGTTATTGAACCTTTTTAGATGGGCTCGGGCCCAGCAAACAGCCTTCGTTCTCGTCCCTGGGCTTAAGTCAATCCATATGATGATATATATCACCGTCGTGGTGAGGTAAATTTCCAAAATTCGAAAAGAACCCTAATTTGGGGCATACAAAAAAATTTGGGGGCATACGAGATATTATGGCACCCAATGCAAAATTATAAGGGCTGCCATAATGATGCTTAAGTTACTATAATACCCCTACCTAGTTTAAATTACATTACTACCCTTCCACTTAATTAAATTCTAATCCTAAAACTCTCCCACTAATTAACCCATCCCCTAATTAACTAATTAACCCTTCTCTCACACTCTTCTTCTCATCTTCTTCTCCCAAAACACAAACAAAATTCTGAAAATTTCTTTGTTCGATTAAGTTCTCGATTAAACAAATTAATGGCACTCGTGTTAAGTGATGCCCTAGAAATATGGTGTCAATCGGTGTTGCTTCGTAGCATCTCAATCTAGGGTTTTTGGAAAAGATGGTGATGAAGAGGATAGTGGATTGATTGGTGTTGAGAGCGAGAAATAGAGCATGATTCTTTAAAATTGCACATAGAAAGGTATTTCCCACAAACCCATTGCTTGGTTTTTCGTATTTCGTTGATTTCGACATGTAATCGATGATTCCTCCGGGGTTTTGAAGTTCCAGAGTAGTGTTCTACTGAAATTTAGCGGTAGAACTTCTTTTTTTTACGTGACGAAGAACAGTTCCGGCTTATGTTTTGAAAATCGATTGCGCCCGAACCTTGTGTTCGGCTTATAATATTTTTGTATGATAATGCGCCGAACTGGTTAGCACATTGTTCTACTCATTTTGATAAGTATCGAATGTGCCGAACTTTACTCCGTATGGCCAATAGTTTCTATAAACTTGTCCATTTATAGGTGACTTATCACATTGTTTAGTAGAGTCATATTTATTTAGTTTGGAAAATTAATTAAGGTGTATCATTTGTTTTAGCACCCATCCGGGAAAATTCAAAGAGAAGCTTAAAAGGAGAACAATGGAAGTGACTCCTTCTAATTCAAGAACTCCCAAACCTCGAGGTGGTGGCACCAAAACTTGCATGCACGGGAAAAGGCGAAATGACACGGGTGGATGTTTTCCTCGTAGAACAAGAGGTTGATAATGAAGAAAATAAGGGTGTAGTATGAGGTGATGATGAAGATGGTGGTGGAGGGGGAGGACGGGATGATGAATATGGTGGTGATTGCGAACCTCTAACTTGATTTTTCTTCTCAAAATTGATGCATGTCTCTTTAGACCTTTGGATGTATTTTTTATGATGTGGAAGATATTATGAATGATAAAATGTGGTGTAAATACACTACACCAAAACATCTGATTTGGGACGGATATACGCGTTGCAATGAATTTCACCAACGCCTATATCCGTTGGAAATATGGCGTAGCAAATTTTTGTGCAATGCAAAAATCCGTTGGGAAAATTAATTAGTGCAACAGATAAAAACGTTGGTAAACTGGTTTACCAACGTTTTATGAGCAACGAATTCTTTAATTTGTGCAACTGTTACAATAATTTAGGCAATGTATTACTCTAATTTGAGCAACATTTATATACGTTGCAAACCCATTTACAGGTAAAAAAAATATTTTCGACAATAATTCCAAGTGTAAAAAAGATTTCCGACGATAATTCCGGCAGATTTCTGCACCTTCATATACCATTGTAGATCAACTAAAAGACCCAATTTTTCATATGAACATATGTGGTTGGTCATCACAATCCATCAAGATATATTCATATATATCAGCTTGTAATAAATACATGAATCATATGAATTCCTCAAGTTGAAGCATGTAAAAGATGAACTATAATAAGTCATAATTATTTGGTTGATTCAAAGATAAAAACGGTCACGAATCCAAGTTTCTGAATTTCAAAATATGAATTAGTTAATAAGAAAACAAGGTAACTCGATTCTTTTTCTACACATGACACAATGACAAGAAGGATAATGAACCAATCAGCTTCAACCAGTCTAACAGTAGGCATGAGGAAGCAAGAGATAAGTTGAACTTCTCAGTTAGAAGAGGTGTATCAGCGACAACAACTGATGCATCGGCCCTTGGAGTACGGTCAGGCCAAGTCTGCATAATAAGGAAGCACCAAATGATATCATAAATCCTAAAGCCACGGTAAACGTTTCAGCATAATGAGGTTGAATTTTATCAAATGAAACACAGCAACTAGTAGATGTTTCTTTGCTTCAGCTGTAAATGAGCGATAAGCCAAAATTATGCCACAACACATATAATAATCATGTCGTGCCCTCTCTATAACTACTACAAAAATCACTTTCAAGAAATATTTAGACGATTATACAAGACTCAGCCTAATTTAACAAGTTGATGATGAATTTCTAAAAATTCAGCAATTTCTTGCTCAGAAAATTTTTTTTACTGGAAATGGTGGAAAACTCATATTTGAATTAAGATAAAGCTTCCAAATTCACACATACCACTAGATGACTGGCAAGAATTGAGTCTAATATGTACATATCCGCCCATGGACCTCTCCAACTTCCAATGTTGCCTGTACAACATTCATTAAGCTATCAACAACGGAGAGCTCTGAAAAAATATTTGATTTAGTTAAGAATTTTTCTTAAGAATATGACACAGAGGTTATTCATGTGATGTATGGCTAACCTGCTGGTAGGCATTCAATTGACCCGATGAATCAATATAATGCAACGATGTCGGACTATGAGGATCTCCATTTGACGCTACAATAAGAGATAAAATTTGTAAGCTAACTACAATAAGAATGCTTGTATTAAGTCAAAGTTAGGAAGATGAAACGAAAAAAAATCTAATGCAATAACTACTAGTTACCTTTTTTGCAGAAATTCCATATCAATCCGATGAGCACTAGTCATCACCAGTACCCTCCTTACACTACTAAAATTCACCACTACCACCTTCACTATCACCTCCTCCACGTACACCTATACAAATCCCAACCCCACCCTACCCAAACCATCACCATTCCTTCCATCTTCTACAAAACCAAGCACAATCTTATATAAGCAAGCTTTAGGTACACAGGTTTACAAGGTTGCCTCTACAAAATTTCAGACTGCTTATCCATCTTAAGAGTAGCTACCTTTTAGGTTTCGTTCCAATCATACTTTCGATAATTTCCTCAAAAATTAAAAGCTTCAGAGAGTTCATGAGAATGCAGGTTAAAATGAAAAAAGAACGAACAATATACAGAGACAAAATAAACACAAAGTGAAGAAGCACTTACCCATGAACAAAGACAAAATAAATCTTATAGTTAGAATAAATGATCAAGATACACTGGTGGTCCTTCATTGCAAATATTTACGAAGTTCCAAACAAAATTTAGCCAAGGTATACAACACTGGCCGTCCTTACCATTTGTAAAACACATCTCTTGCAAACACGACAGTAAGGTGTTCAGAAAGGGCTTTATAGCAGGGGCGTTTCTGACTGTATCTCAGATCTCTACCCTGTAACAAAATTCAAGAAAAACCAAGTAAGACTTCGAATAGGACGACTTAATATACAAAAAATACTGACTCCAACTCCCAACTCAAATTCCTCCATACATGTATTAATATTTTAAGAGAACAGGCTTATAAAACAGCAGCATTATCAACAAACTAGCACCAACAACACAATAGCCACCCACATGCCAACATCTGCAGAATGGTAACTAAAATACAGAATGGTGCATTACCAGTAGTAATGGAGTTCTATTATTCAGCTAATAAATATCTTCCAACATGAGATACTGAAGAGCTATCGAAAACTTGGCACAACCAGCAGTTTTCTTCCTTCCTGCCACTGATTCAGCTGTTGGTACTAATGCCTCCACTGTCGCCCCTGTTGAGCTGGTGATACTTGCACCATTACTGCTTGTAATATTGTTAAGTACATATGAGGCAGATGCATCACCTGTAAATGCACAATAACAAATCAAATTAGAGATCAACCCGAAATAATCTCAAGACCCCAAATGCAAGTGGGTCTTGCTCTTATAGTATCCTAGGCAGGCATACAAAAAGCATTTCTTGGTATAAACCAAATGGTAGTAAGTAGAAGTACAGACCTGGCTTAATTGTGAAAATGGAAGGAACCCATCTCTTATAGATGAATAAAGACCTGGGTGTGTCCCCAAGATGATTATCCTAAATAAAAAGCTTGCAACTTTACTTGTCTCCTCCTACTAATGACGATTCGAGCAGTAGTCTTTCACTGTATGATAATGTTGTTATATATGTGAGGCATTGCTATCGCCGCTACTAGCTACAATATCATATTGCTAGGAGTATCAGATATCAAATGTTGGAATTCTTACTTGGCGTGAAGAATGGCGTCACGACATAATGCAAGAGTACGAACCACAACTAAATGTCGACCTCGATAATTACCACCATATCTTTGTTTACAATTAGTGTCAACAAATAACTCCCCAAAATCATCGATAATAACCTCTCTCGGGAACGTCCCCCTTCATTGTTGCAGTGCATATGGAATGCAGCAAAGTATTTCTTAATCCCTTCATCATCTTCCACATATCTAATTATACATAAATCACACCAACACAATATAAATTGCAAGTACAACTACGTGGACAGAAAATTGGAATATGGGTTTGTTATCTTTGTTTGGTACTTACTTCATTTGAATTCTTGTAAAGATATTTGAAGAAGGATCCAGACCCTGACATAAGAATGGTGGTTTGTTCTCTAACCTGCATTTGTTACATATAAAAACCATATTTCTTCCTTGTTCTAAAACAGTGTTAACTGCAAACTGGAACATAAGTGATGTTTTGCCACTGAAAATGTACAAGGAAAGAACACAGATATCCATCAGCTTAGTAATGTTGAATTCTTCTTTATTCTAAAACAGTGTTAACTGCAAACTGGAACAGAAGTGATGTTTTTTCACTGAAAATGTACAAGGAAAGAACACAGATATCCATCAGCCTTGTAATGTTGAAGTTAGTGGAGAGACAGAGGGGAAAAGAGTATTTACCAAGAAGTAGGGCCAGAGAGAAGCATGATTTTGGGGTCATTATTGTGAGCAGCAGCAGAGACGTTGTGCTTATCAACTGTTTGTTGCTTGATCCAAAAGAAACTATTTACCATTTTAAAAATGTGAATACTTTGAAAGCTCCAAATTTAGAGCTTCTCCAATGGTGTTATGTGTGTTTCCTAGGTGGAATCACAAACAAGACATGCAAAATTTTTACAGAATATTACCTACCAATTTCTATTATTATTCATAGAATAATCTCAAAATAAAGCAATAATAGAAGAAAAAAAATTAGGGTTATACGTACCTTGCAGGATTCATTAATTCTCACCATAGAAAGAAAGTTGCGGTTGGAATCAAAGAATACCTACCAAGAAACGTTATTCATAAAATTAGGTTAAAATAAAGCAATAATTAATATCAAAAACAAGTAAGAAGATTATGGTTATACATACCCTGAAAGAACCATTAGTTCATCTCCAGAAAAAAAAATTGAGGTTGGAATCAAGCACCCATAATCGTTTAACTTCACAGAAGAAAACGATTTCTAGGGTTTGATTTTCTAAAAGACTGAGTTTGACTTAGTTTTGATATGAGATAAGGGTTTAGGAGAAATGGGTTTTAATTTCTCAAAAATTGGGTTTAATTTTGTAGATCCAGATTTAGAATTAGAAGAGACGAAAAAAATGAGAGGAGGAGAAGCGGATAACCCGATGTATCGAGAAAGAGAGGAAAATAAGGAAACTGAAACTAAAAAAGAAAAAGAGCGATAATAAGGTACATTTAAGTCCTCGACTATACTGATAAAGACCAGCGTGTCCTAGTTTTTTATTTTCTATCTAATTATTAGGATATAGTCCAACGTATTAGTGGTTTTGACCAACGTATTTAGGTGTGCAACGTCTATATCCGTTGCACACCCAAAAAACAAAATGTTGCAAATCGGACCATATGGTGTAGTGATAGATGATAAAGATTGAAAGATCTCTTCTTAAGGATTTTCTTATATTGAGCTCTCAAAGTTAGGCTTTAGAATACTTCCAAACCGTTTCTCCTTGAGATATAAGTCAATTTTGCCCCATCACAGTTGTCGCCCGGCTAATACCTTGCCAACCTTTCCTACCGAACCCGACAAATGAAATTTACCCTGTGTGGTTGTCGGGTTAATTGACTTGATTAGATTACTTTTGCCGAACTTATCTCTCGTAAACACTTGAAAATCTTGCTTTGTAGGCTCCGTGTTCGGCTAACTCGTGATGATGAGTTATCACTGAACTTATCTCTCGTACTCTCAAGTTTTTAGATTTTATTTTGGCCATAACTTCTTCGTCCGATGTCTGAATGGCCTCATTCTTTTTGCGTTGTTTTCATCTTTTCATTATCTTGAAGATGAAGATAATATATCATTGATTTGAGTGAGTTTAATTTGGACGTTGATGTTCTCCATTAGTAGACTTCACTATCGTTTGGGGTTAGGTTCGGCCCATTCGCAATACTATTTGAAAGCCGATCTTTGAAGTTCGGATCATTAGCACATCCTCGTTAAGCCGGACCATGGAATTTATTTGGTGTGAAAATAATTCTATGAAAATTCGGCTTATAAAGAATTCAATCGTACAAACCGAATCGTTTTATTTATCAAGGTTAAGATACAAATTATCTCGCCGAACCTAATTATTCTGCGCCGAATTACATACAAAAATCAAAACTTTTGGTGAATTCAAGCTACAAAACGGACATTAAACAACGTCTACAACCATACCTATGTATTATTAGCATTGGGTTCCTCATCCATGTACTCATCTTCGGGATTTGGCTCCAAAAAGTCATCATCTTAAGCTTGAGAAAAAAGTTTAGTTTGAGTTTGGGTAAAATCATTTTCATAATCCAACAAATAAGCCATCTCCGGATCTCCATCGTAATTGATATGTTAGCTTTACGTGATGAAGATTCACCTTCCTCAGTCGAATTTGTATCACACATCTCTCAATAATCACAAAGATCACAAAGAAAAAAAAAAAAAAAAATTTCCTCCTCTCATTCTTCTTTCCTCCTTCTTCTTTGTCTAAAATAAGTCACTAATTATCTTTAAAAAGATAATTATTATCCTAAATTAACACTAAACTAACTACAATCATTAACAACTAATTAATCAAATTAACACTAATTTAACACTAATCTCATAAGGGTATTTTCGCATTTTTGAAAAGAGGGGGATAAGGGCCACCCTAAAAATACTATTAGCACCCTTTTTTTGTCTTATTCCATATGCCCCCAAATTTTTTTGTATGCCCCAAATTAGGGTTCTTCGAAAAGTGCATGCCGTAGTTGATTGGTTTATACAGTACTAGATCTTAACCCGTGCCGTAACGGCACGGGATGTTTTGTCTCTAATACGATATTGTTCACATTTTTCTTGCTTCATTTTATTCGTGAGTAATTATTTTGATATTCAAATAGGTTTTGGGAAACAAAATGGGTTACCCGATCTTTTTATTTTTTTACTTAAGCATGTTATTCCAATTTATTATCTGGATCGGAGTAATAATGTTGTGCCAACATGAAAATAAAATAAAAAATACAAGAAATAAAATTTTTCCCTATTTATTGTTCCATCATACCATAATTTCAAACTTCAAAAGAATATTTCATCTAACAAAGACATATACCTAAACGCCAATCCAACTCCATGATGTTTATGAATACTTTTGTTCCAAATTATTGATAACTAAGGCTCTAAGGAGTGAAGCAAAAACCCATAATATTTTCCCTACTATAGATAAACACTATTTATTTATTTTTTGCAAAATGTGAGAGTTATAAAAATGAAGAACCCTTGGCTATTGGAAGGCTGAGATATACACATGTGAGTTGAAAAAATAAACTTATAATAGTAAATCAAAACATGTGTAAGATTCTTTCTCAATCATATTGATAACATAATATTGAAGAAATTCGTGGATAAAAAGATTTCACACCAACTATGCTAAGTAGTGCATGAATGACGTTCTCACATCTAGTGTTACTCAAGTAATTTGGAGTTTTAAAGAGCATAGTCATATTGATATTTGTATCTACATAAATTCAACTAACCTTCCGAAGAAAAATTATTAGTTTCAAGGTAGAGCCGACACCTCGCCTTCAATGTATACAACACACATTGGGTTTAATCGGCCTTGAGATTAAACAAATACCCCAATATTAGTCAAATAATGTCTACAAATACGGGATCGAAACAATGTGATAACGGGAAAATGAGAGACTAACATCGTTCTACAAAGAAAATACCCTATATGTATCAAAGTTTGTTAACCAAACATGTATTCAAATTAAAAAGTCATCAACTTAACACAAAAATATAAAAGAACCCAAGTTAAATCAATACTTGCATAAACAAAACTTATAAGAGAATTTTATAATTATTAAATACCTTTAAAATCACTATTAGAGATTTAATTGCATGCCCCGCAACGGTAGGAGGAAATCACCAGATTAATTTGTAGAAATTTCACTGGATATGTAGCAATTCGAGAAGTTTACACTGGTGGTGATGCGTTCCATCTAAGTGTTGTTCGATTGATTATTTTTTTAGAAGGTTTCGGTTTTCATTGGACAAACCGAGAGGGAGCGTTTCATTATATTCATTATCATTCGAGAAATCCAAGACCAACTCGCCCTATGCTTACTGGATCTCAATACAACCTTAGATTTATCTATTGACGGGGAAACCTTGATACTAAATATGTAGTTTTTAGTGTTATTTATTATATAACGTGACATCCAAATGTTTTTTCTTCTTCTTAATTTTCATGTATTTTAACCGAGTTTATATTAGCATTAAGATGATCAACCACATTTCTAATTTATAGTGTTATCCTTTTGTAGCAAAGACATAATTAACATAGTCAATTACTACTCATCAAAAACAAAGTACCACAAACCACCGATATTACTTCTTTCTCCACCACCACCATTTTCCATCCTCGTAGAATATTGGGCGCACTTATAACTTTTAATCCCACACGTCATGTATAAAGTTTAGATTTAACAAACTTAGGTCGTCAATTAATTTATTCAACTATATGCTTTTTGTTAATACTGAAAATCATACTGCATTTAACAGTTACTAAAGATAGCAGTGGCACCAAAAACAACCATTTTGTCTTATATGATTTGGTATCATCCCAAAAGTATTTTTTATCCGCCTTTTTTGATCGTGTCAAAAACAACCAACTATACTTTTCACAATACAATGTTACCCATCATGTAAATTTTTTTATTATTTTTGATTCAAAAGAAAAACTAATACCACCGCCATTAAAACCATCCAATGCCCACTATTTCTTCCATCAAAACTAATGTTACCGCCTCCACCACTTTGTAACACATTCCACCGCTTCCACCACTTACTTCTTCCTCTACTACCACCACCACCACTAATATCTATTGAAATAATTTTTGTCAAAATTATTACTTATTGATGGAGATATGTATTAATATTAATTAATGGATATTTATGATGTAAAATTAATAAATCATTTATCATGAGAAATTAATGTTTCCTAAATTAATAAAACACTTATACTAATTAATATTTAAGTTGAACAAACCATAACCATAGATTTATCTTCTCTCTAGACAAATCACTTATACTAATTAATAAAATACTTATACTAATTAATATTTAAGTTGAACAAACAACCCCTGTTGATTTATCTTTTTATCAATTCCAACCAAGGTGGAACAATGGTTAGAGGCCACTCTTATGACACAATAGGTCATGAGTTCGAACCTCCCCGTTATAATTTTTAAAATTCAATATCTTGACTTGAGTATTCATTTTTAATTCATAATATTGGAATGAACACCACGTGTGCGACTTGTAGGGTGTGGCACTGAGGATCACAAACCTTTGATTTATCTTTGCCAAGGATAAATCCCGACCACCACTCATATAGGCAAAGTTAGCCTTGGCGCACGTGCGGGTTATGGGTGTGGTCTGCACAACCACGACCGTAGATTTATCTTTGCCCAGAATAAATCCTGGCCACCACTCAGAAACAAACTGTGCTTTATATTGTAGACAGTGTGTATAAATGCCGGCACAACAGAAGAGACAAGAGAGTTTCCTTTTCTTTGCATTGTGCAATCAATATGGAGAAGGGTGATAGTAGTCCGACTCGTAAGAAAATGTTGACCAGGCCGAATTAGGTGAGTGGAGTACGGGTTTCCCACTCCCTTGATCCGAAAGTCCCCTCCCTATAACAAAAGTGATTTAGATAGAGGCATAAAGCCAAAACTCAACCTCAAATAAGAAGATCCAACATCCATGTTCTTCAAAGCCTACCTTCTCTAGTAGGAATTTATATCCAACACCAATACAAAGCCTACCTCTCTGGTAGAAATTTATGTTTCCAATAACGGATGAAGTTGTTGTTGTGAACTATGGTTTCAAATACAAAGCAAAAACAGATAACTCAGAACTGAAAACCCCTAAATGATAAAATAGGTTACCAAATTAAACTATATTATGCTCTAGTTTCATAAGAAACACCGTGGATCAATCTATCGTACCCATGTATCGAGAGAAACACCGCCAACAATAGGTAAAAAATTGAAGAACACTAATAAAAATTTGAAAGGGAACAAAACCAAACCCAATTTAAATAGGTTACGTTAAGCAGTATGGTATCTTAACGAAAAAGCTCCAGCTCCAGGATGCATCGTTTATCATCGACAATAACGAAAAAAGGTTTCGACCGAAAGATAAGAGATAAAAAATCAAAAATTGAAAAATAAATTGTGAACAGGAAAATAACAATGGTATAGTCGTGTCCACGAACAAACTTGCTTCCATTAATTGATAGCACAACCAAATAATGAAATGATAAAACAAACAGTAAACACCAAATATGGATCGAAATCATAAAACGAAATTAAGATGCAGAGAAGTGTAAATCATAAATTGGACACAAGGTATAACGTGGTTCGGCAAAGCCTACATCCACGGGGGTAAAAGAACTGTTTATTATTTATCTCATATGTTACATGTGGTAAGATTGGAAATTCATTCATGAAGATATGGAAGAGGTATCTTCGTATCTCTGTATCTTCATTCATGAACACATGATGTTAAGAGAGTTGTAGAGAGAAGAGAGAGGAAAAGTACACTTCTGTATATGAAGATACCTCGTAAAGATAGGGATAGGGAAGAAAAGTACGCAGTACCAATTAGGAAAAGTACACTTCTGTTCAACAGTTACAACACAACGACCTTTCTATCAGTGGTAATATTACAAATTCAAACTACGTACCATTAGACAAATCATTAACATCCAAAGCCATAATTTAGGGACATGGACAAACTAAATCCAATTGATGTTTTTTCTTTAAGGATGATCACATGACGCGCACCTATAGTAGAAAAAATGTGGCCATCAGCTGTAGATGGCTGCTCGAGCTTTCAGACCTAATCGGACAGTCTCGTTCAGCTCATTAGTAGCATTTCTCATTTTAGCATTTAAAATGAACGTCAAATGAAGATAATTAAAAACTAAAACACGTAATTTGAAAGAAAATTAATAATCTAATTTTTTCTACAAATTCAGTTTTCTTTGACATGGAACATCAGGGATATATTTAGTTTCCAGTTCTTGAAGTGAAATAGCACAAAATACGATATATATATGTCGAACAGACACATACCAAAGGGATTGGTAGCAACTGAGCAATCTGGAAACACAACACAGATCAAAACCAACTTTGGCATCAAATATATACGGATGTTTTTTTAGCAATTTGAACATGAATGCCTAAGTAATTTGCTTTTATCAAAACCAACTTTGTGTATAGCCCTTTCAACACTGATTTTATCCAAACGATGCAATATTGGGAGCTAACAAATTGCAATATAAGATAACCTATGTGTTGGTGGGAAGCATTATATTCCTGTTAGTTGAATGAATTTGGTCAATAAAAAGTACAAATAATTGGAAATCTAGGCATGAAGAATATGCCGATCCATTTTTATGCAATGTCAATCTATGTCAAGTGAAACGCAAACAAATGGACCTAAAAAAACATTTTAATGAAAAGATATACACAAAAATTAGTAACATTGAATTAGTTAAGATACCAAGTGAGGTCATTAGTCCGTCCTTATCCGCGAACAAAATGAAATATACTATAATGTTGCATAATCCGGGCAATGTAGTACATTATACATTTCACTAAAATATCACCAACCGAAAAAAATCAACAAAATCAATGCGAGATCATTACCTTTGTTTTGGAGAGTAAGAGGAGATTAATAGCTCATCAAAAGAAAGAAGAAAAAAAGGATAGATGAGGGAAAGTAGAGATGATCGGAAGAAGAGAAAAGGCATACTCTTCGATTACAGTCCAAGAGCTTAGATTTTTTTTTTTATTTCGCGTTGAAGTGAGAAGGTCATTATTAAACGGGCTGTTAAGGGCATTGATTGGGAATTTTATGTGGGTGTAACGGAAGAATGGGCTGTTAATGGCATTGATTGGGAATTTTATGGGGGTGTAACGGAAGAATGGGTTGTTAATGGCATTGATTGGGAATTTTATGTGGGTGTAACAGAATTGAAGGGTTGTTTTTTTGGATGCCTAATTAATGACACGTATTAGTAGCTCTATCTGGACCATCCTTTATAAGATCAAAATGTAAATGACCGTACATACAACGGGTCTATCTGGATCATTCTTTATATGTCCAAAATGTGAATCACCGTCCATATAGAAAAACACCGTTTTCCCTTATAATATATATATAATATATAATATATATAATATAAATGAATGAATTTGGGAGTTATTCCTCCCATTTAATGTCAAACAGTTTTTTTAATTCAAAATTAAATGCCTTTTAACTTAGCTCTTAACTTAATCCCTTTTATAATCAAATTCCTTTGTCAAATGTTCATCCTTTGCATAACTCTATTCTAAAGGTATGATTCACAATTGTTTTGGTTGATTGAGATAATCGTTGTTAACCTTTCCCTTTAATTTTTTGTATAACATCAATGGATTCATGGAGTTTGATTTCTCTTTGTTTCTTTTTATTAATATTGTATTTTGTTATCTTAATTTTGTTTTTTCATTTGTAGTCAAAAGATACTGATCAGGTATGATTGCCATCTACTCATTTTTATTCTTATGTTAGTTTTTGGTTAAAACATAAACGTAAATGAATGAATTTTCCTCACCATAGAGATTCCCAAGTTGAAACAAATCCTGGAAAAAAATAAATTGTTTATTACCTGGATTTATAACTCCCGAGTTTGTCAAAGTTTTCATCTGATTATTTTCTTAGGTCGGGTGTCGTATACTGGCATAAAGAAAATCTTAAATAATGCTTAAGCTATATGAAATTGCCTTTGGACACCCTCACTTGAGTTCAGTTAATTTGCAAGGGTGAGTGGAAATAAAGCTATGTTGAGTAGTGCAAAGATTTTCTCTACCGAAATGATTTCTTATAGTTACAACTGATGAGTTGTGCATTTTGGTCACACTAATAGAAACACAGCCCAAATAAACAATCAACCAACATAGTGAGGACCCAAAAAAATAAATAAATAGGGGAAGCCAGCTTACTTCCCCGTCCTACAAAAATAAGGTTTTTCATGTTTATCCTTTTTTCTTTTAATTTTACCCGTTTTTAAGTAATATTCACTACATCTTTATAGTGGTGGACGGACTTCAAAAAGGTTTTTTTTTTGTTAAAAAAAAAAAACAAGTTCCAATTTCCTTGAATTTCCTTAACCATACCGTGGCACAGTTCCAAAAGGTGATCATATTTCACTCTCAATATTGAAGGGTGGATATTACAGTGGTACTAATAAAAATGGTATTACGGACGAAAATAATGGGATGAAGGGAGTACAAAATTTTAGTTCATCTAAAGACTGATAAATTTTAATTCATCTAAAGATTGATAGGATAATTGTCGAATACGTATTCAATGCCAGCATGAACAGACCAAAGCCCGTGACGTGACGGCACGGGTCACATCCTAGTAAAGAATAAAACTTGAAGTAAAGGGTATAGATGACTAAATTCCCTTAAGTCTTTTTCACCCAGACCCATAGTTTACTTGTCCACTACTCCCATATTTTATGGGTTTGTGGTCGTATGACCCATTTTCCGTTTGCAGTTTGAAGAAGTTTAACTTAGACTAAGTATGTGGTACAAATTGATTAGGTTATAGACACTTAAAGAACAAATGTAGAACCCAGTATATATATATATATATATAACAAACACTTCTAGAACAAACATCGGATGCATTAATGGAAGGAAGCAACAGTCTGCAATAACAGCAACCCGAAGTTTACCGTTAAAGCAAGCCTCAAATCCCAATTTATTTCTAACATTATAAAACTTTTAGGAAGCACGTAATGGAATGGCACTGCTTTATTTATAACTTATTTGTAGATGTAGAAAATCCTACCACTACATCCAAAGGTAACTAAACACATGCACAAGGAAGCAAAACGAACAAAAGAAGTAGAAGAACACAAGGTATACGTGGTTCGGCATGATTACCTACGTCCACGGGGTGTAAAAGAAGATCTTATTACTCGACTCAAGATTACAAGGTGGATTTATCTCTCTCAAGGCCTTAGTATGCTCTCTTTCCTCACTTCTTGCTTAAGTTCTTTCTCTCTACATGGTCTCTATTTATAGTTACAAGTGATGATACATCCAAAGATTACGGTGTTAGGCTTGGTGTAGCTTCCTCGATGTTCCTCCCGAGCGATCAGTCGATGCCCCAGCCGATTGTTCTTATTTGTTCGAGTCACTACGCCGAGCCGAATGATGCCTGCTTCTGTTAACTCGTCGCTCGATGTCGCCCGTTCGATGGGAATAACCGATGTCGCCCTTGGGATCCTTGGCCGAGCCTCCCCTGACCGAGTCCTTCTTATCTCTTCACCAACCTTGTCAGTGCATTTATGGCTCCAGTGCCCGATGTCCATCGCATCACAGCTTTTTCCCCTTTTCCTTCGACTTTCGGCTCCTCTTTCCTCACGCCCAGATTTGGAGAGGCGATCCGGTACTCTAGATGCATGCCTGCTCTGGTACGCCACGGCCTAGGATCGTTCCACCTGTCCCTGTGGATTATTTACACCTACATTTATGCCCCTTCTTTCACTCGTGTAGTCAACACGTGGGGAAGAACAACCGCCTCGTCTTCCCACGTCCTCGGTCATGCCGGTTTTCACGCATGCTGTTCCCCACTCGCTTCAGTTACTCCAACCGGTTCACCTTCTCTGCCGGTCACCACGGGAGGGGTTTATAAATCCAGCGCTCGAACCTAGTTTCCCTCTTATTTCTTTCTCTGCAACTTCATCCCCTTTTTTCCATCTTCTCTGCGTCTCCATCTCCTTTGTATCTTCATCTTTCCTCCACCCTCTTTTCATTTACATTCTTAGGCTAACTCCTTAACAAACTTCTTCCCTTCCTCCTCCGTTATCCGTCGTCTTCTCCGTCTCCGTCGCCGCTGCAATCTCCGGGTTCCGGCCGTGTTTTTCGCTTCCTCCATTTGTATTTCTTATCGTTTGCATGGCCTCTTCAACTCCCCAAATGACGGAAAGAAGGTGTGTGAGTTATGTGTTTTCCGATGACGACGGCGTATCGCTCGATTCTCTGTTCGTCGTAGAGAGTCCTTCCAAGTATGATTACCGCGCTCTTGATTCCATCTTTCCTGATAACTCATCTTCGTTTTCTTGTAGGCCTGACAAGAGGGCTCCTAAGGATCTGTCGGATGGCGGTATGTTCATCGATTAAAGAGCGAGTTCGATCTTCACGGATATGACGTCGGGCTCTTGTCGAGCCAGAGGGTGTCTTGAGAAAAGATGATGTTACGAGGTTTCCCCATTCGGCCGAGGCGACCATTGTTACCTGGGGGCCAGCCTGGAGCTCGGGTTTGCGTTTCCCCCGTATGATCCTAGTCGTCCGTTTTGGTACGAGGCTCTCTCCAAGATTCGCCGGGTGTCGCGCTTTGGCTCAGTGGAATGGCAATACTTTCCGCATCTTGTCCGAGTGGGAGAGGCGCAGCCGGGGCGAGTGTTCTCCTACTGCTTGGTCCACTTACGATCCTTCCCAGGCGAGTGACTATACTCCTGCCAGCGTCGCCGACAATTATCGGAGCGGGACCACTACTAACGGCGATCTCGCCGGATTTTCTGCCAGCCCTCACCGTCATAAGACCCTTCCCGAGGGAGTGGAGACTTCTTTTGGATGAGGACCCGAGGGGGAAGAGTTCCAACAAGCACGCCCGTCATACCAATGATCGGCTTGGGACCGGGTTCCGCTGGCCATTTCGGCCCTCTTTTGAGTGGCAAGCTCCCTCCTCCTACCGAAGTTTATCCTTTGCAGGGTAGTCAACGTTGATCGGGTCGGTGCATTTTCTGTTTCTCTAGTTTGGTTGATCGGATCGGGAGACTTTACGGGTAGTATTTTGTTTTGGTGGTGTTTTTCGACTAAGTCCCAAGGTACTCCTTCCGAGGTTTTCGTTCATCGGAAGAGGGATAGGATTAGGGAGAGCGAGGAGGATACGGGAAGGTAACAAATATACTCATTGTTTTTTATTTAACGTACATGTACGTGCCCTATTTGTTGCCTTGCATGGATCGACGTCTACCTGTGAGAAGTTGAAGGTTGACAAGGTTCTTTGGTACCTCGCGAAGGATGGTGAGGATCCCGATGATCGACTACCTTTGTCGCATTTCCTGGGGAGGTCGCCTCTTAAATCATCTGATGATTCATCTGCCTTTGTAGGTGGGAAGCCTAAGGGTAGGGGTAAAGAACCTAAGGGGGATGTGCACCCGCCAGGAGAAGGATGTGCCCAGGGAAGTGGCTGGTGAAGGGATTGTGCTTGCCGATGGCACTGTGTATGTTGTGTCTGATGGTGATGATGAGGAAGATCTTTTTGACGACGAGGACGATGCTGCTGATAAGGGGGGGGAGATGGGTCAAGCGGGAAAATCGGGTGGCGGTGGGGGCGATTTGATTGACCGTGATATGGAGAGTGTCGATGGCCAACCGCTGAAGGCTTTCCCTACCGTGGTTCCTAATCCCAGTAGCAGTACCTCCTTCACTATCTCGGGCCCTATATGTAATTCGCTTGGGGCGCTCATTTCTCCCGATTTCGCCTCTTTGTCCGATGAGGAGAAGGTCAATGCCGTCGCATTGTATGAGGCTAGCCTAAAAGTACCTTCGACCTCCGGTGAGTTGAGAGCTGCTCGGGTGTCGCGTTTTTGTACTAGTTTAGGGTGACTATGTTGGCATTGTTTTAGGATGTCAACCGCCGCTATTGAGTCTTGCCATTCAACGTCGGGATGCCATCGAGAGGGAGAATCTTAAATCCCTACTTGCAGCAGCGGGAGCGTGAACGGTCTCGAGGGCTGGAGAAGGAGTTGGCCAAAACCCAGGTATGCATTTTTCTTTCATGACTAGTTGTGATTGATCTTGTAGTGCCAATATCCCGAGTTTAGTACTCCCTGCTTAGCCGAATCGTCTTATGCATGGAGGCCGATCTTTGCCACAAGATGTCGTTTGTTGAAGAGGGAAGCTAACATAGAACGAGATCATGTCTCGAACTTACAAAGAGAATAGTCAATAAGGATGCTAAAATTGACCGTGAAAACCGATATTGAAGATCTTCAATCCAAACTTTATCGGTATGAGACGTTTGAGTATGTTCCCGAGGAAATAGATAATTTGAGGGCGGACTTATCTCACTTCCGTGGTATAGCGGCCGAGAAAACATTATTAGCCGATAACTTAGAAGTTCAATGTGGCTCGGCTAAGACTTTGGTCCGAGATCCGCATGCGAGATCGCCTTCGGATCTTGGGGGAGAGGGACGCCTGCGAGAAGCGTAGCTAAGATGCCCTCGAGAAGCTTAAGGATTTTGGAAAGGTTTTCGAGGAGTTGGATTGGGCGCGTGCTCAATTGTCGGGCTTGCGAGGCTGCCCACTCTCGACGAGAGGGAGGAATGGAGTGATCACAAGAAGTATTGCCCCACTAATGAGTTTAATGAACAATGATACCTAGAACTTTCTTCGAAGGTGTCGGCCCTCGAGTGTAGCCTATTCCGAGTCGAGGAGTCGGTTAGAATAATTGCCCCTTTGTTAGAAGGTGGTGTGCTTTGTGTCGTGCCTTGCGTGTTGTTATTTTGTTCTTTGTTGTTGTGTGACCGACCAGTTCTTGTTGTCTTGGCTTGGGTAGAAAGCGAGAAGAAAGTGGCCTCGTTGGAGGAGGAGAATATTCGTCTCAAGGGGAAGGAGGCTCATCTCGCTTGATCGAGTGGCCACTATTTGCGGCGTCGGAGGAACTAGCGCGGGGTCTTGCCGCCGAGAAAGCGAAGTTCAGTGAGGAACTCGTCTTGCAGTCAAAAGCGAGTGTGAAGGCGGTGCTTGATAAGAAGCGAGCCGATCTGCTGCCAAGAAGGTCATCCCGGGGTTCTTCTTCCTCCAAAGAGTGATCTGTCTTTTGTAGCGCCGTCATTTGTCTTGCCCTTTTCTCGGGTTGTAATTCGTTTGAACACTTTGGTAACTTCTTGCATAACTTGTTATGGGGTCTTTGCGTCGCTTGGTTTATTTCTTTATTTTGCTACCGATGTTGTTACACTCCGACGTTATTATTCTTATTTATGTTGGGTTGCCCGTATGTGGCTTTCTTGTCATTATCCTCGTTGTTGTCTTTTCTTATGCCCGCATAGATAAACGGGTTAGTCACAAATGCCGTTTCATCGAACGCACTCAACAAGGAGGAGGTCATCGGGCCCGATGCCATGTCTGACCCGAGGCATCTCATCACCGTCCTTCGAGATCCGGTGGAAGGGGAGTTGGTCTTGCCTAGTTTCTATGGGATCGACACCCCAAGAAGTTATCGATTAATCTTCTTGGGCAAAAGTGATTGCCACTTGCGAGGAGAGCAATGTTGTTGCTCATTTGCCCCGTCAGTACTCATGCCTCGACAATCGGCCTGGTTTCAACCACGGGGGCCTGAACTACCTGGCACTTGCACAATGCCATCGCCCGAGTTCGAATAGTCCGCGTTAGTGTAAGTCGCCCGGCACTTGTGACAATGCCATCGCCGGGTTGAAACGACCATTCGAGACGCACTTGTCATATTTCCAACCCCACGGCTTTTCACGGAAATAAATGACAAGATATCTTACCCGGGTCTCACGGGTGGTAGATCTTTTAGTCGTGTCGCGTTCACGGCCGTGGCTCGGGTTTTCCGTCAGGTTTCGGTATCTTGTATGCCCCTTCTCCGGCTTTCTCAACTATCGTGTAGGGTCCTCCCCACCGTGGTGCAAGTTTACGCTTCCTTCTTGTCACGCTCATAGCTGGGTAGGAGTTTTAGTACCGGCTGCCTTGGTTGGAATTCTCTTGGTCGGACTCGTTTGTTGTATTCGTTGGATTCTTCTGGTAATTTTCCATCTTTTGTAGGGCCATTTCTCTCGTTTCTTCCCAAATCGTCAAGTTTAGCCAAGATAAGGTCTGCCGAGATGTTTCGCCTCCACGCTTCGGCCCCGGTGGTAGGTATCATCGCCTCCGTGGGTAGGATGGCTTCGGTCCCGTATGTTAGCATGAAGGGTGCGAGTCCGTTGCCTCCTGCGAGTTGTCTGTATGCCCACAAGACATTGTAGAGTTCTTCACACCATTCCCCATATTCTCCGTCGAGTTTCTTCTTCATGTTATCGGCGATGGTCTTGTTTGTGATCTCGGCCTGTCCGTTGCTTTGGGGGTATAGGGGCGTGGACTTGCTCTTTCGGATGTTGTACGTGTTAAATAGTAGGTCGATGTTTTTGCCTTGCAATTGTTTTCCGTTGTCAGAGACGATTCTAAAGGGACCCCAAAGCGGCATATGATGTGTTCCCAGATGAACCGAAAAACATCCTTATCCCGTATGTGCCTTAGTGGAGCGGCCTCAACCCACTTGGTGAAATAGTCAGTGGCCACAATTAAATACTTTCTTTGTCCTGATCCGACGTGTAGGGGTCCCACGATATCGATTCCCCACTTAGCAAAGGGCCGGGGGACCGATGACGGAGTTTAACGTTCTGATAGTGCATGTATCTTTTTCCCGAATTTTTTGGCACTCGTCGCAAACGGTGGCCATGTGCCTCGCGTCCTCGTTCATATACGGCAGAAGTATCCCATGGTTTTAGCTCGTGCGCTGCTACGCCCATTTGTGGTTTCCATTTGACCCCCATAATGTAGTTCGTTAAGGATCATGCCCCTCTTCCTTACTTAGGCATTTTAGCAATGGTCCTAGATATGATTTTCGGTATAGGGTGCCATCCCCGAGTTCGTACGTGGCGGCTTTGCTCTTGATCTTGTTGATCTCGGGCCTCCCCTTGGGCAACTTTCCGTTTCGAGGTATTCATGAATCGGCCTTCTCCAGTCATCGGCCGGTATTGATCGGTAGTGGTTGCCGCGACTTGTGCGCCCGATATCCACGTTCTGGGTGCGAGGGCATTAGGATCCTCATGATTCGAATACCTTCAATGCTTGAATCAGATCAACATAGAAGCGATATATGCCGGGGCATCCGAGTGCTTAGGTTGTCTTTTCGCAGATGTGTCGGAATTTGATGCTTGGTATTTGCCCGATGTAGGAATTGGGCGAGCTCCCGTATCTTTGTAGCAGAGGGTCATGTATGGCATATTGCCGGTGATTTGCCGCACAACAAGCGGAGTCGCTTGTCGGTCGTACCTCTGGATGCCCATCTCCACAATCAAGCGTAGGGCATGTATTACGCCGTACTCCGTGACATTGTTGGTTGCTTTGAACTCAAGCCTAAAAGAGTGGACCATTTTCTTGCCCTTTGGTGTCGTGAAGACCAGCCCTAAACCCGATCCGTCTTTGTTGGATGACCCATCTACAAAGACCTCCCATCGTGTCAGGTGCAGGTCTCGAGTAAATCGGGTGGGTCCTCTCGGTCTTCCTCCATTAGGGGATGTCTTCACCTCATCCTCGTCACTAAGAGGGAAGTCAAAAAAAATCAGCCACCGCTCGCGCTTTTTTTGTTCTCATTTCATAAAAGATATCGAATTGCTTTATCTCGTGCACTCCATTTGGAGATCCGCCCGGCACGGCCGCGTTGTCGAGTCACCGACTCCATAGAGGATTTGGTGAGCACTCGGACCTTGTGAGTTTGGAAGTATGTCCGGAGCTTTTGCGTTGCAAATACTAACGCTAGTATGAGTTGTTCGATTCGGGTGTAATTCTTTTCCGCCGAGTTCATGGTTTTGCTTATGAAATATACCGGTTTTTCCTCTGCTCCCTCGTTTTTGACCAACACGGCGCTGATGGCATGACCGGTTGCCCCGAGATACGGTGTTAGTATGTCTTCGGGCTCGGGTCTTTGTAACACCAGTAGGCTCGCCGAGATCTTTGCTTGATCTTTCGAAATGCTTCCTCACACTCCTCGGTCCATTTAAACTTCTCTCCCTTCCTTAACGTCCCGAAGAAATCCTTGCACCTGTCCGATGATCGAGAGATGAAACGTCCTAGAGCCGCCAAGTTTCCGTTCAGTCGTTGCACGTCCTTAATCGTGACGGTGAAGGCATTTGACTACTGACTTTGATTTTATCTGGATCTGCCTCGATCCCTTTGTCGGTGATTATGTATCCTAGAAACTTGCTCGAGGTGACCCAGAAGGTGCACTTGGACGGATTCGCCCTCATCTTGTACTTTCTCATGGTTTGGAAGATGCCTCTAAGGTCGTCGATGTGAGTATTGGCCACTTTGCTCTTGACTAGCATATCGTCCACATATACTTCGATGGTGTCGTGTATTTTATCCTCAAACATGTCCTCTACCAGCCTCTGGTATGTAGCGCCCGCATTTTTCAACCCGAATGGCATTTTAGTGTAACAACATAGTCCTCTTGGCGTGAAAAAGATGTATGCTCTCGATCTTCGGGGCCGGGGGATCTGGTTATATCCCGAGTACCCGTCCATGAGCGTGATCGCCGATGCCGACAATGGATTCCACTAGTTGGTCAATCTTTGGGGAGAGGGAAGCTGTCCTTTGGGCATGCCTTGTTCAAATCACTATAGTCGATGCAAACTCGGACGCCCCCGTTCCTCTTGGGGACTATCACCATATTAGATATCCATTGCGGATATTGGGCCTTTCGGATGATTCTGCTGCGTCACGATTTCTTCAACTCGCCTCCACCGCATTGGTTGTAGCTCGGGTGCAATTCTTCTCATTTTACGTCAATCGGCCCCGAACTTGGGGTCTATCCTCGGATGATGCGAGCAAACTTACGGGTCGATGCCTTCCATGTCGTGCATCTCGCGGGCAAATACATCCATGTGCTCCTTCGGGAGGGCTATCATTTCTTTGGGATTGCTCATTCGTTAAGCGTGACCCTATTCTCACTAATCTCGCTCCTCCTCGGTGCCCAGATTAACTTGCCGAGTTGGTTCTAGGGCCGAAAAGTTTTGTTTTGGTTCGCCGACGGTTGCCGGCTCTCGTGATTGCTATAAGACTTCGTCTCGCCCGCTTCGTAGGTGGCGATGGTTTGTGACATCACCTTTTCCAACTCCTCTCCCGCCTCCATTTCCTTAGACTTCTTCTTTTCTTGGCGTTTCCTCGACCGTCTTTCCTCGTTCGTTGGATGTCTATCTCGCACGCATTGTCTTGCCGCTTGGGGGTCGCCTAGTACTTTCTACTACTCCACGATAAGAAGGGAAGCGCAGTTTCGATGGTAGGCCGAGGCGACTCCCCTTGATCCCCTGCGATCCAAGGTCGTCCCAGGATCGCCTCATACGGTGAAGCGACATCGACTACGCAAAAGGTGGTCAATGTGTCAAGGAACCCTTCCCCATCCGAGACTCTGGAGAGTGACTTCTCCCTTTGGCACTTTGTCACCGCATCTCGTTGGAAGCCGTAAATTCGATAAGTCGATGGGATCGGGATGTCATCGGACAATTCCATCCTCTTGAAGGTGTCATAGAACAAAACTTCGACCGAGCTACCATTGTCCATTAATATTCGCATGACGCCCCATTCTTCAATCATCGTGGTTATTACTAAGGGATCACCATGTGCTTGTCCGTTCAACGGGACATCTTTCGCCGAAACGTAATCAGTTTGCATCATCCACGGCTCCATAGGGAGGGTCTTGGCCACGCCGAAGATTTCTCTCGCCCGTCTGTCTCTCTTGTGTATTCTCGAGGTGATACCGGTTCTAGGTCGTATCCTTGTGTTCTTTGAGTGTGATATGGTGTTACAGTGAACCGGCTCCGCGATTGATTCTTATTTGATGCACTGGGACTTCGGGCTGGGCCGGTGTCGATGGTGTTTTGACGAAATGCCGTAGATACCCATCGCGGATCAGGTGCTGGACGATGTCCTTCACTTCTCTACAATCGTTGGTTGAGTGGCCGCGGAACTGATGATAATGGCAGAACTCAGGGTGGTTCCTCGTCCCGTCAATTGGATTCCCCGAGTCTTGGGGTAACGGATATCATTCCTTTTTCCACTTCCTTGAACACTTCTTCCAAGGGTGCATTGAGCGGGGTGTATGATCTTGGCTCGTGGCGAGGCTTCTTTCCCCTCTCGACCCGAGACCTTCTTGTTTTCACCCCGGGACCGGGCACGGCCTTTTCTCGGATCGTTTCGTGGCTTCTCTCGGGGTAGCCTCTTCGTGGTGCTCGCCTCTTGTATTCCCCCTGTCTTGCGCTCCTTCCCGGATTTCCTCCAAGGCTATATAGTGCTCCCGCATCTTAGGATCTCCCTTAGCGTCTTGGGCTTTTACGTATACATCGCCACCCGGATGGGGTCCGACTTTCTTAGCGAGTTCTCGAAGCCGAATATTTCCGGTCGCCACGGTGCCTTCCCTATATCCGTGCATAACTTCCTCCATCTATCCGTTAAGGAACGCAGCGGTTCCCTCGGTCTTCGTGCTGGGGTAAATAACTTGTCGACTCTCGGGGCCGAGCTATGCTATTATGCATGTATGTCTCAAGAAAGGTTTCCACCAAGACCGCGTAGCTCCCAACGGATTTGTCGGGTAGGGTGTAGAACCAACTCTTCGCTTCTCCTTCAAGACTAGCAGGGAAGAACTTGCACATGACCACATCGTGATTCTTCCACTGTAGTAAGGACATGCCGTACATCTTGATGTGTTCTCTCGCGTCGCTTTGTGCCATCAAACCTAGATGGGAAGATTGGCGGTGTGCACTTTGGTGGAAATGGTGTTCGGTCCAGTTCCCTGGTGAACGGTGTCTTCTGGGCCTCATTGATTACTTCTGCTAACTTATCATCCTCGCTATCTCCAGTCAGTTTCTTAACCATCCGCTCAAGTCGTTCAATCTTTTGTTTGGTGGACACGTCCGTGCTTTCGTTGGTTACCTCCTCATCGGCCGAAGAATCCTCGGAAGGCCCATACCCTTCTCTTGGCCGATTAGGGTCGGGTGCTCGTCCTCGGCTTGGTGAAGGGGGTGGGTCGTTCCTTGGTGGAGTGTAATTGCTAGAGGCGCCTCGGCTTGATGATCCCCTCGACCCCGCCCTCCTTTGCGGGTTGGTGGTTCTCGTATTCTAGTGCCAAGTTTCTCCTCTGCAATTCTCTCATGAGATCCTCCTGTCTTCTTTGACTTGCCGTATGGCGAGTAACATCGGTCGGTGCTCTCGTGACTAGAATGACCGTTCATTTGGCGTCCCGTTGTGTTAGGGGGTGCGGTTGGGGGTCTCGCGGTGAGAGCGATAGGAGGGACGACCGGGAGCCGTTGGGTGATCAATCACTACCGGGGGAACAACCGAAGTGGGGCGGTTGGCCGTTCTTGGGGACGTCTCGGTTAAGGGTTCCTCCTCGCCAAGTGTACTCGCCTAAGCCTTTCGGCCTCTCGTTCCAGGTCTCTTTGGTGCTCTGTAGGTTGTCTTTCTCTCCTTTGTTCCTCGTGTATAGTTTGAATTTCCTCCTCCTCCTCGGTATCCGATGCAGTTCTCCCGTCCTCCATGCTGCCCTCGTTCCTCGGCCCCATCTGACTTGGGTTAATCCTCAATCTCTCGGGTGGGAAGTCGTCATCTCGGCCCAGATCGATTTCCTCGTCGACCGTGGTCATGCCTTTGATCAACGCCTGAGTCTCGCCCGATTGTTGGGTCGACGATCTCCGTCTGTTGAGAATCCGTGAGTCCCTCTTGCCCGCCGGATCCCGCCGCGACTCGGTTCCTCGGGATCCTCGCTCGTCCCGGGAGGTACTCGCCATTGCCTTTGCTATCGTCCGCGTTCTCGACTCGCCCGTCCGTTCGTTCCTACGTCAAAGCAAAGTAGACAAGACTTACTTGAACTGCTTTCGAAAAGGTTAAGGATGGAGTACAGCCAGGTTCGGTGCGGGATGGAAAAGATCCTTTATGGTATGATTCCCTTTATGCTAGCGTGTCGATCTCAAAGAATCAAATTGTTTTTGCCGCAAACGGACAAATTTTGAAAAAAGCTGTCTTGACACATCGCGGGTACTCTCCTAAGCATTAATCATTATTTGTCCTAACATTCCCAGTAGCAGTAAATCATTAATCATTCGTGCGTTGAATCAGAAGATCTCTTTCACGGCGGTGATGGGCGGCAACGACGACCCTTATCAATCGCCGCAAGATTTCTTTCACGGCAACGATACTGTGAGGCTTCCAGCGTAGGATTACGATGAGACTCAGGTCGTTCATCATAATCCCGCCGGCCATGGTTTCCAAGGTCTAGACTCAACGATTCTGAGCTAGCCCTGTTTCCACCGTTACCACGTTTCGTTTATCTTGCTAAGGTGAAGACATGTGTGAAATGGAGATAGATGCAACAATATCTCTCCCTAGGAGATAGTCCTAGTAACCCATGCGTTGCGCCTGTTGGAGTTTTTCGTTTAGCATCAACTATCCTTACTGGATGTCGATAGGAGCTGTCGAATCTCTCTTGCAACGGGGTTGGAAGCCACAGGTCACGGTCAGGGAGATGGAATCCCCATCTAGCTTCTACCAACATCGAAAGATGCCATTTAGGGAGCTCGTGGGTCATCCGGCGACTCTCTGTGGTGTTTCAGACAGACACACAAAACGACTTTACTTAAGCGGAAAACTGGTTTTACTTGAAAAATGAAGATTTCCAGTTTAAAACATAAAACGACCTTACATCAGCTCGACACGAAGACAACAAAATGAAGATACATAGTAAAAACGCAAGGCTAACTTTATCAATCTTGACAAGATGTTGCTACGCAGGCGAGGATGCCACAGCAAGAACACAAAGTTAATCTCTATCAACTCAACAAGACATTACTAAAAGAAAACTAAGAGATAGCAAGATTTTAAAGGGTTTTCTCCTTCGGCGTCAACCAAAGACACAAGGTGGCTTAGAGCTCGGAGTTTCCCCTTTTAGCGTCCGATTTCAAGGTATCCAGGAGATGTTATACGTTCCCTTAGTCGGCGCCCCTTTAATGTAGATGTAGAAAATCCTACCACTACATCCAAAGGTAACTAAACACATGCACAAGGAAGCAAAACGAACAAAAGAAGTAGAAGAACACAAGGTATACGTGGTTCGGCATGATTACCTACGTCCACGGGGTGTAAAAGAAGATCTTATTACTCGACTCAAGATTACAAGGTGGATTTATCTCTCTCAAGGCCTTAGTATGCTCTCTTTCCTCACTTCTTGCTTAAGTTCTTTCTCTCTACATGGTCTCTATTTATAGCTACAAGTGATGATACATCCAGTACTACGGTGTTAGGCTTGGTGTAGCTTCCTCGATGTTCCTCCCGAGCGATCAGTCGATGCCCCAGCCGATTGTTCTTATTTGTTCGAGTCACTACGCCGAGCCGAATGATGCCTGCTTCTGTTAACTCGTCGCTCGATGTCGCCCGTTCGATGGGAATAACCGATGTCGCCCTTGGGATCCTTGGCCGAGCCTCCCCTGACCGAGTCCTTCTTATCTCTTCACCAACCTTGTCAGTGCATTTATGGCTCCAAATTTTTGATGTCCATCGCATCACAGCTTTTTCCCTTTTCCTTCGACTTTCGGCTCCTCTTTCCTCACGCCCAGATTTGGAGAGGCGATCCGGTACTCTAGATGCATGCCTGCTCTGGTACGCCACGGCCTAGGATCGTTCCACCTGTCCCTGTGGATTATTTACACCTACATTATTATAGAC